>JAJHZJ010000061.1:4630296-5230296 GCA_023548195.1 Bettongia penicillata ogilbyi
TATTCACAAGTCAGATCCCTATCACTGTATCTGCTCAATCTGGAGGCTGGATTAACTAATGATTCTTAGGGATATTATAGAGGAGATTTATGACTGAGGTGGGGATTGAAGTAGATAACATTTCAATCTCCTTTCGTGAAGGGATATATGAATGAAGATTCTATGGTTCTCTGAGTGAATTGAAAACCAAATGCCCAGGAGATCATTGTCTTTAATGTGATTTCCTTACACTGTTCATTTTTTTCCAGACAAGAGTAGCGGCTGCTTTGATTACCTTATCTCTGTCTCTTCCCCAAAATCCCTACTAAAACAAAAAAGAACTGCATAGGTCTTTTCCCCACTGTCATTCTCTTTCTAAATATTGAATGGCATAGGGATATGTCAAGGCCAGGGTCTTTATAGTTAGTACAGAGGTGCATTTGATGTTGCCCTTTGATCATGTTCTTTCCACTTCTACTGCTCTGTTTCATGGAATGTGCTCCCACTTATAGACAACTTGAAATCCAGTAGATCTAAAAGATGAACGAGTCTTGCTGCAAGAGAACTCAGCAGCTCTAAGCAAGACAGGGGACTCTCAAGTTCTCTCTGAAGAACTCTGGAATTGATTGTATGACATGGGAAACACTGGCAAAGGACCACTCAGCATGGTTTCCAAATCAAAGAAGCACTGTGCTCTATGAATGAAGAAAAATTGCAGTAGCTCGAAAGAAACTTGAGATACGCAAATTTAGAGACATCTCTACTCCAAATGTTCATGTGGACCATTTGTGCCCTACCTGTGGTAGAGCTTTCTGAGTATCAGCCACAGTTGTACTCACTGTACCTTGACTCTGATATAATGAAGTCACTTTGGTCCTCTTTGAGAATGAAGGATAATAACTAACCAACTCTGTTTTCGCAGAGGTCCATCCTCCCTAGTACCGAAAAGATGATCCAACCCCATCAAAGATAAAGAGGAAGAAGGAAAGATATGCATCATCTGACAGATACAGCAACCTTCAAGAAAATCATTTTCAACTATTTAATTCAACATCTTAAATTCCTGTATTAATTACTGTGTTTAAATCAGTGGGATAGCATAGTGAATAGAGGACTGCCATCGGAATTAGGATTAAATCTTGCCCTTGTGTGACAATGGGCAAGTCACTACTCTTGAAGACTTTAAGTTGCAGAGAAATTGCTAATCTTCATGGCTGAGAGTTTCCACAACAGAATTTCCATATACTGAAGAAAAGACTGCTTGAAAGAAGACTGGAAGAAGAGTAAAGGCACAAAATCATGGCAAGGATTCAAAGAACACAAAATTATCTTGACACATTAAAAAAAAAGCTTCTGTAACAGATCACAGGAACAGAAAATCTTTAAGGTTGTCATTTCATTTCATAACTCAAATTTTGAAAACTTCATTTAGCTGATACAGATTGCTTGAGAATTAGCCTGGTGTTATCATTAGTCATAGACTTTAGGGAACACCCACTGATAACAATGTGAAACATTCAATGCATTTACTGAAGGCTTCTGCTCACTGGATCATTAAGACATATTTCAAGGATGAGGTCATAAGTGTTGTGCAAGTCTAGAATTTATGGGGTGACTTTTACTTTTGGGGAGTTCTGACATGTCTTTGGCAAAAACCTTCAGATGCCATGGATTGATGCCACTCAGAATCTTAGCTCAGGGATATGATCAGGTTGGAACATGAATATGCTGCATTAGAATTCCAACCCTCTGATAGAAGGTAAGAGGGAAATAAGGTTATTTAAACAGTCCCTGCTTACATCGCAGCCATCCTTTAACGGAAACACTCTTCAATCCGTTAAAACTATCATTTGATCATCAAGTGTAGTTTTGTTCTCCCAATAAAACAAAAAGGCTGTGTTTAGACTATCTGAAGAAGCCATCTGACTGAAAGCAGAAAACAAGCGTAATGTTATTATCTCTCTGTGTTGCTGCCTATGTAAAGGTTAGACTAAACCCTGAGGAAAGTGCATTAAAGGAGAGTGAGATGTTTGCAGGGTTATGTCTGTTTCCTCAAAATGTTGTAGGCTGCAGAACAAGGCTGTTGAGTCCTCCAGTGTTTTCAGATTTGTTTTAAAGTTTTTGCATGACTTTAGGCAAAGAAATAAATGTCCATCTTCCATTTGTTAGTATCACAGGAGTTCAGAATTGAAAGGGGCCTCAGAAATCACAAGCTGAGGTATGAGTCTTTCTGCCACATACCTAAAACATGGTCAATCAGACTCCTCTTAAGGAGTGCAAGCTGAGGGAACCCATCTTCTTTTCACAGGCACCTCAAACGTGGGGGTAGGTCTAACTATCAGGAAGGTTGTTTTTTCTTATAGTAAGCCTAAATTTTCCTCTTCATTGCTTCAAATTCTGCTACCTGAATCCAGTCAGAACAAGTCTAATCCCTCTTTCATAGAAGAATCCTTCTTGTACGTGACGATGGTTACTAAGTCTCCCTTAAGAATTCTCCAGTCTTCTCTTGCTACAGACTCAATAGTAGTTTTCATGATTCTGGCTCTTCCAGATTGATTATCAAGTTATAATCAAATGTAAATAGTAACCTGTAGTAATATAAACACACCAAAAAAAAGTGTTACTAAATGGAAACTGTGTCAGCATTAGAGTTAGGAAAACTTGGATTCAGGCCTTGCCTTTGACACATAATGGCTCTCTAAGCCTGGGCAAATCATGGGCCCTCTCAGCGATTTCCAAGCAACAATCTAAAATTATGTTACAGGGTAGTTGCCAGTCTGCATCAGCGGAGGAGGAAGTTTTCACAACAGGAGATCCAGAGATGAAGCAAGCAAACATAGAATGTTATAATGCATATTATAAAGAATACTAAGCTAAGCATCAGAAGGCTCAGTTTCCTCATCCGAAAATGAGGATAAGAATAGCACCCATCTCACAGGATTGTTATGAGGATGTTATGCTATCTCAAGTGAGATGACATTTGTATAGGACTTGGCAAACTATAAAGTTCTATTTAAATAGTAGCATTACTTTTAGAGCCAGCTATCTGGATAGAGAGAATTGAACCTAGAATCAAAAAGACCTGAATTTCAATCTGGTCTCAGACATGTTCTAGTTGTATGACCCTAGATAAAGTCACTTAATTTCTCTCTGCCCCAGTTTCCTCACCTATAAATGCACATAATAATAACACCTATCTTCCAGGCCTATTGTAAAGAGAAAATGAGATATTTTAAAGCACTTTTCAAGCCTTAATATGCTATGTAAATGCAAATTATCTTTTAAATTATTCCTAGAAGTGGAGTATACATTGAATTTCCAAGACCATTGTTCTTTACATCTCTTTGTGCTTTGGGTCTCCTTTTAAGTCAGGAGACATTTGACCTATCCATTTGCTTAAATGAGTGGTATGTAAAGCTTGGGCATCATCTGGGAGTTCTCCTCATATGCCATATGGAAGAGAGTATTGTGATCCAAGGAAACATGTAAATATTTTGGCAAATGGTATTAGGCAGCTTTTTTATGAAAAGAGGAAACTAGAAGACTGGGACTTTCTGGATGCCCCAAAGAGTTAAAAACTCCGAAAGAAAAAGTTGTGCAATTGAGCTAACATTATCAAGCATTGTATGTCATACATGTCATTTACAATTCAGTGCACAGCTATTAATAGGAGCTACACTGAGTATCTGGAGAATGTTCAAGCCAAGCCCAGAACATTCAATGAAATGTTACTGCCTAGCACCTGTGATACTTGACCTTCTATACTCACACTCAGAAACACGGCCATTGAATGATTTGATGTTGTCCAGGGTTAATGATACACTTTCCCAGGTCCTCTTGGCAATTGTTTATTTGATTTAGTGCCTATAATTTTCCTTTTCATTGGATACTGAGATCATATTGGAAGCCTCAGAAATGTACTAATTATATGGAAAAGTGGTAACTTCTTAAAAAAGGAAGTTTTGGAAGTGACCCTCTAAACAGTAACCCTCATTATCCAGTTCTGCAGATGGTTACCATCATTTCTCTACCAGATAAATGTACTGCATTCTTGTTGAGAATAAACATTTACAAGACAAGGAAATAGTATGTTGTCACGTAGGAAATAACGAGACTTTAAGTGGAAAAGTATATGATACAGTCAGGTTACTCTTATCCTTTCACAAATTTTCCATTCACGAGTCCACAACCTCCACTTGCCTCAAGTAGGTTGTAATACTGGTGATAGAGTTCATCTATACTGAGAGACATTAATCTATACTTGGAAAAGGCTTAACTACATTTAGGAGTTGAGGATACTACAACTCAGCCTATTATCATGTACCCTGCAAGTGCCTCTCACTAAGGCAAGACTAAAAGCTTCAAAGGCATCAGAAGTGTTGCTAATCCTTTCTATTGTTGACTTAATCTCCTGCTCCCTTCAAATCTACTTTCATTATTATTTTATACATTAGCTTTATGGATCCAGGTAGGAAGATGCAATTCTTAAAGAATTTATATTAATAAGACAAATTTATTCTGTTAAAAGATATAAGGTCCAGGACTTGTCATAAGGAATGTGGTAGCCTTCCAACTCTTCTAGTCTTTAGTGTTTATTATTGATAGGGCCACCCTCTCAACATGAAGGCAAGAAAGACAGAGAAGGAGAAGGTGAAGAGGGAAGAGGAGGAGGAGAGGAAAATTGGTCACAGAAAGGTTCATCTTCCTTTATCACAGAAAAGTTTTTTTCTGCAGGGCACAATTTAGGAGTGAGATCACCAAAAAATAAAATATATGGAAATTCAAGAGGACCCACGATATCATAATGGATATCCTGGACATGTAATATTTCCCATGTAATCTAGTAAACTAGCAAGAAGAATTTTAAGTTCATCTAATTCAACCCCTTCATTTTATAGTTAAGAAGACTGATATCCAAAAAGTCTAATTCACTTTCCAAAGGTGACATAGACAAGATTGGAATTCAGTAAGTCCTCTGATTCTATGTCCAATGATCTTTATAGTTCACTGTTCTCTCACTCTACTTTCCTGGGCTCAGTTTTAACTGGTCTCTGACCCTGATGCAGACACTGAGATAGGATTCTTACTTCAATAAATGTAACCATGAATGAAAAGAGGACAAATGACTTATTGATTATTTTCTATAGATCTTTAATAGTTAAAACTTCTTTCACATCAAAATACAATGCTGGCAAGTTTCAGTGATTAAACTAAAAGGCTCTGTAATGGCAGAGCTGACCAAAGGTTTCTATTTCAAGACATTCTCTACGGATGTTCTGGAATATGTCCAGATGAGGCAAAGTCAGCAAAGAAAGTGCTTGGATATCTTTATATCTTCTGTCCCAAAAAATGACTGTGAGTGTCCTAGCATTGAGAAGGAAGCGTCGGAATGTAAATCCACTCTCACTTGCTAGCTACCCTGGTGGAAAATTGAATGAAAACAGCCTAAGAATTCCAAAGAAAGAATTCTGAACTATACAAAGTCTCCCTAAATTCCCCTCCATCAATTTACCACCAGGGAATGGCTCAGTAATAAGACTTGCTTCAGAGTTAATGCTAGAGTTTCAGATTTTCCTAATTTTTTTGCCCATTTTAGTGAGCATGGAAGGCAATGTCCACACAAACCAGCCCATAACAAGTTCTCTGACATTTGATGCTCATTTAAGCATATGTTGATATTTTGGGGGGTCATTAAAAATCCAGTTCATTTCTAACCAATAAATGTCAACTGCACTTCCCACAATGCAGGGGTGTGTGTGTGTGTGTGTGTGTCTGTGTCTGTGTCTGTGTATATCTATCTCATGTCTTCCTAACTCCAGGGCTAGAATTTGTGTGACTAACTTGGAATACAAATAAGCTTTCAGATAGAAATTGTGTCTTCCTTTTCCATTGCCCATAGCACTAAGCACTGATTTCTACCTATGGTGGGCACTAGATCAAGAATAACGGTAGTAAACATGTTTGAATGCCAGCTATCTGTAGGGCATTCTGCTAAGTGCCCTGCCCTCAAAGAGCTTAAAATCTAACAGGAGAGATGATATGGGAACACAAAGAAATGTAATACAGGATGACATATTAGTGTGTTGGTGAAATACAAAATGCTCTGGCTTTTGAAGAAAGAGAGTTTACCTTTAAATTGGAATTAAGGAAACTATCAAGAATCTAAACAGAACCTTGAAGGATTTCAACAGGTGAGAATGACATGTTTGGGGGACTGGGGGTGCTGACCCAGTTACCTTGAGTACTGCAAGCAAAGGTAATGAGACTGGAAAGGTCAAAATGAGACTGGAGAATAGAGAGTAGTCAATTTTCCCTCTAGTATATAGGGGGCAGAATTAGCTTGAAAAGGTATGTGGGAGCCAGATTTGGAAAGGTCTTCAGAGTCAGTTAAGCAGTTTGGAAAATGTTCTGTAGGCAGTGGGGAACCACTTGAGGTTTTTAAATAACATAGTACTATACTAATTAGGATATTATCAGCATAGTGAAGATGAGTATAATTAGCCTCTGAACTCTGGTGATGGTGGTTGTGGGAAAAGGGGATGGAGATGAGAGATGAGAGATAAAATCAGCACAGATATATGGAGCAATTTGGGGCGGGGGAGAGATACATACAGCAGATAGAGAGCTGGGCTCAGTCAGGAAGACTGGGTTGAATTCTACCTTTGGCATTCACCATCAATTTGCATATCTTTCCTAAAAAAAAAAAAAAAAAGAAAAAAGTCAATTACAACTTCCAGATTTTGAGCCTAACAGGAAGCATTAGTAGTACCATAAATAGAAATAGAGAAATTAGGAAATGTGAGGAAAGATGATAGGTTCAGTTTTAGACATGTAGAGCTTGAAATGCTAATGAAACCCATAAGGTGAAGGTATTCATCAGGCAACTAGAAATGTGAGACCAAAGGCCAGAGAAGTCAGGGTTGGAGAGAGGTTTGAGAGTCATCCTCATAGAGGTTCTCATTGAAGACATGGGATTAGATGATATACAGGAGAAAAATATAGAGAGAATAGGAGTAAGGCCAGAAACTTGGGGGAAAGGATAATTGTTCACATTTTGGGGAGAGGGTGAGGAAAAAGGAATGCTATAAAAGGAAAGAGAAAAAGGTGACAGAGACTCAGAATGAAAACCAGAACATATACAGTGCCACTGAAATGGAAGGAAAATAAAATTTAAAGGAAATGGGTGCCCAATAGTAAAAGCTAAAGAGGACAGGCAGGATGGAAGATTTGAAAAGACAATTAAATATGATAAATGGGATATTTGGAGTATCTTTAGTCATTCAAATAGAATGGGATTGCACACACACACACACACAGCTGGAAACACACACACAACTGGAAAGGAACTCAGACATCATCGAGCCTAAACACGTCATTGTGTAGATGAGGAAACTTCTAAGGAATTTAAATGACTTGTTCAAGGTCACATAGGTGGTAATAATCAGAGATGAAATTTGACAGTCCTCTGTCACCAGGACCATTGTTCTAGCCATTGTGCAATACTGTCCCTTAATAGTGGTATCAGAAATCCGAATTCCTACAAAAGTGGTAAGGAAGTAAAGGTGACAATTTAAGAATTTTATGAAGGAAGGGGAATGGAGAGAGTAGGTAATAGATAGCTTGAGATGGATAAAGCATTGTGGACAAACTGTACGTGGCTATAGTCTGCAAGGATACATTTCAGAGTGACTGAGCAATTTATTGATTCAGAAAATTTCTGTAGAAGATTCTTTTGATTTCTGGCCTGACAGTACTTCATCAATGGCCCTATGGAATGGCCATTGTATTGTTAATAAACTGACATTCACATTGAACCTTTTTTTCTTTCTATCTCATCAAAATCAGGAAAAACTGGTTCTCTGAAGAAATCTTTCTTCTCTAGGGACCCTCACTTGTACTAGCTCTACCTTTTGTCATGTTCTTTACACAAGCCAGGAGGAGGTGTGCTCCTTGGTTTTACCATCATTATCCAACAATTTCTCTTCTTTTGAAGTTCTTCTCTCTCTCTCTCTCTCTCTCTCACTCTCTCTCTCTCTCTCTATATATATATATATCATCCCTTCCCCATCCTGGGGGCAGTTTTCCCCGGCACTCACCCTTCTCCCCACCGCCCCATGTTCCATTTATTTCAGATCATTCTTTTTCCTTTCACAAGGAGTTTAGTATGCCAAATTTACAATCTTCCTCTCCACCTGAAAATCCAGCTCTTATACTTAGAGACTTCAAAATACTGTCCTGGTTGATTCCCCTTTATATACTTATTTTTTAATTTATTTTAAACTTAAACACTAAAACTTAAATACAAAATAAGAAAAGGAAGCATATTATAAACTTGAATAACTAAAACTTAAATATAAAATAAGAAAAGAAATTCAAATTCCACACAATTGAAATTCCAACTCTAGATTATTCCCACTTTACTCTTCCTCCTCTTCATATTTCATCCTGCTGAACAATGCCGGAAGAAGTCATACAACTGTGTTGACTATTGTGATTCAGTTATTTTAGCTGTGTCCAACTTTGTGATGTTTTCTTGGCAAAGATACTGGACTGGTTTGACTGATTTGCCATTTCCTTCTCCAACTCATTTTACAGATGAAAAAACTAAGGCAATAAGTAAGTGACTTGCCCAGGGTCACACAGCTAGTAAGTATCAGAGGTCAGGTTTGAATTCAAGAAGATGAGTCTTCTTGACTTCAGGGCCCATGCTCTATCCACTGCACCACCTGGCTACCCTGTTGACCAAGTCTATTCCAAATTTATCTAATCTCAGTTGGCCCTCACTGTACCACACCAATTGTTTTATTCTCTGATTCTTCACTGAACTCCCCACAGCATCTTTTCCAAACCATCTTTACCCTCTTCAAGTATGTACTTACATTAACTCTCTCCCTCCCTCATAGTAGAAGATTTGGCTTTATACCTCACCTAAAATATTGAGGCCCTCAGTCAAATGCTCTTTTCTCCCCATTTTTACACCAGAAATCCCCTCACCATCATCTCTTATACCCTCTTCCTTTGCTCTACTTTTACAGGAAGAGGTGGTACTTCTTATCATAGCCAAAGCATCGTCTATCTTCCTCTGCCTCTGGTCCCATTCTTTCCCTGCTCCTCCTCAGTAAGATAGCTGTGTGACCATGAGAGAACTCCTTATCCTCTCTGAGCCTTACATCTGCAAAATAAGGATAATAATACCTGCCAGACCTACTTCATGGGATTGTTTTAAAGTTCAAATTTTATATATCAGCCACTGTGTGAAAGCTGTAGGACTATTTAAAGGTCAATTTATATCGGGAGCTGTGGTTGCAAAGCACTTTAAATGAATCAATTCATTTCATGACAACCCTGTGAAAGAGGAAAATACAAGTACCTGTCCCCATTTTGCAGCTTAGGAAACTGAGAAGCACAGTGATTAAATGACTTTCCTGAGGTCTCGCAGTTAATGGTATCAGAATTGAGACTGACCTAGGTCCTCCTATTCTGTGTTGAGAGTTCTTACTATCTTTCTTTCCAAGTACACTGAAATGTCTTGGGTGACCACCAGAAGCACATATAGGATTGTATCTCTCAAATACTCATTCTGGGAAGTGAATGAAAGCAACCACATCCTTCTAATTTCATAAAGGCTGGTATTTATTTGATGCACACACCCAGGGTACTGATAATCTTCTGGTGTCTTCATGAAGCATGGTGGTATAACAGCAGTAGCTTTGACTCTCCTAGACAAGGCCAAGGAAAAACATAAACAAATATGCATGTTTATATCTCAACTGATTCATAATGAATTGCCTCTCTCTGCTGCAAAAGGAAGATAGAGATCAGTCTATCTTGGGAGCCTGGCATTATACTGCTTGAGTAGTGAAACAAAGCAAGAAAGGTTTAATAAAGCAGAGACATTCCTCTCTTGTATCTGCTGTACTCCAGCCAAATGAAGCCTGTGAGAGAGAGTGGAGAATGACTGGGGATTCTTAGATTCTTGATGGGGGTTGCTTGGGGGTAAAGCTGAATTGTACAATCTGTTTCAGCATGTGTCTATATAGGCTAAGGCCCACCTTAGATCATGGTGGGTGGGAGAAAATTCCATATTCCTGACTGCCTTCTCCCCTCCAAAAAAATAAATAATCACTTTGCCTTCCCCCCCCCCCAAAACCTTTGAGAAAGGGTCCTTGGACAAGGATGGCATGGCATGCAGGTCACAAAATAGGGGGTAGATTGTAGATGAAACTATGAAAGAACTGTCCAAAACAAAATGATGAAATCTTATTGAGTGGCTGGTCTGAATCTTTGCTAAAGGATTAAATATGCTGTATTTTGTAATAAGTATCATCAAATTCACCTTTCTCTAAACTCAGGAGGAAATCAGGGGAGAAAAGAAGGGAGGAGAGGAGTCAAAGCTTAAAGGAGAAGAAAGAAAAAGAAGAGAGGGTGAATGTTTGCCAAGTGGAACAAGTCTCTGAGGTCTCATTAACACAAGTAGGAATAAGCCAAATTTGAGCACAGTCAGGAAGAAGATATGTGACTCAAAGACTAATGGGTGAGGGATTTAGGGTCTAAAATTTTCAACTTGGATCTGCAGTAGCTACACCCACTTGTGGGACTCTGGAAAAGTCACTTCATTCCTCTGCTCTCCCAGAGTCACTCCTTAGAAGCAGACAATAAGAACTTGCCTCCTGGAGCTGCAGAGAGAAAGAGCCCATAAAAAAGCTACCATGAAGTCTACTGCAAATAGCCAGCAGTTGTATAAATGAGGAAGGATAAACTAGGGCCCAATTTCAGGCCTATCCAATAAAACAAAAGACTTTCATTTTCAGAGGCCCTGTTTGTAATTTCTATTCATATCCCTTTATAACCAAGTGAGATGGATCCTGTATTAGTTATCTGAGAGCCTTTGCAAAGGCTCCCAAGTTTGTTGTCACATTAAAAACAAGTTAAAGATTTACAGAGTAAGATAACGCTTCTGAAATAATGGAGCCAATGACAGAGGCAATGAAACAGTATTGATTTTTCAGCTGCAATTCCCAAGTTCTTCAGGGCTCAGAAAACCATTTTTTAAAGTAGCTCTATTTCCTTTTTCTGCTTCATTTCTATTCTTTTTATGAGTTTGAAAGCATTAGGAAAATTGACTCCTCGCTACATTTTTATTATAAACCCAACTTCATCTTGCTACTCGTCTGTCTGTTGTGAAATTTAAAGCAGATAGAAGGGAGAAACAACAGGATTCTCATAAGATATGCTTTAGTTCATTTCTAGGCTTTTGTAGAGTAAAACTCCTATCTTAAAAGACACAAAGTGCTATTTAAATTATGGCAGCTATGTTCTAAATTTGGCCCTAAATAGGACTGTCCGTGTTTTAAGGATGACCAGAAGCTCTATTTTCTCTTCTAAACAAACATGAAAGTGCATCCCTAGGAAAGAGTAAATATAGAATATTTGGTTATTAGTTTAAAGTGAAAACAATCTGTAATTCCAATCACCAACCAGGGTCCCAGCTGCCTTATCTTATCTTACTGGGCACACAACACTTACCTACAAATATGTCCTAACAGGGGCACTTGGATAAAGCCATAACTAGGAATTTTTTCCTAGTTGTACAGAACGAGAACTTCAAGTTATACCCAAGTAAGTAGTATAAATAGTATCCATAGTTGGGGGGAAAGATAGGGGCATAAGAATGCTCTGTGGAAAAATATAGAATTTGGGGCACCAGCATAAGGCCATGGGGAGGGGGAAGTGGCAGTACAGGGAAGTTGGTGACCTACTTTGATTAATTATTCTTGCTAACCAGGTGCTAAATGTTATTATTTCTACATGGCTAAATGTATGCAAGTGGCATCATAACCCTTCAAATTTGGTGCCCTCTGACTTTGTCATCTTGGAACAATGTCCTACTCACCATGTCCTAGTTATGACTCTGCCCTAGAACCAACACGTTCCCTACAGAGAGGAGAGCTAAGGATCGAGGACCATAGTTCAGATGGCTCACCTTCACTGCTAGGCATACTAGAATTTTGAATACCATTTCAAGGGAAGAGATTTTTGCTTTGTTCACTATAACAAAATCCCCCACTTCACAACCCAAAGTTCTTGGGGCTCATTCACCTGTGGTTAAGTCTTTGCTTTGAGATTCTAAGCCACAACTCATTTCCTCTATCCTTGGCTCCTTGCATTTGGAGTCCCTACTTCTGGCTTGCATCTTCACTGGCTCACTACCTTATCTCCTGGGACAGGCTAGGTGGTGCAGTGGATAGAGCAGTACAGGAGTCAGGAGGACCTGAGTTCAAATCTCACCTCAGAGAGGTGACACTTGACACTCATTAGCTGTGTGACCTTGGGCAAGTCACTTAAGCCTAATTGCCTCATCCTGGCTCATCTCCAGTTATCCTGATGAGTATCTGGTCACTGGATTCAGATGGCTCTGGAGGAGAAGTGAGGTTGGTGACCTGCACAGCCCTCCCTCACTCAAAACAAAGTCAAGTGCAAGTCATGTCATCATTCCTCTGATGGCATGGTCTTCTTCAGCAGTGAAGGATGAACATATACCTTATCTCCTATAGTCAACCTGGGTATTCACTTATCACCAACCTACTCTGCTGTGATGCTCCTCTTGCCTATCTGGAGAGGCATTGTGGTAGAGTGGAAAGAGTACTAGATTTGGTCTCAAGGGGCCTGGGTTCAAATCTTTACCTCAGTCACTTATTACTTAGTTCACTTTGTAAGTGGGAGGGTTAGACCAAGTGAAGTACCTTCCAATTTGCCTAAAACCTGGATCTCCTCAATACCAACTTCCAACTTGCCTACGCCTTCCCCAAAGACTTACTGCCATAGTCTCTATAGTCTACACATAGGCATTCTATCTATCTATCCTGGGACCTTCCTGATCACTTATCCCACCTGGGTGGCTCTCTCCTCCCTTGAAACAATCCAAAACCTGGCCTATGTCACTTCCTACTTAGTCTGACATATTCTAAAATTTTTGAAGTGGTAACAATTAAAAGATGCTGATTTAAATGTTGGTTATTTAATATTGGCAATTCACTGGATTTTTTTTTAAGCTAATTGTTGCTTTTATCAATGAATACTTTTATGGAGATTTACTAGCGACAACAACAATTATTATTATTATATAGCATGCATGTAACCTTTAAGGTTTGCAAAGTTCTTTATAGATTTCATTTGATTCTCACAACAACCCTGTGAAGTACATGCTGTTATTTTACAGACAAGGAAATTGAGACTTAGAGGGATTAAGTGACTTGCCAAGGTTAGAGAGCTAGTCTATATCTAAGGTTGGGTTTGAAATCTGGCCTTTCTGATGTGAGGTTCCTCTGCTCAATCTACTACACCATGATTTTTCTAGTAAAATTTTATTTTTGTCAGGATTTAGTTTCAAAACAGGGTGAAGCTTCTGTAGTGAGGAAAGAGATTTGGAACCAACCCATTACATCTACTTAACTTGGGTTCTTGGGCTACCAGTCTACCTTTGTTCCAAAAATTTGTCCCACATATTAGATAAATGTTAATGGAAATGCAAGGAAGTGGAAGATGGAATGGACAGTTTGTGTCCTATTTGGATAGACCACAGAGCCTATGAAACTAAAGGGGCAGGTTGGAGCTAAATTGTGAAGAGTCTTAAACCACAGGTTGAGAAGCCTGTATTTTTATCCTAGAGCAATCAGGGACTCATTGAAGGCTTTTGAGCAGAAGTGACAAGATCAGACTTATCTCACACTGATTATTTTGACAATTATGTAGATAATGGAATAGGGAGGGGTAAGACTAGCAGGGATAGTGAGTATTCAAAATACTAAATAATATCTTTTTTTTTTTTTTTGGAATAAGCTTTTGTTTAAAGATCTTTAGTAAGGGAGGAAACTAATCACTTTCCAAGGCAACCCATTTAAGTTTTAAATAGCTCTAGTTGTTAGGAACATTTTTTTTTACATAAAATCATATTTTATTTTAATTACATAAAATCAAATTAGGATTATTTGAAATTTCTATCCTTTTTTCCTAGTTCTGGACCTTTATGGCCAAACATAAAAAAAAAATCTAATCGCTTTTCCACAAGACAGTTCTTCAGATATTTGGAGATAAATATTACATCCACCCTACCCATCTTTTCCAGACTAAATATCCTTGGGTCCTTTAGTGTAGCACTTCTTAAACTAAAAGGTTTCTAAAAATGCAACAACCAAAAATCAATTAAAAATCAAACGAATGATTAAAAATCAGATGAACCAAACTTAAAAATTAAATAAATCCGAGGTGTTTCTGGCAGTGGTCAATTCCCTGCAGCCTTGGTTCTAAACACAATGCATGCCCACTTTGCACTGAGCATGCCCTCAGGCCACACAATGACAACCAAACTGCCTATATGGAAAAAAGAGGCACAAATAGAAAAAATTTCAGAAGCCCAGTCAGTGGTCTCAAATAGAATGAACTCCAGGCCTTCACCATGAGGGCTGCCTTCCTTTGTGTGTTGTCCAGCTAATTGACACAATATCCTTCTTAAAACATGGCATCCAGAAATGTACTCAGTACCTTAGACATAGTCTGGCTAGGGCAGAATCAAATAGGGCTGACTATCTTATCCTCCGTTTTAGATACCATGCCTCTCAGAGCAACCTAAGATTATATTAGCTTTTGGGGGGAAGAGGCGGAAACCTTTGCTGTTGCTCATATTTATCATAAATGACTTATAGTTAGCTTGCATTAAAAGATGCTACCCAATTCTGACAGATTTAAGATGCAGAATGAGACATACAGTTTTGGCAAGGGCCAATACAAGGATTCGTTTTGCTTGGCTATGCTTGTTTGTTACAAAGATTTGGGGATTTTTGTTTTGTTTGTTTTCATCTCTACTCTTTCTACTACTACAATAAGGGAGTGGAGGGAAAGGGTGAAAGAAAAAAAATAAATACCTGTTAATTGGAAAAAAAAATTTAAGCTAACATCTACCACTAAAAGACCTCCATGCTAAAGATCACAGGGTTGACTAGATGGCATGGTTTGTATGGAATAGTCTGTAACTACTGTCTCTGCGAGTGAGGGTTCAGATGTAAGAAATGGGTCACTGAGTGCAAAAGTGTTAGCTGTCAATCACCAAAGAAAGAGGGATCCAGGGGCAGTAAATGATCATGGTATTTGAAGGGATGGGTCAGCAAATGCAGGGTCTGTGGTTCCAAGGGGCCAGCAAACTAGGACCAGAGGTTAGGTTTCTACCCAATAACCAAACATATTTGACATAGGTTGCAATTTGACTCACCACAGTGAGTACGTTACATCCTTGAAGCCAAGACTTACAATGTAATCACCTTATGTAATGAAAGTTGGGTAGCCGTTAAGGCTGCCCCCTCCCTCCCCCACCCCTCCTCACCCTGCTTTGAAAACCCAAATGATGCTTCTCTCTCTGGTAACTATGCATGTATATAATGGTCAGACAGTTAGATCTGTCTGGTGATCTGTGATGTTTGTTTTGCTTATGGTCAGATTGTTAGAAGCCCTGTCTGTTGGTCTTTATTTCTCTGCTTGTATTTTCTCTGTTGGTGAATGTAATTACATGTAGATTGTTGACCCCTCAAAAGTTGCTTTCCTTAGAAAAGCAGATCTAAGAACCTGTGCTAGCAGGTCATCCTGGATGTATCAGGGGGTGCTACACCTCGAAAGTAGGGCTTGTTTCATTCTTTGTACTTGCATTCTTACCACCTAGCACAGTGCCTGGTACACAGAAAGTATTTAAGTAATGCTTATCCATTGAGTGG
Source organism: Bettongia penicillata ogilbyi (assembly GCA_023548195.1). NCBI lineage: Eukaryota > Metazoa > Chordata > Mammalia > Diprotodontia > Potoroidae > Bettongia > Bettongia penicillata. Next base: position 4,646,037 of record JAJHZJ010000061.1, read on the forward strand.
ATAATTGATTTGCAGTCAGAAGACCTGGGTTTGAACTCAGCCTCTGTGTGCCCTTGGGCAAGTTTCTCTGAGACTCAGGTTTTTACCATAGGTAAAGTTAGGTTTACTAGATGACCTCTGAGATCCTTTCCAGCTCTAAACCTATGCTCTTCTGATTCTTTGGCGTCCTGCCTCTCTACTCCTTATTGATCAGAATAAGCTTCATGAAGCAACAGCTTCTGATCTCTGGGGGCATTTCCCAATGGAAACAGCTGTGTCTGTGTGACTGTGGACAGGACAAACCAAGACATAAGGGACTTTTACAGATAAGCAAATCAAATTTCTGTCTGTCATTTCTGCCATAGTTTCTGAGGTACATGTCCTTTCTTCTTCTCTGGTCCATACCTCTACCCCACTGTTGCCCAGCAGGGCTCCACTTCCCTGACAACCATGGGCACCTCTCTTCCCACCCTGTTTGCCTAATAAGATTTATGGTATCTTTGCTAGCATACTGATAAGCCTGTGATCTTGTCAGGGGACTGTTTATGGACTGTTTGTTTACATGGTAAGGAGATCTGGGGTTTCCCTTCAGACCTCTTGCCTCCAGTTCCTAGCTGATAATTCTAGCCCTAGCTAGGATATGCTGGGCCCCTCTCCCAGTCCACATCTGGCCTCTGGTTTGTGCCAGGTGGGATAGGACAATCTGTCAGTATTTGACAAGAGTCATAAAATGGATCTTACCCTTTGACCCTGTAATTCCATTATTGGTAATAGACTCCTAAACAAGTAATTAAAAAGAAAAAAAGAACTCTCTGAATGGAGGTGTTTATTGCTATCTTATTTGTAATGGAGGAAAACTGGAAGCAATCTAAATCTCCAGCCATTTGAGAATGGTTAAACATCTTATGGTATTTGAGCTGCAGGCATGCATTTCCAATTGTCTGCACAGGAAACCTCAGACTGGCTATCCCACCCACATCTTGAACTCAACCTGTCCAAAACCAAGTTCAATATCTCTCCTAAGCCAGGTATTCCTCCTGACTTTACCAGTTGTGTTTATGGCATCACCTAGTCATGATGTTGATGTTATCTTGACTCGTTCCTCTCTGTAACTTCTCATGCCAATCAGGTACCAACTTTTATCCATTCCACCTCAACAACAGATCTTGCACTCACTTTTCTTTCTTTTCATCTTGACTTGAACTCAGATCTTCCTGACTCTAGGACCAGTACGCTATCCATTGTGTCACTTAGCTGCCTATATAGACTTAGTCATGACATATTGTGTTCAAAAATCATTGGTTTCCTCTTGTCTACCAAGAAAAGTTCAAACTCCTCTGCTTAGTATTCAAGGCACTGTACAACCTTCTGTACAATTCTCTTCTACCTCTCCAGTTTTATGTCATGTTATTTCCATTAATGGGCTCTATACCCCAGCCTATTCAACTCTATATATGCTGTGTTCTCCCACCTCCATCTTTGCTTAGTCCATCCCTATATTTGAAATGCCCTCCATCTCTATCTTTGCTGGTTCATTTTCTACCCATCCTTTAAAGTTCAACTCAAAAGACACATACTCCTTGAACTCTCATTACATGGGTTCGTAATGAGAGTCCCATTTGGTCTTCACATAGCTTTGTTTTACATCTTTCTAATTGACCTATTATGTACTATTCTGGAATTAGTTTTCTATTTCAGTTTTATCTCCCAACTGCACTGCTTCTTTCTGTTTATTTGTTTGTTTTCCAGGCAATTGATGCAGTTTCTTAAGGGTAATGTTTGTGCTTTATGTACATTTTTTTATCTCCCCCAGCTCTTAACACAAGGAAGTACTTGATAAGTATGAGCAGAATTATATTACATGTATACTATGTTTCAGTATTATGGAATGCTGTACTGCCAGCTAGTGGCACCTAGGTGGCACAGTGGATAGAATGCTAGACCAGGAGTCAGGAAGACTCATCTTTACAAGTTCAAATCCAGTCTCAGATACTTACTAGTTCTGTGACCCTGGGCAAGTCACTTAACCTTATTTGCCTCAGTTTCCTCATCTGTAAAGTAAGCTGAAGAAGGAAATGGCAAAATACTCTAGTATCTCTGCCAAGAAATCTCCATTGAAAAATGACCTCAACAATTACAATAACTGTCCTTAGGGATGACCACTAGCCCAATGATTTCATTGATCTCAGGAGCTCTCAGAGGAGGAGGAAATTCTCTGTAACATATAATCTGGAGAGGTGGGACTAGTAATAAGGAATTGTCATTGAGTATGAAAAATACATGGAATAAATAATATTATATATAATATAAATATATATAATACAAGGAATAAATAAAAAACACAAGGAAAAATAAATAAAAATGGAACTAGGAAATATTAGAAAATTAAATGTGTGGAATGAGAAAAATAGTAAGAGTATATGTGGAACTGGGAAAGAATGCTGGTTCTGGAGTCAATGGATGTGGATCCTGCCTCCCTCCTGAAGCTTACTACCCATGTGACCCAGGGCAAGTCACCTAAACTCCTCATTGGCATAATGAGGTGAGTTGGTTGACATGGCCTCTGAGGCTGCCTTGTATTCCTATGACTCTAGGGGCAGCTACATGGTGCAGTGAATAAAGCACCAGTGCAGGAATCAGGAGGACCTGAGTTCAAATCTCACCTCAGACACTTGACACTCACTAGCTACATGACCTTGGGCAAGTCACTTAACCCCAATTGCCTCATCCTGGCTCATTTCCAGTCATCCTGATGAATATCTGGTCACTGGATTCAGATGACTCTGGAGGAGAAGTGAGGCTGGTGACTTGCACAGCCTTCCCTCACTCAAAACAAAGTCAAGTGCAAGTCATGTCATCATTTCTCTGATGGCATGGTCTTCTTCAGCAATGAAGGACGAACATACACCTATGACTCTATGATCCCAATAGCCTCCCTCTGCATCTATAAAATGGGGGAGTGACAATTGATGGCCTTTGACATACTCTAGGATTTGCCTTGGTTATAACCATATAACCAGTATACATAATTGCATGTAAATGTACCATCATAGAAATCTGAAGGGGATGTCTGATTCTTCATGAGTAGTTTTCCATTTCCTTCTCCAGCTTATCTTACAGATGAAGAAACTGAGGCAAATAGGGTTAAATAACTTGCCCAGGTCACATAGCTAGTATCTGAGGCTGGATTTGAACTCATTTTTTCCTGATTCTAGGCTCCTATATCTTAGTATATATTTTGTTATAATTGGTAGCTATGTGGTACAGTGGGTAGAGTACTAAAACTGAAGTCAGGAAGTTGTTCAATTGTTTCTGATTCTCTGTAACCCCATTTGAGGTTTCCTTGGCAAAGATACTAGAGTGGTCTAACTCATTTTACAGATGAGGGAACTGAGGCAAATAAGGTTAAGTGACTTGCCCAATGTCACACAGCTAAGAAGTGTCTGAGGCCAGATTTGAACTCAGGAAGATGAGTCTTCCTGACTTTAGGCCAGGCGCTGCCTCCACTGTGCCACCTGCTGCCCCTGAGTTCAAATCCTGCATCAGACACTTAATTGCTATCTGACCCTGGATGAGTGACTTAATCTTGCTCTTAACTCTTAATACTCCTCAGATTTCTTTGGTGGATCTTTATCCAGACCATGCCTACAAACCACAGGTGTCTCTTAAAGCTGTTTTGGACCCTCCTCTCTCCATCTGTCTGCTATTTCATTTGGTGATCTCATCAGCTACCATGGATTCAGTTATCATCTCTTTGCTAATGATTCTCAGATCTATTTTTGGGACACCAACCACTCATTTGATCTCTAGTCTCCCATCTCCAACTGCTTATTGATTATCTCAAACATGCTATCCAGTTAACATCTTAAACTCAACATGTCTAAAACTGAACTTATTTTCTCTCCCCTAAAAAGCCTCTATTCTTAACTTCCCTAGTGCTACTACAAAGTATACCACCATCCTCCTAACAACCAAGTGAATCCTCACTGTGTCTCACTCCCCATATTCAATTGCCAAGTCTTATCAATTTTACTTTCATAAGATGGTCCCTTTTCTCCTCTGACATTGTCTGATAGCGTCCAGAGTTCTTACCAAGCTGAATATAGGGCAATCAATTGTATGAGAATATATGCTCCTAAGCAATTCTTAAGCTATATATTTTACTACCTTGGAGGACTCTTTTGGTGGTGGGGGTTGGGGGTAGAAAAACCAAGTGACTCCAGAAGGCCTTCAACTCAAAAACATTTCATTATTATGGATACTCTTGGATTCTCCATAGTGGACACACTTTCACGCAACATTGGTCTCATGAGACTCTGGGGTCCCTCGCTACAACAGAATCAATTTACCGTGATTTTGTTAATCACAGTTATTCAGACACAACTCAAGCCTCTATCCAGTGAATTCTCTATCAATAGTCTTGGAGCCATAAATCAAGTAGCAAAGCTTTTAGTTGAGAGAATAGGAAAGTAAATAAAGAGGAAATTCCCCTTATACAAAAGGGTACAATCTCCTGTATACAAATTCCCATGCCACCAATAGAAGTAATACTTGACATACAGCTCACGCTCTTAGGGTTGTACCCCATCTAGAATCCTTCTCATTGTTCTCGATTTCTGCAGTTCTTCTCACCATTCCATTTGCCTTTCTCAACATGGCTCAATTTTAAGTTGATGGGTTATGATCCTGAAGCTGCTCTTTGCTTCTTTACAAAACTGCTGTTGCATCATCTGCGGGGTTTTGCTGCCATTTGCAAAGTCTGACCTCTGCTTAGCACAGTGCTGGACACATAGTAGGTTCTTAATAAAGGTTTATTGATTAGTTACTGATTTATTGCTGCTGAGGCTTCTGATTTCTAAACAGGACTGTTACTGTTCTTTTGTGAGACTTTCCAAAGCTAATCAATTCATTTTTCTACTTTTTTGTTAGTTAGACCCACAGCTAACATTTGGCTCTGCCTAGAAAAGAGCTCTCTTCTCTTAAGAACATTTTTTCCCCAACCACCTTTCCAACTCCTCCAAGCAGGAATTCCTTAAGGCTGTCTTGCTATTTAAGTTGGCATGAAAGAAAATCCTTTCAGCCTCTGATATGTCCCTGGAAGGTAGTGTCAACACTATACAAATTACCTTTCCATTGGCTTCTAGTTGTCTCCAGGAGCCCTTTAGCACAACTGGAAGCAGCCTGATTGAGTTGACAAACCTTTGCACTGGATTCCTCCTGGCTGCTGCCCCCCTTCCATCCAGATCCATGCAGCCTCTCTACATCTAGTCAAGGAACTCCTGGATAGCCGTACCATAACTGCTGACTGTAAGAAGCTCCAAATCAGAACAGAACAGATAAAAATGAGATTTAGAAAATACAGTAGAATAAACACAAAGATTCCTCTTGCATTGCTAGATATGTAAAATAACTTGAAATCTAACAGAAGCACCATTCGTGGCAAGTTCTTCAAAGTCCTTTTCATTTAATGGAGAAACAGATGCACAGATTTAAATTTTAAAATATTTTATCATGGCAGGGTCAAGCAAAGCACTAAGATAGATAACATCTGGAGTTAAGAATAGACAGTTTCCCCACTTTTTTCTTTGTATGAGTGATTTGGTACATTCTTTGAGGCATCAAGAGGATAAAATAATTCTAGTTTCCTCCTCTATTCACTGTCTAGGATACCATTCTACACAGCTGTCAGAAAACAATGTGGTTATGCCCTCCACCCTCCACCCCACAGCTGGTATTACCAGACTGTACTCAGGGACCACTCTAGCAGTTGCTATGGGAACAGCAGAATCTCCCCTTGTGTTGCCTCTATCTTTCACCTCCAACAGGCCCCAGCTGCACCAGATTGTGCTGGTCCCAATGTACTGTGATGAGAGTCTGTTCTTCCTCTATCCTTTCTGTGTGCAAAGAGAATCAAGCGTCATCTGAATGCTTAGAAGTTCAAATACTCAAAACCAGGCTTAAGTATTGTTTAAATTACTCATAGTTCCTAAATTCTTAAATGTCAGTTACATTTAGGCCACTTCCACTACTGAGTCTGCCAAGACAACCGAAGGATTGACTCATTTGGCAAACAGGAATTTTGAAATCAGAAGTATTTCTTTTTGTAGGTTCTCTTTGAATCAATCAGATGAAGGGAAAGAAATATATAAAGTTTAATCCAAAATGTTTATGATCACCCGACATCCTTCAATACCACTTATTTTGATTCAAGGGGCAAAGGTTCTTTCTTTTTTGTGTGTTTCATGGACCCTTTTGTCAGTCTGGTGAAACCTATGAATTAATTGTGAAATCCATGATTAAATGAGATAATATTTGTAAAGCTCTTATCAGAGTGCCTGGCACATAGTAAGCATTATATAAATGCTTATTCCCTCCTTCCCCCTCAGAATTGTGTTTTTAAATGCATAAAATACATGGGGTTACAATGGAAACAAATTATTTTGAAATATAGTTATCAAAATATTTTTTAAAAAACAAGTTCACAGAGTTCCCTCCTCCTCTCCCCCATAAAGAACTCCTAAATTAGAGGGATACTGATAAAAATGAAATACAATGGAAATTCTATCTATGCCTTTAAATCAGTCAATCAGTTAGAATTTATTAAATAACTACTAAATGCCAGGCACTGTGCTAAGTGCTGCATCACAATATAAATATTAAAATATTCATTTATTCAATGTCTGTTTACACTGAGGACTTTTGTTCTTATTTCAAAGACCAAATCATCTATTTAATTTTATCAGTGTCTTGGATAAAGATATAGATAATATTTTTACCAAGTTTATAGGTCATACACATCTGAGAAAGATGATGCACTGGCTGACAGGATCCAAAAAGGTCTCAGGAAGGATCTCCATTTGTTAACTGATTTAGATTTCTAATGTTAAAAATAATAATATGCAATCACACCTTTAAATACCAAAAGCATTTATTAGTGAGACAAATATACACTTTTTTTCAGATTTTTTATAAGTGGAGGTTGTATGGTAAAGTAGAAAAGAGAAGTCAGAGCACTTGAGTTCAAAACCACCCTCTGACAGTTCTTGCTACCTGTGTGAACTTGGGAAAATTACCTAACCTCCCTGGACCTCACTTTCTTCAATTATAAAATCAAGGGATTAGAATCCAGGGACGGAGAACCAGTGGCCTCCAGGTCACATGTGACCCTCTAGGTCCTCATGTGTGGCCTTTTGACTGAATCCAAACTTTAAATTTGTTCTGTGAAGTTTGGATTCAGTCAAAAGGTTGCACCTGAGGACCTAGAGTCACCTGTGGCCTCAAGGTAGCAAGTTAGACTAAATGGTCTCTGAGATCCTGTCTAGTTCTTAATCAGTGATCCTATGATCCTAAATACATGCATTTATATATGACTGATATTCAAACAAGCATATTGTCATGTGCTGTTATGTGCCAGGCACTGTGCCATGTGCTTTACAAATATTATCTCATTTGATCCTCACAACAACCCTGGCAGGTAGTGCTATTATAATCCTCATTATAAAGTTGAGGAAACTGAGGCAGAAGAAAATTAAGTGATTTGCCCAGGGTCACACAGCTAGTTAGTATCTGAGGCTGAATTTGAACTCAGGTCTTCCTGAGTCCAAGCCCAGTGCTTTATCCACTGGGTCACCTAGCTACCTGTTTAGTGGAGTTAGAGACCATTTCAACACCCAGTTGGTTTTTTCCAACACTGCCATTTGCCCATTAGCCCAGTTCAACTTGCTCTGGTAGGAAATGCCACTCAGTCTGCTGAGGGACCTGCTTGTTGTCCCTGATCAATAAAGCAGGTTCAAGGTTTGTTAAGGCCTCTGAAGAATTTCCCCTTTGTCCAGACTGAACAACACAAACACAGTAGCATAAGAATGGGAGTTATATGTTGGGGTTTAGGCTCTGCACACGCAGGGATGCCAACAACTGTTGTGTTGTGGTGAAGTGTCTCAAAAAACCCAATCAGGCAACCTCTAATCCAAGTATAGGCATTTATTGAGACTGACTCCTCTCATGAAGTTCCACAGGAACTAGCAACTTCAAAGAAAGCAAGATGGATTTTTACAGTGTAAACATGCAATTACATCACAGAAATTATGAATATTAAAAAGGCAGGAGGGGTTTGTTAAGGGATTAGGTAATATGCCAGCTAGTGGAAATGTGCATGTGATTACCCGTGATGCATACAGAAAAACCCCTTTGGGGGATATGTATAGATGATAATGATATTATAATAAGCCTCTCTACACCCTAAGTTCACTCTAGGTCAGTTCTTTGCTGTTACAGCACAGGTGCCTACTTAGGGAAAGTTCCTTCCATTGTTTTGGGGTCCACATCCTGCTTGCGCATCCTGGTAGTGCTGCTTTCTGATTGGCTGAGTATTATGGTCCTGTTTGAGACTAGAGGGATGTGGTTGTGGTTGAGTGCATGGACGTACCTGCTATGAAGAATGGGTCTGGGGGTGGTGGCTAGATAGAGGCAATGACTGGGATCCCATCACACGGACATGCCTCCTACTCGGTGAGAAATGTGAGTTCATAGACATACCTGTAGTTCTGGTGAGCAGTGAGGCATATATATGAACAAGTTAGGATATTGAGTGTGGGTGGTGATGGTGGTGAGTGGTTAGGTAGTGGCAGTGGACCTACTGTTCAGTGGGGCCTATAAGGAAGTTAGAATATTGGGGCTGGGGGCAGCTTTATTAAGATTCCAATAGATAGATGCTGAGTATGAGACAAACTGAATTTACCCCACTTACTACATAAAACAAGTTAGATTCTAATACTGGTGAGAATCTAAATTGGGAAAAAAATTAACAGACACACCTCACACTTAAGATTGTAAAAGCCTTACAGCTGTATTTCAAAAATTAAGTTTTCCTGAGCACAACATGAGACAAAAATGACTAGATAGAAGTTCCACTGAAAAAAGATCTACGGGTTTTGGCTTCCAGCTTAGCATGAGTCAACCACATGCTGTGGCAACCAAAAAAATGAAAGGAAAAGACAAAGCAAAGCAAAAACGAAAGGAAAATAAAAGGGAAAGGAAGGGGAAAAAAGAAAGGAAAAGGAAAAAAAAAATCCAAAACATGAAGACAATCTTGGACTTCATTTGAGTATAGCATCCAAGACTGGAAAGATGATCATCTCCCAGTACTCTGACCTGGTCATGTCACATCTGGAATGACAAGCAGTGATCCATAAATTTCCATGGAGCTTAAACTAGTTGGGGTACCCCCTTCTGGAAACACATTATTAATCTGTAGACTCTCCAGAGTGCCTGCATAATGAGGGACATCAAGACCAAGCCTTATGAAGAATGACTGAATAAAATGAATTTGTTTAGCCTGGAGAAGACTGGTAGCGGTCTTCAAGTATTTCTAAGCCTCTCATATGTTCACAAAGGGAACTATAAGAAATGATAAAAGGTTGCAAACAAGTAGATTCTTGGTTTAATGTAAGGAATTTCCCCAAAAAAATTGACAGCAATTTTACAGTAGACTGAGTTGCTTCAGGTGGTAGTGAATTCACTAGAAATCTTCAAGTGAAATCTGAATCACTATCTGTTAGAAATATCATTGTGAAGATTCTTACTTGGGTTGAACTCAATGGCCTATGAGATCCTTTTTTAAAAATTATTTTATTGCCCCCCCCATTACATATGTTAAAACAATTTTTAAACATTTTTTTAAAGTTTTGAATTCCAAATTCTATACCCTATCTCCTGCCCCTCCCCCTTCCCTGAGACAGTAAACAACCCAATATAGATTGTACGTGTGGAATTACATATAACATTTTGAGGTCCTCTCCAACTCTGAGATTCTGTGACTTATTGCTAAATTCTTATGTTTGGCTAGGACAATAGGATGCACCTGGATCACACCTAAAGTGCAGAGCTAAAATGATAGACAAGTCCTTGATTTGGTAAATGATTATCCCTAATCCTAAAGGTATTGTTTTACAACACTCCTCACAACTCTTAATCACTCACCCTCCCAACCCTCTTGCTTCCAGAGATGTGATTCATTCTAGGATCCAGTGTTATAGCAGAAAAATATATTTTATTTACCCCTAAGAGCAAAAAAAGAATCCCCCTAACAGTAAGAAAATTCCCCCCAATAGTAAGGAAAGGATCATTTACCTTCAGACGGTTATAGAAGCAACCCATGCTGGTAGCTGTCCAGAGATGAGGAAAGAGACAATCCCTTATTAAGCATCTACTATGTGCCTGGCACCATGCTAAGCACTTTATAAATTTTATCTCCTTTATTGTTATAAACTCTAAATAAGTCTTTCTCCCTCTGCTCTCTCCCCCTCTGATTCAACCATCTTTATCACTGCCATACTAATCCTTCTTTGATATAATAATGATACTAACAGCTAATATTTACATGGCATCTACTGTTTGCCAGGCACTCTGTTAAACACCTTAGATAGTATCTCATTTGCTTCTTAAAACAAGGTAGATACTATTAATATCCCCATTTTACAGCAGAGATTAAGTGACTTGTCCACAGTCACACAGATAGTAAGTGCCTGAGGTTGGATTTGAACTCAAGTATTTCTGACTGCAGACATAGTGCTATATGAACTATGCCCACCAGCTGCATTCACAGAATTCCTCCTGGAGTTCTTAAACAGAAGAATTTCTTCCATGATAATCAGTAAATATTACCAATACACGTTGAACTATGCAAGGCTCCGGGCTATTGAGGAAATCTCATCATTCACTATCTCTTGTCACCAATATAAGATTCTCAAACAAACTAACATCTAGTTGATGGATATTTGATTTTATTGACGAACTTGAGGGGAAAACACAACTAAGTTACATTTTACATGAATAAATCAAACTTCCAAAATTAACTCTTTATTCAGAAAAAAATTTGTTTTTCCCCAGTTATATATAAAAGGAATTTTTAACTTTTTTAAGTTCCAAATTCTCTTCCTTCTTCCCTTCCCTCCCTTCTCCTTGAGACAATAAGCAATTTGATATAGGTTATATATATGTAATCATGCAAAACATATTTTCACATTAGTCATTTTGTGAAATTAAAAAAAGACCAAAAAAAGTCCATTGTGAGAAAACTAAAAAATTGTGAATATGTGCTTCCATCATTTCTTTCTCTGGAAGTGGACAGAATTTTTCATTGTGTCCTTTGCGATTGTCTTGAATCATTTTATTGCTGAGAATAGCTAAATCATTCACAGTTGATCATTATACAACATTGCTTTTACTGTGTACAATGTTCTCCTGGTTCTGCCCACTGTACTCTGCATCAGTTAATGTAAATCTTTTCAGGTAAAATTAACTCTTAAAAGCGTCTTTCACTGGATAATTAATAATGTTAGTAACAACAGCAACAATCTATCTCTCTCATGGGAAGGGGTTGTCCAAATCTGTAATTTCATTAGCACTGGAAATTCTCTCCATCAACATAAATCAGCATTTTTCTGTAACTAGCAATCTTAGAGAGTTGCAGTTAGATCATGGTCACCCAACATTATGTAGACTTGTATCTAGGGGCTTCTCACTCCAGAACTGATGTCCTAGCTTCTAGAACAGATTTTCTCCTATTTCCATCTTTCAGGGTCATAAAAAAATGTAAATGTTGAATGTTGTGTTATTTTTTTTTTTATCATGCATGGCAGGCAATGCCATTCACTAGTTTAAGTATCAGGGAAACCTATATAGCTGTTCTTTGCCTCTCTTTTATTTTCCTCCATAAAAACACAACTGAACCATTTAAATTAAAAAACACATGGCCTAGAGAGTAGCATTTTAAACTTAAAATCTTCATTTGTTATTTTACAGAATCCTTTGCTGGGCTTCAAAAATTGGCAGTGTCTTTACTACTAAAGCTATCAAACCAGTGCAGGAAATTTAATTTTATTTAGTATGAGTACTTGAAAACAAGAGGTTTATTCGGAAAGGGCTTATTACTAAATAACTGCACAAAATCAGTATTTTGGGGGAAATGTGGTCTTAGTGGTTTTCTTCTTTCTGTTTACTCTTTTTCCTGGTTGCTCAAGTCTTTGAGAAACTCCACATTTCGAATAGGTAGTTTGTTTTACTCAACATCCTGCCCTTGGGACTTAATGAGTTATACTCTAGAAACTCTTGGCAATTAGGGTGAATTTGGAATGGGATAGATGAAAAATATGTACCAAATACAAACCTTTATTCTTGTGTTTGCCTTAGAGACTTTTGTCACAAGGCCATGCTCACACCTTCAATCATCTTTAAACTTTTATAGAACATCTCAACTCAAGACAACCCTCTAAACTGATATACAAGGCAATATTAATGTATTAATCATCTGAAGAAATGTCTACTCATTGATAATTTGGCAAAGGATAATATGTTGATGAATTTTATACTGCACATTTTAACCTGAACCAATTTAGCTAAAATTAAATAGGGCTGTCATAAGACATGACAGCTACCTTTAGGACACACACACACACACACACACAAATTGCCTAATAAAATTTGTGGAAAAGACAGAATATAAAAGCCTTCATCTGTCTCTTGATTGGTGAAAGGGTGTTCTGAGCTGGACTCTTTACCCCGCCATTTAAACTTCTGTACCAGCCCCTAATCCCACAGAACCAGTTCTTGGGGGCCTTAGGCAGGGAGAAAGGAGAAAGTATTAAGTACCTACTATATGCCAAGTACTGTGCTAAGTGCTCATAAATAATCCTCTCATTTGATAACAGAGAACTAGATGATCTGCCACACATTGGGTTTTGACCAAAGGTAGCACTCAATGCACACACATTACCAGGTAACTGACAGTAGCTTGACCATGTCCAACTAGACAGGCTAATTTTGGGGGATGAGCACAACCAGCTCTCCCACAACTGATTCATCAAAACAGAAATATTGCATACCATGTCTATACCATATCCTGACTTAGGTCCAAAAGGAGCTGCCATATTCTCCTGTAGTTCTTTGACCTGCTGATAAGTCTGCTAGTTAGCATACTTGGCCCTAGTCAGGGATATCAAAGTCCCTTTGAACTCCTGAAGGGAGCCACCTCCACTTCCTCATTGGGATATTTTTTAGTGAGTCAGATATGGTTTAGTGGGCTGCCCTCCCCATTCCATGCTGGATATCAGAGGCCACTTTGGTCCACAACACAGCTAGTAAGTGTCTACCAGCAGTGGGGAACCTGTAGCTTTGAAGCCACATGTGGCCTTCTAGATCCTTGGGTGTAGCCTTTTGACTGAGTCCAAGTTTTACAGAATAAATCCTTTTATTAAGGAGATTTGCTCTGTGAAGTTTGGATTCAGTCAAAGAGCCACACTTGAGGACCCAGAAGACCACATGTGGTCTCAAAGACAAAGGTTCCCCATCCCTGGTCCAGGCTATACCTTGTGTGCCTTTGGCCAAGTCACTTGACATGTAGGTGGCCCAGTGGGTAGAATGCTGAGCAAGCACTCAGGAAGTCCTAAATTTAGTCATGGAGACCTGAATTCAAATCTAGCTTCAGACACTTACTAGTGTCTGGACAAGTCATTTAATCTCTGCTTGCCTCAGTTTTCTCATCTGAGTATGGAGATAGTAGACCCTACCTCCCCAGGTTTTTGTGAGAATCAAATGAGATAATATTAGTAAAGCACTTAGGACAGTGACAAGCATATAGGAGGCTTTATATAAAAGTTATTATTAGTTGAGCACCTTGGGCCTTAATTAGTTCATCTATAAAAGAAGGGGGTTGAATTAAATGACTTCTAAGATCCTTCCTGGCACTACAGTATGTGATCTTATAATTATGTGCATCCCCAGTGATGGAGGTCCATCACCATCTTGCATTTGGCCTGGACCCCTGGCATATCTTTTACCTACTTGATGAAATAGACTGAGGGAGTCAATGTTCTGTCAAGGGCTAGTATAGCTGATTCTGATAGCTCCTGAATGGGGAGTTTGCTTCCCACAAATAGGTTTGGGAGAGTAGCCAACTGCTCAGAGGTCTGCTCTGTCAGCTCTATGACCTTGTGATCTACTTGCCCAGAGCTTAGAGAGTTAATGAATGGCTCCAAACTTTGCTTTGCTACAGGCAATCAGTTTATTGAAGGCAGACAATATGGTACAATATTGTTATAATTCTGTTGTAATCTTCTCAGTGAGCTCACATATACCCCTCTAGGATTGGTGGGGGGAAATTCCTACTGGGAAAAGGAAGGAAAAATTTGGACCAGAATTCAGGAAACTCTAAATCAAGGGTTGATCTAGGTTAAGAGCCGGGATTTCTTTGGAAGGCCAAAATCCAAGTAAGAATGTGGGTAGTTACCATGCCAATTTATGACTAAATTATGCTGGTAATATTATAATCATGGACAGGAGGACACAAGAATGTTGGCCAATAGTTGCCGAAATTTTTGCCCATACAAACTCACAAAATATCATTTACTAAGGCAAGATTTTAATCAGATTTATTAACTCCCTAGTCTGGGATTCAAGGCCCTCCACAATTTAGTCACAGCCTACCTTTAAAGGCTTATATTCTACTATGTCCCTATTCTTAAAGAACCAAAGGATTGCCTTGGAAGGAACCTTTAATTCACCAACTCAAAAGGAATCTTCACTATAATATGCCTGATCACCACAATATATCCAACAAGTGGTTATCTGGGTCCTGCTAAAGTCCTCTAAGGAGACAGAACTCATTGTTTCTTGAGACAAGCTATTCCACTTTTGACCATCTCTAAGTGTTAAGAACTTTTCCCCATGAGATGCCTCTGTGCAACTTTTATCAGTTGCTCCTGGTTCCAGTCTCAGCAGTCAAATAAGCAAATCTAAATCCTCTTGAAGAGGACATCTCAAAGTGCACGTCCCACAGGCATCTTACCCTCAACATGTCCAAAGCTGAACTCATTTTTTTTCCCCCCAACCCTTCTCTCTTCCTAACCTCTCTATTACTGTTGAGGACACTACCAATCCCCTAAATCACCCAGGTTCACACCCTAGGTGTCATCCTCAACTCTTCAATTTCTCCCAATCCTCAGATCCAATCTGTTGCTGGATAAGTGTCAATTCTACTTTTGCAACATCTCTTGTCTATGTCCCTTGTCCTCTGACACTACTACCACCCCGGTACAGGCCTTCATCACCATATATTTGGACTATTGAAATAATTCTCCTGATGGTCTCCCACTCCAGATTATCCTCCACTTAGCTATCAAGGTGATTTTCCTAAAGCCCATTTCTGACCATGCCTCTCCCCTATTCAGTAAACTCCAGCTTACCGAGATCCATATTACCTCCAGAACTGATGCAGCCTGAGGTTGCTGGAAACCCTGAAATGTCAGAGTACAGAGTGGCATCCACTTGAAATGAATTAATGCATTCAAACCTTCCAGTCAAAGTGACAAGGTTTATTGTAACAACAACATTTTTAACAGTCAGGGTTTCTGGTGAGACTGAAGTTTATATGCAATAAGGACAGAGAAAAGAACTGAATGGGATTAAGGAGTGGTAAGTAGTCTGGGCTGGGCCAGGTGCAACCAGTGAAAGGACTATGAAGTAGGCTAATTAGGTGATCTGGATAGGATTAAGGAGTGGTGATATGTACAAATAATCTGGGGTGGGCCAAGTGTCACAGTGATGGGAATGTCAAATAAGTTAATTAGGTGATCTAGGTGGGATGGGGTAGGCCAGTTGGCTTGGGGAAAGGCCAGTGATGCTGTGCTGCTGAAATGCATGGGAAAATTCAGGGGCTGGATGGTTTTCAGACATGGTCTTTTCCTTTTTGGGGTCCAGGTCCTATCACTTCATCAGAACCAAATTTAAAATCCTCTAATCAACTTTTAAAGACCTTCACAAGCTAGTTCTTCTATCTTTCAGTCTTTTTACTCCTAACTCCCATCCATGTACTCCTTACTCCAGTAACTCTGGTCTCCTTTGTATTTCCCATATAACACACTCCAGTTCTGGACTCTGAATTTTCAATGACTGTCCTCTATGCCTGGAATTCTTTCTCTCCTCACCTCTGCCTCCTGGCTTTCTTCAAGTACTAGATAAACACCCACCTTCTTTCTGCCAGAAACCTTTCCCAATCTCCCTCACTGCTAGTGCCCAGCAAGTGGTTATTCAGGTTCTTCTGAAGACCTCCAGGGAGGAAGAGCCCACTACCTCCTGAAGAAAGATTATTGCACTTTTGACAAGTAGGTGAGATTACCTCCAATTTACCTTGTATATGTCTTGTATGCACATGGTTGTTTGTGTTCTGTCTCCCATGTTAGACTGTGAGTTCCTTGCATAAAGCTGTTGCACACATATGTATCCCTGGCACTTTGCACAGTAATTGGGACATAGTAAACACTTCATCAATGCTTGTTCACTTGACCTGGTAGACCTTCATAAACTTGAAGACAGTTGTTAGGTCTCCCTTAGTTTTCTCTTCTCTTGGCAAAACAACCCTACTTCCTTTAACTTTGCTTCATGACATGGACTCAAATCCCTTTGCCTTTCTGGTTGACTTTTTCTGGACACTGTTCAGTTTGTCAATATCCTTCTTAAATTATGAACATAATACTCCACATGATGGGGACAGAGGCAGAACAGAGATCAAATGTAATATTTCTAAAACAATTAGAAATTGTTTGATGCAACCCAATTTCATATTAGTTTTTTAGCTGCTAAATCACAGTAATGACCTATGTTGAGCTTATTTTTCATTAAATCTCTAGACACACTGTTGCCTATATCTTATCCAGCTAGTTTCTGGTATGTTTATTAATTACGCTGGCAAGTGATCAACAAGTCAAGGTCAATGATCTCTCTCAGTGACCAAAGACACTAAGGCGGTATCTAAGGCCATCTTAAATCCCAGTCTGTCATCCTGACAACACAATATTAGGATCTCCCCTTACAAACAAAAGGCAATCCTGATTGGTGGAAACTTAATGAGGAAGTGGGCTAAGAGCTCTCAACTTCTGATTATTTGTTTCATAGTGGGGCAGGGGGAAGGATGGGGCTTACTAATTTATATTAGTTATAAGATTTAGCATCCCTCAGCAATCTGGGCAGAGAAAACCAACATACTCATGAACTCTCTGGCTTGCTTTCTCCTGTATAGGCCAAGCTGACCCAACTTTGATTAGAAACTAAGGACACAAGAGTCATTTATTTACTTAGTTTTTAGTTTTCAACATTCATTTCCACAAGATTTTGAGTTGCAAATTTTCTCTTCATCTCTCCCCTCTCCCCACCCCTACACCATGCATTTTGATTACCCCTTCCCCCAGTCTGTCCTCCCTTCTATCACATCCCTCCCTTGCCTTATCCCCATCTCTTCTATTTTCTTGTAGGGCAAGATAGATTTCTATACTCCATTACCTGTACTTATTTCCCAGTTGCATGTAAAAATAATTTTTGACTTCATTTTTAAAACTTCTCTCTCTTCCTCCCTCCCTACCCATCCTCACTGAGAAGACAAGCAATTCAGTATAGGCTATGCATGTGTAGTTATGCAAAAGACTTCCATAAAAGTCATGTTGTGAAAGACTAACTATATTTCCCTCCATCCTAACCTGCCCCCTATTAATTCTATTCTCTTTTGACCTTGTCCCTCCTCAAAAGTGTTTACTTCTAATTACCCTCTCCTCCCATTTGCCCTCCCTTTTATCATCCCCTCCATACCCCACTTATCCCCTTATCCCCTACTTTCCTGTAGTGTAAGATAGATTTTCATACCAAATTGACTGTGCATGTTATTCCCTTCTTAAGCCAAATGTGATGAGTAACCTCCACTTTCTCCCTCTCATCTCCCACCTTTTCCCCTCCAATGGAAAATCTTTGTCTTGCTTGTTTTATGAGAGATAATTTGCCAAATTCAACTTCTCACTTTCTCCTCCCAATATATTCCTCTCTCATCCCTTAATTTTTTTTTTTTTAGATATCATCCCTTCCTATTCAACTGTGCATAAACCCTCCCACTACTCAAATACTGAGAAAAGTCTTAAGAGTTACAAATATTATCTTTCCATTTAGGAATATAAACAGTTCAACTTTATTAAGTCCCTTATGATTTCTCTTTCCTGTTTACCTTTTCATGTGTCTCTTGATTCTTGTGCTTGAAAGTCAAATGTTCTGTTTAGCTCTGGTCTTTTCATCAAGAATGCTTGAAAATCCTCTATTTCATTGAATGACCATTTTCTCCCCGAAGTATTATACTCAATTTTGCTGGGTGGTGATTCTTGGTTATAATTCTAGCTCCTTTGACTTCTGGAATATCACATTCCAAGCCCTTCAGTCCCTTAATGTAGGAGCTGCTACACAATACTCGAATTGTTTCTTTCTGGCTGCTTGCGATATTTTCTGCTTGACCTGGGAACTCTAGAATTTGACTACAATATTCCTAAGAGTTTTTCTTTTGGGATCACCTTCAGGAGGTGATTGGTGGATTCTTCTAATATTTATTTTACCCTCTGATTGTAGAATATCAGGGCAGTTTTTCTTGATAATTTCATGAAAGAAGATATCGAGGATCATTTTTTTTTTGATCATGGCTTTCAGGTACTCCTATAATTTTTTCAGTTGTCTCTCCTGGATCTATTTTCCAGGTCAGTTGCTTTTCCAATGAGATATTTCACATTGTCTACTATTTTTTCATCTCTTTGGTTTTGTTTTATAATTTCTTGATTTTTCATAATGTCATTAGCTTCCATCTGCTCCATTCTAATCTTTAAGGAATTATTTTCGTCAGTGAGCTTTTGGATCTCCTTTTCCATCTGGCCAGTCCTCCTTTTGAGGGCATTCTTCTTCTCATTGGCTTTTTGGATCTCTTTTGCCATTAGTCTACTTTTTAAGGTGTTATTTTCTTCAGCATTTTTGGGTTTCTTTTAGCAAGCAGTTGACTCATTTTTAATGATTTTCTTGCATCTCTCTCATTTGTCTTCCCAATTTTTCCTGTACTTTTCTTACTTGATTTTCAAAATCCTTGTTGAGCTCTTTCATGGCCTGAGACCAATTCATATTTTTCTTGGAGGCTTTGTATAGAGGAGCTTTGACTTTGTTTTCTTCTGTTTGCATGTCTTGGTCTTCCTTGTCAAAAGTAAGATTCTATAGTCTTATATTCTTTTTCTGGTTTTTGCTCATTTCCCCAGCCATTTATTTGACTTTTGAGTTCTTTGTCAATGTAGTTCTCTGCTACCAGTGGCACTGGGGAGGGTGCGCTGTCATCCCCTTGATCCCCCACAGTCTGTGAAACAGTGGCTACAATTACCCCTGCTGCTGCTGTTGCTTAGGAGGGTTCCTCTGACGCTTCCCTCCTCAGCTGCAATGGGGCTGGGGCCAGACCACTCCACTCTCCTACAATGGTCCCACAGGCTTTTCCCACTGACCTCCCAAATTATCCTCAGCATTTTGGGCTCATGAAATCCAGAAACCACCACAGGTATGAGATATTCAGTCTCCCCAAGGCCTGCTCAGGTCTCCTTTGTGCACTCATGGCCCACACTAGACTGCGCTCTACTCCTAGCATGATGCGATAGACACTTCTCAGTTACCTTTCAGGCTGTCTTGGGATGGAGATTTGCTTCACTCCATTATTCTGTGGGTTCTGCAGCTCCAGAATTTTTACAGGTATTTGGCTGGGCTTGGTGGAAGCACTCTAGAAAGTCCATGCTGTTACTCCTCCAGTTGCTACTAGCTTTGGTTGGCTTTTATATAAAGGATAAACAAATTGAGGGTCCCTGCCCAGGCAGATGTCCTGGGGCCTGGGAGTAATTACATTCCTTCACAAGAATGGGAGAGGTCTTTTTTGAGCTAAGAGAGAGGTTTTAACAGAAAAGGTAATGATACAGATTGATATTAATAATCAAGTGATACAGCATTAAATAATGAAATGATACAGCATTTTCTTCTTCTTCATCATGAGATGACTTCTTTGCTTACTTTAAGTATAATGCTTTACATTTTTTCTTATTTAATTTCATCTTATTAGGTGCAACCCAATGTCCTATCCTGTCAGGATCTGCTTTGGATGCCGCCTCTCTCATTCAATGTGTTAATTTTGTGTTATCTACTAATGTGACATCTTACCATCTATACCTTTATCCAAATCATCAATAAAAATGTAAAAAGCATAGGGCCAAGTACACATCCTAGGGACACTCTACCAGTGATTCCCTGTCACACTGACACTGAAACATTAACTACTTCTCTCTGAATCCAGCCATCTATAGAGTTGTAAATCCATCATTACTGTATCATTGTGTAGTCCATATCTCTGCCATCTTTTCCACAAGAAGAGAATGCTATTCTTTATCAAATGCTTCACTAACATATAGGCAAACTTGATCTACAGCATCCCTCTAAATTTACCATCTCCCTTAACCCTATTTAATACAAAATAGAGTTCTTTTGGCATGAACTTTTCTTGATGAAGCTTGATGCACTTTGGAGTTGTTGGGAACCCTGAAATGTCAGGGAACAGGTGGTGTCTCCTGGTAACGAATTCATGCACTCAAACCTTCCAATCAAGTGACAAGGTTTATTGTAATGCCAATAGTAGCAGGTAGGATTCCTAGAGAACCTGCAATTTAAAAGGGGTGGGTGGGTTTGAGACTGACTGATACTTGCATGCAAAAAGGACTGTGAGAAGAATCAGGATGGTATTAAGTAGTCTGAGGTAGGAAAGGAACCAGTAGTGAAAGGACTATCAAGTAAGCTAATTAAGTGATCTAGATGGGATTAAAGAGTGGTACACACACACACACACACACACACACACACACACACACAGAGTAGTCGGGAGTTGACCTAGTGAAATAGTGAAAGGAACATCAAATAAGTTAATTAGGTGTTTTAGGTGACTGGGGTGGGCCACTTGCCTTGGGGGGAGGCCAGTGATCTGGGCTGCTGAAATGTATCGGAAAATTCAGGGATTGTTTTCAAAGAAATAGGGGTCCAGGTCCCATAACCAATCAAAGCCATGGTGGTTCTTTGTAATCACTGCTCCTTTTTCCAGAAGTTTACCAACTATCTCTTTAATGACCTACTCTAGAATTTTCACAAGAAATTTAACTCAAGTTCACTGCCTTTAACTGGTAGACTCATTTCTCCTCCCTTGCTTAAAAATTAGGAATTTGCCTTTCTCCAATCTTGTGGTATTTTTTTATTTATCATTTTTATCATTTTCCATGATCTTTCAAACACTACCTACAATGGCTTAGTAATCACACTTTCCAGTTCTTCTAGTACTGGAGAATGTAGTTTATCTGGGCCAGGTAACTTGAATTCATCAGACACCTAATAATAGTTAGTATTTATAGAACACTTTTAAGTTATACAAAGTGCTTTATGTATGTTAACTCATTTTATTATCACAATAATCCTGTGAGGTAGGTGCTATTATTATACCCATTTTATAGGTTAGGAAACTGTAGCACAGGGAAAATGAGTAACTTGTCTAGGGCCACCCAGCTAGAAACTTAAGAAATAGTTTAAATTTAGGCCTTTTCAGCTCCAAGTCCTATACTTCCTTTATTGTGCCACCTAGTCGCCTCTAGATATTCTTACTTGTTTCTTATTTTAGGTATCAGCTCCTTGTTAGCCTTTGTTGTTGTTCTTCTGCTATAGTGCAAAGAGAATTCCCTTTGAAAAAGGATTTAGAAAAATTGGTAATTAGTCAAAAGACTTTTTTTGTTGTTCAGTGGGATTTTCTTGGCAAAGATACTGGAGTAGTTTACCATTTTCTTCTCCAACTCATTTTACAGATGAGGAAACTGGGGCAAACAGAGGGAAGTGACTTGCCCAGGGTCACACAGCTAATAAGTATCTGCTGCCAGATTTGAACTCAGGAAGATGAGTCTTCCTGACTCCAGGGCCAGTATTCTACCTACTGTGCTGTCTACCTGCCCTCAAATGATATTACAATGTTTATTTTTCTCTACAGTGATAAGTAGGGTTTGGTTATCTAATATATGCTATGTCATATGTTTTATAGAGATGGACAATGGAGGCATCCTTGATCTCCTGGTATATAACCTCCTCTTGCCATATAACCTGCCATATTACAGTCAGTTTTTGTATGAGCAATGGTCCCCCTACCTTGTAAATTTCAGCTGGAATAGGATCAGCACCAGGTGCCTTGCCACATGAAAGGAATCTAATGGCCCTCAAAACCTCTTCTTCAGTTGGAAGTTTAAGGACTTTTAGGGAAGTTTAGTCCCTCTATAAAGGTAAAGGGAATAGATTCTCCTGCAACAATCACAGGGGGGTCTCTCTCTTAGTCATTGCTGACAAGATTCTTGCTAGAGTCCTCCTGAATAGGCTGATCCTTCACCTGGAAGATGGTCATATACCTGAGAGCCTATGTGGCTTCAGAAAGGACCGAGGAACAGTCAATAAGGTATTTTCTGCCCAACAACTCCAGGACAAATGCCAGGAGCAGAACAGAAGTCTGTACACAACATTTGTAGATCTGACCAATTGACACTCTTAGTTTTGAGGGCTTATGGAAAATTATGTCAAAATTTGGCTGCCCAGAGAAGTTCATCAGTATCGTACATGAACTTCATGATGGCATGTTTACCTGGATTTTGGATAGTGGACAATGCTCTTGCCTTCCCAGTCACTAATGGAGTGAAACAAGGATGTGTGCTTCTACCATGCTTTTTAGCATGATGTTTTCAGCCATGCTGTCAAATACTTTCAATGAGGATGAATATGGCATCAAGGTCAACTACTGTGCTGATGGTAAGTTCTTCAATTTGAAAAGGCTATAAGCCAAGCCAAAGTGGAGTGGGTACATGATATTCTGTTTGCAGATTATTGTGCACTCAGTGCACCCTCTGAAGCTGAGATGTAATAAAGTATGGATCAATTCTCTGCTGCCTGTGCTAATTTTGGCCTAATAATTAACACCAAGAAAACACAGGTGCTCCATCAGCCACCACCATACCATCCATACATGAAACCATTTGAATGCTGCAGATAAGTTCACTTACCTCCATAGTGTATTTTCCAGGGATGTAAACATTGACAATGAGGTTGACACACGCATTGCCAGAGCTAGCTCAGTGTTTGGGAGGCTCCAGAGAAAAGTTTAGGAGAGAAGAGGTATTAGACTAACTGACAAAATGAAGGTCTACAGAATCGTTGTGCTGACCTCATTGTTGTGGGCCTGTGAAACATGGACAGTCTACCATGGACAGTGTCATGCCAGGAAATTGAATCACTTCCATTTGAATTGTCTTAGGAAGGTTCTGAAGATCACCTGGAAGGATAAGGTACCAGACACTGAGGTCCTTACTCAAACAAAACTGCCAAGCATTCAAACTATGATTCAGAGAGCGCAACTCTGATGGGCTGGTCACATTGTTCAAATGCAAAATGTACATTTGCCAAAAAGACTATTTTATGGAGAACTTTCATGGGGCAGTTGATCACATGGTGGTCAGAAGAGGTGATACAAGGACACTCTCAAGGTCTCTCTCAAGAACTTTGGATCTGACTGTGCAACATGGGAGACACTGGCACAGGACCACTCAGCATGATGTGCCCACATCAGAAAGGGTGTTGTGTTCTTTGAACAAAGCAAAATTGAAACAGCCCAAGGGAAATATAGGATGCACAAATTTGAAGTTTCCACCCCAAATGTTCACACAGACTATATCTGTGGTAGAGCTTGTATTGGTCTGATCAGTCACAGTCCAACACACTGAAACTTGACTTTATCATGGTGATGTCATTTTGGTCCTCTCTGAGAATGAAGGACAACAGCCAATATTATATGCGATGTAACATATATATGTATGTAACATATGTATGATGTAACATGTGATGTAACATCACATATGATATATCATTAATTATACCATTAAAAAGCAACATAATCAGGGCAATTTTCTTTTCTTTTCTTTTTTTTGTGGAGGCAATTGGAGTTAAGTGACTTGCCCAGGTCATATAGCTAGTAAGTTTCTAAGACTGAAATTCAAAATTTGAATTCAGGTCCTCCTGATTCTAGGTCCAGTGTTCTATCTACTGCACCACCTAGCTTCCCCAGTCAGGGAACTTTTCTATGGAATGTGTATCCCCATCACATCTAACACAGTATTACACATAGTTCCTAATAGAGCATACATCCTATTGGCATGTGAACAATTATATATTGTGTGAACTTAATAAACGTTGCATGAGGGGATGAACAAATGAATAGTCATTACTTCAGGTTCACGTGGTTTGAATTTCTATGAGACAAATACTACCACCAGTGGTAAATGTACGGAAAGATAGAGCAAGAGGATAATATGATCTATTAACCCTTCAGGTCTCACAAGTCTATTTTTTGAAGCAGGAAACCAGGATTTGAATATACACTTACGGAGACTAGGATCACTTTGACTTTCAGTTTCCTTATCTGTAAAAGGATTAATACTTGTGGTTTTTGACCTTACAGGACCGTTATAAGGAAAATGCTTTGGAAACTTTAAAGCACAATTGAAGTAAGCGATATCATGGTTATCTGTAGACACCACAGGAAAGCAAGCCAGTTGGTAGATGGTACAGGAGGTCAGCATTCCTTGTCCCGCCTTCAGTGTAATCAAAACTAGAAAGATTCTCTTCAATCTAACCATGACTGGGAATGTTTTTTTAATATGTACTGGGCAGCATCACATCTGGTAAATGACTAATAAGTCACAAAAATAACAAGCAAACTTACCTTTCATCATTTTTAAGTGGCTGTACTGTTACTGAAGTGAGATGATTTAAACAAACACTGGCATCTTGCCACCTTAGCTCCAAAGATATGTAAGCAAATGGAGGTCCTGGAGAGAAAGCGTTGAACTTGGAATATGATTTTAATTTTCTGATGAATTTCTGCTTCCCAAAGGGGTGGCTTCAGCTGCAGTTAGGGGTTGCCATCAGATTGAAAGGCTTCTTTGTATCTCCTCTAAAGAGTGGTGGAAAGGTATTTGGACTAACAATAGTGATGGTATCTAGAGCGCTCTGGCTCTCCTAGCACAATTATTCCTAGAAGCTTAATCAAGATTGGATATTTGGTACTTTTGTTAAACTACAGATTATGCCAAAGATATGGGGGAAATAAAAGCAAGTAGCATAGTGTTGAATCCTTTTAAACAATAGGTGAATGTCCAAACATTCTCCTCTTTCAGAAGCATAACTCGATTTTGACTTAATGTAGGCATCTTCTGTATAAGAAACATCACACAGTGGAGTTACAGTCCTTAGCTATTGGGAAAAGTCTGTTGCCTTTGATCTATGACTTCCTGAAAATGCTGGGCACATGGTGGGAACTCAAGTATTTTTGATTAACTATTTGGAGAGGGAAGATTTGCTGCCTCTAATATTTCCTCGCTGTCTGACCACAAGTAAGTCACTGAACATCAGAGTCTCAGTTTCCCCATTTGCAAGAAAGGGATAAGAGTATATGTGGTACCTACTTCAAATAAGATTTTTATACACACACACATACAACACATGCACACACATACTTTATGAAGTTTTCGTACATCCCTAGGATAGTTGTTGGCTGTATAAACACTATGAAGACATAAACATTATGTTGATGGACTTCTGGTGATTGGATGTCATTTTACTGGCATGTCTTAATGATCCATTCAACATAGGCCCCTTCTAGGTAAAAAAAGTGTAATAGAATTCAGATAAATTCAATAATTATTAAATGTTTACTATGTACAAGGTACTATGCTAGGTACTGAGATATAAAGACAAAAACAAAATCATCTCTACCTTCAAGAAGTTTACATTGCATATATATATATATATATATACATGTACATATACATATATAATATATATATACACACAACGACATATACATAGATAAGTAAATCCAAAACTATTTGAGAAGTGAGAAAGCACTAACACTTTAGAATCTATAAAGGCTTCATGGAGAAAGTAACAGCTGAGAGGAGCTTAGAAGACACACTTGACAAAGTTAGTCAAAGACCATTTATCATTGAAAACCACTTCTGGGCACGAAACACCTAAGTCCCAAGTTGCATGGAAGGATATACAGAAATCTAAAGACAAATTTCTCTCCCTTTCATACAAATGGCTTTCTGTCACAATATGCAGTTTCACTGGCAATTTTGCCAGCCTTTGTAGTTTTTAATTCATCTTAATGTGCCAAAACCAAAATCTGTGCTTTTTCAAATTCAGAAGGATCTATAACCTAGAGAGACCTTGCACAATATGAACCTGTGGCTGGCAAGATCTAGAGTATTTATAATTTATTTAGGTAAGTATAGTACAAAGAGTGGGAGGATTGAAAGTCTGGCAGGAGCTGGAGAATTAGCTGCATAAATCCAAGTCCTTCAAAATGCCTTTTTGTTCAAGCACTGGAAGATACTGTGTAGATTTTTTTTTTTTGCTTCAGTGGTATTTTTTGAGCTTTCCTAATAATCAGTACCATTTCTTAATCTGTGTCTCATTTGACACATGCCTTGGAGGATGAGGAAAAAGTTTGATGGTATTTTGGTGACCTCTGTGAATTAAATACTCAGGAAACCAGCCTGAAATTAACCCTGGCCAAACCAATGAAGTTCTATCATACATTTGCTGACCAGTGTCTGATACTTTCTCTAGCTTTGTAAGTAAATAGTAACTGAAGGTACAGAGCTTCTTACTTTGGAAGAATAGCGACAGGCAATGTGACACTTCATGACGACATCTGGGGTTTTCTGGTTTGCCATGTCATTTTACAGATGAGAAAACTGAGGCAAACAGGGTTAAGTGACTTGCCCAGGGTTGCACAGCCAGTAAGTATCTTCAGATACTTCCTGACTACAAGCCTGTGCCACCTAGCTCTCCCAATGGCATTTGACATTAGAAGAGTTCTTGGACACCAGAACTGCTATTGCCATGGCAACAGTAATACCAGGATTCCTTCACTGATGTGACATTTGCATTCTGGAGAATCAGCAGATCTAGTCTGCCAAGGCCTAGCATGCCCTTCTCCTCAATTTGACATCACCATGATGGCAAAGTAAAACATCTTAACTGAAGGAACTACATTAAACACGGTTTTCCCTCAGACAGGAACAAGCCTTTCGGGTCTCCTAGCAACAAAGTCCTGGCTCATTATGGCAGCCAAGTCTGCAGGTCCCAGCTGAGATAAGCCTTTATAAGATAGTCTTTGGCACATAAGAAAATAGGGCTTTGAGTTTAACACTGATCATCTATTTCTGAGGTCTTAGCAGCACGCATGAGAGAAGTCACACATTTTAAGATGAAATCACCTGAAGGGACAGGATGGGAAATCAAATGACCATGAACCTAATTCTTGACTTTCAGTCAAAAGCCCAATAGGTAAGGTAGTAAAAAGCTAAGCCCCTGAATGCCTTTGCCTCCTTTTCCCCAGCCTAGTCCCCGAGGAGCAACGAGAACAAAAAAAGCAGGAAACTTGCAAGGCAGGTTCGGTTTAGGTAAAGGTCAATTAAAAAGGAGCATATGTCCAAAGTAAACTTCAGGCATCAAGGAAGCAGTGCTAATCGTTCAACTAACAAGATAAGGCAATCTAGCAACTCTTTTTGTGTGTCAAAGGAAATTACTTTTGGAATCCAGTAAACTGAGGCATACCTCTAAGGTCCCCTCAGTTTTTTCTTTGGAAAATGAAAGCCCTGCCCTGTCCCAGCCTTGAACTGCCCTGCCTCACCCATTCCTGTAACAGAGTTAGGAAGGATCACAATTACCAGAATTCTCTAGAGGAGATCTGTGCGTTCTTACAATTGATACTTTGTTTTCTGCATTCAGAAGTTCTGGACGGTTTTCTCATATTATTATTAAATAGAGGTACCGGAGTAGCAAGTTAGAGCACTCAAGAAGACTCAAGAAGACTTAAATTCAAATTCTACCTCAGATACTTAACTAGCTGTGTGACCCTGAGCAAGTGAATTAATCTCTGCTTGCCTCACTTTTCTCAAAAGGGAATAATACTAGCACTTGCCTCCTAGGATTAGTATGAGGATAAAATGAGATGACATTTGTAAAATACTTTGAAAACCTGAAGGTACTATATAAATGCCAGTTCAGGTTGTTTTGACTTGTTCTTCTGGGAAATCTATAATTTTTAAATTGCCTCTATATATCCTGTCTTTGAGAGCAATATATTTTGTTTGCCTAGTTTTTAAATGTTTATTTTTTCAAATTATCAAGCATTTACTTTTTTCTCCTTCCTATCTCACCGCACCCACTCTAAAGGAAGGAAGGAAGGAAAGAAGGAAGGAAGAGATAATTTCTAATTTGAAATGAGTAAGCAGGGTTAAACCATTTTGCTAAACATTTGAACACTTGGAATATTAGACTGAGTTTGGAATTGGAGATAGAAATGATGGAATCCTAATAAAGCTGCCCCCAGCCCCAACTTCTTTATATCCCCACTGAAGAACAGGCCTACTGCCCCTACCTAGACACTCCCCCCTCCCAAATATCCTAATTTCTTCATGTATGCCTCACTGATCACTAGAACAACAGGTATGTCCACGAATTCGTATTTCCCACAGAAACAGCAGGTGTGTCCATGCAGTCAACCACAACCACGTCTATCTAGTTTCAGACAGGACCATAATACTCAGCCAATCAGAAAGCAGCACCACCAGGATGCCCAAGCATGATGAATACCCCAAAATAAGAGAAGGCACTTGCCCTAAGTAGGCACTGTGCAGTAATAATAAAGAACTGACCTAGGGTGAACTTACAACATAGAGAGGCTTATTATAATATCATTATCATACATACATAACCCTAAATGGGTTTTTCTGTATGCATTGTGGATAATGACATGCACATTTCCACTGTATCTGGGACCCTCCCCTATTACGTAATCCCTTAACCAACCCCTCCTGTCTTTTTAATATTCATAATTTCTTTTATATAATTACATCTTTACCGTATAGAAATTCATCTTGCTTTCTCTGAAGTTGCCGGTTCCTCTGGGAACTTAGCCTGCTTCATGAGAGGAGTCAATCTCAGCCTATACTTGGATTAGATGTGGTCTGACTCTGAATTCTTTGAGATGCACCCACCATAACACATCATGAAACTGCAACAGTTTTTGGCATCCCTGAGTGGGCAGAGTTGAAACTACTTTCTACAGTCTAAATCACAACAGGAAGATGAGTTCAAATGATGCCTCAGACATTTACTAGCTCTTTGACTCTGGGCAAGTCACTTATGCTCTATGAGCTCAGTTTTCTCATCTACAAAATAAGGAAATTGGACTCCATGACCTCTAAGATCCCTTCCATCTCTAAAATTATGACTATAGGTCTGTCATATGGAAGAGAGATTAAACATTCTCACCATGGCCCCACAGGGCAGAACTAGGAACACTGAGTATAAGAAGCAAAGAGTCTAATTTAGAATTGATGTAAAGAAAAATTTCCCTAAGCATTGCTATATAAGGATAGAATGGGCTTCCCTTGGAAGAAATAGGTTTCCCTTTGCTTGAGACATTCCAACAAAAGCTGAATGACCATTTGCCACATACACTGGAGTGGAACTGAAAGATATGGTTTGAAATAGTTGGTCACTAAGGGACCTTACAGATATGAAATTCCATGAAATGCTGTGGACTTATGGTTAAGAATGAGAGGTATGGGACAAAGGAAAAGGAAAAATAAAGCCTTAAAACAAAAAAGTTTGAAGATTGGTGTTGTTATTAAATAACTAAATTATGTCCCAAAATACCCATCTCCAAGGTTTCCTCAGATGTTCCCTTTGACCCACCACCCACCCCCACCCCTCAGGGTGAGAAATCTGCCTTGTGCTTAGGCAGTGTTTGAGTTGCCCAAAATAAAGGCACTGCTTACATCTGAGATAATAGTTCAGGGGTAACATTTCCTGTTCCAGACAAAAGGAGTTCATGGCATTTGGGAAAGGCAACACATTGGACTCTAGGAGTTTCCTCAATTTTCTCCTTTCCAAAGTAAACTTCCCAATGCAAACAAATGCAAATAAATGAGCTTGGCTTGGGTTTGGTGTTCCATGGGAAAGCTGACCGCAGTGTGCTTAGGATGGGGCTGCTTCCTTGTAAAAGCTGAAAATGCAGCCAATAGGACAGCTCCACAGAGGCTAGGGGAAATTCACATTTAGAAGATTCTATACATGAGGCACCACTAACCATGAGTCATCATGGATGTTGCTGAGAGACAAAATGGTGTTGGGTAGAGAGCAAGGACCTAAGAGTCAGAAAAAATCAGATTCTCACTTACTACCTGTGGACCCTGGCAGTGGCTTAAGCTTTCTGAGTCATAGTTTCTTTATTTCTAATACCCTACTCCAGAGAGATCAACACTCTAATCAGAAATGGAAGGAACCTCAAAGCCCATCTAATCCAACCACCTCATTTTATAGCTGAGGAAACTGAGGCCCAAATGGGTTGAGTTACTTTCCCAGGTTCTCACAAGTAGTATGCAGAAGAGTCAAGATTTGAACCCAACCTTCTGTCTACAAATCCAATTCTTTTCCTACTGAACTACATTGCTTCTCCGGGCAAGAAATAATACATATCAAGAACTTTACAAACCTTAAAGTACTCATGTAAAGGTGATCAACTGTTATTCTGGGTCTGTTTTTTACACAAAGTAAATTAACAAGTTGGTATGTAGCAGCTTGCATGTATTTCTGAGTTCAGATAATCCTAGTTTTTTTTCCCAGAAATGTATGTCACAGTTCAGATCCACTGCCTGTTTAGTGACCATCAATAGGCAGTTATTTCTCTTCCCAGTTCAATGCTCTGCAACTCCATTGTGATATTAGATAGGGATAAGGATATCAGCACATTATTATTTATCCATGTGAAGTTTTCTGCATCACTATCTATGTAATTTCCTTATATGTTACATGATACATATGATCACACATGATACATAAATATGTGTATATTTGCCTGTATGTATACATGTGTATATCTATCTAACCCCCAAGTAACTGAAGCCATGATACAACAAGACACTCTTTAATTGGGTTTCACTGGAGTCTTCTAATTCAGGGTGTTGAACACATGAATGACAGATCACCTGGGTCCCACACCTGTCCCTAGTATAAAGATTAAAATATATATTTAACAAAATAAAAAATATAATAAACCATAGATAATATTATATGTTAAAAGTCAATACATGACCCAGGGATCCTTATGATTGGATTAGTCTCCCTCCCCCACTTTTCTATTTGAGTTTGATGTCACTGTTCTAAATTCAACTGTCCTTATTTGAGGGCATGGGGTTTTTTTTAAGTTAACTTTGGGAATTACAGAGTCAGTATTACTACACTTCACCAGGATCAACACAAATCTTTTTGACATGCTAGCAGTACTTGCCAAAGACATTCTTTAAATAAATAATCCAATTGAGAACAAAATGTCAATAAAGGTATAACCTATACATTTGCTGTACCTTAACTCATGGGAGGACTTTGATTGTGCTATATATACCTAGCAAGGCAACACTTTTGGCATTCAAGTTATGCTGTAAGTGCCTATTAAGCACAATGCCTAGAATTTAGCAAGCACTTTATAAATGCCTATTGACTTGACTTGACTATATGTTCTAGGTCCCAAAAGGTAATAATATATAAATGTAGTTGACAGTCCATCCAATGACAGAACAGAATACTATTTCAATGTACCTTATAGAATCTCATCAAGAAAAATTTGGGTTTGACCAATTTTCTGAAATGTAATGCAAAGACAATTAAGACATAGTTCCTACCAGGAGGAAATTTACAGTCTAGTCTAGGAAGGCATTATTCAAACTTTACCACTTTGGATTTGCCTTCTTCTCTGTTAAAACCCATGGTACACTAGACTCCTTCCCGGTGACAGAACAACAGTTTATCAAAACACTAATTTGTGAGCCTGCAATAAAACTGTAACTGAACACCCAGTTCTGCTGAATGAATTTGTTCTTTATGAGACACATAAAGTTCGCTTGGTTAAATTGAAGTTGGTCTGGATATGCAAGTCTGATTTATTTTTCAGATTGATGGCTTTTATTATGTATTCAGAAGATCAAGGTCTAATTGAAATTAGGAGTAACTTTTTAGATGACATTAACAATTTCCTATATTACCCCTCTAGGACTTGTAAATCTCAGCCTCTGATTACAATTCAAATGTTTCCTTGTAAGAAGCTATTTAAACCAAGGGATTCATTTATTTTCATCTTTTCAGATCTGAACCCAAAACATTTTGACTGAGAAGATGAGAGAACCAGAAAGTCTTTTTGACTAGCTAGCAGGTAGTCTTGATGGTACTCAGGTGTATTGCTTATTGATCACATTTTAAGGCAGCTGCTTCTTAAATTGATCCCCAGATCTTATGTTTGCACAAATATGGACATTTCTGATTTCTCTAAGTGATGCTGGGAAAAAAAGCACTCTCTTGCAATCCCCCATCAGTACACATAGGTTTCAGTCTTTACTTGCACATCTGAATGTACAGCAATGTAAGGTAAATTTTGATGAACAAAAAACATGAAAAAAATCAACCAGGTCTGAGTGTGGTAGAAGTTGTATTTGTATTTTAAAGGCAAGTGCCTTAGTAGATTATATCTTCATGGCACCAAGAACAGTGCGTAGAAATAACAATAATAAAGACATTTATATCCTTTTTAAAGATTGGCAAAGCATTTCTAGGTACATTATCACAATAAATACTCACAAAACAACACTATAACAGAGGTACTAATATTTCTCCCATTTTGCAGATGAGGAAGCTTTGACTCAGCTAAATGATTTGTTTAGGGTCACATAACTAGTGTCTAGGGCAAGATTTGAACCAGATATTCTTGACTTCACATCTAGCACTCATCTGTCAACAGTGTAAGGTGGGAGAAAAAGTTCAGTTTGGAGCTGAAAGATCTGGTTTCCATTCCTGACCATCCTTAACTATCTCTGAGCTTGGGCAAATCATTTGACCTCTATAGGAATCAGTTTCTTTACTTAGAAAATGAGGAAGTTGAAATTAGATGACCTTTAAAGTCTTTTCCAGCTCTAAATCCATACTCCTATGGCAAAATCCAATCAAACCCCTCACTTTATAGATGAAAAAGCTAGTCTACAAATGTTAAATGACTTACTCAAAGTAAAAAATCTACTAAGTAGTAGTCAGGTTTCAAACATAGGTCCTCTGACCTGTATCTCTCCATTCCATTCCATTCAGTAGACTTTCTACTATTCTCTCATGTCCCTTACCAAAAAAGTTCCATAGATTTAGCACCAAAAGGGACTTCAGAGGTCAACTCATCTAAAGAGGTAAAGCAAATCACTTAAAGTTTTCGAGCCAGGACTTGAACCCATGCCTTCTGATTCTAAACGTAGGGCTCTTTTCTATTGTACCAAACATACTTCACTTTCCATAATCTTGGCTAAAGTTCCAAGCCCTCAGCACATCTGCCAGAAGGGTGGCCCACCTGAGTATCTGCCCTGACGCTAGTTCTTAGCACTACCCAGTTGTTGCTGCCTGTATGTACCCATGGAAAGCTGAGCACCACCAGAATCAATTCCTTTGATTTGTGGTACTGATCAAATGCTGAAGCTGAAACTTAAAACTTTGGTCACCTATGAGAAGGCAGGATTCATTGGAAAAGACCCTGATGTTGGAAAAAAACTGAAGACAAAGATGGCAGAGGATGAGATGGGTAGATAATGTCATGGAAGCAATGAACGTGAGCTTGGACAGACTTTGGGAGATAGTGGAGAATAGAAAGGCCTGGAGCACAATGGTTCATAGGGGCACAAAAAGTCGAACACAACTGAACCACTAAAAAACAACAAATATGTACCTACTTTCATGGCTGTCTCTGGCCATCTCCACTACCATCCCTGGCTCTCCATTGTCACTCTGGGACCTTTCTTGAGGGTCTTGATTTCCAAGTCTTTCTCACACCATTCCAGACTCAAATATCTCTATCTTCTTTATTCACATCTGCCTCCAGTCAAGCTATAAGGGGAGAAGCAAAGGGCACCTGAGAGACTGAGCCCTCACTGTCTACATACTGGCACATTCCATTTCCATGCCCAAGAGAAGGCAGGGCTATATGTAAAATGGAGAATATAATACATCATCTCATAAATAATTAGGGAGATAGATGTTAGGACCTTCCCTTCTGAGATTACCTTCCATATACTTTGTATCTTATGTGTACCTATTATTTGCATCATGTCTCTCATGTTAGAATGTTAGAATGAGACTCCTCAATAAAGGGATTTTTTTTTTGCCCCTTTTGTATCCCTAGCATTTAACACAGAGTCTGCAAAATAGTAAATGTTTATAAATGATTGTTGACTGACTGAGATGGAGAAGGGAGAAAGGTACGGGAGGTCTTCTAGATTGTGCTCTGGAGTCCTGAAATGGATTTTAAAAAATTTTTAAAATTGTGTCCTGGATGTCTGAACTGTTTGTAACTGCCCCCTTAACTCTTGACCCATTCTCCTATAAGGGATTTCAAGATCTCAGTGTCTTGGAGAAGTTTACATTGCTCTAGAAAATAGATTAGATCCTATTGCCAATTCCCTAAACAATATAGTACCTCTTTTCTAATCTTCTTATGACTCCCACAGCCTCCTTTGAGCAGCTGCTGCTGAAACTAGCAGACTAAGCAAGATAGGATACAAAAGCACCTTGGAAAATGAGAGCTTAAAAAACAAAAGCAAGTTATAATTTTTATTTTCACGATGCCAAAGGTGATTTAATTCTCATGCATGAATAACACTTCAAATTCATCTTTAAAAGCCAAACTTTTTTTTAATCCACTTTCTTGGCCTCAAAGCTAATGAAACTGTCAAATGAAAAATCAACTGGTTTTGTTGCTTTTTAACTAAAAGGAGATTAACTGATGTTGATTAGTTTGGACTTAAAAAAAATTCCACCTCTGTAACGAATTATATGTTGGGGTTTCAGCCTCCTGTGACTTAAACTCAGAAAACAGGATTTGCTGACAGACCTTTAATTACTGGCCTTCTTGCTAGCAGGAATAATAGCCTATAATCAAGGGTACCTAATATGCATATAAAAGAAACTTTAATTAATGAATAAACATAGTCCTTACATTAGCACTTCCCATATAGGTTAGGTCTTAAAACTGCCCAGATAATG
The DNA here is from genome assembly GCA_023548195.1 of Bettongia penicillata ogilbyi. Classification (NCBI taxonomy): domain Eukaryota; kingdom Metazoa; phylum Chordata; class Mammalia; order Diprotodontia; family Potoroidae; genus Bettongia; species Bettongia penicillata. The sequence goes on from JAJHZJ010000061.1 coordinate 4,681,098, forward strand.
GATTATGGTGGAGTTGGGATTTTTTCCCTATCTCAGGGGAAGGAATTAATTAATTTTCCCCATGTTTAGATGTCATCACTGGATTAATGACTATCCTCTGCAGTCCTATCCAGCCACAGGGAACACATACCACCAAATCTAAACTAAGAAGTTACCGCAGTAACACAGCAAGAAGGGATTTATTTTCCTCAGTGGAAATGTAAGGTCCTAAACCTGAGGCAGAGTGGGATGGCAGAGAGAACACTAGTTGGGGAGTCAAAAGATTCTTGTTCTGCTCCCTTGCTAGCTGTGTGAGCTTGAACAAAGTAACTTCCTGGGTCTATGTAGCTTCTTCTCTAGGCTACTTTCCAATGTCCATTAGCAGTGGTGGGACTGGACTTCAGAAGAATTCTCCTGTGAGAGTCAGTAACCCTTAGGAGCTTGGGTTTCTAGTATTATTGCTCCTGAGCCCCTATCTGATGTGCTCCCTTCAACATACTAGGAAAGTATAGCAAAAACAAAAATTACAATAACATCCTTCCAAACCTGAGATAAATGTTACCCTTGCATACATGAGGATCCTAAGGAGAGTGGGCTCAAACTTAAAGCATATGGATAGTCAGACATGTAAATATGTAGCAAAGATCCTTGAGGCTGGAAAGAACTTCATGACTCCTGGCCCTGGAAGTTCTTTTCTTCCTTTAAGAAGTCTACCAAGTTCACTTCAGGGCATTGTATGGGTGAAGGAAGAGTTGCTCCCTAACTCACCTGGGTTAGCTCCTTCCTTGCGTATAGTATCCTGGCAGATGGGTTGATCCATTGCTAGTCTGAACTGGACCATTTTTTTTTTTTTTGGCTATTGGATTCAGCTACTATTGGATCTGGAGGTCTTTGCTCCTGACTTTGGTTGCTGAGGGAACCTCTGATGACTCAACATTTCAAAGTTTATAAGGTCACAACCTGGTCAGTTCCTTCTCTGAATACTCATTCACTTAAAATCATGAAGTAATAAACCCTAAAAAGACAAAAAAAGCAGAGGCACCATGCTTCATAGATGCATGCTATCCAATGTTAAGGCAATCATCACCTGCCAAGTAGACTTTTACTACAAGAACATAAAGTTCTTTAATAGACTGATGCAAATAATTGTGCAACTATAAGTTGGGAGACCTAAATTCTAGTAACATTTTCCTCTGTTAATTTTCTAAGTTACCATGAGTAAATTACATCAATGAAGTACATTTCATTTTCTTAGTTTCTCCTTACTTTGTGAGAGTAATGCCATACATTTATTAGACCATTCTTCTCAAAGACTCTGAATCAGGAAAAGGTTCATATAGAAGGTAGCACCTAAATTAAGCCTTAGAAAAAGTGAAGGCTTGCAAGGGCCAAAACTGAGAAAGGAACAACATTCCAGGCATGAGATGGAGATGGAAAATGATAGGTCACATGCAGGGATGGCAAAAAAATCAGTTTGGCTGGAACACACATGACATAAATGTTAAACACAGTGCCCAACACACAGTAAGACATTAATAAATGTCTTCTTTATTTCCCTTGATAAGTGAAGTAATGTAAAATAAGTCCAGAAAGATAGATTGGATCCTGATTGTGGAGAGTTTTAAATGGATAACTGACTAATTTGTATTTTATCCTAGAGGCAATAGTGAGCTACTGAAGATTTCTTGAGCCAAGGAGTAAAATGGTCAGATTTGTGCTTTAAGAATACTAACTTGGTGATTGTTTGCAGAATGGATTGGAGAGGGGAAATACTGGAATCAGGAAGGTGGCAAAACAGAATATTTGGTCTAGTTTCTTAGTTCCTAGCACCACTCAGTTATTGCTATGTCCTTCTACATCTCCAATAACTTTCCCCAGTGTGGCCATCCCAGTCCACTTCTTGTCCCCAAGCACCTCTCACCAAAAAAAGGCACAAAATTTGTATCCAGACACAAGTACTCATGATATTAGAGACTAACTTCCTATATTTTGCCATTGGTTCTCTCTAACTTTTAAAAGAAAGGAAATATCACAGTGTATATTAGCTAGGTATCTGGAAGGGGAAAAAATGAATCAAGTTTATTTGGACCTAACTCTAAGTAACCTTAACTATTTGGGGGGACCAAGGAACCAGTAATTTTTAAGAGACCTCAAATAGCAAACTGTGTAGTATCTACTGGAGTTGGAGCAGTACGTAGACCAACTCTACTATAAAATGGATTGATGTATAGAAAACATCTTCCAAAAAGTGATACTTTAATTAATGGCATGTTTTTACAGTGGGGGAAAATTGATGAGCTTTTATACAAGACATCAGAGATCAAATTGGAGGCAGCTTAGCCCAGGGGAAATAACTCTGAATTTGTAGTAAGAGGACATGGTTTTGATTCTGTGCCAATCAATAATTTTGTTATCTCTGAGAGAATTAGTCCAGCTCTCTGGCCTGAGGTCTTTATCTGTAAAATGGGAAGACTGAACCAGATAACCTCTAAAATTTATTTCCAATTCTAAATCTGTGACACTATGGTCCCTTTCCAATGTTTATTAGGTATATAACCATGAGCAAATTACATAACTTCTGTTAAATGAGGATACCAATACTGATAATACTTTGTACTCTTTTCATCCTTAAAGCTCTATATTAATATGAGCATTATAAAGCACTATATAAATTGTATTACATAAATAGAGCTCAACGCACTTATGTGTTTTATCCTTTCAAGATGCAAGGAGTGTATTGCCTAAGTAGAATATATGTGTTCCACTTGGGATGTCTAAATATATAGAAAAGCAGTTCACAGGTAGGCATGAGATATTTCTGGAATCTTGACTACCCTATCCAAGGTAGCCTGAAATTCCATGTTGAGGGACCAGTAGCCAGGAGGGTGGCTACTCTGTTCTATTCTGAGAGAGGGGTAACAGATTAAAAATGCATCTATCTGCCCTCCTAAATATTGTTGGTCTGGGGACAAAATTTCTTCAAGACAAAAAGTCATTTTCTTGGCAAATATCACTTAAAGGTCCCTCAAACTTGCTTACATCCACCAGTTTGACCCCTTCCCACCAAACACTGGTTACCCCAAAGATCATCACAAACAATTAATCACTAGTAAACTAATATATCCAAGCAAAAAGAAATTGATAAATTTATATAGATTAGACTATACCAAAAATATACAAATAAAGTAACCCTCCAGAAGAGAGATATCTCAGTTCAGCTAAGAGAGAGGCTCTAATCTCATCCAAGGGAAAATTCTGCAAAGTCTTTGTGGAGGCAATCAGACGTATGTTGGAGTTGGCTTCCCCTTCATGTCTATCAAGACTCTTTCCCTTTCTCTTCCCTGGAGTCAGTCCCTAAAAAAATCTGGAACCATGCATGCCTTTCTCAAAGAAAGAATAAAGAACATCTCTCCAAAGCTCTTATTCCAACCCTCACACAGTGTACAACCAACTTTCTCTCCACCAATTAGAAGAGTCTCATGCAAAAAGCTGCAGGTTTGATAACAAATACAGAGCAAGTTTTCTCAGAAATTAATTGTGTTCCATTTAGACAAGGCTTAATTTGCATTCTTCAAACCATAGAAATGTAGCTCAAAGCCACCTATTCCCAAAGGAGCTACTAAAGGTAGACCTTTAATGTAAATGCTTCCTCTTAGAATACTGCATTTTCTTGGCCAGAGTAATAGTGTTCTGCAGGGGCTACAATGTGTGTGTATTTGTCCTTTATTGCCAAAGAAGACCATGCCATCAGAGAAATGATGACATGACTTGCACTTGACTTTGTTTTGAGTGAGGGAGGACTATGCAGGTCACCAGCCTCACTTCTCCTCCAAAGTCATCTGAATCCAGTGACCAGATATTCATCAAGATGACTGGAGATGACCCAGGATGAGGCAACTGGGGTTAAGTGACTTGCCCAAGGTCACACAGCTAGTGAGCATCAAGTGCCTGAGGTGAGATTTGAACTCAGGTCCTCCTGATTCCTGCACTGGTGCTCTATCCACTGCACCACCTAACTGCATAAGGCAATGAGGACTGGAGAATGATGGATCCAGTCTACTTGGAGGGGTGATCACATTATCAAAAATGAATCCTTTGGCTCTCCTGAGGCAAAGTCACCCTGTGGAACTGTATTTCATATAGCAAATCAAAAGAATAAGAAGTCAGATTTGGGGAGTTAACGCAGATATCACTTAGTCACAAAGAAGTCATTGAATCTGTGCTGTGGATGTTTGGTGATTCCTTAGAATATGATAGGAAGTTAAATTACTTGATAATCTTTTCTTTCTAGGAACCTTTGGAGGTAACACTATTATTCTGATTTTAGCCTAGGGCCTTCTGGAAAGCATTGTTTCACTATTTGTTGGTTGTTTTGAAAGAGAAGGCAGCTAGGTGGCACAATGGCTAGAGTACCCAACTTGGAATCAGGAAGACTCATCTTCCTGAAATCAAAGCCAATCTTAGACACTTACTTGCTGTGTGACCTTGGTCACTTAACTCTGCCTCAGTTTCCTCAGGTGTAAAATGAGTTAGAGAAGGAAATGGCAAACTACTCCTGTATCTTTGCCAAGAAACCCCAGACAGGGTCATGAAGAGTCAGACATAACTAATCTACAACAACAAATTCAAAGAGAAGGGCCCATTTTCCTTAAGTAAGTTAAATAATTCTACTTAACCATCAACGTTTAATTAAACTCACTAAAGGATAAAAGCGAGTGGTGCAGTTAACTCAAATGCCTTTTTTTGTATTTGGGGAATGTATTATATGATTATCTTTACAGTACTTTACCTTCCTAATTATGCTTTGATTAGACAAATTTAAATTATTTTCTCATTCTCTCAGCACAGAGGAAAGTAGTCTAATGCAGTTAATAATAGAGGCAGGTTCAAGTGAAGGTTGTTTTTATTTTTTTGGATGGGGGGAGCTTCAGAATGCTTGTAGGCAGCAGGAAAGAAGACAGCAAATGTAGAGAGAATGAAGACAGAGAAAAGGAATGATGGAAGATTAAGCTCCAGAAAGAGCTAGGAGAGGATGGAATTGAGGACACAGATAGAGGGTTGACACTGACAAGAAGGGTTGACTTTTCTTTAGAGAATAGCACAAAGGAGGAAAGAATAAGAGGTGATGAAGAAGGCTATTGAGGCATTCGCAATGTCCTACGTGTCTTCTTCCTTTCACAACCAAGAATGGGAAGATGCTGGAGACTTTTGATGCCATCCTTACAGACTCCTCCCTGAAGAGGAAACCTCCTACAATGCAACTTGCAATAGTAATTTACTATGTTAAGAGAGTTACTTGGGGACAGGACTCTTACAAATTTCTATCCACAGTGCCATGCTGCCCCTCCCAGCAAGCTCTTAAAAAAGTCAGCCACACTCATTGACCCACTTTCTCGCCTTTCAATTACGTTTGAATTGAATTTAAATTGAATTTAATTTTAATTACTTTGCAATCTGACTTTCAGCTGAACTACCTCTAAACTACCAGATACAACTTTTTATCAGTCTTTATTCCACTTGCCATCTTTGCAGGTTTTGATGCTGTTTGATCACTCCTCTTTGTGGATATGGTCTCTTCTTTCTGTTCCTGTGATAAATTATTCTGGACCAGTTCTGTTCCTACCTCCTACCTGACTGTTTCTTCTTTGTCTCCTTTGCTGAATCACCATATGTTTCCTGTCCTCAAATTTTAGGTCATCACCCCACCACTACCAGCACCAAGATTCTATCCTAGACCCAGTTCCTCCTCTCGTCTCTCTCACCATCTCTCTGCTTCTCTGCATCTCTCTGCTCTCCCAGTCTCTTTCTCCTTCTTCCTGTCTCCTCCTCCTCCCCTCCCTGTTTCTGTCTGTCTGTCTCTCTTCCACTCCCTCCCTCATCCATGACCATACGTTCAATCATTTCTATGCATAGGTCTGCTGGAACAGTTGAGTGCCAAGGTGGATGCAGTACCAGACTTGGACAAAGAAGTGGTCTCAGACACTTACCAGTCTGTGTGATCCTGGAAAAGTCATGTAATCCCTGTCACTCTCAATTTCCCTGGCTGTAAAATGGGGATAAAAAATAGCACATAATTCACAGGCCATTGTGAGGATACCATTAAGTATTAAGTACAAACTTTAAAGCTCTATGTAAATGTTAGTTACTATGTCTCCCAAAGCTTATACTCCAGTCCAGTCCTGCATCTCCCACCGCCTGCCCAATATCTTTGCCTTTATGTCTCATAGGCATCTCAAACTCAGTATCTTCAGTACAGAACTCATTATCTCCACCTCCATAAACCCAGTCTGTTGCTATGGAAGGTACTGCTCATCCTTCTAGTTATTACTCTAATTTATAATCTCAGAGTCTTCCTTAATTTCTCCTTCTCCCCTTTACCCAAACAGTTGCCAAATCTCATCAATTATACTTCCAAAACATTACTCCCATTTGTTTCCTCCTCTCCAGTCACATAGCCACTACCCTAATTCAGGTTAACATCACCTTCCATCTGGACTATTGCAATAGCATCCTATTTGGTCTCCCTGTCTCCAGTTTCTGTCCTCCCCAGTCTATCTTCTATATATGCTATTATGTTGAAATTCTTAAAGCACAAGTCTGATTATGTAATTCCTCTACTCAGTGTGTGTGTTCGTCCTTCATTGCCAAAGAAGACCATGCCATCAGAGAAATAATGGCATGATTTGCACTTGACTTTATTTTGAGTGAGGCAGGGCTGTGCAGGTCACCAGCCTCACTTCTCCTCCAGAGCCATCTGAATCCAGTGACCAGATATTCATCAGGATGACTGGAGATGACCCAGGATGAGGCAACTGGGGTTAAGTGACTTGCCCAAGATCACACAGCTAGTGAGTGTCAAGTGTCTGAGGTGATTTGAACTCAGATCCTCCTGACTCCTGCACTGGTACTCTATCCACTGCACCACCTAGCTGCCCCCCTCTACTCAGTAAGCTTCAGCAGATACCCATAGGCCCTGAGACAAAACACAAACTCCTTAACCTGGCATTTAAAGCCCTCCACCATCTGGCTACAGTCTACCTATTCCAGATGCATTTCCTTTTACTGTCCTTCATGCCACACTGGCCTATTGACTATTACCTAAATTGACACTCCATATCTTATCTCTTTACCTTTCATCTGTGATCAATTTCCTAACCCCTTTCTCCCTCCCCCTAACTTCAAATTTTTATCTTCTCTCAATCTCAGTTTAAATTCTACTAATCTAGAGTAAATCTTAAAGTTTTCTGGATAAAGTTAGTGTTCTGGGTAAATCTATAGACCCCTTCTCTGAATAATGTTTTTAAATGCATATAACAAAATACATAGGACTATAAAGGAAACCAATTTTATTGAATTACAGTTATCAAAATATTTTTACAAAACAAGTTAATGGACCCCAGGTTAAGAATTTTCTTCCATTATCTTCCTATTTGTTAAATACTCTTCCCCTTTTGAAATGACCTGATATTTGTTGTATTTTACCAGTGCACATTTTGTCTACTCTCAGTAAAATGTAAACTGCTTATGATCAACATACATATTTTTGCCTGTATCTCCAGCCTCCAGCACAGTAGTTTGCACACAGCAGGTGTTTAAATTTGCCAAATGGAATTGATCCTAGAGGCAATATGAATCTAATGAAGGCATTAGGGAGATGGTCTGATCAGACCAATGCCAATTATTTTGGCAGCTATGTGAATAATGGAGTTTAGAGGAAGGGATGCCCTTCCCTCCCCAAAACAACTATTACAATGATCTAGTTGAAAATTTATAGTAAGAACTCACATTGATATAGCATTTTGAGGTTTGGAAAGCATTTTCTTAATAATAATCCTCTGAAATAAAGAATATAAATATTATTATCCCCATTTTACGGTTAAAAAAATTGAGATATTACTGAAGACTGTAAAGCTAGGATCTGAAATATTTGATTGGCAAAACAGAGGTAGCAAGATGCTCTGTAGTGAGCAAAAATTCATAGATTTGAGGATATTGAAGACATGCTTAGAATACAGTGTGTCTTGGATTCCTTGAAGTAACAAGAATCTCAGCCTCATCTTGTCTAAAGGAACTTGGATAGCACAATCTATCTATCACCTTTCTTACTGGTACCCCTTTTCTGGAAATGTTGAATTAATTAGAGCTAATATAATATAAGCCCATTTTGAAACACAGTATCCATTTTGGAGAGGACTAGGAACTAAGAATTGGAAAGGTAGAGTGACCCCTGATTCAACTTTGAATTTGATCTTACAAGCACTAGCATCCCAGAGGGGATGTGGAAATATAGGTACACTAATACATTGTTAGGAGAGTTGTGTATTGGTCCAAACATTTTTGGAGAACAATTTGGAAGCCTGCCCAAAGGACTAAAAACTGGGCATACCCTTTAATCCATCAATATCCCTACTAGGTATGTATCCTAAAGAAATCAAAGAAAAGGGAAAAGGACTGATGTGTGCAAAAATATCTATAGTAGGCCTTTTTGTGGTGGTAAAGAATTGGAAATTGAGGGGATGCCCATCAAACGGAGAAAGGATGAACAAATTGTGGTATATGATTATGATGGAATACTGTTGTGCTAAAAGAAATGATGAGGGGAATCATTTCAAAAAAACCTGTGAAGACATATATGAATTGATGCAAAGTGAAGTGATCAGAACCAGAAAAACATTGTACACAGTAGCAACAATATTATAATGATGATCAACTATGAAAGACTTAGCTATTTTATCAATACAATGATCCAAAACAATTCCAAAAAATTCATAATAAAAATGCCATCTACTTCCAGAGAGAACTGATGATCTCTAAATACAGATTTTTCATTTTCTTTTCCTCCTTCCTTCCTTTATTTCATAGCATAACTACTACAGAAATATATTTTGCATAACTTCACATGTATAATGGGTATCATATTGTTTGCTTTCTCAATGGGTAGAGGAGGGTCTGGAGGGAGGCGAGAATTTGGAACTCATTTTTTTGAAAATGAATGTTTAAAAAATTAGAAAATAAACTTATACAAACAAAAACCCAAGAAAAGTAAAAAACAAACATACTAATATTAGCATCCACTAAAGGTTCTGAACAGGGGAGTACAGTGTTAAGAAACTTGGACTTAAGTCAACAAACATTTTTTTAACCTTCTAGATCTGCTTTGCTTCTGGGTCCAGACCATTTGGAACTTAGCCTGCAGGTATATCTCTAGGCCTCATTTTCCTCATCTGTAAGATGAGGTCTTGTGATTGTATGATTTAACAGAAGACACATTTCTTTCTTTACTGGAACTTTAGCCCAAGATAAATATCCTCATCAACCAGATAAGTGTCTTAAATGGGAAACTTAGCTCTAATTAATTCAACATTTCCAGAAAAGGGGTGCCAGTAAGAAGGGTGATAGATAGATTGTTCTATCCAAGTTCCTTTAGACAAGATGAGGCTGAAATTCTTGTTCCTTCAAGGAATCCAAGACAGACAACAGAAAAGCAAGATTGTAAAAGAGAAAGAGAAACACCTAAAAGGTTTTAGAGACAGGAGAAAAGAAGTCCCTCCTAGAAAAAAAGATACCCCCAAAACTCCAACCAAAATCAAAGAAACAGGCAGGCAAACTTTCCTTCACCCAAGAAAGAACCTTGCCAAACAATGACATAAAATCAGTAGTTTAGTTTAGTTTTTAATGTTTTATTTATAACTTTTGTCTTCACTTCACAGTCACTGAGGGTGAAGAGGGAGTTGAATATTTTCTTACAACAAAGAAAATAAATTAAAGACAAAAATTCCAATAACTGAATCTGACAGCATATCTACCATTCTGCCCTAGAATCCCCCCAACTCTCACCTGTAGTGGGAGTTATTTCATTATATGGTCTCCAGGACCATTGTTCATTTTTCAGTTAGGGTGATTTTGTTTTATTTTCCTTGTTGTTCTTTGGCTCTACTTATTTTATTCTGCATCAATTCATACAAATCTTCGCATGTTTCCCATAACTACTCCTATCTGTAAAAGCAGTATTTTATAAGGATAAATCTGGTGGCAACATCCATAATAGACTAGCAAAAGCACTGTAGACAATGGAAAGTGTGTTTTTTCCTATGTTTTCAAAAGAAACTTGCAAACATCCTAACATTAGTAGTTCATGATGTGTGTAATGAGCCTGAAACTGTGACCAGGGAACGACGAGTAAGTAAGTTTAGCCTTAAGTTTCTGAATCTATTGTCATTGCTCTGAACAGGTTCTGGTGTCTATTAACACTATTAATAACTCCTATTAGAGTTCTATTGTTTACCAAGGTGTACCATGTGGTCAGCCAAAGGGAAAACGAGACAGCACCAGAGTATCTCAAGGGGATATTAGGATTTAATGATTCATGGTCACAGGTACCCTTTCTGCGTAACCTATCTAAAGATAAACCTCAGATGTGCAGGTGTCTGGTTTTACAGGGAATTTGTGGAGCTTAAAGCTCAGTTGACTGGCTACTGTGTTCCACCAACATCTGGCCCTTTAAGTACTATTGTTGGATCAAGGGGACTTATTCCACCTGTCAAACACAAGTTAGACTTGATTGTCCCCCTGCCCACAGTTTCAGTGTACCTGAGAATATCACCCAAACTAAAATTAATGGAGCATCGGAAGCACACAGATGTCTTTGTTGGATGAGCAGAGATATTCCAGCTCCCCAGGCACTGTTTATCTAAAGTATTAAATATTAAGAATAGGTTGTAATCATTTAGAACCACAGAAATGTAAGGAACTTGAACAGATTTCTGCAGAAAAACTAGGTGAAAAAGATCGTAAGAAACTATTGAAAATATTAGATAGAAGCCTATGAGACTGCTAAGAACTTTTGAGAAGAAAATTCCACAGCGCTTCTTATCTGTTATTGAGATCTTCCACAAGGAAGGGGGAAGCAGGAGGGAAACAAACACCTATTAAGCACCTTCTATATACCAGGTGGGGGCAGCTAAGTGGCACAGTGAATAGAGTGACAGGCCTAGAGTCAGGAAGACGCATCTTCTGAGTCCAAGTCTGGCCTATGTGACCCTGGGCCAATCACTTACCTTTGTATGCCTCAGTTTCCTCATTTGTAAAATGAGCTGGAGAAAGAAATGGCCAATCACTCCAGTATCTTTGCCAAGAAAACCCCAAGTGGAGTCATGAAGAGTCAGACACTACTAAAATAACTGAACAACAAAAATGTACTAGGTACTGCACTAAATGTTTTACAGATATCTTATTTGAACCTCCCCCAAACCCTGTGGAATAAGGGTGATTATTATCCCCATTTATAAATGACAAAACTAAGATAGAGGTTAAATGACTTCCCCAGGGTCGTATAGCTAGTAGATGTCTGAGGCAAGATTTGATCTGCCTTTTTTTTCTTTTTACAACATGGCTAATAGGGACATATGCTTTGCATGATTTCATATATATATATATATATATATATATATATATATATATACACATACATATATATATATATAATTGATATCATATTACTTGCCTTTCAATTGATGGGGAAGGGGTTGATGAGACGGGGAGAATTTGGAACTAAATTTTTTTAAAGAATATATGTTAAAAATAAATAATCACTAAAAAAACATGCAATATCTTCGAGGGATCAGAGGGTAGAGGAAAGGCATTAGCATTGGGGGTGGAAGACAAGGGTGTTTTTGAGCTTGAAAATGACCAAAGGAAGTCACGTGACCAGTATGGTAAGAGTGGTGGAAACCACATAATTCAAAGAATAATTGTAGGACCTGGAACCACTTAACCTGAGAAGAGATGACCTGGAGAACACATAATAATTGGCTTCAAGTATCTGATGTGTAGTAGAATGGTTTATTCTGTGTGTCTCCAGAGGTGAGGAGAGGCAAAATTGGACCCAGACCTTTTGCAGAAGGTGAAATTTTATATAGTATGTAATCCACCCAAAAAGTTACTTCTGAATATTTGAGGGGTTTAGGTTGAAATCTTCTTGTAAGAACTGATTTTCAAATAGCTAATCTAACAGTAGCTAAGTGGCTTTTCTCTCTACTAGCCTATGTCTTAAGCTCAGGCCCTTGCTACCCCTCCCCTGAATTATTCTAATACTACCCTAATTGTTCTCCTGGCTTTCATGCTCTCCTTTCCAACCAATCCTCCACACAGATGTAGATATTCAGAGGGATACTCACAAAATACAGATCTAACTATATGCCCCCATTCCTATTGAAAATCATCAATAACTCCCTATTGCCTTTAATCTGAAAGGCAAAATCTGTTGACTAGTATTTAAGGCTCACCACAATTTGGTTCATACTTACCATTTCAGATTTATTTCATTATTGCTCCCCTTCATACAGCAGCTTTTTGCCTTTGTAACCTCAGAATCTAGCACATCATGATGCACAATCAGTGCTTAATTTATAATTGTTGAAAATTTTTAAAAGTTACCAAAAAAACAAACTGCTACGTCCAACCCAGCTTTTAAAAAGTGTTCTCTTCTCCACCTTCAACTAAAAACTGCTTTTTTCTCTTTTCTTAATACTTTGTTATAGAGTATGTCTAGGTCAGTATGCCAGAGGGAAGAGATACATTAGAAATTAAAAAATTAAAGGCATCCATAAAAATGGTCACTCTTCAAAAAAATTAAAAGGAAGAAAAAAGGGTATTGAGGAAAAGTAAATTGGAACAAAAATTATTTTTTTAAAATATTTATAATAAAGCTTGATTCCCCTTAGAACTCAGGAGTTTAAAAATAGGAGAAAGCTCAGTTATCTAACATACTTATGAAAAGGAATGGCTTCCTAACTGATAACTCCTCTAAATTTGAAGTTCTATATATCAGACATACCTCAGTTGAAGACTACAATGATGAAATATCATTTCTACATTGCAGTGCAAAAATGATGCCCATGCTACAGCATCTCTCAGACTTTTCTGCTGAGCAGATTCAAAAGGATGTTACTAATCCGGATGTAGTTTAATGCCAAGGGTATTTACTGTATTTAGTGTGATCCCTCTGTTCAGAGTGAAATTGATCAGAGGGACTGTGATGCTACAAACTCCTGGATGCTTACCCCAGTGGTAAATGAATTGATTTGAAATGACATTGAGTTGAACTATCATTTGGAAATCTTTTGTGTGATTTTTGTGCTAGGAAGTTTAAGACTGTATTTCAACATCTAGGTTTGAGATGACTGGCTGCAGGGCAAGTAATTTGCAACCATCTTCATTAAAGGCACACAGTTTCTAGTGAAGGATTAATAAATATGGAACACCAAAGTGTCCTGACAACCAACCTTCTGTTCACAATAGCTAAATTACGGCAAGAAGGGACATGAGGGAAAGGCTAATTTTAAAACTAATTGCCCAGGAAAATGTCTCATTGTGTGTTTGATGCATTTAATAAATCAATTTCTACTTATTCAAGCTCTGTTAGCATGTTCTGAATTAAACATTAGGCTGTTAATATGTTTGAGACCCTCACAACTGACATTTTTCCGTTATTGTTATTGGTGAGAGTATCATAAATCTGTATGGTAGCTTGACTATAATGAATGGATTTCTAAGAATATTGATTTACTACATGAAGCTCAACAACTATGACAGCTTCTGAGAGACCAGGAGGAAGTATATAATAGATGTATGTTTGTGTTTTCCATTTGTAAATCTTCACAACAGTATGACAAACGAATTCTGACACAGACTTTCTTATTGAAAAGATTAAATGAGATAATATTTGTTTAAAAAAAAAGCTTAGCACTATGCCTGGCACATAGTAGGTACGCTATATAAATGCTATTTCCCTTTCCTCCTTTGAATTCATCCAGGTCAGCTTGTCCCTAAACCAAGTTAAGCCACTCTCATTTGCTCATAGTCCACCTTTTTTTCTCTTCTCACTTATGCTGAAAGCTATATCTGGATCTTATGAATCATCAATAGCACCCTCTACTTCCTTCACAGGTTTAGCTTTTTATCAATGTTGGTAATTTATATTCTTCTTCCTTTTTCAGAACCTGATAGGACTCTTGATTTAACTCCAGAACTCTGTAACAATTGATGCTTTTATTATAAAATTTATAACTAAACAGAAAATGGCTTTTTAAAAGAAAACAGGCTTTTTTCCATGCACATTCTGCTGTGATGGGGTTTGTGTGTATCATCATTATCATCATCATCATCATGATCATCAAAATGCAATATGAGAAAGAACTTTATAAAGGTCAGTTCATTTAACTGCTTCCACGCAATTAGTTTCCTTAAATCATGAAGTCAGATGACACTCTCTCCTGGATAGATCTACATGGAGTAATTTCCTATCCATAATATTCATTAGTGATTCTAGTGTTTGGTAATATGGCTCTCAGGACATTTTTATTATTATATATCTAAATGGAACTGCTCATGCTACATTGCCTTGCCCTATCTTTGCAGGAGATGAAGGTCATTTGGTCATTAGAATCTATCCAATAGCCATAAAATTCTTGAAGACTCCTCAGAGACTTTATTTACCTGGTAAAACTGATCAGCTCCAGAAATGATTGATCTTGTGTTTTCAGTCATTAAAATGACTATGGAAGAATTGAATGATTATACATTTATCACAAAATCACCACAAATAATGGATTAAACTTAAAACTGCTTAAATTGATGGCCATGTATACTTGCAAGCATATTTTTCACACCTTATTGGATCAAGTTTTAAACTTTTCCTTGGAGACAGCCTTATTTAACCCTTAATCATGTATGACATACTGGCTAGCATGGTAGACTTGGGATCTAGAAGACCTAGATTTAAATATGACAGCTAGTGGTGTAATAGATAGAATGCTAGGCCTGAAGTCAGGAAGACCTGAATCTAAACTCAGCCTCAGACATTAGCTGTGTGACTTTGACAAGTCTATCTCAGTTTCTTCACTGGTAAAATGGAAATAATAATAGCACCTACCACCCAGGGTTGCTGTAAGGATAACATTTGTAAAGCATTTTTAAAAGTTTAATTGTTCCGATGTTTTAGTCATATCCAACTCTTTGTGACCCCTTTGGAGTTTTCTTGACAAAGATACTAGAGAGGTTTGCCATTTCCTTCTCCAAATTATTTTCCAAATTGAGGAAACTGCAGCAAACATGGTTAAGTAACTTGCCCAGAGTCACATAGCTATTAAGTGTCTGAGACCACATTTGAAATTAAGGATATGGACCTTCCTAACTCCAGGCCTGCCACTTTATCCACTGAACCACCTAGCTTCAAGCTTTAAAGCACTATGTAAATACTAAATTAGGTATTAAATCCTACTTCAGATACTCACTAGCTGTCTAACCATGGGCAAGTTACTTAACTATTCTGATCCCCAGGCAACACTCCATGATGCAGCTAAGTTATAGCTGGGTTATGATCTGGGTCATTTTTTCACCTAAGAAATCACAGATTCCTGATGTACTGACATAATCATCTTCATGCTTTTCCTCTTAATCTTTTTCAAGTTTCCTATTTCCTTATTAAGAGTTCAGAATTGGACATAGATGCACAATGCCCTTGAAGTGTATGTTTCTGTTCTGTTACAATTGACCTTACTTTTATTAATTTCTTACTTACCTAATGGAATTCCCAGTGTTTTTTAAAATTCTGATCAAAAGACCCTTTTTAATACACATCCTTTGTCATATTTTTGAATCAACAACTCATTCTTAAAAAAAAAAAAAGCAACACTTTTCTCTTGATATCCATAAAACCTGGTCATCCATTTACCTCTCTGCTTATTGCTTTTCTATCTCCTTCACTGTTTCTTCTTCCTGCTCTCCTCATTTATTTCCCAACAATATGTTTTTGACTCTTTGGTCAGTATTTTGTGTACACTATACCACAGCAATCATATCCACCTCCAAAATTTCAACACCCCCCCTCCCATACAGAAGATTCCACTACTAAATATAGCTCTAGTACTAAGCTCCAGTCCCAAATTTCAAATAATTTGATAGGGGATATGGAAAAATAGGTACACTAATGCACCGTAGTTGGAGTGAACTGGTCAAACCATTTTGGAGAAAAATTTGGAACTATGACCAATATAAAACTGTGCAAACGCATCAACCATAAAAATACTACTGCTAGATCTATATCCTAAAGAGATCAAAGAAAAAAAAATCTATAGAGAGATTTGTATTTCCACTCCACCTTTTGCTTCTAGTTCTTTGTTAAAAGAAAAAATACTGCTATAAATATTTTTATATGTATGAATCCTTTCTTCTTATTTTTAGCCTGTTTGCTTTATGTGTCTAAAGGTAGCACTGTTGAGTCAAAGTTAGAGACTTTGGGGTATAATAGCTTTCCAGAATGGTTGAACCAATTCAATGTACCAACACAGCATCACTGTACCTACCTTCTCATAGCAAGTCTCTCCCCAATAATTGCAATTTTCCCTTTTGTCTTCTTTGCCAATATGATGGGTGTGAGGTAGAACCTCAACATTATTATAATTTGTGTTTCTTATTACTAGTAATTCAGAACATTTTTCACATTGTTGTTAATAGTGTGCATTTTTTTTCCATTTTGAAAACTGAATGCTATATCCTTTAACTATTGATTTATTTTCCTTTGTTCTTATATACTTGTATCAATTTCCTCTGTATCTTGAAAATCAGATCTTTGTCAGAGAAGTATGCTGAGGACTTTTCCTAGTCAATTACTTTTCTTTCCAATTCTAACTATTGATTTTTTTGTGCAAAAACTTTTCAACTTTATCCAATCAAAATTGCACATTTTATCTTTTATGATCCTTTTTATCATTTTGGCCAGGAACATTTTCCCTAATTGCCATGAAAGCTATCAGCTTCCCTTTACTCTAATTTCTTTTTGATCTTACCTCTTATATTAACAGTACATCTTTTATCTATTTGGGGTTTCTTTTGGTATATGGTATAAAACATTCTAAACCTAATTTTTTCTGGTTTGCAACTATTCTCATAGTTGGTGTCCTTGTGTTTATTAAACATTGTTACCACATCTGATAGTTTGTTACCACATCTGATAGGTCTTGTTTTCCTAATCTATTTCAATGATCAGTTTTTATACATTTTTTTGACTAATAACAAATTGTAGTGATGAATATTGCTTTGTATAGTTTGAGCTTTGGTACTTATAGACCCCCTTCATTCCCATTATTTTTCATCATTTCTTTTGAGATTCATGACTTACCGTCCTTCCAGGTGAAGGTTGTTATTATTTTGTCTAGTTTTATAAATAACCCTTTGGTACTTTGGAATGGCACTAAAACAATTTAAGTAGCATCATCATATTCACTATATTAACATGGCCCAAAATATAAGCAATCAGTATTTCTCTATTTGTCTTTATTTTTATTAAAGAGATTTTTGTAGTTACAGTCATATAATTCCTAGACGCTTTATTATTTTATATGTCCCATAGTTATTCTGAACAGCATTTATTTCTTTAACTTTTTCTGGTGGGTATCTTTGGTCATATGCAGAATGAGTGAAGATTTTGTGGATTTATTTTATGTCTTACCACTTTACTGAAGTTATTGTCAATTTTTAGGTGGCTTCCTATGATTCTTTCTATTGCCTGAAAAAAAAAAAAGAGATAATTTTATTTCTTCTCTGTTTGTGCCTGTTTCCTAAATGTATATTTTCTTTTTGAAATATCTAGCATTTCTCATACATTAATAGTGTCAACAGTAGACATCAGTATTTATTGGAAAAACTTCCTGCGTGTCTCCAATATAAATAGTAGTAGTTCTTGTTTGTAATAGATACTGTTTACCATTTTGTGGAAAGACTTACTCATTACTTTGCTCCTTAATGTTTTTTAACATAAGTGGCATTGTATTTTGTCAAAAGCTTTTTCTGTAGCTATTAATTATGTACTTTTCAATTATTTTTTTACATTAATATGATCTATTCTATTTGTAGTTTTCCTAATAGTGAACCAAATCTACATTTCTGCTATAACTCAAGCTGGTCATAGTGTATAAACTTTTAACATGTTGCTGTAGCTTTTTTGATAATTGTTTTTTCAATATATTTGCATGCCTATTCAGTACAGATAGTGGTCTTTAGTTTGCTTTTCCTGCCTTATTTCTCCCAAGTTTGGTTATCAAGACCATTTATTCATTTTATAGAATAAGTTAATCTTAGAGTAAATCTTCTTTCTCTATTTTTTGAAAACAGTTTACATAATATTAAAGTTAATAGTGCTTTCCATACTATATAGATTTCTTTTGTAAATCCACCTGAGTCTGGTGTTTTTTCATTGAGAGTTCACTTAAGATTTGTTAAATTTTTTTTTCTGAAATTGTATTATTTAAATTCTCTATTTCTTATTCTGTTAATCTAGTTATTCTTGTCTTATCTTTCCATGTTTACTACACATTATTCCCTAACAAGTGATTGACTGATTGATCCAGTCCCCCTTCCTCTTCTCCCAACTATAAAGTTAAGGAGAAAGGACAAGAGAGAAGCAACAAGGTAGCAGAAGCCCATTCTGTGATTTAGAAATACTATGAAATTGGAATATTTGCTATTTACTGTACATGAAATTCTTTCTCCCATTTCTGTGCCATTGTAGACTTTCCCCCTGCCTATACTGTTCTCCCCCTTCATCTTTTCATTTGGAATTCCCCTTCAAATCTCAGCTAAGTGCCGCTTCCTTCAAATACTTTTGCTGATTTCTACCGTAATCAGTGTCAAAAGAATGGGGAAAAATAAACCATATGCAAAGAGCTTACATTTTAATGGGTGTAGACAATGAGTATATATATGTATGTATATATATGCAGAATAAATATCAAAGGAATAAATAAATACAAGGTACTTTGGGAGTATTTAGGGAGAGTCAGGAAAGACTCTATGGGGCATTAAGGAGAGAGGAATTCTATAGGGTGAAGTGAGGAAGGAGTATATTGGAGGCGTGAGGTATGTGGACAATACAAAGGCATAGAGAAAAGAGATGTAATATCATATGTGAAAAACAGAAAGAAGACCAGTTTAGTTGGAGCACATTGTTCAGAAAAGAGAATGATGTCCAGTGAGGCTGGAAAGACATGTTGATGTCTGATTGTAAAGAACTTTGAAAAACTAAAGAGAAGAGTTTATATTTTCTCCTCAGGGAAATAGGGAACCACTAGAGTTAATTAAAGGAGTAACACAGTCAGATGTACATTTAGGGAAAATTATTTTGGTAATAGTCTATAGGATAGAGTGTAGTGGTGAGAGACTTGAGGCATTAAGAGGCACTTGTAATAATCGAGGTGAGAGGTGAGGAGGGCTTGTAGTGTGAGCAGAGATGTGAATCCCCCTAGTAGAATGTAAGCTTCTTTCGGATGAGGACTGATTGGTTGTCTCACTTTCGTATTTGTATCTGCACCCCCATCACAGCAGCTGGCACATAATAGGCACACGGTTGAAGTTGGTGATTGACTGATTGATCCAGCCCCCCCTTCCTCTTCTCCCAACTATAAAGTTAAGGAAAAAGGACAAGAGAGAAGCAACAAGTTAGTAGAAGCCCATTTTGTGATTTAGAACTTACTAAGAAAGGATACTAGAAGTGTACTGGTCCATAAAAGGAAGTATGGTATAATGAAAAGAGTACTGGACTAGGAGTCAGGACACCTGGTTCTTATCTAAACTCTCCTGCTATGTGGTGATGTGGTGTGTTCGTTCTTGGCTGCCAAAGAAGATCATGCCATCAGAGAAATGATGACATGACTTGCACTTGACTTTGTTTTGAGTGAGGGAGGGCTGTGCAGGTCACCATCCTCACTTCTCCTCCAGAGTCATCTGAATCTAGTGACCAGATATTCATCAGGATAAAGGGGGTGACCCAGGATGAGGCAATTGGGATTGAGTAACTTGCCCAAGTTCACACAGCTAGTGAGTGTCAAGTGTCTGAAGTGACATTTGAACTCAGGTCCTCCTGACTCCTGCACTGGTGCTCTATCCACTGCACCACTTCAAGCAAAACTCTTATGGGTTTGCTTCCTTGTGTTATAAATGAAAGGGTGGAATTCCTGGGGTCTTTTCTATCTCTAAAGTTCTGTGGTTCTGTATTTCCATCATCATTAACTGTATCATATGCAAATAAATGCTTAATGGTTGCTTTTAAGCTTGATAAATGTTTGCATATCCCTGCCAACGGATAACTTTTGCTGGACACTGGACAAAGTGAAAGTCCTTCCTTTTTTGAAGGTTATAGATTTAAAGATGGAAGGAATTTTGGAGGTCATCTGATCCCCAATTTTACATATAATGACTGATTCACTTAGATTTTTTTTAGAGGTCCTGTTTGCTTACCCATTGACTTCTGTCTTTCTATTTCCTAGACGTTTTCTCTCTTTTTCTTCTTTCCCTCAGCATTTGCCTTTAAGAGGTTGTTCTAACCCCCAGGGAATCTTTTATAAATTTCTATGGACACAGTATTCTAGGACTACATAGAAACTAAAGTGCTTTTCATTACAAAATTCTTATCTGTATTTTGTGTTTTGTCAAACACATGCTGAGGATCTTTTGTTTAATCTACCAACTGTTCTGCTTACAGAAATAACTGAATTTAAAAATAAGGGATCACCCTACCAATCAAGTGAAAGTAATCTTATACTGAAGCTAGTTTTCCAAATCTCCACGCTTGCCTTGGCATTTTCATTCATTTAAAGCAAAAATGTATTTGGTTTGGGTTTCCCATTATAACACTTGTGTGTTATGCCTCTAGGGTGGATCCCTCATACACTTTGGGCTGGTTTACTAACCACAGCCTTCTTTCACTGTTAACTTTTGTTTCCCAGAGAAGGACCCCCATGACTCCAGGCTACCATCAAACTCTCTCCACCTCCTAAGGTTAGTACTTGGTGAGGGAATGCTCTATTCTCACTCACTAGTGCTGGTCTTGAGCCACATCTGGTAGGATTTCTCATTAACATAAAACCTCCCAGTGATGACACATTAGATCTTACACATAACGATTTACTTAACAATAATGTGAGACCGTTAGTGATAATGTCACAGGTTCTCATAAAGCTAATGGAGAAATAATAAATGTATCACAGTCAATACAGAAACATTCACCAAGATACTCAGCATCTATGGACGAGAACTGGCATGTACTTATAAAGCCTGGCAGAACAAATGAGTAAAAAAGTCCCATGTGCCTGAGATATCTCACAACTCTGGACTGCATCAACCCAGTCAGGAACATCTATACCTCACTAAGCTGCTCCTTCGCTAACCATTCTCTTTCTTTTAATTTGCTCTCCTGCTGGACAAATCCTCTTCATTCTATCCTTAAAGTAATGAAGTATTGACATTTCTTTTAACTAACAATCACGCTTAAAAGAGTACAAAAAAAATCATTATACCAGTGAACTGGCTAGCAATTCCCTTTAAGCCAGAGAGCTGCACTTCAAAGCTCCTCAGGCAGATCCTTGCTTTGTAATCAGGAAGCTCTTCACTCACCAGCATTCTGAATCATCTGTAGACAGTTCTTGCTTTACATAAATTTGACTTTACATAAAAAATTCTGAAAAGCATGGGAAGATGTAACAGAAACATGTATGAAGAGAGTTTAGGGAAAAGTATGTCCAAATTTCTTTCCTGATTTTCATGGATTTGACAAAGATGTAGCCTTCGCAGATGTGAATAAGATTGTAAAATTGGCACAAGAACTGGAGCTAAAAGCCAATGAGAATGATGTTGACTGAGTCTCAGGGAGATATATCAAATGAGGATCTGATTGAACCGCAAGCTATAAAAATTACAGAAGAAAGAAAAGCTTTGGAACTTAAGGTCACACCAAAAATGTTCATGACAATACATGTCAGAAGGATTTCATCATTTGAGTGAATTCTGAAAAGATGGACTCAAATACTTCAAGATTTTTAAAGGTTTAAAAACTAGTTGAGGATAATATTGCCTACTATCATCAGATATATAAAGGGAAAAAGATAGCCACTGTCCAAACATCTCTCAATAGCTTCATAATGGGCTGCTACGTAGTACAGTGAATACAGTACCAGGCACAGAATCAGGAAAACCTGAGTTCAAATTCAGCCTCTGACATTCACTAGCTATATGATCCTGGGTAAGCCACTTAACCCTGTTTGCCTGTTTTCTCATGTAAAATGAGAAGGAAATGGCACAGTGGGTGCTAACTTTATTGTATGGTACTGTGCATACTTTATCATTTACTTTTATTTCATAATTCTGTTTATTATCACAGTACAGAATTTAATACATTTTACTATACTTTATGACTCATATAAAAGTATTATTTTGTGTATATCTTTGGTTATATAGGCTTGAATTGGATGGGTAGGAGCAAATTAGCATTATGTAAAAACAGCTTTGCATAGAGGTCCATGGAACAATACACTTATGTAAAGCAGGTATTATCTGAGATTAGATTTCAGCATCCCTTCCTATACAGTAAAAGTAGCTCCAAAACTGGTCTTTCCCTCTCTGATTTTCCATTTTATACCAGAGATGTCAGCAGAGAGAAGCAACTGTTTCTGAGAGGCTTCAAAAGCAAGGGCTATTTTTATCTTTCTTTGTAGTCTTGTGCTAAGGTCATTTTTGCCTCATTTCTTACCTAGCCCCAATCACTGAACGAATATTACCTCAGGCAGACTGATACCTGGGAAATGTCTTAGCTTCCTTCCTTTTCCTCCCTCCTTCCTTCTCTCCCTCCCCTTCCTCTATCCACATAGGGAATCATACCCTTACATGTGGGTGCTCTGCCCAAAGGAATATAAAATTTGATCAATGAACCCTTGCAAGACATTTTGGTGTTTGCAGGCTAGATGTTCTTTTTTCTCTTCCCTACTTATTTAATGTACCATTAAAAAAACTAGGACAATTTTGTTCCATTTAGTTTCATTTATGATTTCTTGAAATACAGCACGGGAAAATCAGATTTTGATAAAACTCACTGGGATTCAAATCTATTTACCTTAAACACAAGTTGCTCTGGCTCTCACTGATAGTTTCCAGCCCAATCCTCAGTCATTATTTGGGCTTTGATGGCTCCCAGTGAGTAAAAATAGCAATTATTTCTATTTTGGACAGAAACCCTGAGAATCCTCCCCTCCCAGATTGATTGGTATTTTTTTTTTTTTTTGGACTAGGTAAAATGCCATTTTCGCCTCATTTCTTACCTAATCTTAATTACTGAATGGGTATTGCCCCAGACAAACTGAGACTTTGGAAAGACCTTAGCTTAAAAATGCCACGATCTCCCACTGCATCTGGAGTCACTTCTAATCCTCCTGACCTATATCTTGAACCTGGACTCTGATGACTCCACAGGAAAGCCTGAAGCTGATGACTTTGCACAGCTGGGCCTCACTTTAATCCAATTCATTTACAAGTCAAGACCTCACCTTTCTGATGTCATTGATCTTCTGATAAGGAAGAACAAACAACAGTGATGTGCCTGGCACATAGTAAGCTTCTTGTTTCTTAAATGACTGAATGACTGAAGAACAGTAGCTTAACTAGAAGCTTTCTGCGAATGAGCTTGACTATTTTTGATGCTGGTTTTTTCACACAGCTCCACCAGAGGGGTTTCTCCTAGTACTCAGTGACTCCCCTTTCCCTTTTGAGGTAAGAACGCAGAATTCTCCCTTATGAAATCAACAGTCCCTTTAAATTATCCCATGGTCTCCAAAGAGTTATCTGATTCATCATTTTGTGAATATTAACCTCTTCCTACAGTTACAATCAACTGCATTCAGGGACTACAATCCTTCAGTTATTCCACATTCCTCAAAACAGTCTTCTTCCTAGTCTGTCTGAAAATTTTGTTTCTTTGCATTTATATTTTGTTTTCTTTTTTAAGAAAGTTCTTTTCCTGTCCACTGACAATCAATAAACTATTTACATACAAAAGGGGTACCACCTTATATCCTTTATATGATTATTTAACCCTTTTTTTATTGAGGCTACAGTTCTTTTTATCTCCTCTTGGCAAACACACTGTTGACAGCTTTTCTGGGAGGGAAAAGTATTCTTTGCACATATATTTTAGCAGTTTTTATTAAATAGAAGTTGCTTTCTTGCCCCTTTCAATGACTACACTGTTTGTCTATGAAAAGCAATAAAATGAAAGGTAATAATACTTTTCATCCCTCCCCAGTTAATGCATTTCTTTTTCTTTATGCAAAGTTCATGTTCTGCCCTTTGCAGCAATCAGACTCCTCACAACCTAAAGGGCAATGACTTACACTACCATAGAAACATCCATGATGTCCCAGGCAATAAGAGTCTTAGAACGAGGTACCTTTAGAATGGGCTAGGTTGGAGTAAGAAAAGACAGAGTTAGGGAGCAGTATTTTGCATGCTGTTTAGGCTATTTCATTCTAGATTTTCATTCCCTTTGTGTTTTAAGTTGTTTGTTTCCATTGGTATTGATTCATAGTGAAGAAAGAATTAAGCAAAAGTGCCATGAGAAGTCAGTTGTTGTTGTTCAGCTGTATTCCAGTTGTGTTCAACTTTCCATGACCTCATTTGGGGTTTTCTTGGCAGAGATGCTAGACTGGTTTGCCATTTCCTTCTCCAACTAATTTCACAGATAAGGAAACTGAGGTATACAACTTGGCCAGGGTCACACAGCCTACTGGCTACTGAGTCTAGGTTTGAACTCAAGGAGATGAGTCTTCCTGACTTCTGGCCCAGCACTCTATCCACTATGCCACCTATTAGTAGCAGAACAATTCTATAAAACTCTAATGTTACCATGTATTAAGTGTAAGCTATGTGTTGGAGCCATATAAAACAGCAAAAGGCAAATGACAAATAGTTTGATGGAATCATGTAAATAATCACCCTGACAGTTGTTATTATCAAAAGAAAATTAGCAATTAATTGCTAAGATAATTTGTAAAGATGTATATTTTCAAATAATTTCTCATTTAAATAAAATATGATTCAAAGCAACTGTATTAGTCAGATGCTGGGGACCAGTCTCCTTTTCTATATGAGTAAAAGGAATGTGGACACATTAATAACTATGTAGGAAGATTTATGGTGATAATCCATTATGGATCATAATTTAGAGTTTTGATTTGCTTGATATTTTGATAGCTTTCTCAAAGTTAGACTAAATAATCCTGTAAGTAATAAAAATATTTTTAGAATTTAGTTCATATGAAGAAAATGAGTGGACAATCTCAGTATACATATGTGAACATATAAAAAAGAAAAACAAATTTTATAAGGTATTTTTGTTAAGTGCAGCTTAAAATCAATTATGTTGGGAAGAAAAGCATGATCCTCCACCCTTAGCAGCATCTTGTTTCTCATCAGACGAATTTCTGCTTGGATTATTTAAGCAAAGGGTTAGGTCAAGTCATGGTCAAACTACTTTAAAAAGAGAACAAACTTGGTTTTAAGCTAGCACCAGAATCTCTACTTATTAAACAAATCGAATTAGCATGAAAATATTCCTTCAATTATTTACCACCTACCTTTTTGTCTTCCGTTTTGTCACTCTTTTATAATCCTCCTGATCCTTGGCCTGGTTTGGAAATAGCTTCAGTCTGATAACGATTATAAATAGTCTACCTGGGGCCAAAGTTTCTGAAGAGAGAACAAGACCAAAGTCCCCCATATGAGATTAACTATGGGTTTTCCTTTTTTGTTTACGACTGACTTTTAAAAATCACTTTTTAAACGAGAGATTGGTGTATCATATAAAACCGTCTTGTCTTGGATATAATATGGTCATCATATTGTTCCTTTATTTTAAAGTGCTTTGAGCTCATTCCAGATTTCTTAGGTAGACCCTGTGAGACAGATCATTGCATCATACTCTTCTGTATACATAAGATAGCTTCATTTTTCCAGTAGCCGCTATGGGGAAAGAAGTTGGGGCCAGGGGACAAGAGAGGAAAGTATAATTAGTTAAATGAAAGCTTCTCTTCTTGGGCATATACTAGATGCCCAGCTAGAATCCAGGGCTATAATGGCAGGAAGATCTACACAGTGGAAAAATACCTGCCCAGGGAGTAATTAACTACCTTAATTAAAATTTTCCTTGATTCTTTATTTCCCTGATGAAACATGAGCTCCTGAAAAAAGAGGTCTGAATTGATAAGTTTTTGACAAACTTCTAAGAACTGGTAAATGGTGGTATTCATTATGTATCATAATTTAGTGTTTTGATAGTGGTAATAGTGGTAAACCACTACATCATCAGCTTATTTTAAATACGGTAATAGATAGACCTTCAAGATTATCTGCAGAGTTTGTGTCAGATAAAAAGCCTTTGCTCTCTGGGACATTTCTCAGAATGACTGTCCACTTGATATAGGCCAGAAGAGAAAAAAACAACTGAGCTGTCTCTATTCAAACCAGACCGTCTGTCAACTTAGTATAAGTGTAAATGTTTTCAGACAAGTAAAGTGACTTTAAGAATTTCCGGAGAAACAAGTGGCAGAATTTAAACAAATGCAATCCAGCCCGAAATGAGATTTCTAGTCATTCCTTTGGTGAATTTAATAAGGCACATCTCCATATTTCTCATAATGGGAAAAAGAATGTGTTTATTTTCTTCTAAGGATCTTAAGAGCATCTCATAATCTGTAAAATTGCTGCGGAGGTAGGTGCAAAAAAAAATTGTTATTTGTATCTGGGCAAACCACAAAAGGCAAATGGCTTAACCAGAGTCCACAGTTAGAGAACTGACACCATGGCTAATAATTCACACCTGGAGGGGGTTTCCTGCTTAAGTTCTACTTCCTTTTAGAGTTTAGACTTTACTGCTTATTTCACAAATGTGTGTTTCTGGACTATACATATTATTAAGCTATATACTCTGTCTTCTGGTCATAAAAGACATTCTAGACCTAATTAACTTTTTAAAAAATATATAGGTTTGATATTTTTTTTAATCTTTTTGTGAATATTGATCTTTTTTTAAATTTTTTTAATTTTTTTTATTTTATTCTGAACTTAAGAAACAAAACAAGCATTTCCATAACATAGTAGAATAGAAAAAGTGTTATTATAAATGAAACTGCAAACATATGTACCCCCCACCCTGAGATGGCTACCATTAGGCACAAATATGATTTAAAACCATTCTACACATACTTGTATGTATCAATTCTTTCTCTGGATGCAGATAGCATCTTCCTTCACATGTCCTTTTTAGTTAGTGTAGGTATTTGTAATAGTCAAAATGACATCCACTCAATGTTGTTCTTAAAACAATATCGTTGTTACTGCGCTCATTTCACTTCATTATTTCATGTATGTTTTTCTAAAATCATCAGAGTCATTATTTCTCATAGCACAGTAGGATTCTATCACAATCATATAGCACAGCTTGTTTGAACATTCCCCAATTGATAGGCATCCCCACAATTTCCAGTTCTTTGCCACCACAAAGAGCTGATATAATATATAGAATATATATATAAGATATATATAGATATATATTATATATAGATATATATAGATATATATATAAGAATATATAGATTCTTTTCCTTTTTCCCTAATCATTTTTAGACACAGACCTAGTAGTGGTATTGCTGAGCCAAAGGGTATAGGTAGTTTAATAACTCTTTGGGCATAACTCCATGGAATGGGATACTGTGAGAAAAGGCTTGTTATTCCTTGGGTGAAATAATCATTCAGATATAAAAACTAAAAATAACAAATAATTAAATAATTAAGGATTAATGAAATATTTCATTACTTGCTGAGATAATGTCAACTGAAGTTCAAAAATGGATGTTTAATAATACATAGTATATGCTTGTTACTGAGAAAAATGTGATTTTTGTGTCTCATCATCTTGGGCAAGTTATTTAACTTCTCTGTCATTTTTCTTATCTCTAAAAACGGGAAGGTTAAGCTAGATGACTTCTAAGACTTTCATCTTTAACAATCTAATAAATATTTTTATTCTATATCACATTATATTTTGAAAATATCAAAGAAAATTAAAAGTAGTATTATTTACTTCACACTTTGATGATTCTGAAATTTCATCAATGTGTATATTCTCTCTGTTGGTACATATTGCAACCTGTCCATGCCTTTTCATCTCATCCAACTTTGTTTGTATTTTCCCCTAATGCCTCTATGGAAGATGGGGCAGCTAGGTGGTGCAGTGCATAGAGCACCAGTGCAGGAGTCAGGAGGACCTGAGTTCAAATCTCACCTCAGGTACTTGACACTCACTAGCTATGTGACCTTGGGCAAGTCACTTAACCCCAATTGCCTCATCCTCGGTCATCTCCAGTCATCCTGATGAATATCTGGTCACTGGATTCAGATGACTCTGGAGGAGAAGTAAGGCTGGTGACCTGCACAGCCCTCCCTCACTCAAACCAAAGTCAAGTGCAAGTCATGTCATCATTTCTCTGATGGCCTGGTCTTCTTTGGCAAAGAAGGACAAACACACACACCATGGAAGATGTGAGAGGCATTCTTCCAGATTTCATGACATTGCATTCTCAGTGGAGAACACTGGCCATTTATCACCCCCTGCTCTTGCTACATGACTGATCCATCTTCTTTCAGGCATCTACCTCCCTTTATACTCTTTCTCCTATGCAAAACTTTATTGGTAATGATCTGCAAGCTAGTCATGCCCACTGTTTACAAGAGAACCATTGCCCTTTGGGTAACCCTCAACTTTACTTCCTTAGACACTTTAGTATTCCATGAAATACAAGCATATAATATCATTAGATGAACACAGGTGTTTAAAAGATGGACCACTGTTTCAGGGAGAAACTTTGGTACATTAAAAGTATAACAGACAGTAAATGCCAGAACCAGGATTCAGACTCATCTCCTTTGACTCCAAGTTCGCTATCCTTTCCATTGTACCACATTGCCTCCCATTATATGATTCAAGGCAGAAGGAGACCTTTCCCCTATTTTACAGCAACCAGACTCTTAAGATACATAATTTTCCATTGCCCTCTCATGTCCTTAGTTACAAAACCAAGAATAGAATGCAAGACAAAAACAGGTTTGCATTGATTGACAATGTAAAGTCTAAAACTGAAGCAAAGGATATGTGTATATGAGTGTGGTATATGTTTATATACATAGTATGTATATAATATATAAACATACATAATAATTTATATAATGTACTATGTATCTATATATGTGTGCATATATATGTGTGTGTGTATATATATATATATACATACATACATACGTGTGTGTATGGGTGTGTGTGTGTGTATAGTGATTTCTTGGCCTCAAGTGGTTATTTCAGGTAAATTCAAATATTTAAATTTTTAATCACACTATATCTCTGAAACTGACCTCAGTATAGTTATTAGAGCAAAATAGCTCCATAAGTCATGTCTTCATGAGGCAAGAACTTCTAAACCAGAGGATATTACTTAGCTCAAAATATATTAATAAGTATAATATGCATATACTTAGACATATATCATACATACATATGTGTATACATATATACATGTATATGCATATGCACAAATATGTATATGTCGTTTAGCAAGTATTTCCTGAACACTCCCTATATATCTAGTGCTGTGCTAAGCCCTTAGGCCCTGTGAAGGTACACATGAGCTGGGCCTAGGTAGTAATGACAACAAATTTGCCTATGGAAGCAGAGAAGTAAAAGTACCAAGGATACATCAACCAGAGATGGCAGTTGCGGTACATGCTTTTAGTTTTATGGAGGTGGGAAAATGAGTGAGTATTAGTTATTTAAAGAAAAGATCTGATATCAAATTTTGTAGAAAAACAAAGAAACACACCACTATGATGTTTGATGTAGTTAAAGAAGCTATAAGAAGGAAAACTGTCAAGAGCAAGAAGAGATTCAAAGAATGGAGATGGAAAGGGACCTTATAAATAGATCAATCTAATCTAATATCCTTTTTACAAATGAAAAATGAAAAACCTCATAATGCCAAGAGATCTAAAGAAGTTAGAAAAGATGTGAATGATATAACTAGAGTAATTATTCACTTACCCAAAGTGAGTATGAAAAGTTGAAAAGATCAGAGTTATCATTTGCTCAAATAGATGATTAATTTTAGGAATGAAGCCCTACATTTTGTTTGATGAACAGAATGCTGAACTCTATATTTATACTAATCTTTCAAAGTAAACTGGAAAAAACAAGTGTTTTTGAAGTTAATAATGATGAGTTATGAAACATGACGCTTCCAACATTACTTGAAACAATCAACAACATCTAAAGAAGAAACATTCAAGGTCCCTGTGACCCCAAAAAGCATATATGTGAAAAATGTGTGGCAACACTGAATTTTTTGTTTCTTTAATGTTTATTTTCAGTTCCAAATTCTCTGCCTCCCTCAACAACCTTTCCCACACATTGAGAAGGTAAGAAATATGATGCAGCAGTCATGTTAACGCTTCTTTCACATCAGTAATGGTGTCAAGCAGAAATCACCTCACAAAATCAAAACATGAATCTCAATATGCAGAATTATTGAAGCATTGGAAAAGATCTATGTATCACAAAAGGGATAAAGAGTGGCCCAGGAAAGGTATTGTTTACCATGACAGTGCTCTGGTTCATTGTATACTTTCTTTATCCTAAGTTTTTTTATGCCTTTTACTTTTGTATCAGTCATTTACCAGTGTGTCATCCCATTATTGAACCATTCCTTCAGTAAAACCAACAAGCATAATTTCCACTAATCTGACAGCATGTACCACGTTCCACACCTGCAGGGCCCCATCTCTTTACTAAACAGGGAGATATTTTATCATCTGTTCTCTGGAACAAATATTAGTTAGTCATTATGGTGAGTCAGCATTCAATTGCCTTTTAGCATTGTGTTTTGTTCCTATTATTATCGACATTGTGTTTATTGCTTTCCTGGATTTGCTTAATTTGTTCTGCATATATCATACAAGCATTCCCATGACGCTCATCATATTTGTTCTTATCTTAAATCACAACATTATTATGTTGTATTTACATGTCACAATTTGTTAACCATTTCCCAACTGATGGGTACCCATTTTGTTTCCTTCTTTTTGCTATACAAGAAGGGCTGTGATGAAATATTTTTTATGTACCATAAAAAAGTATCTTTCTATTTGCTTTTGATTTGGGATATATACCTAGTAGTGAGAGTATCAGCTAAGTAGATTTTCATGCATAATCCCAGACTTTTTCAGATCAATTCACAGCTTCATCAATGCTACATTAATATGTCTATTTTACCATATCTTCTATAACACTATTTCTGTCTTTTAACATCATTGATCACAGAGGTGTCTTTCAGTTCTCAATCTATCAATTTTTCCACCTTAAAAGGTGAAATCTAAGAAATGTCATGATTTGCATTTCTCTTATTTATAAATTTGGCAACATCTTTCATATGTTTATTGATAGTTTTAATTTCTTCTTTTTAAAATCATTGATTCACGTTCCTTGATCTATGATGTACTTTCTACGAAATAGTTTTGAACTGAAAATAGCATTACTATCTTGTCTACCCACTTATTTATCAAAATTGTTGTTTTATTTTGTTTTTAAAAATTCAAATCCAAGGTCAAAAAAACAAAGATTAGTCATTCCAGAAAGAACATGCTACAGACCACTACAGGGTTTAAAGTCAGAGTACCTGGCTTCAAATCTGATCCCTGCTACTTATGATCTGGGTGACCATGGGCAAGGCACTTAATTCCTTGGGTCTCATTTCATTTGTAAAATGAAGAAATTGGATGTGAAGGCTTCTAAGTCCCTTCCCACATGTAGAATCCAATGAGCTTATGGTTTTGAAGATAATTCCAAAAGTGGTGTTCAAAACTGTTTTGAGTAATGTCTTAACAAAAATGAAAGATTTCCTCATCTTGGTCACAAAATCATGAACCCCAATTCCATAACTTGTGGTAGAGAAAGTATTCTCATTATCCTATAGGCACCTGGTGAGCAAGATCACTTGACTCCTCTTTCAGATCTAAATGAACTCACTTAGATCAGTTTCTGCTAATTCAGCAAAATTTCAGTGTCACCACTTTTTAGTCATTGGTGAAAGTATATGAGATTTGGAGTAAGAATATCTGGGTTTAAGTACAGCACTTCCACTAATTGGTTGTTTAACTACAAGCAAGTCATTTAAACTTTCTGTGCCTCAGTTGCTCATTTGTAAAATAAGGATGATAATGCTTATAGCTACTAAATAGAGTTGTGGTAAGGATCAAATTGTGTAATGTATGTGAAAACACACTGCAATTATAAAGAACTATATATAAGCTCCTTAAATCATTAGATGTTCGTGTTAATTATTTAAAATTATAAACGAACCCTGTCTCAAGAACTTTGTAATCTAGTTAGGGAGGTAATGCTAATAAACATGAAGTAATTAGAGAACATTTAAATATTAAGCTGTGGGCACTGTTCTATTTTTCCTCTTCAGAGCCTGATGCAGAGCCATTGGCTACTCAATTCCATAAGCTCACCAAAGCCTTCTGCCATTTGGGAGTAAAGGAAAGGTTTCAATTAAGACATTCCAGTTGAGGTTATATGACAAGGATAGAGACAGAATTATAGGTATGAGGAGACAGAGGTTATGTGACAAGGATAGAGAGAGAATTATAGGTATGAGGAGGCAGAGCTCAGTGGTTATAGATAGAGATTTTGGAACTAAAAGAGTCAGGCATGGACCTGTCAGGAGTAAAAGCCAAAATCAGAGGCTGGGGCTGATATCATGAAGATGAATGGGTCAGAGTCAGTAATGCTGTCCAAATAGGGGTCCAAAATAAAAACACAACCAAATCCAGGGAGGCTAGTAGAAGAAAAAGGCCAAGGTTAATAAATCAAGGATCTGTTAACTAGGTAAACAATGGAACATTGAGCTACTCATGGACAATTTCAGTTGTACAAATCAACATAGACCTATGGGCACATGCAACTTTTTAAGCTCTACTATGGACAGTCCAGAACTCCCACCCCCCAAGTTTCCCCTGAATTCCTTTGGCTCAAGACTTCCTATGGCCCCACACTCATGTTGCTGAATTTATCCTTCAGATTTTAGATAACTGGCCCACTGGTTAAAGTACATTACTTATTCCCATTAGGAAGGTCCCATTTATCTTTGACGCCAGGGGTCAACTCTATACTGGCACAAAAGCCCATCTTAGAATTTGGTTACATTTGTTGATTTACCTTTCTGGTATGCAAATTCCTCAAAGGCATATTTTTACAGGGTGTACAGAGTGTTGTGGCTGCTGGGAAAGTCTTAAGTAATCATTTTAGTCCCAGCCTCTGTCTTACGCTTTCTGTTTCACTTGTGTGTAGCATTCCAAACACATTGAGCATAAAATGGATTAATAACAAAGCTTTAGGTTTCATTTAGTACCATGATTTGACGGTGACCCATAATTGCTAATTGAAAACTGGAATTTCATACATACATTTCTTTTGTTGTTTTCCCTTTAGAGAAGTTGGGGGGAGGGGATCCTCAGGGAAATGAACAGAAATTTTTCAAAAAGGCATTAAAAATCCATCATCTGAAATGAGTACTAACTCCAGTAATACAATATTATTTACCTAGTAGAATGTAGCAGCACTAAGTGCTTTTAGGGTCTATTAAAGGCATTATTTGTACAATGTAATTTTGTATTTACCTAATAACCTATTGTCTAAAATTTCAATCCAATGTAGATAGATATTTCCAATGGTATGTAGCAGCTTGGGTGAGAATACATATTAATATCCTTTTTTTCAAAACATAAATTATGGCTATGTTAAACATCTCTAAATGTTTGCAGCTCAGGACCTCAGCTTACTTTTTTCTTCTTTTAATGCATATAATATACAGACTTCTCTGCAATTCTGAGGCTAAGACTGTCATATTCCAGAATCCTGTAACAAGAGCTTTGTTAGGAGGGGTACATTATGACTTGAGGGGAGACACAATCATGCCTATGCCTTTAAATCTTATTGTCAAGTTAGACTATCCAGTAGAAAATGAACCTTTTCTCTTAGTTGCTTGGCTTATTAAAGGACTGAACCTTGAGAAGTATTTTATAAGTCTGACCTATTTTTTAAGGGTAAACTTTTGTTAAAAAATAATAAAAGCTCTGAATGGAAATGCCTGGGAATATTTGACCTAGCTGGAGTCCATTTACAAACTTAAGATTGTGGTTACTTTCCAGACAGAAGAAAGAGGACTTGTGATGGACTGAATAATTATAAGTTTATTACTTATGCCCTGCTGTACAATTCAATAGGTTTGTTTTTAATCTTCAATTCATTTAAAGCTCTCCAGCCTTTGTTACTTCACAGCAGGATACTAAATAAGGGTCTTAACAGACACAGAAGGCAGAATGTTCAGGTCCACAAAGACATGCAGAAGCTGAGCAAACAAGTAGACTGGGGCTGCAACTGGCAGCAGGGGGTAACTGGGGACAGACACCAACAACAGAGGACTTCCGTTTTGGCAAGTGTGGAGGATGAAGGAACTTCTCTAGTGAACAGAGACTGGACTATGTTGAGGCTCTAACACAGGCAATCAAGAATATATACACTAAATATAACTTGGTTTTCCTGCTAGAAGAGATATGTAGGGGGAAGGAACATCTCTATTCTCCAGCATATCAAGGATGATGAAGTATGTGCCCCTGGAGGATAGAAGAAAAGACCTTGAATGAAAATAAGAAAAAAACATCTTAAAAAACCCACTAACTCAGATTTATGGGGCTCAGGATCTTGAAACGGAGAAAAAAAGTCCTATTTGTTCTTCCTTGCATATGACATTCCATTTCCCAATTGTGTTCCTTTGTACAGGCTTTTTACAGTGCCTGGAAAGCAATCCCTTCCTTACCTCCACATCTTAGAATCCCTAGCTTCCTTCAAGGCTCTATAAATGTGCCATTTCCCAAATGAGGTCCTTCTTGATCCACCAGGTACTAGTACTCTCTGAAAGTACTTGTACTTATTCTGTATTTATATTTTATATTTGTTAATATGTGTTCATGCAAATTTTTTGAGGGCAGAGATTATTTCATTTTTTTGTCTCTGAATCCCCAGCACATGCCCTATAATGTGAAATGTTGGATAATTAACAAATGATTGTTGAATGAATGAATGAAGAGCAAAAACGGGAGGAAGTGCTTCTTTACCTTTGTCTCTTGGAGTCTCTTAACTCCTCACCTCAATCACTATGTCCTACAAGAATCCCTTCCTGCTGCCCTAGTTCTTTAATATTCATTCACCCCTTGGAAAATGCTTTGAATCTATTTATCTGTGTACCTGTTGTCTCTTCTCACCAACCACCATAGAATGCAAACTTCTTGAAGGTAGAGACTATTTATTTATTCTTCTCTCCCTAGCACCTAGAACTGTATCTGGCACATAATATTGAATGTCAAGTCAACCACTATTAACATCTAGAAAGTACTTACTATGTGTCAGGGACTAAAAGATAAGGGGCAATAGCACCAAGTAAAGAGAGGTGTCTTGGTGCTATGATTACCTGATGAGAGGTACAGAGTCTGATATATACTGATTTAATTTGTGCGTGTGTTTATCCCTTGTTGCCAAAGAAGACCACACCATCAGAGAAATAATGACATGACTTGCACTTGACTTTGTTTTGAGTGAGAGAGGACTGCGCCACCAGCCTCACTTTTCCTCCAGAGTCATCTGAATCCAGTGACCAGATATTCATCAGGATGACTGGAGATGACCCACGATGAGGCAATTGGGGTTAAGTGACTTGCCCAAGGTCATACAGCTAGTGAGTGTCAAGTGTCTGAGGTGATATTTGAACTCAGGTCCTCCTGACTCCTGCACTGGTTCTCTCTCCACTGTACCACCTAGCTGCCCCTTGATTTAATTTATATAACTGGAAAATGTGCTATCTTCTTGAGGTATGTATTAAGATTGAGAAGGAAATAATTCTGATGCCTGTCAAGCTTCTGAAACCTCGGTTGGTGATTCAACTAGGAAGAAAAACACCACCAAGGGGAAAAAAAAACCTATAAAGAATGCCTAGGGGTTGTGAAGAAATGAGCAAGAAACTAAAAGACTTAAGAGTTGGTATTTTTCTGTTCTTTCAGGTAAAGGTATAGAGAAAATAATATATAGAAAATAAATAACTAGCTAAGAAGATGGACAGAAGTCACAGATCCTTGAGACAAAGCAAAAAATAAGCATGGTCTTAAAATTTCTACCTTCCTGCATTTATTTATTTATTTGCTCCAGAATATAATCAATATTTGTAAAGGTACTGTATGATAAAAATGTACTCTTTAAGATTTCCCTTTGAAAATTTCAATAGGATATCATATCTAGTTTTTCTTTTGCTAAATTTATTAAATTCTGGAGAATTATTGTTTTATTATTTTTTGCATTTCATTTAACTTTTCCAGTGAATATTTAAATGCTATAATAGCTGGTACATAAAGATTTGATAGTGATTTTTTTTATTCTCTCTAGGGCCTTTACTCATAATGTACTACCCCTATTTGTTTCTCTTAAGTAAATATTTTAATGTTGTCTTATCCAAAATAATGGTTGCAATTCTTGCTTTTTTTGTCATTCATCTGATATATAATAATTTTATTTCAATCTCTCACTTTAATTGTTTTTTTCTTAATTATTTAAGCATGATGCTTATATGTAGCAAACTCTTAAGTTTTCTAGTCTGTTTTGCTATTTGCTCTTATTTTGTAGTGAAGTTGAACCCAATTACATTCAAGGCTATAATTGCTAAATTTGTTTTCCCCTAGTAAAATCCCATTATATTACTTTTTAAATAGAAAAGCAGAATAAGATACTTATAGCTTATTCTGCCTGAAAAGAATCCAAGTTTCCACCTTAATTTAGAGATACCACTATCCACTCTGCCCACCCCAGATCCCTGGATATTTCCTTTAAAAATATATATCAAAACTAGTTAGCTAAATGCTTGAAACAATCCACTCTTCCTGTCCCTTATCCTTCTTTTTCTAATGCACACCATATACCCACAGGAAGAACCCTTGATTCTACGTTTGCCGTTATTCTCTTTTTCATCATTCCCTTCTGACCAGTTCAGATAATAGTATGGTTCAGAATAATGGTCTTGTATTCTCCTTTGTAGTCTTTAAACGTTAATTTCTCAAGTGCCAATTTCATGTTGTGTTAACTTAGTTATCTTTGTGATATCTCTGAGTCTGCGCATCAAAGGAGCCACACGTATTTGGTTTTCTTAGTAAGAAGGCTTTAAAAGTATGTTATATTTCTCATGGAGGTGCTCAGCTTTTCAGGCTATGCTATTTTGATGTTCAAGGTGATTTCTTTTGCTTTTTAGAATATTCCATATCAGTCTTGTCTTTCATTTCTAATTATGCATGAGTAGTCCTTTGTGAATTATCTACTACCGGCTACTTACAAGTGTTTTTCTTCAATAATGAAGTTCCGGAACTTGAACTCTATCCCTTTTCTGCTACTTACTTCTTACGTGACCTCAGCCAAGTCACTTAACCTTCTTGGTCCTTATCTTCCTGATCTATTTGGTCTCTGAGTTTCCATCCATCTCTAGCCCTATGATCCTATGATGTTTGTGAGTGAATTAAAATATGATATTCCTTGAGGGTGTCTTGTGGATTCTACCAGTCTATACTTAATTTTCTGTCACCAGTGCTTTCTGGGAAATTTCCCCAAATGTGGAATTTGGGGAACCCTTCATAGATTTTCTGCGGCCCTAAGCCTTTAATTGAGGTGGTTAGGTGGCACAAGTGGATAGAGCATTGGACTTGGAATCAGGAAAACTCATCTACACAAGTTCAGACCTGGCCTTGGACACTTAACTAGCTTTGTGACACTGGTTAAGTCTCGTAACCCTGTTTCCTCATCTGTAAAACAAGTTGGAGAAGGACATGGCAAACCCCTCCAGTATCTTTGCCAAGAAAGCCCCAAATGGGGTCAGGAAGAGTAGAGCCCAATGGAAATGACTCAACAATAATAATAAACTGTCAATTCTTACTAGTCAGTTTGAACTCTTCTCTAAGAGCGCTAAACTCCATCTAAATTTCAAGCCTTATTTCTTCTTTTAATTCTTTTGTGGCATGTCTAATCCACTCGAGAGGTTCTTACAGTTGTTTCACTCGCATTTCTGCAGCTCATTGTGATATAATTCCTTTCCTCCGGATATTTCTCTTTGCTTTCCCTTACCTTGTTGTACTTATTCATTAAAAAGAATGCAGCTAAATATGTGGCGGGTAGAGCACTGGGCCTAGAATCAAGATCTGAGCTCAAATTCGACCTCAGACATTTATGAGTTGTGTAACCCTTGGCATTTAATTTATCCCGTCTACCTCAGGTTCCTCAGCTGTAAAATGGGTTGTTATGAGGATGAAATGAGATAGTACTTGTAAAGCACTTTGCCAACCTTCATATGTTATTTAAGTGCTAACTATTATTATATTAGGGTCTCTTTTGTGTTCATTTATTTCTTAGGCATCTACTGGTTTTTCTGCAAGGTTTTCCTTTTATTTAGTTGCTTTTTTTAAACATTTTCCTTTTTTTGATGTTGATTTCATGTTATTCCTTTATTTAGCACATTTCCTACTGCTTTGAAATGATAAAGGGGAGCTGGGTTTAGACAAAAACACATAGCCATATTTCCAATAGTCCTAGCATTCTTATGTTCTCAGCAGACAACATACTGACAATACAGGTTAAGTTATAATTGTGGGTGATCATAATTTTCCCACATAGAAAATATAGTTCCAGACTGACTATTGGATTGAAGAATCATAGTTTTGCTAGGACAAGCTGCTCTCCACTGTAGCCAAGGTACAGGTCAGAACACATCTCATTTCTTGGCCGTGTAGTCCATGTCTATATAAGGTACAAAGTAGACACACAACAGTCTGTTTATTAAATACTTATAGAATGGAATTTTGATAAGAGAACTGAGATTAGGGTTTGTTATGCCTCTTGTTGATTTTGGACGCTGAGAGAAGGTGAGAAATGAAGTCAAGTTCATAGCCTTGTAGAAAAAGGTCAAGGTCAGAAGGTCCATGTCCACATTACAAAGTTAGAATCCAATGCTTGAGTCACAAAATTAGTAGTTTTTGCCTGCTTCAAATTATACAGAAAATCTGAACATTGTAAATAATTCTAATCTTTATTAAAATTAATTTTGAATCATAAATATTAAAAATGTTAATTTCAAAATCACAATAATCTTAAAATAAACTAAATATGTGATTTTTAATTTCAGAGAAAGAAAGAACATTTTTTATTGTGCAAGGAGATCCAGAATTTGGTAATAGTGATAGGACATAATATGGATGACTACAATTACCAAGCCAACCAGGAATAAAAACTGTTCAAGGTGCCAGAATCTAATGGATGAAATTCATTGGAATGGAAACTAAGTTTGTGGAAGAGAAGCAGGTACCCTCTTTTTCTGTGCTTGCCCAGAATCCAGGGCCATCAAAAGATACAAAGAATGGAGGATCAGAAAGCCATGTTGGGGTTCCTATCATTCCCTGGGGATCTAAATCTCACCCAAAGGACTTTTGCTCTATTCAACAGATACCAAAGCAAAATGAATCATCTTCAACATACCTTCAGGTGCCTGACTACCTGAGTATTACTGAGCCTAAAAATCAAAATTTCTTTAAGGATTCACTATGTCCTACTTCAACTAAAGCTGAAGATTATCTTTTCCCTCTCAAGATATGCCCCTCATTACATCTTCCAAATGAGAGTCTTGATGAGAAACCAGAAATCGTTCCTGAAATATATATCATTAAACAAGAACCCAGCACAATCACTTTTTCCAACAATGAATGTTTAACCCCTGCCATTGACAGTGACCTCCACATCTGTGGAATCATTGATACAGAAACTTCTTCATATGAATCTGTGGAGGAAGTAGAAGAGGGGGATGATGAAGCTTTCCCACAGCTGCCACTCTTTGAGACATGTTTTAAAGACATTCAGACAAAAGAAGCCCCCCATAACAAACAAAAGGCACTTGAATTTATGGAAGAGAAACATTCCTTTAATGAGGGTAGTTCCTGTGAACAGTTAGCACCAAACAAAGATGAAAACAAAGAAAAAGCAATCGACAAAGTGGTAAGTTGAATTGATGCCTCATCAAAATGCAATGATTCGGACAATTATTTAACTGATAGCTCATATACAGTTTTGTTTTGTTTTGTTTTATATCCAAGTTCAGATTCATTTGAGCTGGATAGGATAATGCAAGGTGGGGGATGAAAACAGTTTATTGGTTAATCTTTTGCTATTACATAAAAAATAAAAATGCATGAATAACTTTTCAGGTAATGATAATAACACATAATTCATTTAATTAAACAAAAATTTATTTATGTACCTACTATGTATGTACAGGCACATGAAATAACAACTCAGTCAAGTTAAAATATTCCTTGAATTGGAAGTCAAGAGATTGTTGAACCATAGAGAGGGAACTATAGCCAAGGCTATACCTGATGACTTTACCTTAATTTCATGATATTCTCAGCTCTTGAGAGAAGGAGCAGGGCAATCAAATGGCAGAGGTCACCAAAGGTTGATGATTAGCAGGCCAGGAAAGATGGAAGTTTCAGTTAAGGTAAAGTAGCTAGTAAATCATTTAAGTAGTGGTTGACAGACTCAGGGTTGACTGTAGAAATAAATAAAGAGAGTAGCTGAGATGGACTAGGAGATTAAGAAAAGGCCAGAGGACCAGACAGCATAATGACAGGGAAAAGGAGGCTTAGCATGAATGGGAATGGTGAGAGAGAGGGAGGTGAAAGGATTGACTGGTGGTCAGAGAGTTAAATCCATCTTGTATGGAATACAGTTCCATGAGTTTCTCCCTTGAGCTCTAGATCTGGACTCCCAACTGCTTCTTGAACTTTTCCATTTAGATGCCTCAAAAGCACCTCAAATTCAAAATATCTCAAACTGAATTCATTACTTCCCTCTAAGTCTGCCTTTCCTTACAATTTCCCTTGATGTATTGATGGCACCTCCATCCTCCCAGTCACATAGGTTAGAAATCTCAGTCATTTTGAACGCTGACTCCTCAATTTCCACAGCTAAAAATAATCAGATGTTAATTTTCTCCCAATTTTATCATCATATCCTTCAAAAAATTCTGTTTTTGTTGACTTGATACTAACTGTCAGTATCCTGAGTCAGCTTCTTACTACTTTTCGACTGGACTATTGCGACAATATCCCAATTGGTCTCCCTGCCTGCTGTTTCTCCCCTTTTCTTCTCAGAACCGTCAAAGCAATGTTCTCAACAAACAGATCTGACTATATCACTCAGCTATTCCAAAAACATCCTGTTTCCCAAACTATAGGCCCTATAGATAAAACACAGATTTCTCTTCTTGGCATTTAAAACTCTCCACTTTTATCCCCAACCAAAGAGTCAGACACGACGGAGAAACAACTGAACAACAAGCTTTTTCCAGCTTCATTTCATATTGCTGTCTTCATGAATTTTATATTCCAATTCACGTACACTACAAGCCATTGTCCACAGTTTTTATGCCATCTCTTACCTCCATGCATTTTTACGGGTTGTCTCATGGGGTTGAAATGAACTTTGCTTTCATTTTCTCCTGGCATAATCTTTCTTTGCCTTTGAGAATCAGTTGCCATCCTACTTCTATGAAGCCTTCCATGATTTCCCCAGATAAAAGTGTTGGTCTCCTTAGGTTTTCCTAAAATATTTTGGATACATCACTCCTTTATCTTCAAATACTTTATATTATACCTATCTGTATACATGTCATATCTCTACAAGTATTATAAGCTTCCTGAGTGGCAAGGCCATGTCATTTTTAATCTTTGTATGTCTTATGCTGTCTAGTGCCATATACATTGGAGCTACTTAATAAATATTGATTGATATATAAGTAGTGAGGATAAAGCTATTAGTTTGTCAGTTTGTGGTTGAAGTAAAGAAAAATATCATTAGAACGTGAGGAGGTTGTAGAATTATGTGCTAGGGGTGTCAGAGAGGTTTTTAACATGAGCGTTACCATCATTACCTAGTCAGCTCCTGAGTATGCTTCACATGGAATCTGGACATTTTGCCATCAAGCTGCTCCATGCACATAGCTTCCTTCTCCCTCCAACTCCCTACATTTTGCTCTAGGAATAATCAAATCAATAATGCTATTGCTCCTGGAAAAGGTGTGAAAAGGATAATCTTTGGTCCTTTAACTCTAATCATGACTGCTGACTTCCCACCTCCAAAATCTCTTGTCTCCTCCTGTCAAAACAATAAGCTCCTTATGGAGAAGGGCTGTCTCATCTTTATTTTGTATCCCCAGTACTTAGCACAATGTTTGGCACATAACAGACACTTAATAAATGCTTGTCCATTCACTCATTTGGGTAAGTGGGGAGGCATCCAGACTGAAGGGAATAGTATAAACCAAGGCACAGAGATGGGCATGAACACATGCCCATGTGTGGGTATCAGTGAGACAGATGATATGACTATAAAGGAAGGGGCTTTGGGAGGAGTAATGGAAGGTAAATTTGGATCAGTACCATATGGCCAAATTTGGGGAGTGGTCTAGAAAAAGGGGGAGAATAGTCTGGATTTGATATGGGAGGAAGTGAGATCTTAGACAAGAGAATAATCTCTATTTGACATGTGTTTACTGAGCTTCCAGGAAGAGTAGGGGGGCAGAGGAATGTAGAATGGATAGGAGGGAATCCAGTCCGACAGATCGTGGAGGAAGCTATTACCATAATGTAGGCATAAGGAGATGAGGCCCAATGGTAAGGACAATAGAGAAGAAGGAGTAAATTCAATAGGCAGTTTTATCTTAGTTTTAGTAGATAGGGTTTTTTTTAAAGATATATTAGAATTTGGGCGCAAATCTTGTATGTGACCTGAAAGAAAGTAAAGACTCAAAAACAACTCCAAGGTTTCTATTCTAGAGACTGGACACACAGTTCTACAGATAAGGCACAGTAATTGGTAATGGAAAATGCTTTGGGAGAGAAGATGATAAGTGCATTGTTGGATAGTCAAGTCTAAGGTGATAGCAAGATACCCAAATAAAGGTTTCTAGTAGAGTTAGAAATCACAGGGGATATGAAAAGAAGAATCCACATTTAGGTGGGACATTAGGGTTTTGCACACATTCTCAGTTGATTCTCGCAAAAACTCTGTGAAGTAGGTGCTTTTATTATACCTCATTTTACAATTTTTAGGTTGCTTAGGTTCACATGACTAATAAGTATCTGAGGCTGGATTTAAACCTATGTCTTGCTGACTTTAAGTCTACTACACCACACTACCCCTCACAGGGAAAACTAACTTGTGCCTCTTTAAAACATACAATATGAGATGCATAACTGTATCTTTGACTTGTTCAGAGCATTGAAAGATATATACCACATCAGACAGTATCACCAGTACTCAGCAGCTCATTGGCATGCAAAGGGAAACAGCTAGCAGAAGTCAGATTATCTATGTTCCCTGACGGATTTTACTGTGTCTCCTTATCAGGTAGTTACACCATATCTATGCCCATCCACTCCTTGTATATTGTTATAGAAGTGAATATCAATATCTAGCAGAAACACTACTTGAATCTTTATTGTGAATCCAATAGTCACTCCGTATAAAAACCAAGAGTGAATACTTCCCCTCACTTGCTGCTCCCACAAGCAAAGATGAAAGATTTCATTCAATCATTCATTCAAGTATTCCTTCATTTGACATTTTTGATTATCTACTATGTATAAGGGCACAGTGCTAAATGCTGTGAGACCTACAAAGATAAATAAGATATGGACTTAGCATTCAAATATATTGCAATCTTGTACAATATAATAAATCTTTATTAAGTGCCTACTGGAGGCAGAGCATTGTGCTAGGCACTGAATGGGAAAGAGGAAATACAAACACTAGATAATAGTAGCTTACATTTATATTATACTTTAAAGACTGAAATGTTTTACATACATTATACATTTGACATATTATCTCATTGATAAATAAGAAAAAATTATAGTGTAGTGGGGGAATGAGACACCCCTCCAGGGAGTTTTATGTACATCATTTATGTACATAACTCAATATATCATCTCATTGATAGATAAGAAGAAGCTTAAAGCCTAGTAAGGGGATGAGATGCCAGCACAAATAGCTGTAAAATACAAAGATTATATGAAATGACAATATTTTACATGGTGGCATGTATACATTGCTATAGGACAAACAAAACAAAAAAACAAAACTGTTTTAAGACAGAAACAAAATTCTATAGGGATTCAGAGTATCATAGAATGGTTAGGGACCTAAAGGAATTATCTTCTGCAACACCCTCATTTTACAGACAAGGAAACTGATACCCTGAGACATGAAATGACTTAGAAGGGATCTTGGATCAGTTCTGAACAACCACCTGTAGGGTTCTATGATCTGTACCTGAGGGACACAGTGATAATAGCCGTTGCTCAGGAGAAATGCAAAGGAGAAACTGAGCAAGAGGCAACCAGTCAAATCATAAGCATTTACTCTGCTACACGCCAAAGAAACAAAGAAAGATAAAACAAGAAAAACAAAAACCCTAGTTTTTGTTCTCAAGTTCACATTCTAGTGAAGGAAGACAACATGAAAATAATCGTACATATACAATATATAAATTGTGACTGGAAGGAACTAGCGGCTGAAGTGGTG
Organism: Bettongia penicillata ogilbyi; assembly: GCA_023548195.1. NCBI lineage: Eukaryota > Metazoa > Chordata > Mammalia > Diprotodontia > Potoroidae > Bettongia > Bettongia penicillata. The sequence continues at coordinate 4,725,718 of JAJHZJ010000061.1, forward strand.
AGTGGGAAAAGAGCACTTACAGAAGGAGGGATTTGAACTGAATCTTGAAGAAAGCCAGGGAAACTACAAGGTAGTGATGAGGAGGAAGGGCATTTCTGGCATGAGGAAGAATCAGTACAAAGGCACGGAGTCAGAAGATGCAGTTTTGTGTGTGTGGAATAGCAAATACGACAGAATAGCTAGATAATAGTGTTTGGAGGAGAATAAAGTATAAGAAGGGGCAGATAGGCAGTGCAATGGATAGAGCACCAGGCCTGGAGTCAGGAAGACTCATCTTCATGAGTTCAGATCTGGCCTCAAACACTTAACTAGCCATGGGACCCTGGGCAAGTCACTTGACCCCTGTTTGCCTCAGTTTCCTCATCTATAAAATGATCTGGAGAAGGAAATGGCAAACCACTCCAGTATCTCTGCCAAAAAATCCCAAATGAGGTCACAAAGAGGCAGACACAATTGAAAAACAACTGAATGATCAAAGTGTAAGAAGAATGGAAAAGTAGGAAGGGACCAGGTTATGAAGAGTTTTAAATGCCAAAGAATTTTATATTTGATCATGAAAGGAATATGAAATAATTGGAATTTATTGAATAGTGGGAGAGGAGAAGGGAGGAAAGTTGTTCATGATCAGACATGCATGCGCTGTGGAAAAATGACCTAGACTACTGAGTGGAAGCAGGATTAGAAGACAGGAGGCAGAGATAGCAGTTACACTATTGTGACAGTCCAGGGTGGAGCGGATGGCCTAGGCTGGTTGCTGTGTGAATGGACAGAAGAAGATGTAGATAGGATATACTGGTTTTAAAGCTCAAAACAACAAGATTTGACAGCTCTTGCTTTTGCTGGAAATACTGAAATTCACACGCATTGCTTTAAATCTTAGTTTATTTATTCTCTACCATGTAGGCAACATGTATAGTGGGAAGGATGCTGAATTTGGAGTCAGACTGTCTGGATCCAAATCCTGACCGCCACTTACGACCAAAGTGACCTACCTCAAGCAAAGTCCCTTATAAGACTCAGTTCCCTCATCTCTAAAATGATGGTGTTTCACCATTTGACCTCAAAGAAGATCCCTTGCATTTAGGAATGTGTGATACTTAATATTTTTTAAATGACATTAAAATCCTGATAGATGTTGAAGTAATTCTTTCTTTAAGGCTCTTATACAGCTTTGAACTAGTCATTTAATACCTAAAACACAGAAAGGGAAGGAAAAGTGTGCATGTGTATTATTAATATTCTCCTCACTTTCATTCTGTGAGTTTTTTATGCCAAGGGCCAAATAAACTCCATCTTCATTCAACCAATTAGGAAGTACCTAATCTGCACACAGGGTTGTTCTTGGACTAGAATATTACCACTCTGTTAGATTCGTAAAAATCTATTTCTCTGGAGGGGATAGTGGTTATTAGTAGTCATAAAAATGTATAAGACAGATTTACAGGAACCCAGAATTCCCTGGCTTAACATATCATTAGAATAATTCTGGACAAAAATAAGGCTCAGATGTATTTTTCATTCAAGCTGCTCTGAATTTGAATTATATGGTTTATAAATCTTTCTGGAATATAAGTTACCAAATCTCACCAAGGTGAAAAAGAGCTAAATTTAAATTCAGTAAATCATGGGAGACCCTATAAAATATGCCAAATAGACATCTTGCTACATTTATTACATTCACTATTCACTTTCATGATTTGTATCTTGGCTCTTTCTGAGTTTTCCAATTGCTCTAGAAACTAGCTCCTGTTCAAATCATGAGCACTGACTGACAGGCAGCAACGCTGAACCAACAGAGAAAAATCTCTTGTGGATTAGATCACAATAGAAGGGAAATTGATGATCTTTCACTGTTACCACAGTATAGCCCTTAAAAAAAAAGCCTGCTTTTTCTTCTCTCCCAGGTCAGGAATATTCAAGAAAAGTTTTGAACTTACAGTCTTTTATCTTTATTTCGCAAATTGTGTTAACAATGCAGAACATTTTATAGAAAATATAGTAAACTGTATGTTACACTAGTGAGTTGTATACTGGATAGACTTTACCATCTTTGCAACAGTTAGATTACCTAGCTAGTCAGGGATTGGAAATCTGTAGCCTCAAGGCCACATGTGGCCCTCTGGGTCCTCAAGTGTGGTCCTTTGACTGAATGTAAACTTCACAGAACAGATTCAATCAAAGGGCCACGCTTGAAGGGATTTTTTTGGTTCTCCACCCCAGCTAGTCAGTAGTGGTCGCAGATATACATGCTGCAACTCTCATAACACTGTCAACACCAGGCTGCTAATTCTTATTTTTGTGTTGATTTCCAGAGAGTACCAAAGTGGTACACTAGGAGGTGCCTTAGAAAAATTATCTTAATAAAGGGGTCATGTAATAGAAGCAAACTGACTTTGCTCAGGGTAAGGTGGCAAGAGGAGTGATGACTTCAGGGAATGTTATTTTACTTGCCAGGTTTGACCTCATTTAAAACCTTATTCTTACAATGGTGCATTCTTTTCTAAAAAAATATTGAAAGAAGCAAAATAAATCAAAAGACTGATAATAACCTCACAAAATCTTAAAGTAGGAAGTTACCTTCCAATGTCACACACCATGCAGAAATCTACTTCAAAACTTCCCTGATAAGTGGCTGTTTGGTAATGTCTACATGAACATTTCCAATGATGAGGATCTCACTACCTCACAAAGTCAACCCATTACATTTTTGGAGAATTCTTTTAAAGAAAAAAAAAAACTTCACTTATAAGTGAGCCAAAATCTCCCTCTTTGTAATATTAGCTAGTTAAGTGACCTTGGTTAAATCCATTAAATTTCTCTACACTTCCGTTCCATCACTTGTAAAAGGGGGAGGGTTGGACAAGAACTTCTCTGTGGTCCCTTGATTGACTGATAATACTATTTCTCTATGACTAATGTCTAAGCCATGGTCTTAGTTTCGCTACCTGAAATCTAATGGAAAATAATTTATTAAGTGCTTAACAAGTATTATGCTCAAACACAAGGGATTAAAAACAGAAAAATGAGACAGTGCCTGCTCTCAAGGAATTCACATGTTGATTAAAGAAAACAACATATATAGGATGATTTGACTTTAGGACAAATTTGAAGTTGATGTGGTCCTTAGAATATAAAGGGCATAGCAGATAATAAGGCCCAGTGGACCTTTGGGAGAAATGGCAGAGCCGATGGTCTTTTATCTGACAGTGCTTTTAAATTTGGGAAGATACCCAGTGTTCCCAAATCTTTTCTTCTCTAGATTAAAAAATCCCTATTTCCTTTAACTATGGCAAATACAACATGGCTTGGAGATCCCCTGTGGACCATCGTAGTCATCCTCCTTTGGGTATACTTTAAGCTGTTATACTATAATTTTTCTGTGTACCTTTTAAACTATTATATAACTCTAGTTCATTATCTCTAATTACACAACATTTATTTCTAGTCAATCTGACTTATTTTCAGTATACTCCTCGAGCCCACTGAGATCTTTTTGGATCTTGACTCTATTATCTAATGTATTAACTCCCAGTTTTGTGTCAAATGCAGATCTTATCATTGTGCTATCTGAGTATTTTAACCAAGTCATTGATAAAAATTCTGAACAAAGCAGAGCCAAAGATCAACCCTATAGCTTTCCACCAGTAACTCCCTCTCCTCTTTCTGGGATATTAAGCTATTCATTATTCAGTATACTTTAACTGTAGTCCTTCAACTGGCTACCTATATACCTAACTACTTTATTATCCTGCCCACATTACTCTCTTTTGTCCAGGCTAAAATTCAGATACAGAGTGTCTAATGCATTTTCCTTATTGACCAGTCTAATAGTTTTATAAAAAGTAAAGTTAATCTGTCATAACTTCTTTTTTTAAATTTATTTATTTATTTTTAGTTTTCAACATTCATTTCCACAAGATTTTGAGTTCCAAATTTTCTCCCCATCTCTCACCTTCCCCACCCCAAAACACCATACATTCAGATTACCCCTTCCTCCAACCTGCCTTCCCTTCTATTGCACCCCTCCCTTCCCTTATCTCCATCTTCTCTCTTTTCTTGTAGGGCAAGATAGATTTCTACTGTCATAACTTCTTAGTGACTTTAAAGCTGAGTCCTAATAATCACTGTTTCCCTTTCTAAATGAAATTAAGGTAACTAATAATCCATTTTATAATTTTCCTGGGAGTCAGAGTTCACTGGACTGTACTTTTCACAATAAATCTTTCTGGAAAATTGAGACACTTGTCCTTTTCCAGTCTTCCAGTGCTTTCTCCCGGAGTACTATCTCCAGGATTCTACAAAGTTTATTGAGAGCCACTCCACAACCACATTTACAAGTTCTTTTAGGTATCTTGCAATGCAATTTTTCTAGTCTTGGATATCTTTGGAAATAATCTGTTCATTTCCTGAGAAGCAAAGCAAGCGCTATAAAGTGTCATGGTATGTTATTATTAATCATTCACATATGCCCCAAGAAAACTCTAAATTAGTTTTTTCATTTTCAGATTGCTTAGTGTTTGATCTTTTAAAAACAGTCTGTTTTTGAGAAAATTCCAATATGTCAGAATACATTATTATTGGTCCCATTTAAAGCAATAGTATGTTAAGGCATCTTCACAGTGGAAAATTGCCAAGCTTATTCTTCACCACCCTCTTGAGGAAGATCAGCTATTTCCGCAATGTATAATTCATACCTGTGCATCAAATGAAAACAACAATATTATGACTATTTGGGGGCATTGACCAGTTGAAGTTTCTGGAGTATACATAAACACTTTAACATGAATATAACTTAGCCAGGTACACTCATTCTATGAGTACCAAAGAGGGAAATCATATATGTGCATGTGTGGATATGTGTGGATGTGTGTGTGTATATTATATATACATATATATATATATATATATAGACAATGGCATATAGGAACAATTTAGAAGTCTCTCATATGCAGATTTGATCATCATGCTATCTGAGTCTTTTATCCAAGACATTGATAAAAATACTGAACAAAACAGAACAAAGGCTTTAATCCTATAGCTTTCCATCAATGACTCCCTCTACTCCTTCCAGGATAATGTTACACTATTCATTATTCAACATTCTTTACATACCTTCAGTTGGCTACTCAAATACTTAACTATTTTAATATCCATTGGTGTGAGGTGCTAGTTGTTAAGGGTACTAGTAAAGGCAAAATTTGTAGGGAAGTCATCTATGAATGCCTCCACTCACTTTAACCTCTACATTTTGCCTGGTATCCACTCAGAAATCAGTAGATGTGTGGCATGAAAAAAAGGATATCTAATACTATAGTTATCTCCAGTAATGGATAATAACAGTAGTGACTGTTAAGAAGGCCCCTAAAGCATTAGGGACCACCACAAGAAGAATCATCAAACTTAAAAATGCAAAAAGAGATAGAGTAATGCTTAAGCTAAAAAAACTAGCAGAAAGACAATGTGTGTAGGAAAGACATGGATGAATCAAAGTCCTGCTAGGTTGTCTGGGATAAAAGCCTTAAACAAGCTTAGGGTAAACAAACTGTCAGTTAAGAAGCAACTGTGCATTATATTTGGCAAATGCTAAATACAGGAAGGGGCCTACAAGCTAAGTCAAAATATATGAATGCCTGTATATCAGGAATTCTTTTTTTTTTTTTTTTAATAAATTTGTTTATTTAACTTTTTACATTCATTTTCACAAAATTTTGGGTTCCAAATTTTCTCCCCATTTGTCCCCTCCCCCACCCCAATACACCAAGCATTCTAATTTTCCCTATCACCAATCTGCCCTCTCTTCTATCATCCCTCCCTTCTCTTGTCCCCATCTTCTCTTATGTCCTGTAGGGACTTTCTATTCCCCATTAACTGTATTTCTTATTTCCTAGTAGCAAGAACAATACTCGACAGTTGTTTCTAAAACTTTGAGTTCCAGCTTCTCCCCATCCCTCCCTCCCCACCCATTTCCTTTGGGAAGGTAGGCAGTTCAATATAGGCCATATCTATGTAGTTTTGCAAATGACTTCCATAATAGTCATGTTGTGTAAGACTAACTATATTTCCCTCCATCCTATCCTGCCCCCCATTGCTTCTATTCTCTCTTTTGATCCTGTCCCTCCCCAAGAGTGTTGACTTCAAATTGCTCCCTCCTCCCATTGCCCTCCCTTCCATCATCTACCCCACCCTGCTTATCTCCTTCTCCCCACTTTCCTGTATTGTAAGATAGGTTTTCATACCAAAATGAGTGTGCATTTTATTTCTTCCTTTAGTCAAATGTGATGAGAGTAAACTTCATGTTTTTCTCTCAGCTCCCCTCTTTTTCCCTCCACTAGAAAGTCTCCTGCCTGCCTCTTCTATGAGAGATAATTTGCCCCATTCCATTTCTCCCTCTCTCCTCCCAGTACAATTCTCTCTCACTGCTTAACTTCATCTTTTTAAGATATGATCCCATCTTATTCAATTGACTCTGTGCTCTCTGTGTGTGCGTGCATATGTGTGTGTGTGTGTGTGTGTGTATGTGTGTGTAATCCCACCAACTACCCAGATACTGAAAAGCTTCAAGAGTTACAAATATTGTCTTTCCATGTAGGAATGTAAACAGTTCAACTTTAGTAAGTCCCTTATGACTTCTCTTTGCTGTTTACCTTTTCATGCTTCTTTTCATTCTTGTATTTGAAAGTCAAATTTTCTTTTCAGCTCTGGTCTTTTCAACAAGAATGCTTGAAAGTCATTGAAAGACCAGTTTTCCCCCTGAAGTATTATACTTAGTTTTGCTGTGTAGGTGATTCTTGATTTTAGTCCTAGTTCCTTTGACTTCTGGAATATCAAATTCCAAGCCCTATGATCCCTTAATACAGAAGCTGCTAGATCTTGTGTTATCCTGATTGTATTTCCACAATACTGGAATTGTTTCTTTCCAGCTGCTTCCAAGATTTTCTCCTTGGCCTGGGAACTCTGGAATTGGGCCACAATGTTCCTAGGAGTTTCTCTTTTTGGATCTCTTTCAGGCAGTGATTGGTGGACTCCTTGAATAATTATTTTGCCCTCTGGTTCTAGAATATCAGGGCAGTTTTCCTTGATAATTTCATGAAAGATGATGTCTAGGCTCTTTTTTTTGATCATGGCTTTCAGGTAGTCCCATAATTTTTAAATTGTTTCTCCTGGATCTATTTTCCAGGTCAGTTGTTTTTCCAATGAGATATTTCACATTATCTTCCATTTTTTCATTCTTTTGGTTTTGTTTTGTGATTTCTTGGTTTCTCATAAAGTCATTAGACTCCATCTATTCCATTCTAATTTTTAAAGAACTATTTTCTTCAGTGAGCTTTTGAACCTCCTTTTCCATTTGGCTAATTCTGCTTTTGAAAGCATTCTTCTCCTCATTGGCTTTTTGAATCTCTTTTGCCAATTGAGTTAGCCTGTTTTTAAAGGTGTTATTTTCTTCAGCATTTTTTGGGGTCTCCTTTAGCAAGGTGTTGACTTGCTTTTCATGCTTTTCCTCCATCTCTCTTATTTCTCTTCCCAGTTTCTCCTCCACCTGTCTCACTTGATTTTCAAAATCCTTTCTGAGCTCTTCTATGGCCTGAGCCTATTGTATATTTATTTTGGATGTTTGGGATACAGAAGCCTTGACTTCTATGTCTTTCCCTGATGGTAAGCATTGTTCTTCCTCATCAGAAAGGAAGGGAGGAGATATCTGTTCACCAAGAAAGTAACCTTCTATGGTCTTATCATTTTTCCCTTTTCTGGGCATTTTCCCAGTCAGTTACTAGACTTCTGAGATTCCTTTCCACACCCACCTCACCTCCAGATCCACCCAGCTAGTGCTTGGGGTCTGAGATTCAAATGCTGCTTCCCAGCCTCAGGCCTTTCGGCAGGGGGGGGGGAGGGCGGGGCTGTTAGGGCTGCTATTCAGTGTGAGATTAAATTCAGGTGCTCAGGTGGGGGCAGGGATGCTATTCAGTGTGAGATTAAGTTCAGCTGCTCAGGTGGGGGCAGGGCCACCACCAGGGGCTCAGTTCCCTCAGGGGGTTTATGGATCTGAGCTCCTGCCTGCTTTGGGAGCCCCTATCTACTGCTGCCACTTCCTGAGGGGGCCTAAGTTATGGAGACACCCTGCTCCCCTCTCAGCCAGCTCTCTCACTGACCTTTCCGCCTGTGGGTAGAGGGAAATGTGCAGCCACTGGAGATTCTGTCCCTGAAGCCTGCTCGTATCTACTCCTCTTGTGCTGCATGGCCAAGCCAGGGCTGAGCTGTGCTCTGGGTCCAGTGTGTGATGGACCTTTGGTGTTGGTTTTTCAGGTTTCTCTGGAACAGAAATCTCCTCCACTCCATTGTTGTGTGGCTTTTGCTGCTCCAGAATTTGTTGGGAGTTCTTTTTTTACAGGTATTTTATGGGCTGTGTGTTAGATATATGTGTATCTTTCTACTCCACCATCTTGGCTCCTCCCCCTATATCAGGAATTCTTAATATTTTTTGAATCATGGAATTCTTTGGCAGTCTAGTAAAAGTCTATGGATCCCTTCTCAGGATTTTTTTTAAATGCATAGGATTTCAAATTAAACTAATTCATGATGAAATACAGTTTTCAACATAATAAAAAAAAGTTAATGAACCCCAATTAAAAGCCCTGCTCTATTTCCATGCTGGAAACCTAAATAATGCAGCAGGTTGACATCCAAGTGAAGATCTTGTTAGAGCTGGTATCTGTCTTGTCATCTATCTCAGAGACTGAGTGGGAGCAAGATATCCAAAGCAATCCCTAGACTTCCAAGCTATAAACTTGATAAGAACAGAAACAAGCAAAGAAAAAGGGGCATAGTTTTGCCCATGAAAGAAAGATGAACACTAAAGAGTGAAAAACCTCTGTGGATGGATACTCTGCACTTGTAAATTCCTTATACAGTCCTAGCATATGGCCAGCTGCAGCACTCAACTGACCAACAAGCCTGTATCAAGTGTCTGTTATGTGCCAGAGCGCATAACTCCTGGGGATATCAAGAAAGGCGAGACATGGTCCCTGCTCCTGAGGAGCTGATGATCTAATGGGGGAGAAAACATGAGAACAACTATGTATAAACAAGATACGTACAGGATATATTGAAGATAATGAGCAGAGGGAAGGCAGTAAGATTGAGGAGGGCTGGAAAGGCTTCTTGAAAAAGGTGGGATTTTAGTGGGGACCTGAAGGAAGCCAGGGAATCTAAAAGGCAGAAAAAGAAAAAAGTGATAATTCCAGGAATGGGGAGACAAGCAACGAAAATGCATAGAACTGTGAAACGCAGTGTCTTGTGTGAGAAATAGCAAGGAGTCTGGTGTCATTACTCTGTAGAGTGCGTGGAGAGGAGTAAATTGTGAGAAGATTGTAAAGATAGGAAGAAGCCAGGTCATGAAGGACTTTAAAAGGCAAACAGAAGATTTTACTTGGGATCCCTAATGTCATAGGGAGCCACTGGAGTTTACTGAATAGTAGGGTGACAAGGTCAGACTTGTATTTTAGAAAGAACAGTTTGACAGGTAAATGGAGGATGGATTGGAGTGAGGAGAGACTTGAGGCAGGGAGACAAATCAGCAAACTATGGCCACAGTCCAAGCAAGGCTCATACCAGGGCGGTGGCAATGTCCAAAGAGAGAAGTAGGTATACATAAAACATGTTACAAAGATAAATCACTTCAGGCCCAAGTTTCAGGAACCAGGCAAGATGAGTAGTGACTTTGGGAAGCAATAGACAGGGAGAAAAAGGTGAACCCACCCACTGATAATAAAAAGAAAAAAGCATGAGATAGTAACATACTGAAAACCTTTGTCACTAGGAGAGTGGGGCTGGATGCTCAGTAGCAATAATTTCTCCCCATTTATATCCCTTGTCTCCTTTCAAAAACCCTTTGAGCTACATTTTGTCCTTTTATGACCTTTTCCCTTCAGGCCTATCCTTTATGATAATTTTAACTAATGTATCTTCCATTAAAGTCTCCCTTTGATACCACATCATGATGTGAAGGTGACACTGGTTTCTCAAAGGTGATGCCAGTGAAATGTCAGCCATAAGATCTAACGAAGCTACAAAAGCTTGAAGTACAGGCATATAGATAAAACTGAATGTCTATCTTCTAAGGAATAGTCTAGCTAAATTCAGATAGACTCATCAACCAAAGACTGGATGCCATGTGAGAATTTTTTTCAGTCACTATGCACAAAAATCATCTTCTGAGGTTTAAGGGAATTTTAATCTGGATTGATGGAATATCTGCACTAATGGAATCATAGATCCTTGAAGGAATTACCTACGTAAAAATGGGTGTGCTTGTGGAGGAGCATAGGCCTTTACACAGGTTTGAAACATGTAACTTTGACATTTTAATAACTAAGGTTGTACAGATGGAAACAATCTGCAGATGGCATTTAAAAGCAAATTGAATTCCTTCTTACAACTGATATGGACTTCAATTTTGCTATCCAAGAGAAACAGTTCATCTTCTCTTTCACCGGAGTCATGTTTCATCTGTCACAAGATCTGAAATGACTATATTATGTAAAATTGTGTAATGTAGTTGTCATAAGCTTTAATAAATTTGTTTATAGATTCTACTTAGAGCTAGGCTCTGCCATAAATTATTGAAGTTTGAAAGTGCACAAGGACTTTATGGAGATTCTATATGATGAAAAAAATGACAGTATCAACCAGGATAATTAGACTGGGCTACAAATGTTAAATGACATTGGGGAAGCTATAAAATTAGGTCAGATAGTAGTAACAGGAGGCTTAAATTGCTCAGATATAGATCAATGTTATACTGAATCAGAATTAGAAGAGTACTGAAAAGGACAAATGACTATTTCCTAAAAGGTGTCAGAAAAAAAAAAGAGATAATAAAAACCCAATCTCAGAAAAGAAACTGAACAATCCTAAATGAACTGCTACTAAAGGTGGGACAAAAACCAAAAAACCTGACCCAGGTACTATAGATTTATAAATGAATTCTACTAAACAGCTAAAAAACAATTGATTCCTATATTATATAAATTATTTTAAATAACAGAAAAGGAAGAACTCTACCATTCTTTTTAATGTAATAAATATGATACTGATACCAAAACCAGGACGAAACATGTAAGGACCCATAAAGATTAACATAACAATTAAAAATTAAGGGAGGAATCTAAAATAAAATTTTAACAAAGAAGCTGTAGCTACACATCCAAAATATGCACTATGACCAAGATGAGTTTAGATCAGAAATGCCAGGATAGTTGAACTTCAGGAAAGCTATTAGTATAATTACTCATACAAATAATACAAATCACATATCAACAGATGAAGAAAAGACTTTTGACAAAATACAACACTTGTTTATTTTAACAAAATGAACAAAAGCATAAGTATGAAAAAGCCTTTTTGTGATCAAAATGGAATTGAGAAAGGTTACTGTCGAGCCAAACTCCCCTAAGAAAATATTCAGCAAAAGGGGAAAAAAGTATGCCAGATGAAGAAATGATTAACAAGGTCAATGGGAATACCGACAAGCTCCTCCATTCAGCCTAGGACTTCACAAGAAGATAACCAGAAATCCTGTAGGTATGCTGTTTGGGGGCCTTTAGGGAGGTCCTGAAACCCATGGCCCAAATAAGGGACAGAGAGAATCACAGAAGACTAAATGGACACTTCTGATTGTATAAAATTAAAAAGTTTTTACACAAATCAAACCAATGTAGCTAAGATTAGAAGAGAAACAATTAAGTAGGGGAAAATCTTTGCAGCAATTTTTTCTGAAAAAGTTCTCATTTTCAAGATACATAATTGATTCAGGTTCATACAAATAAGAACCATTCTCCAGTCGATAAATGGTCATAGGATATAAACAGGCCTGCCTCAAAGGAAGACTCTCAACAGGCACATAAAAAATAATACTCCAAACAGAAAAGAGGAAGTAGAAAGGAATAAGCTTTTATTTAGAGCCTACTATGTCCCAGAAACTATGCTAAATACTTTTGACAATTATTATCTCATTTAATTCTTTCAACAACCCTGTGAGTTAGGTTTTGTTATTAACTTTATTTTACATTTGAAGAAACTAAAGTCTACAGAGGGTAAGTGTCTTACCCAGAGTCACATGATTTATAATTAATTGAGGCTGCATTTGAGCTCATCTTCCCGACTCTCCACTCTATCTACAATACCACCTAACTGCCTCTGCAATAATTATTATCTAATAGTTAGACAAACACAAAGTAAAGCAACTCTTAGGTTCAAATTGTGTATACCCTTTGAATCAGCAGTGGTATTATTAGGCTTATATCCCAAAAGAATTAAAAAAAAGGACCAATATGTATGAAAATATAAGCAAAGAGATAAAATTGAGAAATACCACTGCCTTTTCCCAGGTAGAAAAAGATGAAAATGAAAGTAATTTCAGTTGGTACAATTCAGTGGGAGAGTCTTTAGGTAAATGTGACATTAGTTTTTATCATCACTTGTTTTATCAGTTGTAGTGCACATTACATGAACCCTAGAGCAAAACAAGACATAACCCCAGACCAATGTAGCCACTTACAGTGATGACACAAGGGGAACAACCAAACACCATGGATTCTAAAGCTTCAACTACAACCAGGTCTCCCCCTACACTCACTCAACTAACTGGCGAGCGAGAGAGAGAGAGAGAGAGAGAGAGAGAGAGAGAGAGAGAGAGAGAGAGAGAGAGATTTGGTGGTGGTTTTTGTCAACCACAATTTTAATATATGCCCATTGGGAATTTTTTCTCATATTTTGGTTTATGACCTCTTATTAATGTTATTAAAGTTACTAGAGATAGTCTGTTACATGATTATATAGTATTTTTTCATTCATCAATACCATTCTTCAAAAATCCTTTCTCAATCTACATCAATACCAGAACCTTCCCTCTGGGATTATTTTCAATTTACTCTATATACGTGTTGTATGTAAATAGTTCTTTGTCTATTTTCTTCCCCATTAGAATATAAGCTCCTTGAAAGGAAAGACTGTTTTCACTTTTCTTTGTATCCCTAGTACTTACCAGAGTGGTTGCCACAAAATAAGAACTTAAATGCTTCTTGACTTGACGTGACTTAAACCAATATTTGAAATATCTTCCCACTGGAAAACAGACACACTGACGCACTACTGGTGGACCTGTGTATGATTGCAACCATTCTGGAAAGCAATTTGGAAGTACACACAAAAAGTTATCAAACTTTGTGTGCCCTTTGACCCAGTTATACCACTGCTAGACCTATACCCAAAAGAGAACAAAAAAAAAGAAAAAGGTACTTTATGTGCAAAAAAAAAATTTATATCAGCTCTTTTTTCTGGTGGCAAAGTACTGGAAACTAAGAGGACAGATAAACAATGATGAAGCCTAACTAAGCAAGTTGTGGTATATGCATGTGATGGAATACATTTGTGCTACAAGAAATAAGGAAAGAGTTGGTTTCAAAAAGACAGGGAAAGATTTATATGAACTGATGCAAAGGGAAATGAGTAGAAACGGAATAATGAATACCATAACACCCGTATTATAAAAGTGAATAATTTTGAGAATGAAGAATGAAATGAGTAGCGTCAAGAGAATAATGTATACAACAGTATTGTAAAAATAAATATCTTTGAAAGCTGTATGAAATTCTGTTCAATACAATGATCATTCCGGATTCCAGAGGACCATTCAGAGAGGCAATGGACAGGGTATGGAATGAGTTGTTGTCGTTGTTGTTCTGTTGTGTCTGACTCTTTGTGACCCCATAGACCATAGCATACCAGGCCCTTCTACCCTCCACTATCACTCACAGTCTGTCCAAGTTCATATTCATTGTTTTCATTAAACAATTTCATCTTTTGCCATTTCTTTCTCCTTTTACCTTTAATCTTTCCCGATGTCAGGGTCTTTTCTAATGAATCCCCTCTTCTCATTATGTGGCCAAAGTATTTAAGTTTCAGCATTTAACTTTCCAGTGAATAGTCTGAATTAATTTATGCAGATATTGACTGAATTGATCTCTTTCATGTCTGAAGGACTTTTCAAAAGTCTTCTCCACCATCACAATTCAAAAGCATTGATTCTGTAGTGCTCAGTTTTCCTCATAGTACAATTCTCACAGTCATCCATTTCTACTGGAAAAACCATAGATTTAACTATATGGACTTTTGTTGGCAAAGTGCTCTGCTTTTTAGTATGCTGTCCAGATCTGCCATAGCTTTGCTTCCAAAGACGAAGTCTTTTAATTTCATGGCTGCAGTCATCATCTGCAGTGATCTTTGAGGCCAAGAACATAAAATCTGACACTGCTTCCGTTTCTTCTCCATCTATTTGCTGGGAAGTAATGGAACCAGTTGCCAAGATCTTAGTTGTTTTCTGTTAAGCTTCAAGTCGGATTTTATACTCTCCTCTTTCGCCTTCATCAGGAGACTTCTTAATTCTTCACTTTCTTCCACCCAAGTGGGATATCTGAAGTTGCTGATAATTCTCCCAGCAATCTTGCTTCCAGCCTTTGATTCATCCAGCCTGGTATTTTGCTTAATGTTTTCTGCATATAAGTAAAATAAATAAGGTGATAATATATATCCTTGTCGGAAAATTATATCTATCCCCAAAACCAAACACTCAAGAAAAGCTGTTCTTCACAAGTCAAGCCCTCTAAAACATAACAAAACAAGAGATACCTCAAATCTGTATGCCACATTTGAACATATAAGTCCCTCCTCCATGTCATTTATAAAAATGTTAAATAGAACCAAATCCCAAGAAACTCTACTGCTTGCAGTACTCTACATAAAGCTAATTTTCCAGTCTTTACTCTTAACTTCTCTGCAGCCTTTGACATGGTTGATCACCCTCTTCTTCCTGATACTCTTTTCTCTCTAGGTTTCCTTGACACTGCTCTACCCTGCTTCTCCTTCTACTTGCTAAACTTCTCAGTCTCCTTTGCTGGATCTTCATCCAGGTCCTACCTGCTAACCAATCGTGATCCCAGGAACTTTATCCTGGGTCCTCTTTTCCTTCTCTTTCATACTATTTCACTTGATAATCTCATTAGCTCCCATGGATTCAATGATATATATCTGCTGATGATTCTAAGACCTAATTATCCAGCCCTAACTTCTCTCCAAAGCTTCAGATTCACATGTCCTACTGTCTATTAGACATCTCAAATTAGATGTTCTTAAAGTCAACATGTCTCAAGGTAAACACATTTTCTTCTCTCTCAGTCTCAAACACTCCCAAAGCCAGGGAAACTATCTGGCTCCTGAAGCCTTTTTCTCCTGCTTCCATGGGATCTAGTCCTCACCCCCAACCCCCTGGTTTCTTCTTGGAACTTTTCTCCCATTGTTGCAGAGGTATTTTATGCAGCCTCTTCCACCTGACTTATCTACATTCCTGGGTTTCTATTGGATTCTTGCAGTCTGCAACAGCAGGCTGGGTAGAGTAGTTTATAACTGATTCTGTTTATTTTTTTTCTCATATATGTGCTTTACTGGGATTTTAGTAAAGGGTCTGGGCTCCTCTAGGTAAAAGCACATCATCCCACAATATCGCATTTATAGGAGTTTATGCACTTTATTCCTATCAGTTTAATTCCCCATAATCCAGAAGTGTTTTAACTTGTTTTGAAGAATTAATTCATAACTATGCATTTTTTGCTTGGCCAAGAATTTTTTTAATCACTTATAGCTATTAAAGAAGAAGCAATTCAAACACAGACATAGAATATTCTACTATGAAGAAACCCCTCCCTGAGTTGGAACAAAGCTGAACTCTCAAACCTTTGCACAGACAAAAAATAAAATTAGTAAACAATTACTTGGGAGAGGGTGGTACAAAGTAGAGAGGTAAATGAAGGTATAGTTAGTGGAACAATGATAGTTAGTATTACAATGTTCTAGGAAAAAATACCATTTTTGAATAGGTATTTTTTATTCTTCTACTTAGAGACAACAAAATTTCCCATTATAAAGAAAATTTCTCTTTCCCTCAGGAGAGCAATGGCTAGTAATGCCAATCCTTCCAGAAGCACAAAACAAGAGAAACATCAAACCTGGATGTCACATTTGAATATAAAAGTCACTCTCCCAGGTTATATATAAAAATGTAAAATAGTCACTTGGTCATTGCACCAAGCCCCAAGAAAATCTACTGTTAGCAGTATTCCATATAAAAAAGTTCTTCATTTACATTTTCTCTTTTAGCCAGTTCTCCTGAATCCCATGGGGTGGTTCAGTTTTTTAAAAAGGCTCTAGCTTCAACTGAACCTTGGCAAAAGTTTAAAACCTAAATACACTGTATACACCGATTTCACATTTCATATCTTTGAAGAATTATAATAGATTAATCAAATATAATTTCCCTTTATGTGAGTAGCATTATACATGAAGAAGATATGTCCATTTGTGGAAGTCCACAGACTTGTGAAGGGAAATCTCAGTTTGCAGCATGAGTAAGGAGATTGGTATTTACATGGATGTGTGTTGCAGCAAGCAGGTTTTGATCATTGAAAGTGCTGTATAACATCTCAAATACAATCTATTTGAATTTCCTACTCAATTTCTGGTCCCACTTATTTTCTATCTATAATGCTTGTCTAAGACACATGAATATTGATGACATCATTTGATGGGTTGGTTTTCCAAGATGACACAATCATAAAGACAATGTGGATTTTTCTAGTGTTCAAAGTTATGTTAGACTGATTTCTTTTATGTTACTATGGATTTCACTGAGGTAGTTTTATGATATTTTCCATTCAAAAGAAAATGGACAAAAAAGCAATTGAGGAGAAAAAAATAATAGATCATACCTATACACTACTTTAATGCTTAAAGTACTATAGGAGTGTCTTTACAAGTTCCATTAACATATACATTTGATTCTCACAACAACCTGAGAGGCAGGCAGTTACAAACATCAATATCCTTCTTTTAAGTTGAGGAAACTGAAACTTACCGAGAGGTTAAGTGACTTGTCCTTGGTAACAGGGATAATAAGTATTGGAGTTTAGATTCAAACTTTAGTCTTCTTGACATTAGGTCCAATATAGGAGGATAGCTAATCATCTAATGTATCTGGAGCAAAGAAAATATTGGAGGGCAAGGAGCAGTATTAAATAAAGTTGGAAAACTAAAGTTGTACTAGGCTTTGGAGGGCAAAGGAATGTGGACTTTCCTTGTAGGCAAAAGGGAGACACTGAAATGTTTTGAGTCTATTGGATCAGTTCTGGTTAAAAAAAATCAATGTCAAAAGTTGTATATGGGTAGGTATGATTAGATATGAGGCTTCGGAAAAATATCTGTTTACAAATCAATGTAGAATAAGTCAACATTGTCACACAGTAGCCAAAAAAAGCTGAATTCAATCTTAGGCTATATTAAGAGGGGTCATTGATATACAGGACTAAGAAGGTGATAGCACTGTTGTAAAAACTCAATTCTGATTTCCACAGAGCTCTCTTAAACCTTCTAAAGAACTCTTCTAGCCTATGAAGAATAAGCAGAATTTGTAGAAATCAGCAAGAGGGGGGGCGGAGCCAAGATGGCGGAGTAGAAGGACGCACGTTTACGAGCTCCGAAACCAAAGCCCATGGAATTGGTGTAGAAAGAGTCCCCCATAGATTCTGGGTGAGTGCAAGGTGTGCAGAGGCAGAGTGGAGGAGATTTCCGTCCCAGGGAGCCCTCAAGACCCGTCCCCAGGGTCCGGCGCGCCCCGGAGAGTAAACCCGACCCCCAGCGCTGCCCTGGCCGAGGCCTCAGAGAAGTGGATCGGAGCAGGCTTCAGAGACGGAAGCTGAAGCAGCCGGGAAAGTCCCTCCGCCCACAGAAGCAGGTCAGTGAGAGAGGCCGGGCTGAAGGAGAGGGGAAGCAGGGCGTCTGTGACTCGGGCCCCCTCGGGAGGAAGCGGCGGCGGCAGGGACGGGGGCAGGAAGCGGCGGAGGCAGAGGCGTGGGCGGCGGCTGAGGCGGCAGCGGACCGGGACCCAGGAATCCCCCAGCAGCAGGCAGGATCTTCATTACAGAAGATTCCCGCATAAAACCTGACGGAGCTGAGCCTGAGAGACGGCCCTGCCCCCAGCCCGCTCTGTTGCTGAAGGTTTCTGCTAGGGACCCCCAGGGGAGCTGAGATTGGGAGGCGGGCCCCCCACCCCGCCCCCACCCGCTCCATTCTTGAGAGTCGCTGCATAAAGCCCCCCGAGGCATCAGAGTCTCGGAGACAGCCCTGGCCCCGCCCCAGCACCTGAACTAAAGCTCACTGATTGACAGCCAGCAGGAGGAAAGCCCATTTGAATCTCAGAGGCCAGGCGCTGGCTGGGCGGATCCAGGCGGGGGTGGAAGGGAATCTCAGAGGTCAAGTAACTGGCTGGGAAAATGCCTAGAAAGGGGAAGAAAAATAAGACTTTAGAGAGTTTTTTCCAACAAATGCAAATGATCCCAACCTTCGGATCTGATGGGGAGGACGAGAACGTATTTTTCCCATCAGGGAAAGATGTGGAGGGCGGGGCCTCAGTACCCCAGACACCCCAGGGGGGTGTGGGGTGGGCTCAGGCCTTGGAAGAGCTTAAAAAGGATTTTGAAAAGCAAGTTAGACAGGTGGAGGAAAGACTGGGAAAAGAAATGACAAAGATGCAAGAAGAGTATGAAAAAAAGGTCAATATCTTGGTAAAGGAGACCCAAAAAAATGCTGAGGAAATTAACACCTTGAAAAATAGGCTCACTCAATTGGCAAAAGAGGTTCAAAAAGCCAATGAGGAGAAGAATGCATTCAAAAGCAAAATGAGCCAAATGGAAAAAGAGGCTCAAAAGCTCACTGAATTTAATAGTTCTCTCAAAATTAGAATGGAACAGATGGAGTCTAATGATTTTATGAGAAACCAAGAAATCACCAAACAAAACCAAAAGAACAATAAAATGGAAGAGAATGTGAAATATCTCATGGGAAAAACAACTGACCTGGAAAATAGATCAAGGAGAGACAACTTAAAAATTATGGGACTACCTGAAAGCCATGATCAAAAAAAGAGCCTAGACATCGTCTTGCATGAAATTATCAAGGAAAACTGCCCTGACATTCTAGAACCAGAGGGCAAAATAAGTATTGAAAGAATCCATCGATCACCACCTGAAAGAGATCCAAAAAGAGAAACTCCTAGGAACATTGTGGCCAAATTCCAGAACTCCCAGCTCAAGGAAAAAATCTTGCAAGCAGCCAGAAACAAACAATTCCAGTACTGTGGTAATACAATCAGGATAACCCAAGATCTAGCAGCTTCTACATTAAGGGATCGAAGGGCGTGGAATAGGATATTCCAGAAGGCAAAGGAACTAGGACTCAAACCAAGAATCACCTACCCGGCTAAACTGAGTATAATATTTCAAGGGAAAATATGGTCTTTCAATGAAACAGAGGACTTTCAATCATTCTTGATGAAAAAACCAGAGCTGAAAAGAAAATTTGACTTTCAAACACAAGAATGAGAGGAAGCATGCAAAAGTAAACAGCAAGGAGAAGTATTAAGGGACTTACCAGAAATGAACTGTTTGCATTCATACATGGAAGGACAATATTTCTAACTCTTAAAACTTTTCAGTATCTGGGTCGTTGGTGGGACCACACATACACATGTACACGCATGCACACACATACACACATGCATTCACATGCAGAGACAGAGAGCACAGATTGAACTGAATAGGATGGGACCATACCTTAAAAGGAATTAAGGTAAAAGATGAGAGAGAAATGTAGTGAGAGGAAAGAGGGAGAAATGGAAGGGGATAACTATATGTCATTTAAGAGGCAAGTAGGAGATGTTTTTAGTGGAGGGAAAAAGAGGAGAGCTGAAGAAAAAAACAAACAAACAAACAAAAGTTTACCCTCATCACATTTGACTAAACGAAGGAGTGAAATGCACACTCATTTTGGTATGAAAACCTATCTTACAGTATAAGAAAGCGGGGGAGAAGGAGATATTGGGGGGGGATGATGGAAGGGAGGGCAAAGGGAGAAGGGAGTAATTGAAAGTCAACACTTGGGGAGGGACAGGATCAAAGAGAAACAATGAGGGGCAGGTGAGGAGGGATGGCAATTCAGTTAGTCTTACACAACACGACTATCAGGAAGGTCATTTGCAAAGCTACACAGATATGGCCTATAATGAATTGCCTGCCGTACCAAAGGGAATGGGTGGGGAGGGAGGGATGGGGAGAATTTGGAACTCAAAGTTTTAGGAACAATTGTTTAGTATTGCTGTTGCAACTAGGAAAGAAGACATACAGTTAATGAGGAATAGAAAGTCATCTGGCCCTACAGGAGAAAAGAGAAGATAGAGACAAGGGAAGGGAGGGATGACAGAAGAGAGGACAGATTGGAGATAGGGAAAATTAGATTGCTTGGGGTATTGGGGTGGGGGGAGGGGAGGAAAAGGGAGAAAATTTGGAACACAAAAATTTGTGAAAATGAATGTAAAATAAATAAATAAATAAATAAATAAATAAATAAAAAAAGAAAAAAAAAAAAAAAGAAATCAGCAAGAAAATCAGTATCAAAAGTATAACATAATGAAACCTGGCCATCCCACTGGGAAGGAAACACCAGATTGCCAAGATTTATTTGAAAATTTTAATTGCATGTCTTTAAAATATTCTGCACTTTGCCATTTTTACTAATTTGAACATGGCCACCCTGCTTTATTCCATTTTAAGATCTGACCATATAGTCAATTAAATAAATAAGTAAACAGAAAACAACAAAAACTACCAAATGACACATTGGTTTTGTTTTACTAAACCTGAGTCATCTAGCCTCTTGGATCCAACTTAAAAGAAGTTGAGCCAATATTTCAGGCTGATCAGATCTTGTAAGTTTCTCAGGTGGTGTTACCATTTACATTAGGTGAGAGGACATAGCAGAAGAGGCCACTTGAGATCTCAAAGCCTCTACAACTTTCCAGGCTTCTGAGAAATCAATTATCTCAACTCGTTGAATATTTTTAAAATCTTGGATTATAATAACCCTCTCGAGTTGAAAAGATGACCTACTGTGGTATTGTTGGATTTTTTCCTATAGCTGAAAAAAATGAAGAATAAAATGAGTCCTTTCCAACTTGCACTTGTGATTAATTAAAAGGGATGACAGGAAGAAGGATTATTTATGCTAAGGAATGAAGTAACTCTAGGTTGCGGTTGTTGTTTAATAATACCTCACAAAGCTGTTGGACCAGATACTATAGATTATCCCTTCACTACCAAAAAGGATTACTTCATTTTTATGTCTGAGTTGCCAAAGGATTAACTAAGTAAGCAGCTAATTTGATGGTATTGAAAATGAAGAGCTATGGAAGGTTAATGGATGTTCTTGGTGTTGACCTGTGTGCCTCAGCAGCAGGCTGTGAAATCTTTCAGTCAGGAAGAGATGCTAGAGATGTCTAAAATCCAATTTGTGAATGTCACAAGGATGTAGTTCACCAAAAGACCCTGTCCTCACAAAGACATATAATTGAAGACAGGTGACATAATGGAATGACAGCACTATTTATTGCTTTGTAATTATAAAACAGTCAAAAGATGGAATGTTTTTAGCAATAATTCTGGGTAATAAAAGGATCTTGTTTAAAGAAAATATAAATACTTGGAGTAAACAGTTGTAAAATCTGTTTTTTATCACTGTTGGGGGCGGGAGGAATCCATACTCACTCTCATTGACAAGAATTTAAACTTGAAACCCCTTAAGTATTTTAGGGGGAAAAAATCAACAATTTAAATGCCTTCATTTTCCCTGTTCAGTTAATGTCTGTCAGAAGCCCAGACTCAAAATAGAGAAGGGGGGGAAGGGAATTTTCTTCCATGGTAATGAACCTCTGTGAAAAATCCCAGATTTTTCAAGAACAAGTTGGTAAAAAGGACAACGAAAAGTGAAGGAAGTTATTACCTTAAGATATATATCTCATGATACATATTTTTAAAAAGTTGAATGCTGACAGCAGTGGGATCAAGGGAAGATTGATCCTTTCCTAAAGTCTATAATCCTTATTCTGAAAGGAATTTTTTTTAAAAGGGCCATCATCACAAGAATATAAATGTGACAGGTAGTCAATATAAAGGGGAAAATATTAGAAGATTCTAAGAACCCAACCAATTCTAATTTGAGGTATAACTCTGTGGGATGGTTTATTTTATGTTAAGGGGTCTTGGTTTCTGAATTTTTGCCATTACTTATCATCTATTCAAGAGAACAATAGTGAAAATGTTACTGATACTTTTTGGCTAAATATTTGATTTCAAGCAAATGTGCAACTAGGTAGGTAGTAGATAGAGAGTTGGGCCTGGAGTCAGGAAGACCTGAATTCAAATCCAGCCTCAGGTACTTACTAGCCATGTGACTTTGGACAAGTCATTTTAATTCTGTCTGCCTTAGTTTCCTCAACTATAATATGAAGATAATTATAACACTTATTGCCCAGGATTGTGAGGTTCAAATGAGATAATACTTGTAAATCATTTAGCACAGTGCCTGGCACATAGTATGTGCCATATAAATGATAGCTATTATTATCATCATCATCAATAACATGCAATAATAAAATATTTGGGACAAATTATCTGATGAAGAGCCCATAACTCTTCTTAATCTAGAACAACAGTTCAATGCCTCTTGCCACATTTATTATGTTTTAAAAGGCTCTTTTATTGAGAACATTGTTTTTCAGGAATGTTTACTTCTCATATACTTTGATATGACTCTTCTCCTTTATCTTGTCTTGTTTGAGGTGAATGTGTTGAGGAAATACTATTTAGAACCTTCTTCACTGAGTCAAAAAGCAATCTTTTTCTCCTTTAAAATAATTTCCTAAGTACTTTTTTCAGATCATTTAATACATAACAGTCTGTCTACATATGGTTCTCATGGACTGAGTTTAAGGAATCTGCCCATGGTGAAAGCAAGATCCCAACCACCCTTCCCCCATGAAAGTTGGGCTAGTTTTTCACTGAGTACCTTACTGACAATACCAATTGTTCCTGAGCCTGGCTGTGGCCAGTTCCCTGGTACTTTAGACCTGATATCATTACAAAAAAGGATATTCATAATTAACAATTAACATAATTCACAATTAGTACAGGAGATTTACTTAGCCAGAGCAGGAGAAGGACATGAAGCAAGTTATGTACAACAAAGGCATTCTTCTTCTGAGCTGTTCAGTGTGTTCTGCCAGTCAAGTATCAGAGTAGGCTAGAACTCCTCATATCTATTTGTACTCAGGTGGCTAGGGAGACATGACAAAGATATAAAGGGAAATAGTCAGGACCATAAAGGAATGAGTGAGTGGGGGAATGGAGTCAGGCCCCAGCAATGTCATCAATTATGTCATCAGTATTCAAGCCTACTACTACTAATAAAGGGGTTTGGGAAGAGAGGAGCAGTCAGGCTCTAGTACTGAGCAACACAGTAAGGTGTCAAGCTTTGGCATGGGGGAACAGAGTTAAGACCCAAGTTGTGAAAGTTACCCTGCCTCAGTAAAGTGGAGAGGTAGCAGCATCTGTGATAACAATCAGGTCCCAGGGAAGAAGCATTTGACCCTAGCAAAGAGAGCAGTGGGGGCAGATGCTGGAAGCAGGAGAGTGGGCAGACTCAGAGTAGACTCTGGCACAAACATGGTAATGGTAGACTCAGTATAGATCTTTTCTTACTGCAATCTAGGATTGATTGCCCACCTTCATACATACTACTGTCAGTGTAACATCCAATGGCCATAGAGCAATTCCTTGAAAAGGAAGGCTTGGAGGACCAAGGGATGGTGTTGTTGAGAAGTAGCTTGTTTTCTAGCAGTAAGGAAGAGGTCAAAGCATCTACCCAATCAAGTTAAGTCAAAAAGTCAACAAACATTTGAGCAGCCGTAGTGCTAAAGTCATGAAAAAGACAGAACCATTTTCTAGAAGATCTTAAGGACTCTCCTTACTTTTTAAGTATCTCATTTAAAGTGCAGGATGTTGATCTTGGAAGTTTGTTACAAGCTCCACCACAAGCAGCTACCTGGCCTCAGGACCTTTCCCGAAGTTTCATTAGATTATGTCTTCTTCTAGGGCCCCTAAATGTCTGTATATAATATAAAAGTGTATATATGTAGAAAAGCTGTGAGCCCTCAGCTTCTTTCTTTCCCACCTATTCTGCTTTCTAACATCATAAAAATCCTTTCAACATCAAGTTGTGCCTCTAAATTTCCTGATTTGTGCTATGGGTAGAACTTCTTTCCTAAAATAAAATATTTAGCACTTTCAAAGACAGAAGGAGCTGTAAAACACAAAAGTCACCTTGGAACAGCAGCCTGTGATAGCATTAGTCTGAAAGTCAGGAAGGCTAGTTTCTCACCTCAATTTGCCACACTTTAGTTTTGGGATCAGTGCAAGTCATTAATCTTTCTGGGTTTCTGTTTGTTCAACTATGAAACAAGAAAGTTAGAGTAGACGAACTCTCAGCTTCCTTCCAGTGCTACAAGTCCATAATTTAACAGCCCTTTGTCAAGGCTGCAAAAACCCTGGGAATTGTATTTCTTCACAGCTTGGGAAGAAGGGAAGCTAATATGATATTAGGACATCCTCCCTATTAGATGGGGGGGGTTAGCGGGAAGGGGGAGAAAGGGGGAAAGAAGAGGAGGGGAGAGGGAATAAACATTTATGTAGAACCTATTGTGTTCCAGGCACTGTGATGAGTGCTTTACAAATAGCTCATTTGATTTTTATAACAACCCTGGCAGGTAGGTTCTATTACTACACCCATTTTGCAGTTGAGGAAGCTGAGACAAACAGAAGTTAAGTGATTTGGTCAGGCCATAAAGCTAATAAGTATCTTGAGTCTAAATTTGAACTCAGGTCTTCCTGACTCCAGGCCTACTGTTCTAGGGGAGAAGAGGAGCTACAAAGAGGGAGGGACAAACAGACAGAAGGAGAGAGGGAAGGCAAAGAGAAGGAAAACACATGGAATATTAGCAGTAGTTAGTAGTAGTAACTGTCTTTCACAGAATAAAAACTCTATGGGAGATAAAAGGTAAAAGTTAAAGAGATAATTGGGAAGTATAAGACTGCATATATTTTTTAAATATCACAGGCAAGTTACTCAGGGGGATAGAGAATATCTATGTTATAAAACTATGTAGGTCTGTACCCAAGCCCCCTCACTGATTTCAGATGAGAGTGATGGATATCCACTTCCTAATCATGTCCAGCTGACTGACCTAGCATTATTTCTCATAAACACCATCGGTTGACACTGTCTTGCATTTCCTTGGTGTCAAATGTTCACAGCATAAGGTGTGGGACAGTTCTGGGAGTCCAACAGAAGAAAGAAATCTTCCTAATATAAGACTAGGATCTCAACTCCCGGTCCATTGTAACTTAAGGTATAATCATAAGCTTTTTTAAAACTCTGCCTCCAAGGGCAGGATTGTTACAAACTTGGGCTATTTTAAAAACTGCCTCACCAGACATAAGACTAACATAGAGACTTAGGTTACACTTTAATGCATCTATGATCTCATCAGCGTAAGTCCTCCATACATTACAGGACACAACATTACAATCCCTTTCATCCTGTGTCTATGTGTTCTCAGAAATCTTCCACAGTAGGTCCACTTGATGGCTGGGATTCTCTTCTTTACCTCTCCTGTCATTGGATGGATTCCAACAGAGTCAAAGTGGAGGTATCCCTTACTCTCACCACATGACCAAACCACCTTTCTTTCCAGTTATACATATGTGTGTGTGTTTGTCCTTCATTGCCAAAGACCATTCCATCAGAAAAATAATGATATGGCTTGCACTTGACTTTGTTTTGAGTGAGGGAAGGCTGTGCAGGTCACCAGCCTCACTTCTCCTCCAGAGTCATCTGAATCCAGTGACCAGATATTCCTCAAGATGACTGGAGATGACCCAGGATGAGGCAATTGGGGTTAAAAGTGACTTGCCCAAGGTCACACAGCTAGTGAGTGTCAAGTGTCTGAGGTGAGATTTGAACTCAGGTCCTCCTGACTCCTGCACTGGTGTTCTATTCACTGCACCACCTAGCTGCCCAACAATCATACATATATCCTTCTGATGAAATGTCTGAAATCATTAGGCTACAAAAATGTTTTAAAAGCCTACCCTTCAGTTCTATAGGTACACAAATGGTATGAGTAAATGCAATATCCTTCACTGCAGCTTAGCATAACTATTCCTTTCTAAAAGAGAATAGGAATTTAAAAGGTAGATCTTGTAGAGCTTTATCTGTCATCATGGATATCATATGTAAGCTGCTAGAGAGAATGCACACATCATAGCATAAATATAAGTTTCTTGAGTACAGGAACTCTTTTCCATTTTTGTATTAATATCCCCAGGGCCTAGGATGGTATCTGATATATGGAAGGTGCTTAAGAAATAAATGTTGCATTGAATTGTAATACATGAAAGGAAGGGTGATTATTGTAGCATTTTATAACTTCTTCAAACCTTGGAAAATGGGTCAATTCCCAGGTGACCAACACAAGTGATTGACATAATTTTTATGTTGAAGAGATGGCTGAAGTGAAAGTGAAAATTCTTGTCAGCTAAGATAGAAGAAAAATCCTTCACAAGGAACAAACCCTGTGTTTGACACAAGCAGTAGTTTTAAATTATTGTAGAACAAAGAGCAGTAATCCATCACATTACTGGGTTTAATAGCAAAAATCCTGAACCATTAAATGTATTCACCTTTTATTGCATTTATTATTAGACATTGTTTCAGGTCAAAAGAAAGTGCATTAATAGAGGGAACGGGAGAGTAGGAGAACCAGCATACTAAATAACAAGGTCAAAAATTTTAATCTTCCTGGAAGAGAAACTTAATATTAATCTTTTTTACCTACATGAATCAGCTACATTTCCAGTTTCAAAAACAACAAAAAATGTAAACAATGAGCTAAATCAAATAATGTTTTCAATTCAAGGAAACAATGTTTAAGGGAAACATTACAGAAATTTGCTTTAGAATGAGTCTTTAAGAAAAGATGACATGTTTGGAGAGCTGATGACCAGGAATGGTCCTATTCCATTTCTAAATGATCAGAGGCTATATGTATTTCCTTCTTGTGATTTAAAGGACCCCTCCATCATGAATGCTCCCAAGTGTATGCTACATACTAACTAGATATAAGATAACTGAGAGTGGTAGGTGAAGGCACTAGAAAGTGGGAGGATCAGGAATGGCCAATGCAAGGAATGGTCTTTGAGCTAAACTCAGAAGGAAATTAGGCATTCTAAAAGACAGATGTGGGGAAAGTACATTCCAGACCTTAGGAATATCCTCTTCAAAGGCACAGAAACAAGACAGAATGCCATGTGTGAAGAATAAAAAGAAAGTCAGTTTGGCTAGACTCTAGCATTTATGAAGCTACAACTTGGTTGAAGACAAGTTGTGAAGAACTTCAAATGCCAAAAAAGTTTGATTCTAGAAGACTAGAACTTTACATGTATCTAACAGAAACTGAAAATATTCTGAGGTATTAAAGAGTTACTGGTGTATACCAAGTAGGAGAGTGCCATTGGCAAACCTGTGCTTTAGGAATATCATTTTGACAACTGTATAGAGGATGGAATTGGAGAGGGGAGAAAGTTAAGGCAAAGAGACCAACTAAGGACAAATATAATAATCCCATAGTATAAGTGGAGAAAAGGGGACCAAGATAGAGAGATGTTGTAGAGATGGAATTGAAAATATTTGGCAATTAATTGGATATGTGAGTTGAAAGAGAGTGAGGGGTTAAGGAAGACTCCAAGGTTGTAAGCCTGGACTCACATCACACAATGTGGCATGTTAAGTTCACCACTATACTTGCCTAGCCCCTAGGCTTACTGCTAGCTGGAAGTAAGAGTGTTTTGGTAACCTAGTCCATATCTGGGCAAAGATTTTCCATGCATTTGCAAAATATCATACTGAAGCTAAAAACCTTTTCTCTAAGTCTAGACAAGGTTGTTTTTATCATTTTGAAATCAGTGCCTCTCTGATAATGGTCATTTAACATGTATGATTCAGGACTAATTATGAGCCAGGTTAGAATTGTTTTTTTTTAATTTGTGGTTATTAATCTTGCTAAGAGTAGCTATAAATGTTCTTATCTGGAAAAAAAAAAAGAAACTTGCTTTGATGCCCATCCCTGTATAATTGCTTAAAGGACGTAGAGTGAAAATGCACTGGATTTGGAGTGAGAGAAGCCTGGTTCAGATCCCAGCTCTTCTACAAGCCTCTTGTATCATCCTGGGTCTGTCATTTGCCTTTTTTTAACCTCAGTGCCTCATATGTAAAATGATGGAATTGTATTTGCTGGTCTTTAGGGTCCTATCTAGCTCTAAATCTATGAGCCTACATTGATCCATTACTCCCTTAAGGCATTTTAAATTTTGTGTGCAAAATGATAGCCACCCCAAGTCTGATCCGGATATATACTGATTTCATTATATTCATTAATTATGTATTTCATCTGAAACTGCTGCTGCTATTTTCACACTAGTGACCCTCTTCTCAAACTCCAAATGTCTGACATAGTATATAAAATCACAATTGAATAGCCTGAAAAAAATTGTGATGCACCCCTAAGCCCTTAATTTGCTACCAGAAAGCGCCCTAGGGAAGAAGAATCTGGCATGTTCCCATGAACATAAAGTGTTTAGAGCGATTCTTTTAGACCTCTGAAATTATCTACTAGTGTGAGACTAGGATTATGAAAACTAAAAGTGCTAGGCAATTAAAATTACATGTAAATCAGAAGGCTTCTACCATATTGCTATTCAAATGCTTATAATGGTGCTAGACATCAGTTTTATTTTGTAATTTACATTTTTCAGGGTATTACATTTTTCTTCCTCCAATATTCCTTCTCCTCCAGTTCTTACTCTAATTGCTTGTCACAGCACTTGTAATTTCCAAAGGCTAGGCCAGAAGAACACAAGCATAGGGTAGCTCTTACCAAACCTGACTGGCTTTGAGGTCAAGCAGGCCCAGCAATGACCTGCCAAGCAAGGATCAACCTCCAAGAACATTTGAAGAAACTCATCACTATGACGTTGACCTCCAATCAATTAAATTTTTTGACCACAGCAGCTCCTGAAGCAGTTTTATATAAGGCACAGAGAAATGCAGCCTATGTGAGAAAGCCCATACTGATGAAGTGATGGATCTTTTTAATTACTGAAATATAGATTTCACAATAAAAAACAAAAACAAAAAAAGTCTATTAAATTGTAGTCTTTAAGATCATGAATCTGCAAAGATTAGGTCCCCAACAGAAAACCAAACAGTGCTAAACTTTAGCTCTTCCTGCTTTTTGCCCATTCTCACACTATCAAAAATGTTAAAAGTCCCATAGTTCATAGCTGTATCTTTGATCTCTCTCTGCAGTACACAAGGATGGACCTGTCTTTGGGGAAAAATTGGATTTTTTTTGTCCCATATAGCATAAAAAATTTCAGGTGTTCCTGACTCCAGGCTCAGTGCTCTATCCACTGAGCCACCTAGCTTCCCCAGAAGGCAATTCTTCAAAAAGAAATGCTTCAAAAAGAAGCAGAGACATTAGTTAGCAGATTATTACAGTACTCAAGGTGAGAGATAATGAAGGGCTGATTTAGAGTAGGGGCTGTATGGGTACAGGAAAGGGATATACAGAATGGATATTGTGTGTGATAATCAGTCGGGGTAAGTGAGAATGAAGACTCAAGGATGACTGCTATATGGAGCATTACAACCAAAGAGAGAGAAAGCAAACAATAACAACAACCACAAAAATACTATGGCTGCCAGAGTTTCATATTAAAACTCATTTTGCTTTAGTTACTATTGGAAAATTAAAGATGAAATCAATTTTATGTATCTAGTTTGTTTGGAATTGACTTGGCCTTAGGTGGAAACTGAAGTCTTCAGAGTCATTGCCACTCTGAAAAGTGAAAGTATTTTCTTTTCATTACATGCCAAAAATTTGGTCTAGATCAAACAAAATAGAACGATTTTGATGGAATACATTAGTGCATTTCTTGGTGTGGAGAAAGAAGGAGTAAAATAAATATAACTCATGCTGCATAATGAGATTTTGCTTTTCTAAGGTAGACAATGGTCGAAATGGAATATTCTGTTGAAGAAAACCTTGTTCAAACAATATTTATTGAATAATTGCTCTATGCATATCACTTGGCCCTGTTTGCCTCAGTTTCTTCATCTGTAAAATGAACTGGAGAAGGAAACAGCAATTTAGAGTATCTCTGCCAAGAAAACCTCTACTGGGGTCATAAAAAGTCACACACAACCTAACAAATAATTGTTTTAATTAATTAATTAACCTCTAATTAAGATGTAGAATAAGAGTGATATATACAGAGATTTTGGCTTAATGAAAACCTAGAAGTAGCTATTAGGGAATTGGACAGGATGTGGGGAATTTCCAAAGGGGCAATGTCCTCAAATACCTTCACATTTTTTTAAATCCTCAAGTAGTTCACAGTTTTCTATCTAATGGAGGGGATAACACACAAATAACTATGTACAAAAGAGAGGTCTGGGAGTGGGAAGAATTTAGAGGGAAAGTTCAGTTTTGTACATGATGAGTGTAAGATGTCTACTGGATATTTAGTTTGAGATATTCAACAGGCATATAGGTAGGAAGAAAACCAGAAGAGAGTAGTGCCACAAAAAGTTATACAGAAGACAGCACCAAGAAGAACAGGGTGATTGACAATGTGAAAGAATGAAGATTTAAGAAAGTTCATTAGATTTGGCAGTTAAAAGATCATTAGTAACTTTGGAAGGAGTGGTTTTGGTTGAATGATGGAATTAGAAGCCAAATTGTAGAAGAGTCAGTAAGAGAATTAGAGGAAAAGTATTATTGCAGATGATCTTCTCAAAGTGTTTAGCCCCAAATTGGAGGAAAGATATGGGATGAGAGGTACCAGGGATGGATGGATTAAAAGGGGGTTTTTGTTAGGATGAGGGAGACATGAACATGTCTGCAGGCAGCAGGGAAGCAGCCAGTAGACAGAAGGAAAATGAAAAAAGAAAGTTAAAATGACAGAGGAGCAATCTGCTAGAAAAGATGGGATGGGCAGCTAGGAGATGAAGTGGACAGAACACCAACCCTGAAGTCAGAAAGAGTCCAAATATGGCTTTAGACACTTAATAGCAGTGTGAGCCTGAACAAGTCACTTTACCCTGATTGCAGAGAGACAGAGAGAGACACAGAGACAGAGATGGGATGGGATCATTTATATACGTGGAGGGGTTCGTCTTGGTAAGGAGAAGGGCTACATGACAGAGAGGTGGGAAAAGTAGTGAAAGAAGGCATCTGGGTGATGTGAGATGAGGAGAGGAAGAGAGGGAGCTCTCAGCAAATGACCACAATTTTTTTTTTTCAGTAAAATATGAGGCAAGATTCTCAGTTAAGAGGGGAGAGGGGAGGGGGATCAATGGGAGGCTTAAGGAAGGATGAAAAGGTATGGAAGATCCACTCTGGTGATGAGGTCATGCGATGTGGTAAATGACCATTGTGGTTACTATTTCCAACTCCATTCCTCCCTAGGACTCCCTGCCAAGTCTGGTAGTCTGAGTCTACTCTAACATTAAAGTTACCGCATTATAAGCTTGTCCTCTTTTGGCACATTGACAATAAGGGTCTCTAGGTCTTCATAAAATTTTTCTTTGACTTCATCATGGTTTGTCATGGGGTGTGGCATGGTGGGAGCATAGGCAGTGATGATGGTGGCATGGCATTTTCCTGCGACCGGCAATCACATGTCATGAGCCTGAAATTCACTCCTTTTGGCAGGCATACCAGCTTGCTGATTAGATTAGTTTTGATTGCAAAACCCACACCAGCTTCACAGCACTCCCCTTCACTGCACCCACTCGAGAAAAAGGTGTATCCAGCTCCAACTTCAGCAAGCTGGCCTTCATTTTCCAACCTTGTTTCACTCAGGGCTGCTATTTGGATGAGATATTGGTTGAGTTCTCTTGCAACAAGAGCAGTTCTTCTTTCAGGTCTACATGATTTTGTGTTGTCTATTAGTGTGTGCATGTTTCATGTGCCAACAGTGAGTGGAATCATCTTTGTAGATGTTCTTGTACATTTTTTTGTGTGTGTTTTGACCGTATGGTAGGATTCCCTGCCTGCCACGGTAATCAGGCCAGGGTTAGGTAAGCAGGCAATGTTTAGGGCACCTTTTCTAGACCCCTTCCTCACACCAGGAGGTGAGCAGTGCAATCCTTAAAAGGCTGCTCAGACATGCAAGGGGCTGCTCAGTCCCATTGCTGCTTCCAGTGAGAAATGACCCTATGGCCTGGGCTGCCTGTGTGCAGGGTCATGACTACAGCTCCCCATGTATCTGCACCTGCTGCTTCATCACTTGCCTGTTGCCACAGGACTTTGAGGCATAATAGTGAAATGGTGTGAGTGATGTCTTTTGATTCATGCCTAAATTGGATTTAAGTGAGGCAGAGTTGCATGAAGTCATCAGCCTCACTCTCTCCTCCAGAGTCATCATAGTCCAGTGGCAGGAGAGTCAAGTCATTGGTGATGGCTCAGGATGCAGTGGATGACCTTGGCATCTTCAGTGTCTAACTAAGCTCTATGTGAGCATGTGTTCAGGGAAGACCAGTACCTTTGGTGTGATGGCTGCCAAGCCCTTTTCAGGGCTCTTTCCACCTTTGCTGTCCACCTGTTCCACCCAACTCTCACCTGTGGTTCCAAGAAGCTGCAGCAAGCGCAGTGACCACACCCCAGTAAATCGTTTCGGCAGATGGGCCAAACCAGGTTAAGGGTAACCAAGGGTTCAACCTCAAACCCATTGGTGAGTTGAGGGGTTGTCTACCCCAAGCATGTGAAGACTTCATCTGGTGGAATGGGCGGATGAGAACAATTTGTTCCAACAGCCATGAAGGCAGATGAAGCAGGTAAGTGGGATAGTGAGTTAAAGAGAATTTCAAAAATTGCCTTACAGCAATAATGAAGACCCATTTAAGGACCCATTTATTTTTATAATATAAATTGGTAGTGAAACCATTCAGCATAGTTTTGCAATTTTCTCAAGTCTGGTAGGAAACAAACAACCTATATGGTAAGAGGGTAAGGAATTCAAGAGAAATTGTAGAGTTGAACTGGTTCTTCAAGGGAAAGAAAAAGAGTGTGGCTAGTGCAAGGCTGATGGGCCTAGGAGAAGACTGAGGGGTCAAGGGATTAGAGGTCATGATATGGAAGAAGGGTAGGATTTGAGGTTATAAGGCAGAGGGAAAGGTAAAATGACAAAAGATTGAGACTCAGTAAGAGAATTTTAGGGTTCATGAACATGGAAGTAGTGTATTTGTGAGTGATGGTAAGATCAAGGATATAATTATCTTTGTGTAAGGATAAGGTCAAGTAGAAGAGAAGGTCACAGGAAATGTGTAGGACTGGGAAAGTCAGGGTGTTGGAGGCAGTACTGATACTTATGTTCAAGCCCCTTAATATGAAGGCAGGAGTTGGAGAAGAGAGAAATATTGTGAGCCAGGGTAGTGAACTACTTCAGGAAAGAAAGGGAGTATCATGGAGATTAGTAGTAAACATGTGGTAGACAACATGTAAAAAGCACTAACCAAAAAGAACTATGAACATGAGATATTATGCTTTAGCTGAGACAGACTGATGCTTTTTACTACAGTGGCTATTACATCCTTTCTCCAAAACATATATGCAGAGAAGTCCAGGATTCCTGTCCTACTTCCTTCAAAGGCTGTTGAGATATAGATTGTCATTCATCTTTTCTTACCCTCTCCCAGACTGAAATGTTGAAGTTTTGTGGTATCTCTTCATTACTGGATTATCTTCTCTCCTATTGTCTTCTATCTGCTGCTTCAATTCCTATGTCTACAGTGGTCCAAACTGGGGCAATCAATACTTTTGGTATGGTTGCATTTTGCAACAGCAATTGGTTTTTTTTTGTGTGTATATGTGCCCGCTTCTATTAACACTAGGCTGACTCTGGACATATGACCTTGATCAGATTACATCTAATTTAGCTTGTTTCCTGACCTTTAGTTAGTTTTCTATCAGATGAGTTCCAGAGTTTGTGCTGTTTCATTGCTCTTTTGTTATGTTTTGGGGGAATTAATATTACTGCAAGGAAATGTGTAAATATCATTCTTACAGTGCGCATTTCAATGCCTATTAGAAATATTGCTGTGCAATTAACGTAGGGAAGTCATGCTTTTTCAAGGATCATTCAAGTCCACAATAAAACAGGATCAGTCACACTAAAGTGCAAAGGAAAGTTCCATCAAAAGTGAAAAACATCAAAAACTGACAAATTCTTGCTCTAAAATAGCCTAATTATTCCCTAGGAAACAAGCAAAAGTGTTCAAAGAGACATGGTAGTGAAGGCTCCTTAAGGTTGGAAGAACAGAGAGAAACCCATTTTAAAAATAGCTGCTAACCACTGTTATGAAGAAAAATTATTGTGAGCAAGACAGCACCAAAACTAGAACACTGAAGATTTGAAAACGGTAATTTTTACTAATGAAATTCACTATTTTATTCAAGATTATACCAAAACTAATATTAGAAGTCCAGGTGAGCTTTCAAGATCTGGGCAACTTCATCAGATTTTGAAACATTCACCTAAAACTTCTTCAGAGATTTTTTACTTCCTGTTGGCTTGGAAAGGTTGTTTCTATTGAGGAAATGACAAATATGTTGAAATGACAAGCAAAACTGTCTTGGAATTATAGAAATTTCCAAATAGAGCTGGAATACTACAACATACTCTTTATCATGTCATAAGTCATGATGGTGTAAGAAAGTTATCCAAGAGAAGGAGATAAACATGTTTCAGTGGCCCTTGGATCTCACTTGACTTAAACTCTATAGAAATCCCATCAGCTATAAGCAAGGCTAGACTTCATATTTGTCATTATGGTTTCATGATGAATAAAAGAGTAGGAGCAAAAAATTTATGAATTCAATGTCAAGTTATATAAAACTAGTGATTTCAGCCAGAAGGTTTCTTTTAAAAACAAAAATACACATAAGACTTACTATAGGTCAATAAATTTGACTTTTGAAAAGTCCCATGTCATTGTAATCTCTATTACCACTATTGACAAATTCTTTATAGCCATTATTCTCTTTTCCTCATCTTTTGTCTCCTATTTCACTTGTTCTTCCCCAGATTTTCAGGTTTTCACAAGGCCAGTCATTCTAAGTAAACTTACCTTTTTTTTTCTTTAATCCAATAGGCATAATTATTAAAATCAGATTTATTTGATACCTGGATATGGCTATCTAGCTAGGAACCAGAGTCTAGATACACTCAAAGAGGAAGGATAGGGAGTTCTCAGCAATTAGGAAGTACAGGTATACATGTGGTAGGCTATAGAGGTCTAACAGATAGCCAGCTCAACAAGGGGGCAATACATGGTAACAGGGAAATTCATCAGTTGGCAATGAGCAGAGTTCTACTTAAGGCAGATTGGTGGCATCAGACAACAGTGTGGATGTAATGAATGAAAATTGGATTCAGGGGGCATAACTCTAGTTCTGGGAGGCCTGAGGAAGTCCTGAAGGAATTGGGATGCCAGGACGGGAACTAAAGCAGAGATTCAGACATGGAAACAAAATAGGAAATAGGAAATAGGAAAAATAGGAAACCAATTACTAGGGAACTTAAATACCAAGTAAGAGTCTAAACTAAAGAGTATGTGTTACCCAATGACTTTAAGTTAAGTGTAGAGTCAGTATGAGATGAGAAGCAAGGCTAAATGACAGCAACCTATGTACCTTTTGGCTATGAACATTCAATGGCTTATGAGCTTGACAGATCCTGGATTCCTGGGGTAGAGGTTGAATGGCCCCACAACAGAGATTGGAAGCAAAGAACTTGGTTGGCAATTGTAATGTTAATGCAATTTAAGATCTTCCTTACCCATTAATAGGCCTCATGTGGAGCCCATTAAGGGAAGTTTGATTAGAGGAGGCTTGCTTGTAGGAAGGCTTTCACACCTTTTGCTAATTTCTAATTTGGCTCTGAAATGCAAGGATTGTGATGCCTTCTAGCTCTGAGAAGTGTGTTTATACTCTGAAGTGAGGTTTTGCTTTGGGAGCTCTCTTATGAGAAGGACCTGGGTAGCTGTATGTTCAGAGTTCCCCAACTGCTCAGATGTGAAAGCTTTCAAAATCTAGGGATGTATGCAAAGTATATAGCAATACTGCTTTGATTCAGGAAATAGAATCTTGTCTGTTGGTCTTTATTTCTTTGTTTATATTTTCTCTGAAGTTCAGAGTGCTGACTTTTCCCCTAAACGAGTGAATGTAATTAAAAAAGATGACCCTTTAAACAGCTATCCCTCCTAGTAAAGCAGATGTAAGAACCTGTGCTAACAGCCATCCTTGGTACACTAGAGTGCTTGCTGTTACAGTAATTTATATAAACATTCTGATCTTTAGCTTTTGTTTTGAGGGTCTTTTCTACCCCATGTCCAAGTTTAAACACATCATGGACCCTTAAGTGTACCAAAAAGCTAGTCTCTGAATATTAAGGTTTTGCTATACCTGATTAACTAGGGGGAAAATCTTTATAGGCAATAAGTACTATGAGTTTAATGGAGGGATGGATGAGTTCCATCTACAGGAGTAAGGAAGGATTTTACTTAGGAGATAGGATATGAGCTGGGTCTTCAGTCATTCAAGAAACATTTATTAATCACCTACTATTTGACAGGTACTATGCTAGGATCTGTATATAAAGACAAAAACAATTTCTGCCTTCAAGATTATCTTGTATTGAAGGAAGTAAGAAGCTAGTGGCAGAACTAAGCCTTTAACCTAGATCTCTTTAATTCCTAGACCTACACCCCCTAGATTCAACTCTTCTTTTTACCACATTATTGTGCTTTCCAAATAAATTCAGCTTTTGCTCTCTGGACTAAGGGCCTCCATGGAAAGGCCCTTAGTCATATTATTTATTATTTCTACAACATTCCCTACTATCTACCTACTATAGCCATATATAAAACTGTTGAGTAACTTGGAAGACATAAAAATAACTGTTCCTATCACTAGCAAGAAGATAGAATTACTAAAGTGAGGTCAAGCTAAACTTAGAATATATAATAGGAAATTACCTCCTCAATTCTGTCACTAAGTGAGACCACTGAAACTAATTGGAGCTAAGGTCAAAAAGAAAATACTTCTTTCCTATCCATTTAACCTGCCAATGACGATATTACTAGGGATACTGATGAGGCCTAATCACACTATCTGGTGTCAAATGGAATCCAAACCCAGGTCTTCCTCACTCCAAGGACCATTCTAGAAACACCTCAAACTCAGGCCAAAACAAAACTCATTATCTCTCTTCCTCATAACCACTCCTCTTCCAAATCTCCCTATTTCTGTTGAAGGTACCAATCTTCTAGGTTAATGACCTCATATTGCTCTTAATTATCTCCATTACCCCCGTATCCAACCAGCTGACAAATCCTGCAATCACCGTTGTTCAGGCCCTCCTCGTCTCTCATCAGAGCTATGGTAACAACCTCCTCATTGGCCTCCCTGCCTCAAATCTCTCATCACATTGCTACCAGAGTGATTTTCTGGAAGTGCATATATGATCATGCTATTCCCCTACTCAGTGGTTTCCTGTAGCCTCCTAGGATCAAACTCCTTTGTTTAGCTTTTCGGACTCCTACATCCTACAACATGACACAATCTATCTTTCTAGTTTTATGAAAAAAATCACTATCTGCCTAGGCCCTTCCTTACTCCTTCCCTTATTCTCCTGCTCTCAGGTAGGTTAGGCTAGCTATTTCTCTAAAAGGCAAAGAAGCTGTCCCTGGGGCTTGACTGGCCCAGGGGCTAAGTCCCAAATAGGTCTCTGTTGATAACTGCTTCCTAGTGGCCTCTAGCTATACTGATGTAGCCTTCTGGTGATGTAAGGAAATGGAGTCTATGGATATTCAGATTTAGTGAATGTTCCAAGGCCAGGTGAATCACTTTACTCTTACCAGTTTAACAAAACCATTTCTATATGGAGATTAGGGTGGTGTAAAAGGAGTTGAAAATCTTCCCCACCCATTAATAGAGCTCAGGTGGGGCCTTAGGGGAGGCTTGTTTTTATATGAAGGCCTGTTAATTGCTAATGAAGCACTAGGTCTTGAGGGTCATGCCCTCTGGCTCTGAAAAGTATATATATACTCTGAGGGGAGGTTTTACTTTGCAGCTCACATCATCTGAAAATTGTGGGATTTTGCCAGACTAGATTCTGGCTAGCTCTTAAGAAGCCCACCGGTCCCCTTTGAAAATCCAGATAGAGGTTGGTGCTTCTCTCTCTGGTAACTG
This sequence comes from Bettongia penicillata ogilbyi, assembly GCA_023548195.1. NCBI lineage: Eukaryota > Metazoa > Chordata > Mammalia > Diprotodontia > Potoroidae > Bettongia > Bettongia penicillata. The sequence continues at coordinate 4,764,080 of JAJHZJ010000061.1, forward strand.
TTTTGCCTATGGTCAGAGAGTTGGAAGCCCTGTCAGTTGGTCTTTCTGCTTGTAATTTCTGTCTGTATTTTCTCTGAAGTGCAGAGTGCTGACTTTTTCCCCTGAACTAAATGAATGATATATGTGCTTAACATTGTTTTACCCCTTTCAGCTTGCTTTCCTTAGAAAAGTAGATCTAAGAACCTGTGCAACAGGCCCTCCTGTCTATGCTGGGTTGCTTACTGTTACAAGTGGGCACAATATCTCTACAAGTCAAGTGCTAGGGCATCCTTGTGAATATCTTTTCTATGCCACTGCTAAGTAAACCACCTCTTCTTAACCTTTACTAGGTTGAACAACCTATAAATATTTCATTTGTATGTAATATTGAACCTAAACTTAACAGAACACCAGTCCAAGTAAGGCCTGACCTTACAGCTTCACTGGACACTGTTCCCCTAAATCAGCCTCACTGGACACTATTCCCCTAAATCAGCCTTCCCTCTTTTCTTCAAATAATAATCCATTTCCTGTCTCTGTAAGGTTGCACTAGCACTCCTTCTTCACAAATGCTTCATAGAATCTCTCTCTTCAAGATTCAGTTTAAGTACCACTTTCTTTCTTAAGCTTTTTTTGATTTCTCCAATTGCTAGGTCCCTTCCTCTCAAATTACCTTATATTCAGCTATTTAGAATTTATTTGTATATATTCTCTTTATATTTATTATGCATATAGTTTACATATATATATTTATGTGTGTGTATATACGACATATATGGATATATGTGAGAAGTGTAGCTCAAACACTGCAAAAAAGCATTTTTTTCTAAAAAGACCACATAGCGCTCTATTCAATAACTGATAGAAATAAAAATTGCATGCTGGTAGGGAACAAAAAGAAAAATGTTTCCAAAATTGACTCAATATGTGAATACAAGTATTAGATTAAAAAGAAAAGTAGTCACAGGTCTATACATTGCAGTATAAATATCACATCATACAGGGGAATCAACAGTAGGTAAGGTACCTGGCTAGGCAAATATTTCATAGATCAGTTAGTTTCTCATCTCTCTTCAGGTGCTAACTATATAAGATGGAATTCATTACATATTCTTATCCGTGGATATTTGTTACTGAAAAATAAAATGAAAGAAAAAGTCACAGAATGATTCTAAAAGGCAATTTGTAATAATAGGAAATACAATAGAAAGCAAGGCTGCCATCATGCGGCCCTAATGTAAAAATATACCAAACTCCATGAATCATTATTTGAAAATAAAATACAATAATATTTCATGCAACACTGTTATTTTTTCATTATACCGCACAGTTATAACTGCTAAGAGAGTCTTATAATAGTTATACACCTTGAGGAATTGTAGAATCAGTTACCAACTTCGTTCAACAAAATAATATAACATTTTATATACTATCAATATATAACTGATTGGCTCTATGTTTTGATTGTGGGTTTTGCTTTATATCATGTCATCTTTTTATTTTTTATTCATTCCAAAGTTGATAAAATATGAACTATATTTCAGTTAAGTGATCTTACTCCACAGGTTCAAGTAGTTAATCAATAAACAGAATTTATTGCTTATAGGTACAGACTGAGGACATGTGCAAGGACATAACAGGAATAAAAACCATATTTCTTTCCCCATTGAAATGTAACAGTCTAATGGGAGCAAATAAGACATTAAAAAAATGCAATACTACAATCAGAGTCAAAGCCATTTAAATATAGGGAGGTAAGGGATAAAGTTACTAGAGATATCATAGCATCGCCTCTTACTGTGACATTATCTATTTGCAACAGAAATAATCATGGATTATTAGAATTATTATTAGACTCTTTAGTTCAGATTCATGATAGGCAGTCCCATTATAGGATGACTGCAGAAACAGAGAGGGAGGGAATGGGAAAGGAAAGAAAGCAGATGAAGAGAAAGGAAGACAAGTGAGATCTCTTCATGGATGAATGGTTAGCTGTAGAGATCTAGTATTCCTGAGTGACCTTGCCTGAGTATATCTGTGTTCCCCCAGGTGATGTGTCTTTGGAGAAGTGCTCTGCATGGCTATAAGCTGCCTAAAGATTTAGGTAAAGAGAACAACAAATGGTTTCATCATTGAAAACTCTATTTCCTAAAGGAAGTGATAGTTACATCCCTGATAATATTCTCTCATTTAGCACAGAACCCTGAACAAAAGGAACAGAATCATGAAATGTTTGAGCTAAAAGGGGCTTTTGAGGTCATTTAGTCTAGCAATACCCAAACTGTGTCAACTGAACCTATATGTTCCACAGACTAGAAGTAATGCTTATAAAGAAAAAAGTCAACGCTAATAGGATTTCCCCTCTAAAATATTAAATATGAAGTTGTATGTGTAGAAAAATGTCTCTAAAGATTTATTCTGATGATTCATTGTGGCACAGACTTAGAACCTGTGTGACAGTAAAGTGGTAAGCTATGCTAAGTCCAAAAATACTAGATTGATTTTACAAATATGGAATTTTTTTTTATTTTTTTATAGAGAAGTAGACCTGCCCAAATTTATCTAATAGGGATTTACCAGCCCAGGGATTAGACACAAGGCCTGGGAACCATTTGAGTATGTTTGCCTCACTCTATCCATGAAGCCTCTGGCTAGCAAAATTCCTTCATTTCATTGGTGAGGAAATAAAAGACAAGTGAGGTTGAGTGACTTATCTCGTCAAATGAGTACCTATATACGGTAAAAGCTAATACACACAAACATATCTTATGATAACTGGGAAAAGACTAGGCTTAATTAGTTAAAAATATAAGTCTGGAATGTTTTTCTAGAAATGTAATTTAATTTCAAATATAAATAGTAACTCAGATTAAGCTTAGAAAATATTGCCTAGTAGATTTTCCCAGGTAATCTGATTTAATAAATAATAATTTGTAGCTAGCATATCAATTGTTCATATGTGACTAGTACTTCTAAATTGTTTAAAGTAATTAAAAATGTTTCTTTATTTCCCTCTGTAATATAACTGACACTTATTTTAAAATAACATTGTTATTTACAAAATTTCCTTTGCTGTTGGTCATTCATTTGACATAGTAAACAAATGAGAATTCTGGAATATTTCACAAAATGTGTGTTACTTTCAAGTGATAAGTATGAAAAATAATATATTTTTGTAGCACTTAACAATTGTAAAAGCTTTTTGATTTTTTTAAAATTTTATTTATTTAATTTTTTACATTCATTTTCACAAATTTTTGGGTTCCAAAATTTTCTCCCCTTTTATCCCCTCCCCCCACCCCAATACCCCAAGCAATCTAATTTTCCCTATCTCCAATCTGCCCTCTCTTCTGTCATCCCTCCCTTCTCTTGTCTCCATCTTCTCTTTTCTCCTGTAGGGCCAGATGACTTTCTATTCCTCATTAACTGTATGTCTTCTTTCCTAGTTGCAACAACAATACTAAACAGTTGTTCCTAAAACTTTGAGTTCCAAATTCTCCCCATCCCTCCCTCCCCACCCATTCCCTTTGGGATGGCAGGCAATTCAATATAGGCCATATCTGTGTGGTTTTGCAAATGACCTCCCTGATAGTCGTGTTGCGTAAGACTAACTGGATTACCATCCCTCCTAACCTGCCCCTCATTGTTTCTCTTCTGTCTCTTGATCCTGTCCCTCCCCAAGTGTTGACTTCAAATTGCTCCCTCCTCCCTTTGCCCTCCCTTCCATCATCCCCCCCCTTGCAATATCTCCTTCTCCCCCACTTTCTTATACTGTAAGATAGGTTTTCATACCAAAATGAGTGTGCATTTCACTCCTTCGTTTAGTCAAATGTGATGAGGGTAAACTTCTTGGTTTTTTTTTTTTTCTCAGCTCTCCTCTTTTTCCCTCCACTAAGAAAAACTCCTACCTGCCTCTTAAATGACATATAGTTACTCCCTTCCCTTTCCCTCTCTTTCCTCCCCCTACATTTCTCTCTCACCATTTACCTTAGTTTCTTTTAAGGTATGGTCCCAACCTATTCAGTTCAATCTGTGCTCTCTATCTCTGTATGTGTATGCATGTGTGTATGTGTGTGCATGCGTGTACATGTGTATGTGTGATCCCACCAACTACCCAGATACTGAAAAGTTTTAAGAGTTAGAAATATTGTCTTTCCCCGTATGAATGTAAACAGTTCACTTCTGGTAAGTCCCTTAAGACTTCTCTTTGCTGTTTCCTTTTTCATGCTTCTTCTCATTCTTGTGTTTGAAAGTCAAATTTTCTTTTCAGCTCTGGTCTTTTCATTAAGAATGATTGAAAGTCCTCTGTTTCATTGAAAGACCATATTTTCCCCTGAAGTATTATACTCAGTTTTGCTGGGTAGGTGATTCTTGGTTTGAGTCCTAGTTCCTTTGCCTTCTGGAATATCCTATTCCACGCCCTTCGATCCCTTAATGTAGAAGCTGCTAGATCTTGGGTTATCCTGATTGTATTTCCACAGTACTGGAATTGTTTCTTTCTAGCTGCTTGCAAGATTTTTTTCTTGAGCTGGGAGTTCTGGACTTTGGCCACAATGTTCCTAGGAGTTTCTCTTTTTGGATCTCTTTCAGGTGGTAATCGATGGATTCTTTCAATACTTATTTTGCCCTCTGGTTCTAGAATGTCAGGGCAGTTTTCCTTGATAATTTCATGGAAGATGATGTCTAGGCTCTTTTTTTGATCATGAGTTTCAGGTAGTCCCATAATTTTTAAATTGTCTCTCCTGGATCTATTTTCCAGGTCAGTTGTTTTTCCCATGAGATATTTCACATTCTCTTCCATTTTTTCATTCTTTTGGTTTTGTTTGGTGATTTCTTGGTTTCTCATAAAGTCATTAGACTCCATCTGTTCTATTCTAATTTTGAGAGAACTATTAAATTCAGTGAGCTTTTGAGCCTCTTTTTCCATTTGGCTCATTCTGCTTTTGAAAGCATTCTTCTCCTCATTGGCTTTTTGAACCTCCTTTGCCAATTGAGTGAGCCTATTTTTCAAGGTGTTAATTTCCTCAGCATTTTTTGGGTCTCCTTTACCAAGGTATTGACCCGTTTTTCATACTTTTCTTGCATCTCTGACATTTCTCTTCCCAGTTTTTCCTCCACCTGTCTAATTTGCTTTTCAAAATCCTTTTTGAGCTCTTCCAGGGCCTGAGCCCACCTGCCACCCCCCTGGGGTGTCTGGGGTACTGAGGCCCCGCCCTCCATGTCTTTCCCTGATGGCAAGGATACGTCCTCGTCATCAGATCCGAAGGTCGGGATCATTTGCATTTGTTGGAAAAAACTCTCTAAAGTTTTATTTTTCTTCCCTTTTCTAGGCATTTTCCCAGCCAGTTACTTGACTTCTGAGATTCCTTTCCACCCCCGCCTGGATCCGTCCAGCTAGTGCTTGGCCTCTGAGATTTAAATGGGCTTTCCTCCTGCTGGCTGTCAATCAGTGAGCTTTAGTTCAGGTGCTGGGGTGGGGGCAGGGCCGCCTCCCAGGCTCAGATCCCTCAGGGGCTTTATGTAGAGACTTTCAGGAATGGAGCGGGTGGGGGCAGGGTGGGGAGGCCCACCTCCCAGGCTCAGCTCCCTCAGGTTTTATGCAGGAATCTTCCGTAATGAAGATCCTGCCTGCTGCTGGGGGATTCCTGAGTCCTGGTCCGCTGCCGCCTCAGCTGCTGCCCACACCTCTGCCTCTGCCGCTTCCTGCCCTTCCTGCCCCTGTCTATGCCGCAGCCGCTTCCTCCCGAGGGGGCCCGAGTCACGGAGACGGCCTTCTCTCTCACTGACCTGTAGCTTCTGTGGGCGGAGGGACTTTCCCGGCTGCCGGAGCTTCCGTCTCTGAAGCCTGCTCGGATCAGCTTCTCTGGGGCCGTGGCCAGGGCAGCGTTGGGGGTGGGGTCCACTTTCTGGGGTGCGACGGACCCTGGGGATGGGTCTCCAGGGCTCCCTGGAACGGAAATCTCTTTCACTCCGTTTCTGCACACCTTGTATTGACCCAGAAGTTATGGGGGACTCCTTTTTACATTAATTCTATGGGCTTTGGATTTGGAGCTCGTAAATGTGCGTCCTTCTACTCCGCCATCTTGGCTCCACCCCTTGATTTTTTTTTTATATGAATTATCTCACTAATGAGATGTATTGAGGGGTAATGAGGATGGAGGGAATTGGAGCGCAGTTCCAGCCAGACTGTCAAAATTTACAGGACCCTGATAGAAGGTGAAGTCCTTCAGCAGTGTACAAATAATTAACCTTTGTAACTACTTAGTAAGAATCTAGACTTAAGATAGGCAGCTCTCAAATGCTGCTCTGAGGATACCTTAAATAGTAAGGTCTCTCACTTCAGGGCACAGGGCAGTGTCCCATGGTCTCCAATCCCAAGTGAATTTAAGAAATTGATTTCAGAGTGAATATCATGTCACTTGTTCTCTACGCAAAAATTGTTAGTTTTACCTTTTAATTCTTAAAGCAATACTGCGGAGTACGAAGAACATTTATTACTGTCTTATTTTATAGATGAGTAAACTACAGTTCTGAGAGGATAAATAGTTTACTTAAGATTACATGTCCAATGAAGCAGCAATAGAGTTCAGTCTTTCCAGTTTGGGGGAAAAAGGAATGTTGACTAAATATAATTACTAAATGGCATGACCTACATTTCAAACTACTATTCATATGTTACTTAAAGGTAGGGAATGCAAAATAAAAATATATTAAAAATTGCTTGTCAAATCTTATTTGTCTTCCAGCTAGGAAGGCCAAGGTATAGTTTCATCATATGTATATGTCTCAGGCATTTCTACTCTCTTTTGCTTTATAATTATGTATTTTAAAGCTAGAAATTATTTAAGTGATTCTTTCATGATATTTTCTTCTCTTAAATCAGAGGGAAATGTACTCACAGTTCTTTCAACAGCAGCTAATCTACATATCTTTGCCTTGTAATTTTCCTTTAACAAGTGTAGGCTGATTAAAATCAATTTGAAATTGGTTTTATGTTATTGAAATGCCACTTGAAAGAGACCTTTCATTTAAAAAAGGAATTTCTATGAGTAGAAGTACCATTTTATCATTCAGCTTTTACATTTTGCACAGAGCCTAACTGGCCATATTTGTTTTGATCCAGTAAATAAGTAAATAAAGAACACCTTAAATTTTCTATACCATAAACACATTTTCTCTACTATCCAATCATACCTTCTGTAATTTAACCAATCTACAAAAAATTTTTTTTGGAATTATAATTGTAATTTTGAATTTTTGAAAAAGTACAAAATTTCTATTTTCTTGGTTTTCATTGACCTTTAGAAGAATGTATTTGCAGCAAAGCTAAATCAAATAAATAACATTAATTGCATTTCAATTAATTTCTATGGTAATGGCTATTATACTATTTCAAGCAGACATCCTATATTATTACTGATACTTTTAATGAATGAGAAGAATCTCTTCAGGTACAAATATAATGAAAAATATGGCTATAAAATATTTGCATTCGGATTGATAAGCACAAAAATATGCTATCATATAGTCTACAGTTTAACAAAATTTCTAGCACATTAAATTAAGAATACGTATATTCATTGCATCAGGATACAGCCAGAATATTTTTTTAAGTTGAAAAACATACTTCGTTATCTTCCAAGAGTGAGATTGTAAAAGGACTAATTCTAATGTTTAAAATATATTGGAAAGCCGTAACTTCATAAATGAATCATATATTCCAATTTGATAAATGGTAGGAAGCAGAAAGAAAACACTTAAATAAGAATGTTATAAGGGAGCCTAAGATACAAGAGAAGGAGAATAAACAATTTAAACTTCTATGAGACAGACAGTGATATTTTTTGCAAACGTGCTTGCCAGCTAATGACAATTTAAATTGATTATAATACTATGATGTTGAGTTGTCAGGTCATGTTAAATTTCCCCTATTTATAAAATCTTTATGAAAATTATTTATATATGAATAGATTGCACCCTTAAAGAATGTTCGAGAAGTCAATAAGCAGACTTTGGCAAATGATAAACTAAAAAAGACCATATATATTTATAAAAGACCATATGTATTTATAACATATCAATCGGTATTTAACTAGATCTACATACAGACGTGTGTGTGTGTGTGTAAAGAATTGTAGTATTCATTTACAGGATGACTAGAACAGCTTGTAGAAATTTAACTTATAACTAGTTTTTTTAAATTAATTTCTTTTCAGTTTTCAACAATCACTTCCATAAATTTTAAATTTTCTCCCCCTTCCTCCTCTTTCCCTCCCCAAGATGGCATGCAATCTTATGTGAGTTCTACACATACATTCTTATTAAACACTTTTACATTAGTCTTGTTGTATAGAGGAATTAAAACAAATGGGAGAAATCATGAGGAAAAAACAAAACAACACAAGAGAAAACAGTCTGTTTCATTCTGCATTCTGACTCCTTAGTTCTTTCTCTGGATGTGAATGACATTTTGCAACAAGAGTCCTTGCAAATGTTTTAGGTCCTTGCACTGCTGTGAAGGGATAAGTCTGCGAGAAATACTCCTCGCACACTGTGGCTGTTAGTGTATAATGTTTTCCTGGTTCTGCTCATCTCACACAACATCAGTTCACATGAGTCTTTCCAGGTTTTTATGAAGCCCACCTATTTGTCATTTCTTATAGCACAATAGTATTCCATTACATTCACATACCACAACTTGTTCAGTCATTCTCCAACTGATGGGCCTTCCCTTGATTTCCAAGTCTTGGCCACCAGAAAAAGAGCTGCTATAAATATTTCTGTACATGAGTCCTTTTCCCCATCTTTATGATCTCTTTGGGATATAGCCCTAGAAGTGATATTGTTAGGTCAAAAGGTGTGCATATTTTAATAGTCCTTTGGGCATAGTTACAAATTGCTCTCCAGAATGGTTGGATCAGCTCACAGCTCCACCAACAATGAATCAGCGTTCCAACTTTCCCACATCTCCAACATTTATCATCTTTCTGTTTTGTCCTGTTAGCCAATCTGATAGGTGTGATGTGGTACCTCAGACTGGTTTTGATTTGCACCTCTCTAATCAAGAGTGATTTAGAACATTTTTTCATATGACTATCGATAGATTTAATTTCTTCCTCTGAAAAGGGCCTGTTTATATCCTTTGACCATTTATCAATTGGGGAATGATTTGTATTCTTGTAAATTTGATTTAGTTCTCTATATATTTGAGAAATGAGGCCTTTATCAGAGACACTAGTTGCAAAAATTCTTTCCCAGTTTTCTGCTTCCCTCCTAATCTTGGTTACATTGGCTTTGTTTGTTCAAAAACTTTTCAATGTAATGTAATCAAAATTATCCACTTTGAATTTCAGAATGTTCTCTATCTCTTGTTTAGTCATTTCTCCATTCTCCATAAATCTGACAAGTATTCCTTGCTCCCCTAATTTGTTTACAGTTATCAGTTTTTATACCCAAATTGTGTACCCATTTGGATTTTATTCTGGTATATGGTGTCAGGCATTGATCTATGCCCAGAATCCATCACACTATTTTCCAGTTTTTTCAGTAGTTTTTGTCACCCTTGGGTTTATCAAGTAGTAGACTGCTATAATCATTGACTATTGTGTCTTGTGTACCTAACCTATTCCACTGATCTACTCCTATATTTCTTAGCCACTACCAAGTGATTTTGATGATTGCTGCTTAATAGTACAATTTGAGATCTGGTATATCTAGACAACTATACTTATAGTTAGTCAGGAGGCTAATATTTTAAGCCTCATCAGAGACTTAAATGCAAAGCAATTAAGCAATAATGCTATTTCACATTTCATCTTGACACTATCTGCTCAAACAGTCAAGCATGATCTTTGCAGTGATCTCTCTCTCTCTCTCTCTCTCTCTGTCCGTCTCTCTCTGTCTCCATCACTCTGTGTCTCTGTCCGTCCCCCCATCCATGTCCCCGTGTGTGTGTGTATGTGTATGTGTGTCTTTCTCTTTCTCTCAGGAAACAACAAATACAGACTCTAAATTGATCATGTCTTCATGACTTCATACAAGGCAAGGGGAGACCAGCTGCCTCCAACTCTGCACAGTATTTCCAAATATTCTATGTGCTTTGCAGGCAGGAGATCCCTAAAGAGCCCCCATATCTTACTTTTGCACAACCCCTACAGGCATAAACTCTTCTGGTTTGCCAGCCAAAAAGAGGATCTTCTATTTCATTTTAGAGCAAGCACTTTAGCAATGAATTAGATATATCCAGAAACTGGTATCAACAGTTCTTCCTTACTCCCCACCCCCAGCTGACAAGTAGTAGACAATATCTGTACGTTTCAAGGAATAGCACCTATAGGTCAACTCCTCAACCTTATACACTTCATTATACATATATTTATATACATGACAATAACATGATGTGACCCAAACCTGTGATTTCAAACTTTCTCCCCCATTTAACTTTGCCATATATCTATATTTGTGATTTCCACTTCCTCTCCTCTTATTTCTCTATATTTTCTGACTTCATCTCTCAACTGAAACTGCTCTTTCCAAAGTTTTCTCTAAAGTCATCAATGAGTATTTATAAGTAATTATTAGCCAAGCACTGTACTAAGCAGGGGAAATACAAATACAAGCAAAACCCAAAGATGGTCCTCTCCTCAAATGGCTTACATTTTAATAGTTGAAGACAACACATAAAAGAGCTGAAAATGGTAACTGTGCAAGAACATAGTGGCAAAGTCTGGAGAATAAAGGATGGTGGTTCTGGGTCCTTCTTCAAAATGGAGCTTCTGCAAGGAACACCAATAAGAGAAGGGGATTATAATACAGAGGTTTGGGGGGAAGGAAGGAAGGAAAAAAGGGAGAAGGAAAAATAAATTCATTTATTATGTACCTTCTATAAGTATTGCCAGGCACTGTACTTACCACTTTACATGTTATCCATCTGATCTCCACAAAACTATGATAAATAGGTGCTATTATTATTCTTATTTAATGTTTGAAGAAATTGATGTTAAATAACTTGCTTAGAGTTACACAGTAAGTTATTTGAGTTTGAATTAAAGTCATCCTGACTCCAGGCCCAGCACTCTATCTCCACTGTGAAACCTGGCTGCTGTAAGATAACTGAATCACAGTGGCAAAGCCCAGAGAGTGAAGCAGTTTGTCTGCACCCTTCTTCAGAATGGAGACTGGGAGAAATTCACCAATTGGTGATGGGGGCTTTAGTGATGTAATGGAAAGGCAGCTGACCTGTGGTAGAAAAGTCTGGACAAAAGTGTTCTCTTAATTACTAAATACAATGGCCTTTTCTCAATCCTTGACCTTCTTGACCTCTTAAAGTTCCTCATTCTCCCATAACCTCACATCCAAGAAATTACCAAGTCTTGTTAATTTCTCCTCCACACCTCTCTCTTCCATTCTTTCAACTTTCATGGCCACTACCCTAGTCTTCACTTCTCATCTGGAGTATTATAGTGGCCTAACTTTTCTCCTTGGTGGCCATCCTCCCCTTTTCTACTGCACCCTCCACAAAGCTGCTAAGGTGCTATTCCAAAAGCACAAATTGGACTTTAGCACTCCCTTACTCAATACATTTCAGCAGATCCCTATTACCTACATCATCAAAGAGTCTCCACTGTTTGGTATGTAAAGCTCTTTATAACCTGGCTCCCATCTAACTTTCCAAGATTTCGACCTTCATGCACTCTCCAGTTAGCCAAACTGGCTTTCTTGGCTAATTCTTCATCTACAATACTCTATCTCCTATCTTTATTTCTGTACAGGCAGTTTCGCCACATTTAGAATGTTCTTCCATAAGCCATTTATTAAGGTGTACATGAAAGTTAGATAGCTTGCTTGAGTATAGCCTTCAAACCTACATTTAATCTAGCAAGTCAAATGCATCTTTAAAAAATCAGTAAACAATATAAAAGGATATAATACTCTGAGCCACTTCTCAATAGGACCATAAAATTATCTGCAAAATCTTTCCTACTTTATTTTTTCACTGTGCATATGAGTAAGAAAAAAAGCATTTATTATGTGTATACTATGTTCCAAGGACTGTATTAAGGAACGGGAATAGAAATAAAGAAGACAAGGTTTCTACCTTCAAGGAATTTGCATTCTTACAAGGGCAAGTCAACATACATTTGCATTGGTGGTTGCAGGTGTCTTTTTGTTACCTTTCTTTGGTAACAGTACGGGTCTGTGATCTTTCCTATTCCTGGGAAACTTTATCCCTTTGAAGTATATGGAAAAATCAAACTCTGAATACCTTTAAAATGGCGTTGCCTCCAGTAGATTTCTGTATTTTCTCAAGACTATTTCACTCTGTTAATTTCTTTACAAAGCCATGGTGCAGTCCAATTGTAGCAGTTAATTATGATTTTTCTCACATCCGTTATCCTTTTGGTTTCCCCTACAAATGCTCTCAAAATGATCTGGCCTCTCTAAACTCAATTAACTTCTTTGCAGGTTTATTTCCATCTTAATGAATTTGTTTTGTGAAACAAATGAGTTTTTTACTCTAGTGCTGTCTTTAACAACTGGGTATTAAAACATGCTACTTAGTTTGGAGACGGCTGTCAAGTTCTTCTGAGAAATGTCCATTCTTCTCCAATCTCTACAGTTGATATTAGTTCCCAAAGAACACTGATCTTAACAGTGACCTGTTGGCATCTATGTCCGACGGTTCCCACACCGCTGAACTAGGAAGGCGGGGAGACAAGGCAGGGTGCAAAGCCCTACCAGATCCTGTCCGGCCGCTGTTAGAGGTTCGTTGTTAGAGACGCGGGTGGGTGTAAAATTTGCTGGGTGGAAGCGCTACATTAGAAGGGGCACCAAGATGTGGAGGGTGGGCCTTCCCCAGGAAACTGAACTTCGCTGTTTCTTAGCAAGGATGAGGAGCTAAGCTAGGAAGCTGCCGGGGGTGCCCCTCCCCCCTTTCCTCACGGCCTTCCTAGCTGGGACTTCAAAATGTCTTAGGGATACCTCCCCCCCCCGCCCCACCCGGGCGCTCATTGTTCCAGATGCCATTTTTTAAAGGGCAGCTTTTGCTTGAAAACTATAAGGAAGACAAAACCGGCTTCGTACGGGGCGCAGTGTCGAGCTGTAATAGCCTGCGGACGCCCCAGGACTTCGGGGACGCCGGAACGAGGGGCGCCCCGGGCTGTAACAGAGCCGGTCCGCACAGGGGACCCCGAGAGCCTCGGCTCCGCCCCCGCCCCGCGGGGCCCCCGGTCAAACAGGGGAGGGGGGCGGGGTTCGCCCTGGAAGGTCTCTTCCGGCTTTCATTTTTCTCTAGGATTCAACCCCACAGGGACTGTGTTCATCCAGTCACCGTTTTCAAGGCTGCCTCTCCTGGGCCGGCTCGGACGCGGCAGCCAGGCGCGCGGAGCACGGACAAAGGCTACGCAGGAGAGGCTCCGGCCTAGGGCGGGCAGGAAAGCGGGTTGAGATCCGAAAACCTGCCCCACCCGGAAGAAAGGAGGGGGGTGACGAGGCCGGGGCGGGAGACTGGGAGGCTCGGCGAGGTGGGGAGAAAATGGGGAAGCTGCCGGAAAGCTAGCCGGGAGCCTGAGGAAGCCTGACGGGCTCGGCCCAGCCCCCTCCACCACACCCAACGGCCAGGCCCGCAATGCGCGGGAACCACTAAGCCCCTCCACCAACAAGCCAGGCGATTCGACGTTGGAGGGGCGGGGGACTCTAGGCTCCGCCTCCTCGGGGCGGGGGGAGGGAAAAGGAGGGTTTTGCGCTAGGGCCGCGGCTTCTCTGGAACGTTCTGAGAAAAGGGTGGAGGCAAGGGCGCGCGCATGCGCGCGTTCCACCACCAACGGTTGAACATCCAACACCAGATGGCGCTGCAGCACTTGGTAGCCCGAGCACAAGACGCAAGAAGGCCTGAGAAGGGTGGTGCCGGAACCTTCTCTTTGCTCCCACCCCATTTTGCAGCGCGCAGGCGCCAATCTCTAGAGCTCAGATATAAGGGCCTCAAGTGGGTTACCACAAGGGGACGCGCCTGGGGCTGTGACCGGAACTTAAGGGCAACCACTGTTTTTGCGCGCGTTCGGTTGGCGCGAGGAGGGATGGGGGTGGGGTGAGAGAGGACGTGGCGCGGAAGGGCTGCGCGCGCACCCAAGGTGGGGGCGGGGCGGGACAGGCACGTTCCCGCGGCCCGGTGCGGCCGGGAGCGTGTGACTGACGCCCGCTGCGTTCCCAGACGTCTTTGCAACCCCAGAGCCTCCCGACCTCCCTGGCAGGAACCTGAGGCTGGCCCATCCTGGCGCCCACTCGTCCCGCGTGAGCGGTGGGCAGGGGCGAGGCTTCTCGCGCCGGGCCTCGGCCTTGGGGCGGGCGCCTGCCCCTCCCTTAAGGGCGGAAGGGGAAGGCTGAGGGAACGGGCCAAAAACAACGCGGTGGCGTGTGGAGCCGGGAAAGAGAGGACTTTGTCGTTGGGCGGGGGCGGTGCCAGCCGCGATTTTATGAGGGGAAAAAGCGGGTGAAATTAAACTGTTGAGAATTGTTGGCCATCACTAGCCCGCCCCACCCCCATCCCTCACCGCTTCTTTGGCGTCGTGACCAAACTGCCCCATGAATCATTTAGGATGCAGCCCTGGCCTGGGAAGGCCGCAGCTCCCTCAAAGAGGGCCTCTTCCATCGTGCAGGCGCATTCCTCAACCCTGAGCCTCCGCGGGTTTGGAGTTTTACAAGGAGGCCATTGTCAGCAGATGGGCTGAACACTTGAGCTTCCCTAATTTGAATAAAAGCTGGTCTATTGTACGCTCCAACTGTGCAGATCTGTTTTAGGACATTATTCTTCAAATGGGCCTCCAGCAGCGTCCTTAATTTTTCTTTTGGCATTGGCTATAGAGGTAAAGGTTAAGTGTACTTTAAGAGGATTGCATCAGACGAGTGAGATTTCTTATTTCTGGGTCTTAATGAGTTCTCTGCTGCCATGAAAAACATTCACTTGCAGTTTTGCAATAAAATGCCCTTGATTAGTTTAATTCCAAGAACTGCAGAGTACTTTGAGGGGGTATATTTTTATGGCATATTTACTTTAGAAAATTAGAGGTTCACACCGCTATTTGTTAATAATCAAAATATTTTGTTTAGTATACCTGTGGTATTTTGCAATTCAGATAAAAGTTCTGTGCCTAAGTTTATCATCATCGTTTAGATGTTGGTGATAAACCTAGATCCAAAGACAGGAAATAAAACCCAGAAATTTTCAAGCAATGATATCTTTCAAACAAAGAGTTAAGTTCTACTTTGTGGTTCTTTGTTCCTTGCCAAGCAAAGCATGGAAGTTTGAAAGTCTAGTGAACTAGGTGAGATATAGGATGGAATATGGTAAAGAGGGCTAGACTTGGAAGGTAGAAAAGACCTGAGTTCAAATTCTTCCTCCGACACAAATTGTGTGACTGCTGTAAGCCTCAGCTGTAAAATGTGGATGGCAATAGTAGTAATGCCCATCTACCTCACATCAAATTAAGATATATATATATATATAAAGTTCTTGGCACATCTTAAAGTGTTACATAATTGTCAATCGTTATTGCCACCTCTAATGTTAAATGAGAAATTTAAGTGTGCTAGGCATGTGGTACAAACAGAATAGGGTTGTGTGTGTTCCAGTTCTTCATTGCCAAAGAAGACCATGCCATCAGAGAAATGATGACATGACTTGCATTTGACTTTGTTTTGAGTGAAGGAGGGCTGTGCAGGTCACCAGCCTCACTTCTCTGCCAGAGCCATCTGAATCCAGAGACCTGATTTTCCTCAGGATGACTAGAGACGAGCCAGGATGAGGCAATTGGGGTTAAGTGACTTGCCCAAGATCACACAGCTAGTGAGTGTCAAGTGTCTGAGGTGATTTGAACTCAGATCCTCCTGACTCCTGCACTGGGGCTCTATGCACTGCACCACCTAGCTGCTGCAGAATAGGGTTGAATGCCATGGTGAAAGAATCATATAGATTTTGAATTGGATGGAACTTGGAAAGTTAAACACCTTTTTTTTAGAGAGAGGGAAATTCAAGCCCAGAAAGTTCTCTTGCATGTCCCATTTGTTGTTCAAATTCTGCAACTATAAAATTGAACTAATCTTTTTCCTAAATCTATCCTTTCAAATTTCCATTTTTTGTTAATGTTACCAAGACTCAGTTTGCAAACTTTTTCATAGTATCAATTAGAGTTTAGAGTTGGAAGAGAACTTAAGATTTGGAAGGGACTCTAAGAGGTTATGTAGTTTTAATCCCCTCATTTTGTAGATGAAAAAAGATGAGGGCCAGAAAGGCTAAGTAACTTGTCCAAAGTCATGAGGCAGAATTAAAATCCAGCATTCATTCTACTACATCATGCTGCTTTCTTGTCTCACTTCCCACATTCAGCTAGTTGCCAAGTCCAGTCTACCTCCACAATATTTCTTATATCTTTCTTATTTCCATTTACACTGCCACAACTCTAGTTCTGACCCACTTCTCACTTGAACAACTGCAATGGCCTTATAACTGGTATTTTCATCTAGTCTATCCTTCAGAACCAAACATAGAGCTGTCACACTGAATCTTCCTAATCCCTAGGTCTATTCATTTCATCCTTTGCTCAAAATCCTTAAGGTCATAGAATTTAGAGCCATAAGAGACTGTAGTGTGCCTTCCAAGTTGCCTTTTGTACATTCCTTAGCATGGTACTTAAAGAACTGCGTAGTCTTCATTCATTTTACCTTCTCCGCTCTATTTTGTGCTATTCCTTTCACACGCTACATGTTGAACAAAATGAACTATTCTCCAATTTTGGCTTGCCCTCTGCTGCTACACATAATGCAATCTATCCCCATACCTAGAATGTATTCAGTCACAGAATTTAAGGTATGGAAGGGACCAAGCAGCCTTCTAGTCCAACACAAACAGAAAAGGGTCCCCACTTACAACACCACTCAAGTGGTGTCCAGAATCTGCTTAGAGACTTCTAAGGAAAGGTATTTGGGCAACTCTTTACATGAAGTTTTTCCTGCTGTCTAACCTGAATTTGCCTCTTTCCAACCTTCACTTCAGTCTGCCCTCTATGGCCAAAAAGAATATATCTAATTCCTTCTCCACCTGACAACTCCTTATATATTTAAAAACCTCAGTCAGCTTTACCCTGAATCTTTATCTTCTCTAGGCTAAACACTGCCAATTCTTTAAGCCAATCCAATTATGACATTAGCTTTTCAGTTTATCAACTCCTTAAATTATGGCATCTCAAGAACTGAGCACAGTATCCAAGGAAAGCTGACAAGGGTATTATCACTTTCCTATTCCTAGATATGATGTTCCTCTTAGTGCAGCTGAAGATCATATTTATAATAGTGAGTTTGCCTTCAAGTCTAAGGTTTGATAAGACATTTATCTTTTTTGAATTGTGTATTAGATTCAGCTGAATACTCTAGCCTAAGGTTGGGGTACCTGTAGCATTGAAGTCACATGTGGCCCTCTTTCAGTCAAAGGTTCACATTTGAGGATCTAGAGGGCCACATATGGCATCAAGGCCCCAGGTTCCCCACCCCTGCTCTAGCCTGTCAAGATCTTTTTGGATCTTGACTATTGTTGAGCATATTAGCTATCCTTCCCAGCTTTGTGTTATCTGCAAATTTGATTAGTTTACAATCTACCCTTTTATCCAAGACACTGAAAGAATGTTAAACAGTACAGGGTCAAGCATAGATCCCTAGGTATTCATTCCATTAGAAACCACCTGCCACATTGACGTCGAACCACTAATGTCTCTGAGTCTAGACATCTAAGCAGTTAGTCCCTGTGGTTGTATTATCATCTAGTCCACATCTCCATTTTATACACAAGTGTAGTAGAAGATAGCTTAGCAAAAAAGCCTTGCTAAAATCTAGGTAAACCATACAATACAATAAATATGTGAAGTGCCTACCAGAATACAGGCTTTGTGCTAAGCTCTGAGAATGCTAATAAGAAAAAGTCCCTGCCCGCAAAGAGTTTACCATCCAGTGGGAGGAATCAACACAAAGGAAGCTGAAACAGGAGTAAAGGGGAAAAGGTACCCAGCATAATAATGATGGAGCCAAATCCAAGCAGTTCAGCTGATGGGAAATAAAGAGTTGTCTGGACTTCTGAGACCTCTTTAAATGGGGACTCAGAATGAGTAATTTTTTGCTTCACCGTCCAGCCCTCTAATCAGAAGAACAGACACAACTAGGGAGTGTGGGTATCAAAGCTCATGCAGTTTGTGATGATGAGTTTCCTGGTGATAAATTCTAATACTCATCTACTAGTTTAATAATCCTGTCAAAAAAGAAAATGAGGTTATTCTGAAATAATTTGTTCTTGACAACGTCAAGTTCAGCTCTATATAACTGCCTCCCTTTCTAAATATTCTCCGTTTTCTTAATGATCCATTTTAGAATTTTCATAGGAACAGAAGTCAAGCTCACTGACCTATAGTCTGCATATTCTGTTTTCTTCCCTTTTTGGAAAATCAGGATGTTTCCTTTGCTTCTTTTCCATTTTCCATGTTCTTTCAAATGTTCCTGACAGGATCCAGCAGTTATATCTACCAGTTCTCTGAGATTCCAGAGATGTAGTTTGTCTGGGTTAGGTGATTTGAATTCATTAATACTAATAATAGCTAATAGTAATGATAGTAATTAATAGCTAAGTATAGTACTTTAAGTTTCACAAAATTATTATTCCCATTTTACATAAGAAGAAACTGAGGTATAGAGCAATCACATGATTTGCTCAGGGTACACACCTAGGAAATGTCAGGTAGGATTTGAACTCAGGTTTTCCTGACTCTAAGACCTGTTACCTATTCACTGTGCTACCTTGCTGCTTTCTGGAGACTTAGATACCCTCTTACTCTCTCCTTACTTATCTTCACTATCTACTCCCTGTCAGTCATTTTTGTCTTCACACTTACAGTGTAGGTCACTCTGTTTAGCAGAGAAAATAGAAGCAAAATAAGAATTTAGTAGCTCTCCCTTTTCTCTGAGATTTGTTATCTTTGCTTTGTTCACTCTAAGCAGAGGTCCCATCCTTTCTTTGATACCCCTTTTTCTTCTAATAAAACTAAAACAAAAAATCCTCAAACTTAGTTCTTCTTGACATGTCCTGTTAGCTCTTATCACTGTTTTAACAGGACTGCCATATTCCCTTGATGTCCATCCTTAGTTACTTTTGCCTTGCTTTCATCTTCTCTCTCTCTTTTTTTTAATATTAGTTGGTTGGTGATTTCCCTATGCATTCACATTTGACCCCTTTAGTCAAATTCCATTTTTCATGTTCACTGGAATTGTTTCCCTTTGTATCTTGAAAACTCTATTCTTAATAACTATTTTTGATTTTTCTTATCTGAGAGCTTCTATAGCTTTGGATATCATTCTTTGGAGAGCAAGCAGCTGCTTCTTCAGAGCATTAAGCTCCCTCTTCAGGAAGAACCTCAAATCTGTTTTTAAAAACTAATTATATAACTGCCCTTTTTCATTTCCTTTCTCTGTGTAGCACTTTTCCATTCTCCAAAATTAGGACAAGTGTTATGTTCCCATTCCTTTTGTGAAGCCTGTTTCTGCCCCTGCAATTTTTCCTCCCAGGACCTCCTTTTTAAGACCTTTAAGAAGGTCAGCCATGACTTCATTCCACTCCAGCATCTGTTCCTGACTCTCTGAACTTTGTCTACTATACACCCTCACTTAAATTTCTCCTTTTCCTATCCTCACCCTTTTCAGCTTCCTTTTATAGTCTTTTCCAGTTAGAATGTAAGTTCCTTGAGAGCAAGGGACTGACCTTTCTACTTGTGTTTTTATTCCTTGCACTTAGAACAATGCCTAGTATATAGTAATTTCTTAATAAATGCTTCTTGACTGATACTTCCTCTAGGAATACTTTATTCTCCCTAATAACCTGGAGTGTGTAGAAGTATTCTTTAAGATCTTTCTCCTCCTCTAGGAAGGAGAACTTATAATGCAAATAACAGTCATGGAACTATAGCAATATCTCCATACCAACTGAGATTTTTCAGCTTTATTTTTTTAAATTACATTGGGTTATTTATATCTTAACTCAATTAAAACTTTTATAGCAAATTATCTCCTCTTAAGAAGGACAAGCTACTCAACTTCCTTTTTTTTCATCACCAATAACCCCACCAACCTCCTCTTCTGCCAGATACTCTTTGTTATGGTTATTGCTCAGTCATTGTCAGTTGCGTCCAACTCTCTGTCATTCCATTTGATGTTTTCTTGGCAAAGATACTAGAGTGATTTGCTATTTCTTTCTCTAGCTCATTTTACAAGTAAGGAAATTGAGGCAAACAGGGTTAAGTTTGCCCAGGGTCACACAGCTAGTAAGTATCTGAGGTCAAATTTGAACTCAGGTCTTCCTGATTCCAAATCCTGAACTCTATCCACTGCTCCACCTAGCTGCCTAGGTGAATGAAGCCAACCTCTGGTTTCATCAGTTTGCCACACCCCAATCTGCTTCTCTCTTTGTTTTGTATTTTAATTGCTTCACTTATCTTGCCTCCTTTTACCAGCTACCTTCCTCTCTACTCTCCGGAGCTTGAATTAACCTCCTTTCTAAATGTTGACTGAGTTATCAGCTCTTGCTGCTCAAGAGCCACTTTGGGGTTTGCTTTGTCAATATGAAAGCTCTGAAGTCCTTCAGCACCTGGTCACACCTGGATGGTTATACCATTGAGAAATCCTGTTTTATTCCCAAAGTGCCCAGGCACAAAACTAACACACAGTGGTCTGCCAGAAGTATGTAGATTAGCTCTGTGCATGTCCTGTTACAAATGAGCAGCAAGGCAGTACACATAGAAGAGCTGTGTACTAGTGTGTGTATGTGTGTGTGTGTCTATTATTCTAGAGGTGGTGGTTTGCATTGGGGATTCTAATCCCCCTTACTAACTAATTCATTTACTTCACTCTTGAGTCTCAGTTTCCTCATCTATAAAATAAGGATTAAATTAATACTCTTTCCAACAATTTGAAACATTTCTTTTTGTTCCTTTACCACAAATGATAAAGCATTCTATTATGCTTATTCCAAAATAGTGCTTGCTGATGGGTGATGTATACCTCTTCGATTAGGAAAATAAGTTTTATAATTACATGACTCAATAAGTGGAGCATTAATATATAGCTCAAACTAGGTCTAGAAATTCACAGCTTTATGCCTTTTTCTCTGAAATATAGTACTTATCTGCTATAAGAACATATATTCTTTGCATCAATACATCACATTAACTTGACTATTTGCAAAATTAAAGAATGTCCAAAGAGTTTCCATTGACATTAATGCTAAATAAGTCTATTGTACTCTACTAGAAACATTAATTCTTCTAAAAGACAATTTATGTTGTCTATCAGCAAGCAATATTTAGTATCCCAGACTGACACTCAATGAAAAATAACTTAGCAGGTTAGTGGTACAAATGGGATTAAGAGACCCTAATGGCTACCTCTTGACTCCCAGAATCACAGAATTTCCAAGTTGAAAGAGGCCTTAGAGATAATGTAGCTCAACTCCTTCATTTTTATGTCATTGAATACAATATTCTTTCCTCTATTCTGTTCTGCCTTTGTATTCCTTTTGCACTCCCTACCTGGAATGACCTCATTTCTTTATACAGCTATCCAAATCAAACCTATCTTTGAAGGCTCAGTTTATCTCACCTTCTCTTTTGAAAACTTTGACCCAGACTTATCTTTTCCTTCTAAAACTCCTGTTGCATTTTTCATCTGTATTATACATTTTACAAGTTGATCATATGTGGCACTTTATTGTCATTCATTTCATGTATATATATATATATATATTTTGTCACCTCAAGAAGATATAGGCAACTCCTTTTTTAAAATGTTTTAATAATATTCCTTATTGATTTTTAAATTTTTTATATTGTCTAGGTTTTCCTGCCTTCCTCCCTCCCTGAGAGTCATCCAAATAACAAAGATTTTTTTTTAAAAAGAGGAATAAGAAAAATAATTCAAGAAAATTAATCAACACATCAGAAATATTGATGTTTTATACAGTATTCTACACCCATAGACCCATCTCTTTGGAGTAGAGAAGGTGTCAGATAATTATTGTAAATATCTATAGCACTTTTAGTAAGTAAATAGTAAACACTAAATAATCCCTCAAATATTTCTTAAATAATTTCCCTTACATTAGGAACATGGTGATGCACTTGTCTTTCAAGGCATACCACTTTAGTAATGATCTCAAATTTAATACATAATCTTCTAAGGTCTCTGGAAAAAAAGCATAAAAAAAATAAACATAAATGTCTCAACTCTTGTAAAAGTTTACTTTCTCCTGACCTGCCTCATTACTACCCAAGGAAACCTCCTGAGGGCTCCTCCTCCTCACTGGTGGTTCCTTTCCTGGGACCTGTGTTTTAGGAAGAATCCAGCCATACTTCACCTCTCTCTTAACTTGACTTTCTCTAGACTTCACCTTTTCCTCAGGTACCAAGACAAGTAGTCTTCTTCTTCCCTCCTTTTCAACACCTTTATATCTATTATCTTCCCATTTAGAAGATAAGCTCCCTGAGGATTAGCTACTATCTTGCTTGTACAATGCCTGGCACATTTGTTGTTGAGTCTTTTCAGTTGCTACCAACTCTTTGTGACCCCATTTGTTTTTTGGGTTTTTTTGGCAAAGATACTGAAGAGGTTTTCCATTTTCTTCTCCAGCTCATTTTGCCATGAGAAACTAAGGGAAACAGGGCTAAGTGACTTGCCCAGGGTCACACAGCTAGTAAGTATCTGAGGCCAGATTTGAACTCAGGAAGATGAGTCTTCTTGATTTCAAGGCCCAGCACTCTATCTACTGCACCACTTAGCTTTCTTTAAACCTGAACTATTGCAATATTCTTCCTTGAAAATAATAGCATGTATTGAATTCATTTTAGGGGGAAAAAAGTATGTCAATCCAAGGGTAGCTTTCTCATAACCCCAATGTACTTATGACTCAAAAAAATCACCAAGCTTTCTAATTGCAGAGCATGATGTGATCTGACTGCAGTGGTAACTCTGACCTCTGAGTGTTCTCTAAGCACTTACTGCTTTCTGCAGCATTCCAACAGATTTAAGTATAGATGTCTGGCAGCCATCTCCCCTACTGCAATGCACTCCCAGGCACATCATTGAAACAAATGTGCCTTTGACTGTACTGAATACGATTATTGTTGAAAAATAAGAAGCTGTAAACCAGTGTGCAAAATTCCTTTTATCCCCAAGGCACAAATAATCATATTGAAGGCCTGGAATGTATTTACTTCGGCTTTATCAGATAAAAGAACAGCTACATGTATATTTCACATATTTAAATTAGTTCAATTCAAACAAGCTACAGTGTTTAATGTCCAAAGATGAAATTTGCATACACATGAGGGGAAAAACCCTAACTACAGACTTTTTAGAGTTTTTCTCATTGGATGCACCATCAATGTTGCCTGTTCAATATAAGCAAGCTGGTTTGTATTTTTTTTAAAACTATTCCAATCAATTGACATATTTTTGGTCATCTCTTTCCTGAACTTTTTAAAATTACTGGCAAATACTTAAAACACTGTTATTTGAAATTTAATAATTTATCATTTTTCTTCAATTAATGATTGAAATTCCTTTTACCTCTCTGGAACAAATCTCAGTGTACAAAATCTCCTTTTCTTGAATGTTAATATCCAAACCTTATAATCTAATGATAATGTAACATATTATTTTTAAAAATCTATAAGCACTGTCAAATGAGGATTTGCGGCCAAATTTATAATTAGTCAAGATTGCTTTACTAAGAATGACCCATTATCATATGTTATATGATAACAAAAGCTCATTTTCTTCATCAATATTAAATGCAGATTCAGAAACTTATTAGATTAGAAAAGCTTATCAAGTAATAAAGAAAAGTAGAGGTATTTTCAAATTTTACCTTCTTATACCATCAAGTACAAATTGCATATGAAATCTGATAAATCGTTGGGATCGGGGGTAATCTTGTAGTTTCTTGGTGGTAAGTAGAGTGTTAGACTTAGAGATGGGGAGACCCGAGTTTGAACTCACTTCAGAATACTAGCTGAGGACTATGGATGAGTCACATAATATCTCTGGTCCTCTCTTTTCTCTTTTATTATATACGGCCAATAATACCTAGGGTAAAATAGCAGCTATTGGCTTTTTTATTGGTTAAGTTATTGGATTATAGTAGAAAAATGAAATAATTATAATACCTCACACATTCACTTTAAAGACATTCTTAGTTTATGATGTAGCCCTTATAATTTTTTTAAATTGCATTTCTTCTATTTGTAGGGAGGTATACAAAGGGGAAGCCTGATAAGGCCTTCCTAAATTCCTCTGAGTCTCCTAAATATGATGATACAATTCCTTTGCAAAGTGTGAATTAACCTGATTTGGGGTACTTATCTGGCATCTAGGTGTCTCAGTGGATGAAGCATTGAACTTAGAGTCAGGTTCAAATCCTATCTCATATACTTATTAGCTATGTGACCCCAAGTAACTTATCCTCTCAGCCTGTTTCTTCCTCTGTGATAAAAGCACCTACCTTAGAGTTGTTATGAGGATCAAGTGAGATGATATATGTAAATTATTTTATAAACCGTACAGCACTATGTAAGTGGTATTTTAGATTATCAACATCATCATTATCTTTAATATCCTTTTAATATCCCATTAAGGATGAACATTGATGCAGTCCAGACATCTGGGCTATAATCTTGAACCTAACTAGTAAAAGGGAGAATGTGAACAGACAGAGACAGAGCTGAAACAGACGAGGGAAAGAGGAGCTACAAAGAAATTTGGCACTCAGTTCCCTCAGGGGAAACCTGCAGATCCACTGAACTCCTACAGGATACCACATGACTCCTCCAGAGAACTATTTGCACCAGGGAACTAGGTGTATGTGGAGCCATGTGATTCTCAAGAGAGAAGGAAACCATGCAGCTTAAGGGGGTGGCAGCAGGCCAAAAATTAGGTGAGCTAAGAAGATTTCTTAGGCCTAGTCAGGTGCTATAGAGGTATAAACCAATAACAATGGAGTGGCAGTGATAGATTAGTGAAAGAGCTGCTGGACCAGTCAGGAGAGAGAGCCAAGAAACATAAGGGAAAGATGTGAAGGAATCTAACTGGACTTTGCCCTTCATTGGCCTATGAGTTATATGAATTCCGAATGACTGGGATATAGTAGATAGGTAAGAAACAATTTTCCTTTTATATAGGGGAGCAGTTCTAATCTTAGGGTAATAGTATAATCTGAAGCACTTATATAGGTCTTAGGAAAAGGCAAGAAGGTCACTGGAAAGAGAAAAAAGAGCTGTCTTTATTGTTTATAGACCTAAGCAAATTTTTTAAAAATCCTTTTTCTGGTTAAATAACGTTTATGCTAACACTCAACTTCTTGTTAGCCCAAGTGGAGAGCTGAGGGCCCTTTACCTTTTTTGTGGAGACTAAAATACAAGCCAAATTCTGATTTTTTCAGGAGAAATTCTGGGTGGGGACATGAACCAAAAAAAACCCCCAAGTCTATGAATCTGCGAGAACCTTCCAAAACTGACCTCAGTCTAGGTAAATGAAGAATTTTGCAGCCATGGCTCATGTATTAACCTGAAGTATGCCACTGTAAAAGATCTTACTCCCACCACTAGACACTCATAGCACAAAAATCAGAGGGATAGCTATGAACATTGGACCCAGAGACTCCTATTATCTGTGCAAAGCATTGGAGATACAAAGAAAAATAAAAATCAGTCCCTGCTCTTGGGAGTTCACAGTCTAATGAGTCTTGAGAAACTCACCCGGTAATTGGGGAGGGGGTTGTTACCCTCTTTCCCCCAAACCCAACCTTCCTATCCTCTGCTGCAGAAGAAACTCTGCTTTTTGAAAAGTGATCCAGAACCTTGACTCCCAAAGCTGTTAGAATGTCCTTACTCAAATGCCTATCAGAGAAGGAAAAAGACACCTCATTATGCCCTTTCTATGTAACAGACTATAATAAGTGCCAGGGAATAGAAAGACAAGCAAATAGAGCATTCTCTGTTTTCAATACAATTCTCTGCTTATGTTCTAAAGCGGAGATAGCATTCAGGTGAAAGAAAGGTGGAATATAGCTAGGGTCCTTCCTAAAATACAGTTTCTTCATCTGATTTCATCTAATGGCTCCAAGTACTTCACTCCTCACACTTATTTACACATTTACTTGTTAATAATTGATTCAGTAGAGGTGCCTAGTTGTTCATAGCTTCAATAAATAATTCTCACTTAATAAAGCTATCAGGGTTTAGAGAATCTTGTTAGTTACCTTAATTGTGGTTGAAGGTGTGAAACATCTTTCTTACAAAAGTTTAAAATAAGAATGAAAGGATAATGAGGATACAACACTAGATTAGAAATCAGTCAGGTGGAATAAGGAGGGTAAAGTTTCAGAATGTAATTTCTGTGTAGTTGAACTGAATATTATTCTTCCAATAGTTAAAAGTTAATGATAGCAAAGATATTATAATCACCAGGAGACACTACGGACCAAGTATCTAAACCTAGTCAGTGATGAGTCCAGAACGTGGAATGAACCACCTTCATTCCAGTGGTTACATGCTTCATCCAGAACCAGAGGACACTTTGGAGCAGCACCCAGGTCTCTCTACCTCTCAGAAAGCTGACTGCCTCTCTGCCTTTGATTCACCCTTTTTGTGACCGATAGTGCTGCTTTTGCGAGTCTGGAGGTTTAAGTATGTAAGTTTCTGGTTCAGTACTCACTCATTAAAATTCATCCCTTTGTCTTCTCTGCTTCATTTTAATGGAACTTCATCACACAAGGATGGCAGTTCTTTAAGCTTGAAGAAAAAAGGGTGAATACAATACAGTACATGGTGTAGTAGAAAGAGCATTGGATCTGGAATTCCAGAAATCTGGCCTCAGATCCCAGTTTGGTAGCTTCCTGCTTGTGTGACTGTGGGCAAGACATTTATTTCTACTCTTTCAAACTAAGTTTCCTCATCTGAAAATGAAGAGATTGCACTGAATCACCTCTAAAGTCACTTTGAGCTCTAAATTTATGATTCTGTGGTCCTATTAACCACTAAAAGAACTGGGCACTGACAACTCCTACAGAACCACACAGCCCCAAATCCTTTTTCTCTAGGCAAAGCAAACCCAAGAGCTCAAAGACAATAGGAGCTCAGATTCAACCCTCTCATTTTTTTTACAAGTGAATCCAAAAGCAGGAAGTTCAGAGAAACATAGTCCAAGGTGATTACCTGAATAGAAGCATACCACCCCTATGCCATAACCCCTCACCACAGGAAGAAAAGTACTTGTACGGCCTGAAGTTTTCAGCTGGATCCTACTCTAAGACATTTCCTAGTTGTTTTTCTCATTTGCTGCTCTAACATTGGCAGGGAGATTGAATTGCAACACAGTCCTCTCTCCACTCTCCCTAATTGCATCTAAGCTTTCCTCACTGACTAGGCTACATAGTGAAATGAAAATTTCACTAGTTAGGGTCACATTCTGCATCGTTTCACCTGCATTGCTATTTGCAATCAATCCAAGCTCCCATTACTCTTTGACTCTTTCCATAACTTTCCATAATTGTCAAAAAACTCAACAAGGTTTTTCATTTGGGCCTGTCCTGAGGCAACGGCTAACAAGCTAGGCCTTTCTTCCTTTTTTCCTCTCCATTTTCCTATTCTTGTTAGGTAGAGGTAGGAAGAGGTAGAGCAAAGCAAGGAGGTGTATTGTATCAATAATAATGTGCAAAAATATGGCACCTTATGATTTATAAAACCTTTATATACATCATATCATTTGATGCTCAAAATAACTTCATAAGGAAAGTAGTATAAGTGTAATTCCTTAATATGAGGGTGTTCTTCCAAACTAGAGAAGGCTCCCAAGATTAAGATGTCCCTGGTTTATACTACTCTCTGGGCCTACATCCATTAAAACCATTGCCCACAAGCCCCGATTGATGTGTTTACCTTTAATAGCCACAGGAAAAGTAGTTCAAAGCAGAAGTATTTGATGAGATGATATAAATGTATTAATGTATACAGCAAACCTCATATATTTTTATATCTTAAAAAAATCTTCAATGTGTAGTATATCCTTCTTTGGCTACAATCACTTGTTTTATATGATTTGGCACTGAAACATCTACTCTTTAATTATCTATCTTGAAACTACATCTCACATTGCAGAGTAAATATTTCTTTCATGAACAATCCCTTTTTCTAGGACTAACCTTAATTATTATAGCTTATGAGTTTTTGATGTGGTTCATATCAGATGAGTTCTCCTAGATCATGTTCATCTCTATCTCTTGGATAAATTTCTTAACCTTTCAAGACTTGTGATATTGTAAGAGGTTGTGTTATATTGAACCTTAATTCCCACTATATTCTCCAAAGGTTGCCTCTTCTGAGTTTTTGTTCATGTATTTGATTCACCTGAAATTGCTTCCCTTTTTCCACTCCTTCCCTGTTTGCCCAGTTATATCACAATAATTCTTCAAAATCCAAGTTGAGTCCTACTTCCTCCATGAAACATTCACTATTTTAGTGCACAGTCTCTTTGAACCTATCACTTAATGACTTATAGTAATTATCTCAAAATTTATCACTTAATTATGACATTAATGTTTCACTTGCAAAATTTATCTCCCCCAATAGATCACGAGCCCCTTAACAGAGAATGGGTCTACTGGAGATGGTTGTGGATCTGGAATCAGGAAAACCTGGATTCATATTCCATTTCTGGCACTTACTTATATGTGACCATAGGCAAATCACTTCACTTCTCTTAAGGTGTCAGTTTCCTCATCTGTAAAAGTGGAGATAATGACAGCCAAAGTACCAATCTCACAGAACTTCTGTGAGGTTCAAATTAGATAATGTATGTAAAGTACTTTGAAAGTCTTTAAGTGCTGTGTAAAACTAGCTATCATTATTATCATTGTATTATTATCATTGTACTTATATTGATGGTGGTGGTGGAGACATTATAACCAGATGTTCAAAACCAATTTGTATAAGATTTTCTTTACCAGTAAAGATTAATTACTCAATAGTGCAAGTCTGCTTAAGGGGCAAAGTTGGAAGAGGAGAGATTTTGGTATTCTGGCTTCCAACTTCAAGGAATAAAATACATTGTTCCAAATTTTCTTCAGAGAGAGAACCCTGAAGGGAAAGAGACCTTGTGAAGAAGCAGGCACATAGCTCAACACCTCCATCATGTCTCTGACTCCGTAGTCTTTACCTCCTTTCAGATTCATCTCCCTAAAGAGAATCTGGAAAAATACTGAAGGCAGAAACTATATCTTATGTCTCACTTTGAATCCTCCGCAGTGTGTTGCTTAACATGAGACATATAGTAGGCAATCAGTAATAGATTAGCAAAAGACTGATTAACCCCTTCCAAACCCATCATATACTCATTATTCACTGGTAATATTTGATTTCTAAAAACGAGCCCTAAGAATAAGTACAGTGTTTACCATTTGTTCCTCAGAATTAAAAATACTATGTGAAATACCACCCAAAATAAATGTGAAGGGATGCTTTCAAAAAATATCCAAAATACTGTCATCTCACTCAGAGAGTTGGAAGAGAGCATCTTCGCTTTTCTGGCTATGTCTTTCTTCTCTCCATTCTATTTGATGTGGTGATTTATATTAATATATTTAAGGTCATATTTTCTGGGCTACCAGAATTGGTATAGCTGAGGCCTATTTGTGTGTACACACATCTGACAACTGAATGCATACTTGCCCACTTTGCAAATGCAAATTAAAGTCTTGTGCATGCAAAAGCCATGGACACTTTGAAATGTCAACTATTCGTTATGCAAAATGATATATTTAGCTTTCTCAGATGTCATGATTTTGAAGTTGTAAGACACAACCAAAACCATTCACGGAAATAACTCTCACATGAAGCTTTGGAATGCTCTGGAGTGTATAACATATGTTTAGTGAAAGAGAATTTAGCTGACTAAAACTTATACATATTTTTAAGGAAGAGATGATAATATAAATAGCTTCATAAAATGTGGGACCTGGATCCTGTATTTCTTGCTTTGGCAGAATTTATGCTGACTTTCATAGGGGTTATATGCCCATGAAGTAAGGAAGCATACAGTGAAGCCCAATTTTATCTTCATCAGGATGAGAACATGGCTTTTGGCAAATACAGCCAGAGGAAAGGGATAATTTTGACACCAAGACTCATACAATATTCATCTTAGCAATTGCTTTTTGTGGAAAATCAATATTGTTATGATAATGGTGCATCCAAAGATATTCTAGAGACAGGAATAAATCATAATTTCATATTTTGACCCAAGATAATCAAGCAATTTCTTAGTAAAAAAAAAAAAAGACAAAAGCCAGAAAAGTGTTACTTGATGCAATGAAGATCTTTGGTTTTTGATTCAATAGTATTCTTTCTCCTCCACAAATGCACTTGAAACAAATTTTAACTTTACAGTAAAGTTAATATTTTTAGATTTTATGTATTCTTTTTGATCTTCCTTGCTTTTAGACACAACCCAAGTCCTCAGAGTGGTCAGACTCTATGGCCTGTGTCATGAAGAAGTTAGAGCAACTTAATTTAGATATTGAAGAAGCTCTCAGTGTTGGCTCTTCTCCTTCTCATACTCCTTCTTTCAAGAGGCGAAAACAGCGGGTAAGACTACTTTGGTTTTATTAAATATGGTCTATTCAATTCAACAAAGATAAATTAAATAAGTATTACAGGTAAAGCATTGCACCAAAGGATGCTAGAACTACAGAGGTGAAAAACAACATAGTCCCTGTCCTCAAGAAACTTACAGTCTAATAATTATTGCATGGTAAATGTAAATCACCCCAGGAAGGAACTTTGATTTGGGTTATGATCTCAGATATTCTGTACTTCTTAGCTAAAAAAAGAAATTGGGAAATGTGTAATTAGATTTTGTAATGGGAGGTTTGGTGAATGAGAACACTTCTTAGGCAGACGAAGTGGCAAGTAATGTCTTCCTTTGGGAAACATAAAAAAAATTAGGTAAAGCATTTGCAGTACTTAGAAGAACTAGGATCAAGAGAGGTCTTTTTGCCAAAGTTGGATAAATTAGCCTCCAAAATATTTTATTAAATATTTTTAAAATCTCAGTCTAATTTTTTCACTGAAATGATGTATGTACTGCTTTGTAAAGAAGAGAATTAAGGCAAAGGAGACTCCAAGTCTTAAAATCAGAACAACTTTCTAACTTATTTTATGAAACCTTTGGACAAACCCAGTGGTATGTAATTTATACCTAGGGTTGTGAAAATTCAACAGGGTATGAAAAGGTTTTGGCAACATTTTTCCATAAGGCTATTTATTAGATGAAGATTTTATAATATGACACAAAAGCAAACTTTTATTAAGCACTTAACTATATGGAGAGGTTCAAGATGCAGTCAATGGTTAGATCAGATACAGTCCCTGTCCTTGAGGAACAACTTCAGTCAGGCTAGTAGAGGTATGAAGCAAACAAAAGGGCTGGTTCAAGTGTAATAAATGTGAAATTAGAAAGAAGGGGATGAGTTTGAGAGATCATGGAGACTGATTCAACAGGACCTTGTAATGTGTTTAATATGAGAGGAAAGGGAGCAATAGAAGTCAAAGATTCAGTTTGATAATTCAATATCTAGTGTTCCATTTCCCAACTTCAACCATTTTCACTAGTTGTCCTCCATGCCCAGAATTCTCCTCCTCCTTCTCATCTCCTGCCTTCTTCAGCTTCCTTCAAGTCTCAATTAAAATGCCACCTTCTGCGGGAAATTTTCCTGGTCCTCTGTAAGCTTATTGCTTTCCCTCTATTGATTATCTTTTGATTTATCCTGCATAAATCTTTGTTTGTACATGGTTGTTTTATGTTTTCTCCCCCATTAGACATGAGCTCCTTGGGAACTATGACTGTTTTGCCCCCTTTATTTATATCTCCAGAGCTTAGCAGAGTGTCTAGCTGACATGTAATAGTTGCTGTATAAATGCATGTAGACTTGACTTGAATTTACTAAGCAGTTGCTGTATAAATGCATGTAGACTTGACTTGAATTTACTAAGCATTCACTATATACAAGGTATTGTGCTATAATCTCAAAATTACAAAACTGAAAGGTAACAAGATGACCAGAAATTGTGAATTCAGAAGGTAGAAGAGGTTTACAAGTCTAACTATTCTTTACAATGTGAGTAATATGGAAATATGTTTAAATGATTTTATAGGTATAGCCTATATCAGACTACATGCTATCTTGGGAAAGGGGGAGCAGAAGGAGGGGGAGAAAATTTTGAACTCAAAATCTTACAGATGTGAATGTTGAAAACTAAAAACACGTAAATAAAATTATAAAAAAAAATTTTAATGTAAAAAAGGGTTTACAGAGATAAGTAATGAACAATGAAATCAAATTTGGACCTGCTGAGTTTGATATTTAGGTCTAAAGGCAATTGAAAATATGGTTATAAAGCACTGAAGTCAATCCAGAAGACACATATTTTGGAGTCATCTGCACAGAGATGTTTAATTGATTTTCTTGGATTGAATGAAATTGACAAGAGAAAATGTATATAGAGAAAAGAATGACAAAGACAAATATAAAATGTTGTAGAGAACATATTTTTCATGGGGATAGTATAGTGGAAAGTATGATGGCCTTGGAGTCAAGAAATCTGGATTCATATCCTGACTCTAATACTTATTAATTGTGACTCTGTGGTCTGACAATTTAGCCTATCTAAACCTCACTTCCCTCCTCTATTCAATGGACCTACTTGCATTTCCTGCAGTACAGATAGGAAAGGGTTTTGTAAATTTTCTTAAAGACTAGATGTTAAAATCACATTTTCATAAGACAAAATGGTACTCAATCATAGATCTGACACTTGGACAGGATCTCAGCAGCTGTCTGGTTCAACCCATGCCAACATATATTACAAGTGGTAATATAGCTTCTGCATGAAGACCTCTATATATGAGAAGCCTACTACCTCCTGAGACAGCCCAGTCTACTTTGGGGCAGTGATAATTGTTAGGAAGTTTTTCCTGACATAGGTGGCACAAAGAATAGAGTGTTAGACTTAGAATTAGGAAGACCTGAGTTCAAATCCAGCCTCAGACACTTACCAGGAAAAAGTTGAATCTTTCCTCAACATGGAACTCATTAAAATACTTAAACACAGTATCTTGTAACTCCTGGGTCTCCTCTTCTCCAAATTAAACATTCCCAGTTCCTTCAAACCACTCTATATGGCATGGACTCAAGACTCTCAAAGATGCTGACATCCTGGTTGCACTTTTCTGGCCACTCTTCATATAATTAGTGTCCTTTTTAAACTATGATGCTCCAAAATGAAAATGATACTCCACATGAAGCCTAAGGAAAGCAGAGTATATGGGAACTATCATTTCTATATTCCTAGAAAGTGTAGGAATTTTATAGTGTAGCTCAAAATCACATTTGTTTTTTGGCTGCTACATTATACTGCTGACTAATAGTAAGCTTACATTCCACTAAAAACCCCAGACCTTTTGCAGAATAATCACTGTCTAATCATGCCTCCCCCATTTTAAATTGTGAATTTGATTTTTTTAAATACTCGAGTGTAAGACTTTTCATTTATTTCTGTCAAATTCCATCTTAATAGATTCATTCTGCAGCTTTAGTCTTTTAATATCTTTATGAATCCTGGCTCTATTATTATTCAGTGTTTTAGCTGACCCTCCCAGCATTTCTCTCCATTTCCTCCCAATATAACTTTAAAAAAATTTTTTATTGTCCTTAGTTTCTCCTTGCCAACTTCAGCTCATTCTGAGTATTAGCATTGCTGATATTATTTTACATGACCATGTTATGATCTTATATTCATCCTCCTCTATCTTCTATTTTCCTTTTAAAAACCGAAGTTGATTGATAAGTATCCATATATACATATATATTTAGGAGAAAAAAATCCCATTTCTCTGTTTCTTTGTAATTATCTCCTTTTATGTCTTTAGAATTTTGTTCTTGAGCATTTCTTATCCTACCTAGACTGAATTCCCTTTTGTAGAATTATTGGTCATGGGTCCCTACCTGTCCTTCCTCCAAAACCTTTGAAATCTTTACAAAAATCTAAGTGATGTATCAGGCTATGCCTAAACTTCTTGTCCTTCCCAGTCACAAAGTCTAAGAGGAAGGGGTTACTGATCTCCAGGGTTCATATTATTCCCACCCTAGAACCTAGTTTTTCCTTGTTAGTGAGCATTAGATCCAGAATATTTTTCCTTTGTTGTTTCTTCCACCATTTAGAGGAAGAAATTAGCATGAAGACAAGTCAATGAGTCAGTAAACATTATTTAAGTGCCTACTGTGTACACTTAATAAATAAATAGGCGCTCTGCTAAGCCCTGAGATATAACGAAATGTAAAATATAGTTCTATATGAGTTCACACTCTAATTTTGAGGTTAGATGGGTGTGTGTGACATGATCAGACCCTTTTGACAACTGAAAGGAGAATAGACTGGAGTAGGGAGAAACTTGTGGCAAGCAAACCAACCATTAGGCTATTGGGCTTGTACCAGGGATGTGGGAGTTGAGAGAGTATGAGGAGTCAAAAATGATACGTTAGTTGTAAGCCTGGGATAGTGGGAGGATGATGGTGACTGCCCTCAACAGTAGTAGGGAATTTAAGAGGATAGAAGGATCTGGAGCTCTATTTCAAACATTGTGGATTTAAGATATCTATATGACATCCAGTTCAAGATGTCTAATAGACAGTTGGATATGTGAGATTGGAGGTCAGCAGAGAAGTTAGAAATGGATAAACAAATTTGAGAATCATCAGCATAGAAATATGGTATATATAGAGAAAAGAAGGCCCAGGATAGAAACATGTGGGACATTTATGGTTAGCAGGCATGATCTAGATGAAGTCCCTGCAAATAAAACTGAGAAGAAATAGTTAGATAGGTAGGAGGAGAATGAGGAGAGAATACTGTTATGAAAATCTAGAGAGAAGAGAATATGAAGGAGAAAAGGATAATCAAAGCCTTCAGACAGGTCAAGAAGAATGAAGATTGAGAAAAAGCTGTTAGATTTGACTATTAGATCAGAGAGAGCAGTTTTAATTAGATGATAATGTTTGAAGCCAGACTCAGAAAAAAAACTGGGAGGACAGGCAAAAACAAATAAAATTCACTTACTCGAAGTTAGTTGGTAACCAGTTAGCTGCATGTAGTGAATGATTAATGCATTGGACAGACCTAGTTCTTATGCTATAAGTTAAATAATGTCATACTATTTTAACCAAAGCACTTAGGTTAAAAGGATATATATTTTTTAAAAACTTCTAAAAATGGGCAATGCTTTAAGGTCTTAATATACCAACATCAATTTATGTGGCCAAAATCATTGTGGATTAATTCAGGGAATACATTATATCCAGAAGCAGTATTAGCCTAAGCATAAAGTAGCAATTTTACTAACACCTAGGGGTTACTACATCTATAATGACATTCAAAAGCTTTTGGAATGGATACATTCAATAAAAGCATAAATAAGTAAGCATCCTGAAACTACCTGGTGCATGTAATTAGGTTTGAGATATATGTTCTCTGATTAGAGAGACAAGGAAAAGGATATTGAGTACCTTGTGTATCAAGTCAAGTTTAAAAATATAAGAACAGAATGTTAAATGTTATGTTCCATTTCATATTATTGCAAGGAATCATTAAGTATCAATTCTACCTCTATGACTCTACATTATATAATACGTAGCCCTGCTATAGAAGAAGCAACACAACAGGAGCATTTTGAATCTGCGGCATGGAACAATATGGGGCATGCAATCAAGAAATACTTTTCAGCATTCATCAAAACTAAGAATGCCTGTGGATCTTGCTAAGATTATGAGAACAATTCATTCAAGACCCAGTGCCTGAGCATCTGTTAATATCACCTGAATACAGCACTTGGGATTTTGAAGCAGGAAAATGAATCCCTTTTTAGACACCTGCCAGCAGGGATCCCACCACTCCAGCATATCAACAGCAAGCCCCAGCTATCGAGAAGGAAGCTACCCCTAGACCATTGCCATCCTTAATGACCATGGCCTTAACTATAAGAAAGGAAAAGAAAGGTCTCGTGACTGTCTTAGGCAGCCTTAATTTATAAATGCTTTATTCATCCACTGGAGGAACATTCAGGAGAAGTGATGTTAATGACTTTAGCAAAACAAAGCTAGATGAGAATAAACTGAGAATGATAATGCTTAATATTTGTGAATAAAATTGTCCTTTTCCAGGGTGACAGAAGTCTTATTCTAGATTCTGAACCTGGGGTTGGTAAACTTTTTTATTTGTTTTTTATTAATTTATTTTTAGTTTTCAGCATTCACTTCCACAAGATTTTGAGTTCCAAATTTTCTTCCCATCTCTCCCTTCTGCCCATCCCAAGACAATGTGCATTCTTTATCCCTTCCCCCAATCTGCCCTCCCTTCTATCACACCTCTCCTTTCTCTTATCTCCTTCTCCTCTATTTTCTTGTAGAGCAAGATAGATTTCTATACCCTAGTGTGTCTTATTTCCCACTTGTATATAAAAGCAATTTTTAATATTCATTTTTAAAAGTTTGAGTTCCACCTTCTCTCCTTTCTTCCCTCCCCACCCACCCCCATTAAGAAGGCAAACAATTTGATATAGGTTATACATGCGTAGTCATGCAAAACACTTCCATAACAGTCATGTTGTGAAAGACTAACTATATTTTCCTTCCATCCTATCCTGCCCCCAATTTATTCCATTGTCTCTTTTGATCCTATTTCTCCTCAAAACTGTTTACTTCTAATCATTCCCTCCTCCCATTTGTCCTCCTTTCTATCATCCCCCTACACCCTCTTCTCATCCTCTTCCCCCCTACTTTCCTGTAGTACAAGATTCATACCAAACTGAGTGTGCATGTTATTCCCTCTTTAAGTCAAATCTGATGAGAGTAAGGTTCACTCTTTTTCACTTCCCCCTCTTCCCCTCCATTGAAAAACCTTTTTCTTGCCTCTTTTATGTGAGAGATAATTTACCTCATTCTATTTCTCCCTTTGTCTTCCCAATATATTCCTCTCTCACCCCATTTTATTTTTTTTAGATATCGTCCCTTCATATTCAACTCACCCTGTGTCCTCTGTCCATATATATGTGTATGTTTATATGTATATAATCCCTCCAACTACTCTAATACTGAGAAAAGTCTCAAGAGTTACAGATAATATCCTTCATTGTAGGAATGTAAACAGTTCAACTTTAGTGAGACCCTTATGATTTCTCTTTCCTGTTTACCTTTTCATGCTTCTCTTGATTCTTGTATTTGAAAGTTAAATTTTCTATTCAGCTCTGGTCTTTTCATCAAGAATGCTTGAAAGTCCTCTAGTTCACTGAATGACCATGTTTCCCTCTGAAGGATTATACTCAGTTTTGTTGGGTATGTGATTCTTGGTTTTAATCCTAGCTCCTTTGACCTTTGGAATATCATATTCCAACACATTCAATCCTTTAATGTAGAAGCTGCTAGATCTTGTGCTATCCTGATTGTGTTTCCACAATACTTGAAAGAAAAGGATTGTTCTTTCTGGCTCCTTGGAATATTTTTTCCTTGACCCGGGAGCTCTTGAATTTGGCTACAATATTCCTATGAGTTTTCTTTTTGGGATCTCTTTCAGGAGGCGATTAGTGGATTCTTTCAATATCTATTTTACTCTCTGGTTCTAGAATATCAAGCCAGTTTTCCTTGATAATTTCTTGAAATTATATTGTCTAATGATATCTAAGCTCTTTTTTTTAATCAGGTAGTCCTGATTTCAGGTAGTCCAACAATTTTTAAATCATCTCTCCTGGATTTATTTTCCAGATCAGGTGTTTTTCCAATGGGATAGTTCACATTGTCTGCTATTTTTTTCATTCTTTTGGTTTTGTTTTATAATTTCTCGATTTTTCATAAAGCCATTAGCCTCTATCTGCTCCATTCTAATTTTGAAGGAATTATTTTCTTCAGTGAACTTTTGGGTCTCCTTTTCTATTTGGCCAATTCTGCTTTTTAAGGTATTCTTCTTCTTCTCATGGACTTTTTGGATCTCTTTTGCCATTTAGTTTTATTCTATTTTTTAATGTATTGTTTTCTTTGGGTTTTTTGGGGTCCCCTTTAGCAAGCAGTTGACTCATTTTTCATGATCACTCTCATATCTCTTCCCAATTTTCCTCTACTTTTCTTACTTGATTTTCAAAATTCTTTTTGAGCTCTTCCATGGCCTGAGACCATTTCATATTTTTTCTTGAAGACTTTGGATGTAGTAGTTTTGACTTTGTTGTCTCCTTCTGGTTGTAGGTTTTCATCTTCCTTGTCACCAAAGTAAGATTCTAGTGTCATATTTTTCCCCCTGTTTTTTGCTCATTTTCCCAGCCCATTACTTGACTGTTGAGCTCTGCTTCTGGTGGGGGTGGGAGGGTATACTTTAGATCCCCCCACAATCTGTAGGCCTAGAACTTCCAAAACAGTTGCTCCCTCTGCTGCTGCTACAGCTGTCATAGGTTCTTCTGCCCCCTCCACCACCCTGGCACTGGGACCAGACCACTTTCCTCCCTTACACAGATCTGATAGATTTTTTTTCCACTGGCCTTCCAATTTGTCCTCAGAATTTCAGGGTTGTAAAGTCTGGAAACCACCACAGGTGCCTGTGGTTCAATCCCTGTGAAGCCTGCTCAAGTCCAGTCTGCTCCAGTGTGGCCCATGCTGAACTGGGCCCTGCTCCTAGCCTAGTGCAATAGATGCTTCCGTTGATCTTCCAGGCTGTCTTGGGCTAGAGATTTGCTTCACTTCATCATTCTATGGATTCTTCAGAATTTGTTTAGAGTTATTTTTTACCAGGTATTTAACTGGGTTTTGGGGCCGGGGGGGCGGGGTTCTAGCACGTCCCTGCTCTTAATCTGCCATCTTGACTCTACCCTTCTGTGAATCTGTTTTTAAAATATTTTTTATGTTTTAAAATGTTTCTATATTTCAGAATGAGAGAACATGTTCTTGGGAGATAATTAGGGAAAGCATGTATTCAGGATAAGAGGGTGGTCAGTGTTCAAAAACTACAGAAAAAAATTAGCACTTAACACAGTATCTGGCACACTGTAGACATTTAATACATTTTTGATTTGTTGCCTTCAAAAAGACATACAAGATGAGTACTAAGAAAATAATATTTAGAAGTTGAGATCAATTATTGATATGAATGATTACAAATTCTGGAAAATTAATGTAATAGACTAGAATAATGCAATTAAAATTGACAAGTACAAAAATGAAAGTGTGGAAAGTTCCTTTTGGAATAATGCAAAGGCCAAAAATGCAAACAAAAGAATGGAGTATGTACTATCTATTGCTATATAAAAAGAAAATTAAATGGACATGAATGAACACACAAAGACATGTGATGAGGATGGATTAAATAACGATGAAGCTGTTTTAATGTTAATGTTGTTAAAATTCACTAGTTAAATTTAAATAATTGCAACCCAAAATTATTTAATTAAGTTTTATTCATGCCTTTTCTTATTTAAACTATAGTGCTTTCCTGATATTCTGTGTTCCATACCTTCCTCCATTGAACTTTCGTTTATGATAAAAGGAAGCAATTAAGCAAAACTGGTGGACAGTACCACAGTTATGCAACACTACATATTCATGCTCTCTCTGCCCCCTTTCACACACATTTCTTTTTCTAAAATAATAAACTTTTAACTTATTTTTGCATGCATTTACAATCTGTCCCTTCCATTACCCCATCAAACAACAATAATTTTGAAAAAAGAACCACTTTATCATAAACACACATAATTGAACAAAACAAAATTTCCACCTTGGCCATGCCAGAAAATACATTTATCTCTCTCCATTTTATGTTCATCTCATCTCTGGCAGTAGGTAAGTAGTATTTTTCATCTTCAGTATTCTGGACTCATTTGTTATTTCAGTGATAAGTCATTTGAAGTTACTTTTCTTGAGGTTGTTTTCACTGTATAACTTGTTATCCTAGTTTTAGGAAATTCAATCTGCCTCAGTTCATAAAGGCCTTCCCAGTTTCATTTGAAATTGATTACTTCATCATTTCTTAGGACACAGTAATGTTCTGTTACACTGATATACCCCAGGTTGTTTAGCCATTCTCCAGTAGGAGGACACCCCCTTAGTTTTCAAATTTTGCTACCAAAAAGAGCACTACTTCCCTCAAAAGTCAGTACTGGCTATACTTTCTCTCATATTCATGACTCATTAGTCACAGTGGGGGAGCTTGGAATATTCCATACTCTTCATTTCCACTCCCAGCTTCTATCCCTGGCAGCACTCAGCAACCTCTCCTCCTTTGAGGTTCACAATATCCAAATTTTTCGCCAAGTTAAGGTCCTAGTTACCATTGTCTACTGATTTCCAAGGCATTCTCCTTTTGTTCCTCATTGAGTTCAGTGTCTGGTTCAGTCTTCTCTCCCCCTTAGCTCCTTCCCTCATACTAAAGGACTTCAAAATAAATATTGGTGCCCCCTCAAATAGCCTAACTTTCTATGTACTCAATATACTCAATTCCCATGACCTGTTCCTCCACTTTATTTCAGATATCCACACAGAGATGGTCATACACTTGATTTTACCATCAGCCCGAAGTGTCCAACTTTCATGTTCATGATTTTCAATTATTTTTATCTCACCATAATCCTTTAGCATTCCATTTTCCCTTGTACTTTAGGACCCCCAACTTTGTCCTTCATCTTCATCATGACCTCTATTCCCTTTACTGTTCAGTTTTTTCCCAGTTCTCCCTGCTGTACTGGCTATATTTTTCTCTCTTCCCTATCTTGACACCAATTCAATTCTATACTATTTTCTGCTTCCAAATTCCTTGCACCCTTGTCCTATCATGGATCATTCCTTGACAAATCTCAATCATTGATTATTCTCACCATTAGTCCTATTCACCTGCTGCTGAATAGAACTGGAATAAATCATGAAAATTTACTGACTGGGTTTACTGCAAATTTATGCTAACTAATCTCAACTAGGCCCTTGCTACAGCAAAGCAATCATTTCTGGCCTTTCCTGATTGATTCACCATCTGTCTGACACCTTTTCAGCTCTCCTCAAGGCTCCTACCCTCTCAGCTGAAGATCTTGTCTGATATTTTTGGAAAAAATTGAGGCTCTTCAGCTAGAGTTTTTCCTTCTCTTCATCTTGCCTCACTCAGACATGTTCCCTCGCCATTTCCTCATTCACTCTTGTCTTGGATAAAGAAGTGACTCTTTTCCTTGCTGAGGTCAATTTTTCTACATGTATCTTTGATCCTTACCCCTTCTGTATTCTCTAACAGATTGCCCCCACTATATTTCTACTTTCTTTTCTTCAATCTCTCCCTGTCTACTGGCTTCTCCCTTGCTGCCTACAAATATGCCTATGACTCCTCCTTCTTAAAAGCCTTCCCTTGATCCTATTACCATCAATACTGACTATCTTCCTATAACTCTCCCTTTTTGGATAAACCCTTTGAGAAAGAAACATGCTACCCATCTCTTGAGAGAGAGGTGTGGGCCTCAGGGTGCAGATTGAGACATATTTTTTAGATATGACCAATGTAGAAACTTGTTTTGCTTGACTATGCATATTTGTTACAAAGTTTTTTTCCCTTTATTTTTCAGTGGGAGGAGGAGGTTTCAAGGGAGACAAAATAGGTTTATTTTGTTTATTGAAAAAATTGAATTAAAAAGATTTCTCTTTTAACAGATTTTTTTTAAAATACTAACTACATTTCCTCTCTTCTCACTCCTTTTAACCATTGACAATCTAGCTTCTTACTTCATCATTCAACTGAAACTGTTCTCCCCAAATTTACAGTGGTCTCTTAATTGTCAAATTAGTGACCTTTTTTCAGTCCTGGTCCTGGTCCTTCTTGGTCCCTCTTCTTTCATATTGTCTTTCCTATCACTGCATTTAATGAAATGAATTTGCTTTCTTTTCTCTCTGGGTTTTCATGACACTGTTTTCTCCTGTTTCTCCTTCTTCTCCTGCAAATTTGGATCATTCTTTGGTATCCTTTGCCTGGTTCTTCATCCATTTCACACTCAATAAATGGGATGTTCTTTAAGGCTCTGTATTGGTGGTTCTTCTCTTTAATCTCTGTTCTCTCCCCCTTGGTAATCTTATCAGCTTTGATGAGTTCAGTTGTCATTTCCATGTGGCTGATTGTCAGATCTGTATGTCTAACCCTAGTCTCCAGAGCAAAGATCCTATACTACCCAACTGCCTTTTAGAAATTTCAAACATATCTCATAGATATCTCAAATTCAACATATCCAAAACAGAACTCACCATTTTCCCCTTCGTTAGTTTGTTATCTGTACTTTCACAGCATCTCAGTTCTCGTTCTCTCTACTTACAAAGCACCACCTGAGTATAGTCCTTCTTACTTGAACTATGGCAGTAATTTTCCATTGCCTTAAGTCTTTTCCCCTACTCTCCAATTGATCCTCCACTGTATTGCCACAGTGATTTTTCTAAAACAGAAGTCTGAACATGTCATCCCCCACCTTCATTTGTGCTTACCCCCTGCATTCTCCAAGCTCCAATGGTTTTCAGTTATCTCCAGGACCAAATGAAATGCTTTATTGCTTTTTTGCATTTAAAGCTCTTTATAATCTGATTTCTTCCTGCCTTTACAGTTTCATGATGCTTTACTTCTATCTAAATACTTTACTATCCAGCTAGCTTAATCAACTGGCTATTTTTCATACAGTTCTTATCCTGTCTCCATATCTTTGCAATAGTGTTCTTCCTTTTTACCTCTCTTAGATTGCTTGATTTTCTTCAAGACTTATGAATGAGTCCTTTTCTTGTTTCCCCAGCTATTAGTGCTATCTCCTCTGTGGTTGCCTTCCATCTACTCTATATGTATATATATCTAGTATATTCTTAGTTATTTCCATTTTGTTTCCCCATTAGAATGTGAGTCCCTTGAGAGCGGGGACTTTTTTTGCATTTTATTTTTCCATATTTTTTGTGCTTAGCATAGTGCCTGGTGCACAGTAGATGATTAATAAATGTTTGTTGACTGACTATTCCAGCAGTTCAGGAAAAAGAAAGCAAATTCATTTCATTAAATACAGTGATAGGAAAGGCAATATGAAAGATATATCTCTTAAGTCTCTGAAATTTGATAAAAGAAAATGAAAAGAAAAGGCTCTATAATATATTACTTTTTCATAGCATCCATTCTGCAATGTCATCTTTATTAAATTGGGTCATTTTCACATAGGGCTCTTTTTTCATTTCTCAACTAACTTATTGATCTTTCTGTAATATTCAGGACTTATTTTGTAGCCATTAATGATGGCCTCCTTCTTACACAAATTATTCCAAAAACAAACTACTCGCTGACAGGGATAGAATTAAGCAGAAGAAATAGAATCTCATGTGCCAAGTTATTGCTTAATTCTAGAAGTAAACTTTGGGTTTTTTAATTAAATGCAATATGTGCCTTAGGTGACCAAAATTATAATGTAATAGACAGATAAAACCCTACTTGGAAGCAAGACAAATAGCAACTCATTATAATGCTAACAGGCTTCTCTTGCCCCACTGCAGCTCACTCACTGGAAGACTTTCTAGTGTGTCAAAAATCATTACCATTATGACCACACCTTTAGGTTAAGATAACAGTAACCCCAAAATCTCTTTTAAGCTGCAATTATTTTTACTTTACCTCATTGTCACCCTTGTCTGCAATTATGCTAATTTGCTTACAGACCTTTTAAACTGACATAGATAAATGAAATCTTGTAATATATGGCAGTGCCATTCAGCAACAGATAAA
This sequence comes from Bettongia penicillata ogilbyi, assembly GCA_023548195.1. Lineage (NCBI taxonomy): Eukaryota > Metazoa > Chordata > Mammalia > Diprotodontia > Potoroidae > Bettongia > Bettongia penicillata. Next base: position 4,807,993 of record JAJHZJ010000061.1, read on the forward strand.
GAGTCAGAGGATATCCACAAAGGGTTCTCAAAATTATAATCGCAAACTCTTAACAACCATATGAAAACCTGTTCCAAATCACTAATAAAGAAAAGAATGCAAATCACAGTAATTTTTAGCATTTCCCTTATACCCAGCCAGTTGGTAAAGATAACAAAAAGTGGAAATAATCAATGTAGGAGAGTCTTCAGAATAATTGACATATTGATGCACTGTTGGAGAAAATGTCAGTCAAATAATTCCAGAAAACAGTTTGGAATTCTGCTTTTAAAAATAAAACAAAATAATTCATATCATCCCTTGATGGTAGCCAAAAATTAAAACAAAGTAGGTTCTTATCCCTTAGGATTGGCTAAACAAACTGTGGCACCATAAAAATATATGAATAATTAGAGAAAGATGGCAAAACTTACGCAATATGAAGCTACACCAGTAAAATAAATGTATATACATATGTGTGTGCATATAGCTACAATAGTGTAAATGAAAAGAACATAAAATTAAAGTGAGTACTATGTAATTATAATAATCAAGAAGATTGGCCTATGGAAGTGATGAGAAAAAGAACCTCTCTTTCTTCTTTGCAAAAGTGGAGGACTAAGGGGTAGAATACTACATACCTTGTCAGATTCACTTGATATATTTGTTAGTTTTGCCAAACTGCTTTTGTTATCATTCTTTTTAAATTTTTATTAACAAGAATGGCTCACTAGAGAGAGAAAGGGAAGGAATATATTCAGAAAAGAAAGTGATGAGAAAATAAACATTATTTTAAAAAATCATCACTACCCTACGCCTCTGGTCAGACATTTATTAGACTTCTATAATGAGCCAGGCACTGAGTTAAGCAATGGGGACATAAAAAAGAGGCAAAAGACAGTGCCTACCCTCAATGAACAGTTCCTTCCAAACCTCCATTTTAAGGAAAGAACCCAGGTTAGTCAGATTTTCTTTCCTCCCTGAGCTCCCTTGTTGACTCTCTGGGCTTTTTCTACCATACTTCCTTCTCCCTGACACCTTCTGCCTTTTCAACTTCCTTTTATGTGTTATTTCCCCCATTATCATAAGCTGCTTGAGAGCAGGGACTACCTTATTGGTTGCATTTGTATTCCCAGTACTTGGCACAAAGTCTAGCATACAGTAAGTGCTTAATAAATGTCTGTCAACTCAGCTTCACACACACACACACACAAACACATACACTATTGTTCTGAATTGGTTATGCGACAAGATATGTGTTGATAGGGTGAGTTTGAGGAAATTAGACTATACATGGATCTTTGGTATTAATTCTTACAGTTTATAAAAGTTCTATATAGTACATATTATTCTTTATAGGCTTGAGGGAGACTGCCTGGGGAATTATGAATTAAATCTTAGCTAACTGAAATGTTTAGTAAACCATATCTACTTCTACACCAATATGTTAAGCATTTTGAAAGCTCTACTAAAACAGCAAGTCTAGATGGGGCACCAAAATAGGGGCCCCTGAAGAGTCAAGGAAATAGATATACAGGTAAAGCTAGACTTCCCAAAAAAGAGAATAATGTTGCTGAAGGAAAATGTAATCTACTTCAATTCCATACATATTTGCCCCAGGTAATAGATAATAAAGATATAAGAAAAAGAGGCAGTATAATATGGTGGATGGAACTCAGCACATCGTATTGACTGATGATATTGGACATGGAATTGGAAATCTTTAAGTTTGAATTTTGACTCTGAAACTAGCTATGTGTTCACAGGCAAATCACTTAACCTTTGGATTTCAGACAATTCATGTGACCAGGGTACAGGAAATATTGTAGGTTCAGCGAAGGAGTAGGGTTTGCTATAGGTGGGGGCATATGAGCTGACTTCTGATTGGATAAATATCTAGTGATTCACACTATTAGAAAAGAATTGGCATCCTCTTTTCCCAAGGAGATAGAGCTGAAGGATAGAAAGTGATTTATTCCCTGAGAGCTATAGAAAGTTCAGCAATTCTACCCAGTAGAGTGGTTACCCATACCCCCAGAATGAGCAATATGGGAATCCTAGCTTTGGAGTTTTCCTATGACTATGATCAGGAAATGTGATATTTTCTCACAGCACCATTTGATGGTTAAACATTGATGGATAAAATAACAGACAACGGACTTAGCGACTAGATAATAAATCTTTTGCTGAACCTAAAAAAAGTACAGTTCTCTTTGAGCTGTATATTTTGTGACACTTGATTTCCATATATAGACAACAACATGGTAATTATATGGTTATTCTCCCCACTAGTATCAGTTTTCCCATGACTTAGAAAAAGATATATAGTGCTGTTGGAGTCCAACCATTATGTTGGGGATCTACTTCTTAAAATATTGCTTGTTCTGACTTTTTTAAAAAGTTGAAAGCTGAGAAAGAGGAGCCAAGATGGCAGAATAAAAGCAGTGATTTGACTGAGCTCTCTCAAATTCTCCTCTAAACAAGTTCAAAATAATGCCTCAAAACAAATTCTGGAGTAACAGAATCAACAAAAGGATGGATTGAACAATTTTCTAGCCCAAGGCAACTTAAAGGGTCAGCACTAGGGTGAAAGTGGAACATAGTCTAGTACAGGCTGTGCCCTGGCAAACCAGCAGCAGTCCTTGGGGATGAATTAGCAGCAATGTCTTCCCAAGTTCTCAGTTCATCCACAGTAAGGGGATAAGATAACCGGTCAGAAGGATATTACAGGGGGTCCTTTGCTGGCACTGGAAGAGGAGTCCGTTTCGTTGCTTAAATGCAATTCTGCATTACAGTCTCAGGGCAAGGAGAAGCACTAACACACTAGAGCATGCAATCACAATGCAGTAAATACCCAGTTCTAGGGCAGAAAAGAGTGCTTGTGGTTGCTCAACAACCAGAGCATAGTTCAAGAAATTAGTGATTACACCTCTCCTTAGACCACAACACCTCAGAAGAACTAAAAACTTACAGACCCCCAGAACTAGTTCTGAAAACAGCTGCACAAAAAACCTGAAGCTTGAGACACATACCCTCTACTCAGGGAACAGAACCAAACTTTAGCATAAAATTAAAAGTTAAGAAATAGTCTGGGAAAATGAGAAAATGACAACAAAAAAAGAACCTGGCCATAGAAAGTTAGTATGGTGACAGTGAAGGTAAAAATACAAACTCTGAAGAAGACAACAGAATCAAAATAGCTATATGCAAAATCTCAAAGGAAAAAATGTAAATTGGTGTCAGATTCCCCCACACTCCACAAAAAAAAAAAAATTTAAAAATCAAAGAAAAAAGTTAGAGGAAAATGGGGAAGGGGAATGACAGTGATGTAAGAAAATAATGAAAAAAGAGTCAATGGTTTGGTAAAGAAGGTGCAAAAAATACTGAAGAAAATAACACCTTAAAAAAAGTAGAATAGACAAAATGGTAAAAGAAGCACAAAAATCCAATGAAGAGAATAACTTCTTTAAAAGTAGAATTTTCCAAATGGAAAAAGATGTACAAAAATTCACTGAAGAAAAGAACATCTTAAAAAGTAGAACAAAAAAAGAGGTACAAAAGCTCACTGGAGAAAATAATTGCTTAAAAATTAGAATTAGGTAAATAGAAGATAGTGACTTCATGAGACATCAAGAAATAATAAAACAAAATCAAAAGAATGAAAAAAGGGAGCCAAGATAGCAGAGTAGAGGGACATACCTATGCTAGCTATCCCTGCTTAGCCCACAAAATGCCTGTAAAAAGTGACACTAAACAAATTCTAGAGCAGCAGAAGCCACAAACTGACAAAGTGAAACAAATTTCTAGCCCAAGATAGCCTGGAAGGTCAACAAGAAGGGTCTATCACATTGGGCTCAGAGCACAGCCCAGCCTTGGCCGCACAGCATGGCAAGGACAGGACTGGAGCAGGCCTCAGGGCGTAGAATCACAGGTAGCAGTTGTGGTTCCCAGATTTCTCAACTCACAAATGCCAAAGACAAATTCAAAGGTCAGTAAGAAAGCACTTTCAGCTAGGTGAGAAAGGAATCACTTGGGCCCCACCTCTGGCCCCAGGGCAGTGGCAGACACTGCAGCAGCAGCAATGTTCACTTTTGGAGCCCTTGGCCTAAAGACACTGGGGGAATCCAATAGCTGATCTGGATCTCAGTTCTGAGTGGCAGTGCTGAGGTGAGGAGGAGCGCTGGCATGGTGAAGCTGGTGGTGGCTGTGGAGAAGGAACCCCACTCACAGCTGCAGGACAGAAAAGAGTGCATGTGGTTGCTCACAGACTAGAGCATGGACTAGGAGAGGAGCAAACCCCTCTCCCTTGATTGTGCCACCTTGGAGAAACTGAGAACTTACAGGTCCCTAGAGTATACCCTCCACTTGACAAGAGACTCAAAAGTCAAGTAACTGGCTGGGGAAATGCCCAAAAAAGGGGGAAAAGTAAAACTATAGAAGGTTACTTTCTTGATGAAAAGGTATTTTCTTTCATCCTTTCAGATGAGGACATAAAAGTCAAGGATTCTACATCCAAAACCTCCAAAAAAATATGCAATGGTCTCAGGCCATGGAAGAGCGCAAAAAAGATTTTGAAAATTAAGTAGAGAGGTGGAGGAAAAATTGGGAAGAGAAATGAGAGTGATACAAGAAATCATGAAAAGAAAGTCAACAGCTTGCTAAAGAAGACCCTCCCCCACAAAAAAAGTTGAAGAAAATAACACTTTTAAAAATAGACTAACCCAAATAGCAAAATATGCCTAGTTTCAACGATGCTGTTATCCAGTTTTCCCAGCAATTTTTGTTGAACAGTGAATTCTTATCCCAGAAGCTGGGGTCCTTGGGTTTATCAAACAGCAGCTTGCTATAGTCATTGACTACTGTGTCTTGAGTACCTAACCTATTCCACTGGTCTACCCTTCTGTTTCTTTAGTCAGTATCAAGAGTTTTTGATAATTGTTGCTTTGTAATACAATTTGAGATCTGGTAGAGCTAGGCCACCTTCCCTAGCATTTCTTTTCATTAGTTCCCTTGATATTCTGGACTTTTTGTTCTTCCAGATGAATTTTGATATTGTTTTTTTCTAGCTCTAGAAAATGATTATCTGATAGTTTGATTAGTATGGCACTGAATAAGTCAATTAATTTAGGTAGAATTTTCATTTTTATTATATTGGCTCAGCCTACCCACCAGCAACTGGTGTTTTTCCACTTACTTAGATCTCTATTTGTGTGAATTTGCACTTTATTTGTGCAAGAAGTGTTTTGTAACTGTGTTCATATAGTCCCTGAGTTTCACTTGTAAATTTATCTGGCCCTGGAGATTTTTTCCTAGGGAATTCATTGATTGATTGTTCAATTTCTTTTTCTGAGATGGGGTTATATAAGTATTCAACTTCCTCTTCTGTTAATCTGAGCAATAATTAAAATAATCATCCATATCATTTAGATTATTGAATTTATAGTCATATGGTTGGGCAAAGTAATTCCTAATTATTGTTTTAACTTCTTCTTCATTGGATTTTTCATTTTTGATATTAGTAATTTGTTTTTATTCTTTCTTTGATAAACCTTTTTTTATTGTTTTTTTTCATAAAACCAACTCAGTTTTATTTATTAGTTCAATAGTTTTCTTAATTTCAATTTTATTCATCTCTCCTTTGGTTTTCAGTATTTCTAATTTGGTATTTACTTGGAGATTTTCAATTTATTCTTTTTCTAGCTTTTTCAGCTGCATGCCCAACTCATTGATCTCCTCTTTCTCTATTTTATTCATGTAGGCATTCAAAGATATAAAACTTCCCCTAAGAACTGCTTTTGCATATCCCATAAGATTTCGTAGGTTGTCTCATTATTGTCATTCTCTTGAATGAAGTTGTTGATTGTTTCTGTGATTTGTTGTTTAACCCACTCCTTCTTTAGGATTAGATTATTTAGTTTCCAAGTAATTTTTGGTCTATCATTCCATGAACTTTTATTACATATAATTTTTATTGCAATATGATCTGAGAAGGATGCATTGACTATCTCTGCCTTTCTGCACTGGATTGTGAGGCTTTTATGCCCTAGTACATGGTCAATTTTTGTATGCATGCCATGTACCACTGAGAAAAAGGTATATTCCTTTCTATCCCCTTTCAGTTTTCTCCAGAGATCTATCATATCTACCTTATCCAGAATTTTATTCACCTCCTTAACTTCTTCCTTGTTTATTTTGAGGTCAGACTTATCAAGTTCAGAGAGGGGGAGTTTGAGGTCCCCTACTAGTATAATTTTGTTATCTATTTCTTCCTGTAACTCCCTTAACTTCTCCTCTAAGAATCTGGATGCTGTACCACTCAGAGCATACATGTTTAGTAAGGATATTGCTTCATTGTCTATGGTGCCTTTTAGCAGAAAGTACTTTCCTTCCTTATCTCTTTTGATTAGATCTATTTCTGCTTTTACTTTGCCTGAGGTTAGGATTACTACCCCTGTTTTGTTTTGTTTTGTTTTTACATCAGATGAAGCACAATATATTCTGCTCCAACCTTTTACCTTTACCCTATGTGTATCCCCTGTTTCAAATGTGTTTCTTATAAACAACTTATTGTTGGATTATGGTTTTTAATCTGTTCTGCTATCCATTTCCATTTTATGGGAGAGTTCATTCTATTCACAGTTATGATTACTATCTGTATCTTTCCCTCCATCCTCTTTCCCTCGTTTGTGCTTTTAGTTTTCCCTCCTCCCTTCCCTTTCACAATAGAGTTTTAATTTTTTACCACTACCTCCTGCAGTCTTCCCTTCCTTCTTTCAGGCCCCCTCCCTTTTACACTCTTTTACTCTTACTACTTCTTCCCTCCCTTTTAGCCTCCCCTTCATTTTCTTTTCAACTTCCCCTCCTACTGTCTAGAGTTAGTTAGATTTATATACTTAAGTTTGTTCCCTCCTTGAACCAAATCAGATGAGAGTAAATATCAAACCATGCTCATTTCCCTCCCCTCATTCCCTCTACTGTAATATAATTTTGTACCTCTTGCTGTGGTATAGACATTATCAAGGAAAACTGCACTGATATTTTAGAGAGTAAAATAGAAATTTAAAGACTACACTGATCACTTCTTGAGAAAAACCTCAAAATGAAAATTCCAAAAAATACTGTAACCAAATTCCAGAGCTCCCTGGTCAAAGAGAAAATATTGCAAGTAACCAAAAAGAAATAATTCAAATATCATGGAAACACAATGAGGATAACACAAGATTTAGCAGCTTTTCCGTTAGAGGATCAGGAGTTTGGAATATGATATTTCAGGCAAGAGAGGATCTAGGATTACAACTAAGAATCACTTACCCAGGAAAACTGAGTATAATCCTTCAGGGGAAAGATGTATATTTAATTAAAGAGAGGTCTTTCAAGCATTCCTGATAAAAAGACCAAAGCATAAAAAAAAAAATCAACCTTTAAATACAAGACTAAAGAGAAACACAAAAAGGTAAACAAGAAAGAAAAATCATAAGGGGTTCAATAAGGTTAAACTATTTGCATTCCTACATAGGAAAATGAGTCTTGTAACTCCTAAAAACTTTCTCATTATTAAGTCTATTAGAAGTATGTACATAGATGGAGGGCATGGCTGTGAGTTGACTATGATGACATGATATCTAAAAAAATAAAATTATGGGGTGAGAAAGAGGGAACCACTAGAAGAAGGAGGAAGGGAGAGAGAGGGAGACTGGGATAATTTTCTCACATAAAAGAGGTACAAAAGAGCTTATATAGAGGAGGGGAAGATGGGGGTAGGCAGAGAACACTCAAACCATACTTTCGTTGGATTTGGCTCAAAAAAGGAATAACATGAACACTCAGCTGTGTTTAGGAATCTATCTTAAACTGCAGGGTAGTTGGAGGGGAATGATTAAGAGAAGGAAAGGGAGCTGATAGAAAGAAGGGCAGACTGGGAGAGACAGTGGTCTGAAGTCAAACAGTTTTGAGGAGGGACAGGGTGCAATGAGAGAGAAGGATAAAGGGGAAAATTATAAGATGGAAATATATAGTAATCATAGTTTAAAAAATTGCATCAAGTTTTTCTGATAAAGGCCTCATTTTTCAAATATATAGAGAACTAATATATAGGAATACAAATTATTAACCAATTGGTAAATAGTCAAAGGATATGGACAGGCAGTTTTCAGACAAAGAAATCAAAATTCTCTATAAATCATATTAAAAAGCGTTCTAAATTACCATTGATTAGAGAAATGTAAATTAAAACAACTCTGAGGTACCACCTCACATTTATTAGTTTGGCTAATATGGCAGAAAAGTAAAATGACAAATATTGGAGAGGGTGTGGGAAAATTAGGACACTAATGCACTGTTGGTGGAGGTGTGAATTAATCCAATCTTTGTCAGAGCAATTTGGAACTATGTACAAAAGGCTATAAAACTTTGCATACCCTTTGACCCAGAAATGCCACTTCTAGGTCTGTATCCCAAAAAAATCAAAAGAGAAGACCTATATATGTACAAAAATATTTATAGCAGTTCTTTTTGTGGTGACAAAGAACTGAAAATTGAGAGAATTCCCATCAACTTGGAAATGGCTGTACAAGTAGTGGTATATGATTGTGATAGAATACTATTGTATTGTAAAAAATGACAAGTAAAAATCCTTCAGAAAAATCTGGAAAGACTGATATGAACTGATGCAAAGTGAAATAAACAGAACCAGGAGAACAGTGTACACAGTAATAGCAATATTTTATAATGATCAACTGTGAATAACTTAGCTATTCTCAGCAATAGTGATCCAAGATAATTCTGAAAGACTTATGATAAAAAATGCTATCCACCTCCAAAGAAAAAACTGAAGAAGTCTGAAAGCATATAGAAACATACCTTTAATTTTTTTTCTTTATTTTTCTTGGAGTTTTTCACTCAAATATGTATTTTCTTTCACAACACGTCTAATAATGAAATATGTTTTGCATGATTGCCTGTGCATACCTGTATCAAGTTGCTTACCTTCTCAGTGAGAGGGAAGGGACAAGAGAGAATTTGGAACTCAAACATTTTTTAAATGTTAAAACCTGATTTTTACATGTAATTGGAAAAAACAAACTATTTTGAAAAATTGAAAACCTTATCTGTACTTGTACTTACAGCACCTATGGTAGCTATGAATATATCAGCATAGTTCTGAATTGGAAAATATAGCAGACTCTCTACATGGAAGATAGAACCAAAACATTTATTCAGGCACCAGAAAGCTAAATTCCCAACACCAGAAAACAAAATCCATCATAGTAACCAAAAAGTCTATCCACATTATCAGGCCTTCCCCAAAACAGGCTCCCCTAAGCAAAATGCCCTTCTCTCACTCACAGCCAACTGCCTACTTTCTCTCTGTCCTTCCCAGCTCTGACTAGTCAAACCAACTTCCTCTCAGTTCTCTTTCAGCTCCACCTCTTCTTGTTCTACCCTTCCTACTCCACCCTTTTCTGTTCTACCCATTCAGCAAGCTCCTGCCACCACATGTGACTTAGGCTTCCATGTGATTTAAGCAGATCACATGGGCCTATCAATGGATGGGAAAGATCTTCCCATTTAAATGACTATTACAGTACTGTAACTTCTATTGACAACTTAAAGAGAGTTTTGAGTGAGATTTTTTTTAAGATTTGGATTTATTTATTTTTATTTTTCAATGTTCATTTCCACAAATTTTGAGTTCCAAATATTCCCCCCATCTTTCCCCTCCCCCATTCACAGATGGCACACATTCTAATTACTGCTTCCCCCAGTTTGCCCTCCCTTTTATCATTTTCCCCTCTTATCTCCTTCCTCTTTACTTTCATGAAGGACAAGACAGATTTTTATAGCCCATTGCCTGTATATCTTATTTCCCAGGTACATGTAAAAAGCAATTTTTTAACATTTGTTTTTAAAACTTTAAGTTCCAAATTCTCTTTCTTCTTCCCTCCCCATCCTTCCTCATGGAGATGGCAAGCAATTCAGTATAGGTTATACTTGTGTAGTTATGCAAAACACCTCCATAATATTGATGTTGTAAAAGATTAGCTATACTTCCCTCTATCCTAACCCCCACAATTATTCTATTTTCTGCTTTGACCCTATTCCTTTTCTAAAATGTTTGTTTCTGACTACTCCCTCTCCCAATCTGCCCTCCCTTCTAACATCCTCACCTTTGTCCCCTTCCCCCTACTTTCCTGTAGGGTAAAATACCCAATTGAGTGTGTATGTTATTCCCTTCTTAAGTCAAATCCAAGGAGAATAAGATTCACTCATTCCTTCTCACCTGCCCCCTTTTCCCCTTCATTATGAAACTTTTTCTTGTGAGAATCATTTTTTAATGTGAGATTATTTACCCCATTCTATCTCCCCCTTTCTCTTCCCAATATATTCCTCTCTCACCACTTAATTTTATTTTTAAATATTATCCTTTCATATTCAATTCACTCTGTGACATCTCTCTCTCTCTCTCTATCTATCTATTTTCTCCAACTACTCTAATACTGAGAAAGGTCTCATGAGTTACAAATATCATCTGTCAATGTAGAAATGTAAACAGTTCAACTTTAATAAGTCTCTTATGATTCCTCTTTCTTGCTTATCTTTCATGCTTCTCTTGATTCTCATACTTGAAAATTAGATTTTCTATTCAGCTCTGGTCTTTTCATCAAGAATGCTGGGAAGTCCTCTATTTCGTTGAAATTTCATTTTTTCCCCTCAAGTATTAGATTTAGTTTTGCTGGGTAGATAATTCTTGTTTTCAATCCTAGCTCCTCTGACCTCTGGAATATCATATTCAAAGCCCTCCAATCCTTTAACGTAGAAGCTGCTAGATTTTGTGTTATCCTGATTGTGTTTCCACAATACTTGAATTGTTTCTTTCTGTCTACTTGCAATATTTTCTCCTTGACATGGGAGCTCTGGAATTTGGCTACAATATTTCTAGGAGTTTTCTTTTTAGAATCTCTTTCCAGAGGCGATTGATGGATTTTTTTTCCAATTACTATTTTCCCCTCTGGTTCTAGAAATATCAGTTTTTCTTGATTATTTCTTGAAAGATGATGTTGAGGTTCTTTTTTTGATCATGGCTTTCAAGTGGTCCAATAATTTTTAAATTGTCTCTCCTGGATCTGTTTTCCAGGTCAGTGGTTTTTCCAATGAGATATTTCATGTCTGCTTTTTTTTTCTTTCATTTTTTGGTTCTATTTTATTATGTCTTGATTTCTTATAAAGTCATTAGCTTGCATTTGCTCCATTCCAATTTTGAAGGAATTCTTTTCTTCAGTGAGTTTTTGGACCTCCATTTGGTCAGTTCTGGTTTTTAAGTCATTCTTCTCCTCATTGACTTTTTGGACTTCTTTTGCCATTTGGGTTAGTCTCTTTTTTGAGGTGTTATTTTCTTCAGTATTTTGGGATCTCCTTTAGCAAACTGTTGACCTGTTTTTTTCTTGCATCACTCTCATTTCTCTTCCTAGTTTTTCCTCTACTTCTCCTACTTGATTTTCAGAATCCTTTTTTGAGTTCCTATATGGTCTATGACCAATTCATATTCCTCTGGGATGCTTTTGATGTAGGAGCTTTGACTTTGCTATCATCTTCTGGTCATATGCCCTGATCTTCCTTGTCACTAAACTTTGATTCTATAGTCTGAGTTCTTTTATGACGTTTATTCATCTTCCCAGCCAAATACTTGACTTTCTAACTCTTTGTCAAAATAGTTAACTGCTTCCAGTGGGAGTGGGGCTGGGGGTACTGTCCCATTCTTCAGGGATTTTGTATCAGTCACTCAATCCCCCACCACCTATAGGCCCAGGGCTCCAGAAGCAGCTTCTGCCACCACAGCTGCTGCACTACCACCCTAGGGCTGGGGCTAGGGATGCAGTCAGTCAGATCACATGCTCTTCTTTCACCCACATCCCACAGAGTTTTCCCACTGATCTTTTTTGGTGTTTGTGGGTGGAGAAGTCTGAAAACTTCCATAGCTGCCAATGATTCAGTCCCCTGAGGCCTGCTCCAGTCTGTCTGTGCCAGTGTGGCCCACATTAATCTGTGCTCTGCTCCTTGTCTAGTGCAAAAAACCCTTCCTGTCAACTTGCCAGGTTGTCTTGGGCAGGGGATCTGTTTCAATCTGTCATTTTGTGGGTTCTATAGCTCTAAAATTTGTATTGTTAAGATTAGGTAAGTCATTCATAGTTCTTCATCCTATACAGTGTTCTTCTAGTTCTGTTTACTTCACAATGCATCAGTTCATGTAAGTCTTTCTAGGTTTTTCTGAAATCAGCCTGCTTGTAATTTTTAAAATAAACTTTTTTAAAGCAAAATATGAAGATACTGAAAGTCAACATTCTTTTATTTCATTCTGATTGTTTATGCTAATAATATTTTGCAAAATAATCATTCCCACAATTTACATTGAATTAATTGCAATTAGTTGCTTTTGAGTTTTGATGCACCCTACATTTTTCAAGGTCTAGCTCAAGTACCTCCTCTTCCAGGAAGTCTTCCCTGATTCTTCTCCATGAAAATGATCTCTCCCTTCTTAAATTACTCGTAGTATTTTGTCAGGTTTTTTCTTTTGTCCTGAATATATCCTAGCCATGTAAATCTTTTCCAGCATTAAGCTACTATGTAAATTATAGCTATAACCATTATTGTCATTATCATGAATCATTCTTATTTGTGTACATACTATAGCCTTATTATTCTATAGGCATTTCCAGAACTTGTTCAATGTCATTTTTAAACTTTGTGTGCCTACCACTTATCATCATCCCTGCATGGCATCAAAATGCTTAAGAATCATCCCCCTTCACTAATAAATATTTGTCTATTTGAATTAGCTTAAACCAACTCTATATTTGACCTTCCAGCAAAATTTTCCTACAAGTGCCTCATCATAGAATGTGTGTTGAACATGTGAGTTCTGGAACTGGATGAATCAAGTGTAAAGCACTAAGCAGAGTGCCTGCCATCTAGGAGGCACTATATAAATGCTTATTCCCTTCCCCCTTCCCTCTCATTCCCATGTGAGGAAACTGAATGTCAGGGAGCCCAAGGTTACATAGCTAGTAAGGGTCAGAGGTGGGATGATGGATTGTGTGTCTGTCACCTGAAGACTGGTCTAGCAAAGTCCTGATGTCTCTAGTTGTTCTCAATCAGAGACATCCAAAGAGAATTTCTTCTAAAGTTTAGATGAGTTGTGATCTGTATTGGTGGAGAAAAAAAATCCACATTCAAATTTACTCTACTGCATGCATTTCAGCTAAAATGACCTGTCAGCTATTCCCTCTACACATCTCATTTCCTGCCACCATGCCTTTGCCATACACCTCCTAATTTCTACCTCTTGGAATCCTTAACTTGCTTTGAGTTTCAAGTGCCACTTCCTACATGAGGTCAGAATGTTAGACTTGGAGTCAAGACTTGAGTTCAAATCATACCTCAAATGCTTACTAGCTGTATGACCTGGGCAAGTCATTAACTTCTTTGTCTCAGTTTTATCATCTCTGACATACAGGTTAATATCACTTACCTCACAGAGTTATTGAGAGGATCAAATGAAATAACATGTAAAATGTTTTGAAAATCTTTAAGTGTTATATAAATGCCAACCATTGTTACTATTATTGCTCCCAGAAATTAACTTTGAATTTGCCTTATATTTATGTACATATATAAAATAGCTTACACTTAGGTAGTGCTTATTATATGCTAGGCAGTGTGCTAAGTGCTTTACAATTATTATCTCATTTGACCCTCAGAACAAATAATAATCCTCATAACAAACAGTAGGTTGAACATGAACTCAGGTTTTCCTGACTCCAGGCCTGGCCCTCTATCCATGCTACCTAGCTTCCTTTAAATGAAGGGTCTGTTTCCTTTGTGCCTTTGTATGCTCACCGTTGCATAGTTGGTATTTAATAAGTGCTTGTTGAACTAAACTGAATTAAAAAATCATGGGTCTTAGAAGTTTTGAAGTCTGTATCTCAACCAATATTTTTTAATACTTAAAGGAGCTCTGATTTCACTGGTGTAACTAATTACTCCTCCACAAATACAGGCTGGAGCCTCTCTAACTTAGTAGGCATTTCTGTGACTGAAAAATTCATCTTTCTGAAGCCAGGAGCCTCTTCAACCTTTGTTAGACAGCTCCCAGAATAACATTCACTCTCAGTTTCTGCCCCCACACTCAAAATCTTTCTAGCTTTGTAGGAGCTGTTTTCAACAAGGCAGGATTATCTCCTGGCCCCTATTAGGAGGACTGTAATGGAAGATATTTAACAAAAATGCTTTCAATATTTCTTTTTTTTCTCTCTCTCCCTGAACAGAGTTCTAAAAAAGTGGAAAGTGTCCTTAATAAAGATCATCAGAGCAAGGGAATTTGTAGAAATAAAGAGGAAAGTGCCCCGGATCTAAATTTTGTGACAAATCCAATGCCAACTGGAGCACGACCAAAGATGAAAGTAAGTGGCTGTATTACAGAATATTCTTTCTAATATATTGAACACCACCAAAGCAATGTTATTTATCGTGAGAGAGAAATAACATTGTGTATGCTTCGTTAGTGTTGCTTTCAATTAACTATATCACATGCCCTGACAATGTTTTTTCATCCTGACATGCATATATGGGTATGTTTAAAGAAAAACTAATTCTTAACACAAAGAGAGAAGGGGGAAAAGTACAGTATATGATTGTTTCCTTATTCATGAAGCAGTGACTAGTCTATTATAGTGAAGGGAGAGATATCAGCTGCTATATGTTGCCAGTTAACTCTTGACTCTCAGCAATTATCCCCAGAGTCCATCCAGTAGTCTCATACTATCCACAGCTGTCCCCCTGTGGATTTTTTTATAATTGAACAGCGAAATACGCACTGCTCAAAGTCCCAGGAAAGAGACATCTGGTATGAGAGAAACCAAATCCACCAGCCACCATCTGCTGCATAGAAATTTTACATACTTGCCTTAACCTCTGTCTTCTCTTTTCCAAATGAAATTATTCCCTTTCTTTTATCTTGCTTATGTGCTACTTAATAAGGATTGAAGAGCATTGTATAGGAACCATCCTTATCCACCTAATTATCCAAATTTGTAGTCATTTCTGTGATAATTGAAATCACTACATCCATTAGTGCCTCACAGCCCTTGTTGGTTATGGAACTCCTAAGTAAGTAGAACCTCAAATGTTTGAAGCAGTTTGGGTTACAGAGAGATGCTTGCTTTATGAAATAATGATTTAGTAGAACTATTTTGGAGATCTTCTGAAGCATCCTTTTATCAATTCCTTTCAATATTATATTAGCTTTAAAAATTAATATTTTGTTATTGATCAATATTGAAATTGTGGTCTGTCAAAAATGCTGAGATTTTTCTTTTGTATTTGTACCTGACCAGTCATTCCTACCCTGTCTCCTAGATGTCAGTGCAAGTCCCTAACATTTTTCTCTATTGAGTTTTATCTTGTTTTTGACAGGCAAATTCAGTAATTATTCATGAAAGGAAACTTAATTCCTGAATTCTTAGATATTCTGAATGTAAGTTCCATGAGGGTAGGAACTATTTTGCTTAACATTATGCTTGGCATTTAGAACACACTTAATCAGTGCTTATTGTTTGATTGAGGTGTTAGCAAACTTAAGTTATGTCATATGAAGACTTAATCACCATCTTTTTATTTCCATTAGACAAACTGACTTGTGGGAAGAATATCATTCAAAATTTTGTTTGTTTTTTACTTATACTCAATATATTGTTTTCTCCACTTATCTGATTTATTTTATGTCTTAATTTTTTAAAAAGGTTTTGATGGCATTTATTTCAATATTCTAATCATTTTAGAATAGACTTTCTCTTTCTACTGCATCCTCAAAGCTCCTTCTTTTATAACAAAGAACAGTTAAGCAAAACCAATGGACAAAGTGACAATTTCTGAAAACATGTTTGAACTCACATTGTCAACAAGAGGGAGGTATATTTTCTCAGACCTTTTACAACCTCAAGCTCTTGCTATAGGCTTTTACTAACTTAGTTATTGCATTTGTCTTTTCATCTCATCTAAAGGATCATCACTTGTTCATCAGCTGTATTGAAATTAGTTTGACTCCATATGTGACTTCAAGCAAGTTATTTAACTCCTTGGGTTTCAGTTCTGTCAAATGTAAAGTGAGGGAGCTGACATAGATGGCTTCTGAGATCCCTTCCAGTAAGATCTCCACATGGGTTGATGCTCCTATGATCCAAAGATAGCACATTTTTTTCTTACGCACTTTTTTCTACTTCAGTTTGTATATCTTTGGATTTATACAAACTCCTTAAAAGAGATATCGATGAGAGTCACAAGTCAAGGATCTGGGCAGACAAAAAAAAAGTGCCACTTGTGTTTGGCAAAGATCCATTGACAACAAATACCACTTCAGTTTCTTGATGATATATACAGTCGTGTCAAGTATTCCTGAAAAGGGCATAAGAAATTCTCTTCTGTTTCATCTCATCTCTTTGGTCAAGATGGTCCTAAACTAAAAATAAAATTCTTATGGAAAACTCTCTCTCTCTCTCTCTCTCTCTCTCTCTCTCTCTCTCTCTCTCTCTCTCTCTCTCTCACACACACACACACACACACACACACACACACACACACACACACACACACAGAAAAAGCAGAGGTTTCCTCTCTGTTCCTCCAGATGTCAAAGCTACTTATACATACCAAGATCAAGACATAAATTCATCTTTTTCTCCTTTATCACATCTACCCACATCACAATTACCATCCAGTAGGAGTCTTAGTCCCTACAACCTCATTTTCAAAAGATTTGTCACCTGATTATTATGATTCAGAATATGCCCAGGATATGAAGTTTTGTTAGAAACTTGCTTAAGTCTCTTTTGGAACTCATTCCACTAAAAAATATCAAGTGGTTTAAGTGTTTAGAGGTTCCAAACCACTTACTTTCCAAATTCCATAATTTAAAAAAGGAGAAGTGGCCACAGCTTAGCTTTCCTGTACTCTTATGCTATTCTTATAAAGACTGCCTATGTAGCTAATGAGCTGCAACAAGACAGATTGATTATTCATGTTCAAAATGAAAATGTTACAAATTTAGTTAGGTTTTATGACATCCTGGCCTCATTGAGTCTCATTTTTGCTGAAAGAATTTTGAGATTAAGCCCCAGGGGCAAACATCTTAAGTAAATATGACTTGGGTTCTAAAAACAGACAGACAAGGTCTTTCATTGCTTTCTAATAGAGAAAAGGAGTTATATGTGTTTAGAGAGTGGGGAGGGTAGCATGTAAGGGTAGGTAGGGAATGGACCTCTGATTTGACTAGTATAAGAAACTCCCAGATGAAGAAGCTCCTTATATTAAAGCATGTTGGCACCTTTTCTCCAACCATAGTCTTAGAGAGTTGTTCAACAACAGTGCTTCTTAAACTGTGGGTGCTGACCCTATGTGGAGTTGAGAAAAATTTAGCAATAGTAAAAGGTTTCTGAATAAGCGACGACCAAAAATTAATTCAAAATCATATGTGTAATGAATCCAAGGTGTTTCCGGTAGTGCTTACCTATCTTGCATCTAGCAATTTCACTGCAGCCTTAGTTCTGAACACCAAGCAAGTGCACTTTGTACTGCAAATGCCTATAGGTCATACAACACCTCTGCCTAAACAGGAAAAGGAGTCCCAAGTGGAAAAAATAAGAAACCTTGGTCTAAAGCACTGAGGTGTCAAAGGGCAGTCACTGTATATCAGAGGCAGGGCCTGAACTCAGATCTTCATAACCCTAAGGCTGGCTCTCTAACCGTTACACCACACTGTTTTTCCGATAACATCTAATAGAAACTGACAGCCTAGCTCTGTAAGGATGAGGAGGGATGACTGGTAAATAATAGCAAACTCCTAGCACAAACTCCCAGAGCACTTCTCAGTTTAAGGGGAAGTGGGGGTGGGGAGACATATTTCTATTGATTTTTTTTTTTAAGATTAACAATAAAAGTTTAAAAGGAAAAAAGTGCGATTATCTTTACCTTTGATATCCTAGCCCCATATTCATTGCACCTGAAGGGACTGTAATTTATTGAAGAGGCATTTGGGACCTACTTTAGCTACCGTTCTAATGGTGTTGTAAATTCTTACAACTCTATTTTGTAGGGAGCTCTTAATTATCCTAGAGTACACAATCTAATTTGCAGATCAACCCATTCTGAAACAGGTGACTGTAAAAAGCAGTTTCGGCATATTGGACATTGCCATTATTCAAAACAAAAGTGTGATCTAAGACAGGAACTTATGTAAGAGGAACGAGGTAGAAGAGAAGTATTTGACTTTAGGATGAACACACACACATTTCTTATCTACGCTATTTCTAGTTTGTTTGTACATTATTGTTTGCATTTTATCTCCCTCATTAGATTGTGAGGTCTTCAAGGGCAGAGACTGTCTTGTTTTCTTTATATACTGAAAACTTAGCACTATTCCTGGTACATAGTAGGCACTTAAATGCTAATTGACTGATCTTTGTTTTTGAAGATTATTATTCTTAATATGTGTCATTTACTGATAGTGCTTGCAAATAAGATGGATTTTTGAGAGGAAATATAATGTAGATGGTAGATGGCTGGTCTTAGAATCCAGAAGAATTGGATTTTGAGTCTTACCTGTGGCTCATACAAGTTCTGTGACCATGAGTAATTTCAGACAGGGTCAGGGTTAGAACTCTAATCTTTATCTTTTGGTGCTCCCAGGGCAACTCCTAAGACAATAAATTATGAATAAATTGTGAATCAACATATGCCTTGGGATGAAATCACAGACCAAGTCCAGATCAGTTTCTAATATATATATATATGTATGTATGTATGAATATACCATGCAAGTGTGTGCAAGTTCACCTTTTAAACAGGATTTTTCCTAGAGGTATCAATCTTCTGTTTGGATCCAACATTCAGAAATATAATTGCTTGTTAATACTACCTCATTACCTTCCAACTAATGTCAAATTCCATAAAATAAAATAATCATAGGCAAAGAAACTCTGGGTGTCCTGGTGTTCCCATGTGGAGCATGTCAGTTTGTAGCCCTCTATCTTCTCTAGTCTACAAGGAAGTTTACCATTGCGCAGTGACATCTCTTTTGCTGTTCTCTTGAAGTGTTATTTAATTATTTTATTCAAGTCTTCATGCATCACTTCCCCCAAAAGAAAGGTTACACAGTGAAAAGATCACTAGCTCTGGAGTAGGGACTCCAGGGTTTGAATCCTGGACTTATCTGTCACTTACTACCTATGGGACTTTAAGACAAATCAGTTAACCTCTTGGAGCATTAATTTCTTCATCTTTAAAAAAGAGCGAGTTAGAATGCAAAACCATAATTCTATAGCAAAGGCAACATAGAAAAATACAATACTAATCACATAAAAATACAAGATCCTAGAGAATCAGAACCACATTATATATATTTAGCATGGGACCTCAGATGATGGGGGTAGAGGAGGGAGAAGAAGGAAGAGGAAAACAGTCAATACATTGTTACACAATAGTAACTGATCAAAAAATACGTTTTGATCAAGGGTTCTGAACAGTTAGCACATGGGTCCAGTTTTGTTCCTCAACAGCGAGAGGGAGAGTTTGCCAAAGCAAATTTGTTACAGAACCAAGAGTGTGTGTAAGAGCATCTGGCTGAGCATCATGGCCCCAGTGTTTGTTTGGATGAGAAAAGAAATGCAGCATCCAGCAGCAAGCCAGCAGCTGCATTCCTTGGCTCAACAGCTAGATGTGTCTGACCATGAAGTCACCCCCACTACTGATCAAGCATATTTCTCTGAATTATTAAAACTATTTTTGACCTGGGCATAGCCCTAAACCCTAAAGTTGCCATTTTTTTTCTTGGTTTGTTATGTAGCCACCCCTTGTTACACTAGTCTCCTCTGTCTGTCTCTCCAAGGGCTGACTGGCATCAGCTGTTGTAATAAATTCCCTAATCCTGAAGACCTGGGAGTCACAGATGTTGGGGCCGGAGTTATGCACCAGATGGCAACTAAAAATGATCCAGTATTTCAGGGGGAGATGGGTGAATAAAAAAACAAGTTAACAACTAAAGCAGGATGACCATTTTACAATGCTTTTCATAGCTATTTGAACAAATGGCAGATAGCAGGTGATTATTTCTTGAGTACCCTGGTCATAGCACTTTATAAGTGTTGTTTGTTACGTGGAAAAGTTGCTTAGAAATATTACTATTGTATTCCCCTTGCAAGAAGAGAAAATATTTCTGTGTTTTTTTGAAAGATTAAAAAGTGTTACCTAGGGATAAGAGGACTAACTATATTGCCTAAACTTTCAGTGGTGCATGCTGTATTTAGAGTCAGAGAGCCTGTTTACTTACCTGTTCATAAGATACAGCATGGTGTAGTGGATAGATCACAATACCTGTACTCAGAATCAGGAAGCCCTGGGTTGGAATTTTGCCTCAGACCCCTACTAGCTGTGGGATCCTGCGCAAATCACTTAAGCTCTTTGGGCCTCAGTTTCTTCATTTATAAAATAAGGGATGGGGAGTTGCAATAGGAGAGTAATAGGTAACACTTGAACCTCACATTAGTCTAATCAGATCAAAGGAGGGAAGAAGACATATATATGTTGGGATACAGAAATACATTTTACTCAACAGAGAAACAGGAGAGAAAGGGAAGAATAAGAGGGAGGGTAGATTCAGAGGGGGATTAGTCATAACCAAAGCAAATTTTAACCCTGGAGAGTAGATTTGAAAAGAAGGTTTGAAAGGAAAGGGGTGGAGATGAAAACCTGTGACTGGGCAAGAGAAAGAGAAGGGGTGCAGAAGCAAATTGCATCAAACCTTGAGAACTGATGCTGAGCACATTGTTCTTTGTAACAAGAGAGTGGGAAAGAAAGATAACTAAAAAGAACAACAATAGAAGGAAAAGAAATACAGAATTAAGAGTCGTAATTGGGAGTGTGGACAAGAAGAAGTCCTCTATCAACGGAAGAGGACAGCAGCAGGTTTTGGAAAGCGGAATCAAACAAAGAAGTACATTTGAAACGTGAAGATTCACAGAGAGTAAAATAAGGGGCTAGATTGGAATCTGTTAAAGTTTCAGCTCAGGTAACGAAGGCAAGAGTAGCAATCATCATCTCAGAAAAGGAGAGAGCAAAAACAGACTTAATTAAAAGAGATAAGCAGGGAAATGACATCATGCTGAGAAACACATAGACACTACTAAATATCTCCACTCAATATCATAGCATGTAAATACTGGAAGGAAAAATTAAATGAGTTACAGACAGAAAAGGACGTGAAAATTATAATAGTAGGGGACCTCAATGTACCAATTTCAAACTTAGACAAATCTAACCAAAAATAAAGATGTTAATCTTTATAATTTTATAAACATTAGATATAATCAATATTGATGATTATTGAATGGAAGTAGAAAGGAGTATATGCATACATGCATATATAAATGCTCACAAACACACATACATATATGTATACTTTATATGTATGTATGTATGTACCTGTAACTTGTGTATAGTACCTCTACTGAAATCAATTATGTATCAGGGCATAAAAACCTGATGCAGAAAAGCAGAAGTATTAAACATCTATTTTATGGACCACAATGCAACCACATTGTACTCAATAAAGGAGCTCTGAAGAAAAAATTGTACTGTCCTTTACACTCCCCACCCCCATCTTGCCCCCAACTTTACTCCGGGTTCCAGAATTCCTAGTTCCATTTCTGCCTAGGGAAGACTGTGTGGATAAGCAAGACCCTCTTCTTTCCTTCCCTGTCCCCCCAATCTGTTATCTGTTCATAGAATCTTTCTCTACTCTCTCCCCTCCCCCAACTTATTTTATTCCTCACTCTCCCTTTCCTTGTGCATTCTCAGTTCTCTCTCTTTCTCTTGCTACTTTAGAAGGCCAAGTCCAAGGATTCAATGTTACATAAACCAGAATTCAAGCAACCACCCCCAAATGCCAAAATGGCATTCAGTCATCTTCCGTGTGGTGAAAGACAAGCATCCAGGGCAGGTTTACACCCCATCAAGGAGACATAATCAAAGTTCTAGAAATGGTGTCAGGGGTACTATCTCTACTTTCAAGAGGAAGATATCTTCAAAACCTAAACAAAGGTCTCCTCCTACAACCTCGTTATGTTGAAAAAGCTCCACCTGCACACACCCTCTGTAAGAGTCATCCAGACCAAGTGTCAAACCAAAGAGATACTTACTAGTGTGATGGGAATCACTAGTGTCATGATCATGTCAATAACTCCTCGGGAATTTTTGCTTAGGAATTATTGGAGGATAGAAGAGAGACAAGAAAAAAGGAAAGGGTGAATTTGGCAAATGCTACCCCTTAGCTCCACTTCATCCCCATTCTTCCACCATGCCATGACCAAAGACTGATAACACCTGAATAGACACTTTCAACTTTACCATTCCAGGCCAAAAAAACCCACAAAGTCTCTCAAGTACTCTTTATGTACAAGAATTCTTCAGAGTAAAAACTGGTTGTATTCCAAAGGTTCATTTGTAAGTAATGGGACCCATTAAAGTAAGTATGGAATATAGAATTTGTCCTTAATAGATCAAATATATAAAAATGGACCACAGAATATTGAGCTAGAAGGCACCCTTGAGATTATTGCCACTTGCCCCCACACATTTTTTGCAGATGAGGCGTAGGGAGGTTAAGTGACTTGGAAGATAAACCACAGTTCAGAAATATGCTTAGACGTTGGTCTGTGTCAAGCCTCTGGAAAACAATCAGTGCTATTGCTCCCTTGGGTTAAATTGACATCTACTATGAACTTCCTTCAAGAGAAACACAACTGATTTTTACTATCTTCTTTATTAGCCTTACATTCTCTTGGGGGACCTCAACTGCACTCTCTGGAATATAAGGACTCAATTTGTTTCTCTCCATCTAGCACCAGCTCCTATTGGATGCAGTTTCCCTCAAAGTCAACTGTTTTCTCTGAGACAAATAGTATGCCTGTGACTATTCTGTCAGTTTAAGTTGCTCATTTTCTTCAGTTATAAGACATTCTTGTAGCAATAAGAAAAGCAAATTTGTCACTCCCAGTAGGTAGCGCCAGGGGATGTTTATTTGGTATCTGTGAATCAAAAAGAAAAAAGAAAAACCTATTGTCAAGCATAAATGGAATAAGAGCTTCTAATATGATGGAAACAATAGTATTTAAATGCAGTTGTTTTTTAGAGATATGAAATTTCACATTCACGTTTTTTAATGAGAAGTGATAACAGACATGGGAGAAATGACTTCCAGAAGAGGGACCCAGAATGGAGGACTAATAGACCAAGATAAGTAACACTAAAGAATAAAGGTTAATGATGAAAGTTATGTAGATTCTATTTTAGAGAAGTTGTGAGTTTAAAAAAATAGGAAAACTGGAGAGAATGAGACAAGAAGGAATTCAGAGGCTAGTTCAGGGAGATTCTTGTTACTGAGGTGCCATCTAGAAAAACCTCTAGATTAGGGATCTGATGTATTCAAGGAGACAATTTTGACACAGAAGCTTAGCATGTATTTGAAGTCTATACAGAAAAGACATTTTATTCAATTTAGTTCAAGTCAATCACCATTTATTAAGCACCTACTGTTTAGAGAGCACTACACTAGACACTGGGTGAAATACAAAGTTTAGATGGAGATAGTCACTGACCTCAAGAAACTTAAGAGTCTAGTTAGGAATATGACATCTGCACAAATAATGATAATACAAATTAGTAAGTATATAAGAGAAGTGTAAAGGAAACATTCTATGACCTCCAGTTCTTAATAACCAAAGATACTTAGAGAAATAACTATGCCATTAGATTGGAAGGTATTAAAGAGAAATGGGAAGCAGAAGCTGGAGATAGCTGTAAAACCCTGATTTACATGTTAACCTGTGCCAAACTACAAGGAGCACCAATCAAAATAGTAACAAACATTTTCATAGCACTTTAAGATTTTTCAGAGCACTTGGTTGTGTTTTATGAGAGGCAGCTTGGTCTCACAGAGCAGACAGAGTTTTGTGCCTGGAGTCAGAAAGAGTTTGGTTTAAAACTCACCTTGGATGAGCTGTGTGCCCCTGAGCTAATCATTTGACAGCCTCAGTTTCCTTATCTGTATGCTAGTTTCTCTCACAGAGTTGTTGGGAAGATCAAAAGGTGACCTAACATCTAATTTTAGATCACTATGTAAATGTCAGTTATTGTAGTTTTTATATATGACCTTCAAATAACAATGTAAAAGGCATACCCATTTTACAGATAAAGAAACTATCCTAATACTATCACATTTATATAATGCTTTAAAGTTTACAAAACACAAAGCAAACAAGTCATTATTAGCATAGAACATACAGTTGCCTACCTGTATGCAATGGTACCCAGAAATCTCCACCAGGTGGAATAGATTTTGTTTATCTGTTCTTACTCTAAACTGACTATGAGTGGACTGTCCTGAAAATGCCCTTGGTGGGAATGGCTGCCCCTAGAGAAGTGCAGGCAAAAATCCATTGTCTCGGGAGGACATTGTTTTTAGGAAAGAAAGCCTACCCTGGTGAGTGAGGACAAACACAGACATTCTATCCAGGGCTTGTCTTAGATTTATTTCATCAGAACCTGTATTTTTCACCTCAGGCCTTCAATCTGTTGCACTCTTCATTTAGCATGAGGGCAATTCCCTCTCTTGATAATTAGTTGTTTTCTCTCCTTTTGCTTTCAGTGGCTTCATAAAAGTGATAAATGATTCCTCTTGGACATACCAAATAGAGATTGGCAGGCAATTTAAAGTTAAGATTTCCCGGTAGGGAAATCACACTACTGACAGCAACATTCACAGTCTCTCACATAATTTGGAAAACATTAAAGTCAAGTTTTTATGGTCTCCACTTTCCACTGACCAAAAGGCTTTATTGCCCCTCTCCATTGCCCCACCCTCATTTTCTTCTTGCTCTGTGACTTGAGCCAGCTGTACTTCCCAGTGGTTTCTCCCTTCTACCACCTAAGAGTGGCCCTTGAGTGGTCTTCTTTCCCTCTGCCTCCTCTCACCCAACCCAAACTCTTTCCAAAGTTTTCAAACCTCACAGAAAACTCTGCAGTATGCTGAAATGAAATTTCATGAAGAACAGAAAAAAAAATGACTTTCTCGTATCATGATTCAGAAGGTCATTAAAAACATTCTTTTCCAGTAGATGACAGGTAACTTATTTGCCAGTGTGTTCTTTAAATCTCTGCTCAGGGAATCGGTAGCGTACAGTTAGCAGTATGCTTCCTTTCCATTCCCAGCATGACAGTAGAGTCCAGAGCCCCATGCCATATGGCTGTACTACTGTGGTAATGTCCTAAGCAATTTTCCTAGCTCCAGTTTCTCCTGACTCCACTCCATCCTCTAGCTGAACTGGACACTCATTCTTGAACTTGTCATTCCCTTTTCTGTCTCTACATTAACACTTCCTTACCTCTGCCTGTCAGAATCCTCTGTGAAGAATTTCCTCTGATCCCTTGGTAGTAAGTACTCTCACCATCCTCAGCAGACATTGTATTATGTTTACTTGGGTGTGGGTTGTATACAACAGTAAAATAGAAATTCCTTGAGGTCATGCATGGCATATTTCACTGTGCATAGTAGGTATTCAATAAACATTTGTTGAATTAAGCTGAATTAAGCTTCCTTAAACAGTCTTGCAGCTTCACCTACTTCAGACCCTATTATAATAGCCAAATGTATCAAATTCAGGTTTCTTTACTTGGCCTTCAAGGTCTTCTATCAATTGTTCACTGATTTTTCCCCCATTCCTCATGATACCTAATACTGTGCTTTGCGTATATTAGTCACTGAACAGATGTTGACTAAGAAATAACTAATTTAAACCTTTTTTCTTCCTTCAAACATTCTTCTTTTCATATAGAAAAATACATTATGTTAATTCTTTTTGTCTTTGTGTCATAATCATTTTCCACTTCTAGATCAACCTCTTTTATCAGACAAAAACACACAAGAACATTCAGTATAAAAACCTTGTTTGGCAATATATATAGTGTTCTATCCTTTTGGTCATTGACTTCCATGCTGTGATCATCTATTTTATATACTCAGAATAGAGGTAGGCAAATTATCTAAATTCTCTTGGCCTCAGTTTCTTTATCTGTGAAATTTAGGAATTTGGCACAGTACAATGGAAAGAGCTCTTGTTCTAAAGTCAAAGCACCTACATTGGAATCCCACTGCTGGTGTCACCTTACACAGGTCTACTAGCTTTCACAGGCTTCAGTTTTCTCATCTGTAAAATGAGAAATTGGAGTCAATGACCTCCAAGGTCCCTTCCAGCATAGATCTATGATCCTAAGTAGATTGGAAAAATTTAAATACCAAAAGTTTGGAACTTGGACTCAAGTACCATATGTGTACGTTGGGAGGAGGAAGAAGAAAGAGAAGGAGGAAGATTTTGGAGGGTTTGGGGAAGACTACAAAGTGATGGCCTTTAGATATTATAACAAAATAACACCTTTTGTTTCTCAAAGACTTTTTTCTAATCTTTTCCTACTCCTTGCTGTTAGCTCAGTCTCTTCTTTGTGTAGCCTTGCTATTCTTTGTAGAAGATGATGACTCCCAACTCCCTCTGTAAAATGAAATAGCTAGATGATTTTTAAGGTTTCTTTCTGTTCTGAATTGTATATTCCTGGGCAGATAGTTGATATGTGGATGCCTAACTATATTTAAATAATAGCTGAACATATTTTATCTATTTTTGCAACAAGTCAATATTGAGGTCCTCTAAATGCTGCCTTGTCAAATTTCTTCTTCCCCATCCTTTATGCCTGGTAATCCAGGGAAAGAAGAATCATGAGCTTTTGTGGTGTTTGTAGTATTTTGACTTTTATCATGCCATTTTGTCATTAGAACACTGTATGCTGAGCAAGGTTTTGAAAAATGGTGATTCTTCATTTTCTTCTATAAGCAGGAAAAAATCCAATTTTTTCAGGATAAATGGTTAGCTTTAAAAATATTGATCCTTACTATACTTGTTTGCCAAAAAGATTAAGAAAAATTGTTTTCGTTTCTCATTTTAAATTCTTTTTTGCTTGAGCAATTATAAGAATGAGCATTGTTAGGTTTTTTTTAGATGCCTGTGCAAAACTGTAGAACAATTCTCTGGGTGACAAAGGAGTTTCTCTTGGGAGACTTAAATTTGCCTCAAAAGATAAGAAAGAATGAATTCATAAATCTACATTTCTGCTAGTTAGGATATCCAGTTAGGCTTTCATAAATTGACTCAATTTGTATTTTTAGTTCTTTATACAAGATATAGGAACAAATCATCATTGGTTATAGCTATGTCCTTAACCCAGGATGATCTCAGAGGCCCCTTCTAGTTCTAGCATCCTATGGTTCTATCAACAGCTGTGTGGCAGATGTAAATAAGTATTCAAGCATGCTGAGATGGCATATAAAACATGTCCCTTGCTGCTTCTAACATAAGCTCATTTTTGTAATTAGAAATACCGTGTATAGCTCAATATATTGCTCTCATTAATCACTGTAGTTAGAGAGCAGTGAGTATGGTCATTTGGAAGTAGGGTCATTTTGGAAGTAGAGTCCACTTCATATATCGTTTATCTCCCTCTCTATGGCTTTTCATGGCATATGTGCCTGAAAATCCATGGTTCCATCAATTACTAGTATAAGAAATAAAGAGAAGGAAGAGGCTACAAGACATGGAGGCATTCACAGCCATTAATGGAAAGCAACTAGGTGGCAGGCAAGAAAACAATGATACCTTCTCAAGTCCCTGAATGCTCATAGGCTTATAGCTGGAAGGGAGGGATCAAGATCCTGAGAAATGGACAGATGAGGAAACTGAGGCACAGAGTAGCAAAATATTTTCTCTAATGTCACAAAGTAATATTTGAACCCAAAGTTTCTGCCTCTAAATCCACTCCACCATGTAAATTTGTAAAATCTGCATTTCTGCCTACAACAGTATTCAACCACACCCTCATAAATTCTCTCAGTGTGCAATATTAGTTCTTTACAAAAGATATGGGAAGAAGTCATCATTTGTTGTAGTTGTACCCTTAACCTTTGATGATTTCGGAAGCCCCTTACATTTGGAGTACTTTCCCCATTGTATTGTTGATTGATAGGTCATCTGAAGGCATAGAACCCTAAATGCTACTAATGTGCCTTGTCTCTTATTTCTACTTTGCCTAATACTGTGTAACCAGAATTTGAGTCTGGGGGTAGAAGCATTGAAGTGGGACAGTCATCTGACCTTAGTCAAACTGTATCTGGAATATATTGTTCAATTCTGAGGGTTACATGTAAGGAAATATACTGATAAGCTGCTCGGTATCTAGGTACAGTAGGTAGAGCCCTGGACCTAGAGTCAGGAAGACTTGAGTTCAAATCTGATCTCATATGCTTACTGTCTGTATCATTTTGTCAAGTCACTTAACCTCTGTTTGCCTCAATTTCCTCATCTATAAGATGGGGATAATAATAGTACCTACCTCCCAGGACTGTTGCTGTGAGGATGAAGAGGGATAAGATTTATAAAGTGCTTTGCTAGTTATTATTACCATTATCATTATTAACTGCATCAAGTCCAGGAGAGGACAATCAAGAATGCAAAGAACTTCAAGATCATGTCATATGAAATTTAGTTAAAGGAGATAGGGAAATTTAGCACAGGGAAGAAAAGATTTAGGGAAAAGAATAGCTGTCATCAAGCATTTAGGGTTTTTTACCAGAAAGCTTGCCTTCTCTTACACAGACTCTCCTGATATCTTACCACAACAGTTGTTAGTATTATCCCTATCCCCCAAAATTACTTTCTATGTATTTTGTATATATTTTTCATTTCTTTGTCTATGTATTTGTTATTCCCTGTTTCTCTCCCCCTGATGGCAAGCAAAATAGGATCTTTTGCTGTGTTTGTTTTAGTATAATCAAATGCCTCTGACTGAATCCTGCCTCTATTAATCAAGAGTCTTTACTAGGAGTAAAGTACAGAAGCAAGAGTTCCTTTAACAAGAAACAGTATATATTGTACTGTTAATGTGATTAAAGAACTTCCCCACCCATTAATGGGCCAGCCTATTAACGGCAGTTTTATTAAGGAAGATTTGTAGGAAGGCCCAAGACTTTTGTTAATGAGGCACTGGTTCTCAAGGGTTGTAATGCTCTCTGACTCTAAAAAAGGTGTAAATACTTTGAGTTGAGGTTTTACTTTGGGGCTTACTGACTGGAAGTGTTTGGCCAGATGAGGACTCTGGGAAGCCACTGCTAAGGAGTCCCCTGGCTTGGAAAACTCAGATATCAGTGCTTTTCTCTCTGGTAACTATGGTCAGACAGTTGAACCTGTCTGTTGATAGTCAGGCAGAGGAAACTATGTGTGTTGATCTTTGATATCTCTATTTTCTTTGAAGTTCAGAGTGCTGAACTAGGTGAATGATATATGTGCTTGGTTAAAGGAATGATATGTGTGCTTGATTAAAGTGATTGTTAACCCCTCAAAAGCTGCCTTTCCTTTTATGAATGAAGATCTAAGAACTGGTGGTAGCAGGCCCCCATGCGTATGTTGGGGTGCTTACTGATACACCCCCCCCAATAGACTATAAACTCCTTGACAGCAAGGATAATTCCTTTTTTATCTTTGTATGACCAAACACCAATGGGTTTAAGGGCTTAAAACTGGAAGGGAGGGACTTAGATTCTGAGAATTTAACATTTTTACAGACAAGGAAACTGAGGCCTAGAGTAGTGAGGTATTTTTATTAGTAGTATTAAGTAAAGTAATAATAAGTATAATAAGTAATAGTAATAATATTTTTATTAGTAGTATTAAGGTTACATTTCCCTGAATGCAGTATGCATTTAATAAATGCTTGTGAATTGAAGCAGAATTAGATTTACTCTGTTTCACCCCAGAGATCAGAATAGCCAGTAAGAACTGCAAAGAGTTAAATTTAGGTTTGATGTAAGGAAATTTCCTCATAATGAGGGCTACTCAAAAAAGGAATGGGTTGCCATGGGCAGCTGACTGCCATCCTGTAGTGGAGGATGGATGTCTACTTGTCCAGTGTGTTACAGATGGAAATTTTCAGGTACAGGTTGAACAAGATGGCCTCTGAGGTCCCTTCAAGCTCAGATATTCTGAGATTCTGTAGTTCCCTCCAGCCCACCTTTAAAGCAAAAGTTCTTAATCTTGGGTCCATGGAACTTTAGAAAATATAGCTAGCTAGATGAATGGATGGATGGATAGGTAAATAAAACATACATATGTTTTATCTATCTACCTATTACTATATTTCAATACAATTAGTTTCCTTTGAAATCTTTTATACTTTATTTTATGCTTTTAAAAACATGATTCTGAGAAGGGGTCCATAGGCTTCACCAGACTACTAGTGGGATCCATGACATGAGACTGGTTCAGAAGCCTGGCTAGAATTTCCAGGTGCAATGAGAAGATCCAAAAGCTGCAAAAAGAGTGGCTGAGTGAGCCTCCCAAAAGAGTAGTTGGGAAGACTTTCCTCATTCTAAGGTTTTGGTTTGGGTATTTTGTTTGTTTTTCTTTCTTTTCTTTTTCTTGGGCATGGGGTGATGGTGTTGCAGATAAGAACCTTCTCTGGTCATAGTACATGCTCTTTTCCCCTAGAATTAGAAACTTAACATGTTTCAGCATAGACCTTGCTGACTTTCTCATATGAGTAATGTCATCTGGTAGAAATCATGAAGTGTGATAGGAAAATTGGGGCTAAGCTACAATTTGGTTTAAGCTATAATTGTAACATTTACTAATTGTGTGACTTTTTTTGAATCATACTCCTCTGAGCCTCAGTTTCCTCATCTATAAAAAATGGAAAAAATAATATTTTCACTGTCTTTCATAAAGCTTTTATTTAGATCAGCTAGCTAGGCAGATAAATAGACATGGTAGATAGATAGATAGATAGATAGATAGATAGATAGATAGATAGATAGATAGACAGACAGACAGACAGATTATATGCCAGGTATTGTGCTAAGTGTTGGAGATACAAATATAAGAAAATAAGGAATGACATCTACCAAAGTCCCATGGACTTTGGTACCAGAGCTAGGATTAGGATGCTTCCTCAAATTACTCTCCTACTACACAGCCCAGCAAGGATTGAAATGTCTGCTATGATTAACTCCTTTGTGAGAATTTGGCAGTTATCGACCCATTTTTGGCCAATTACTGGTGTAGCTTTACCTCAACTCTATGAGAAAACCCTTTAAAGGAGAGGTTGCAATGGTGAAAAGCAGAATGAACTTACATAGGCAGTATCTAAAGGAGTAATAGAGAAGCACACAATGTGAATCTTTTTGGTGACCTAGTTTTCAATGAGGATATACACAATGATGCTGCTAATGTTTGTACTTTTTTAAGGCACAAAAATTAGAAATTGTGCATGGTAAACACTTGAAACTATAATAAAATAGAAAATGTTCATCTATGTGAACCTATAGAAAAAGGAAGGAATTTTTTTTGGCTTCATTTCCCCAGTTCATCTTGATTCCTTGCTCCTATTTATTGCTGTTTAAAAATATATACTTATATACTAATATATTTAGCATGAAATGTTTATTAGGCAAAAAAACCATTTGTTCATTAATTTATTCAATAAGTATTTATTTAGCACTTCTTACATGCCAGGCATTGGGCTGGAATCTTACATTCTACTTTACCATCTTCATGTATACTCTCTCTACCCTTAATTCTTCACTTTCTTACTCTGCAACTTTTTCAGGATCCTAAAATTTACATATTTCATATTTATAAAATGAAAGTGACTGTCTATTCCTAACCTTGACAAGATATTACATAAAAGATTAGATAACCATAAATAATATCTCTTGAAGCTTTCAACAGAATGCTTTTGGTTTGTCCTATATGATTATTTATTTTTATAGCTCATATTAATCTAGGATTTCTTTCTCATAACACTATCAGTCTTATTGGCCAAGGACATCATAAGAGTTTCTTCAGGATTATATGCAGAGAAAGTTAATTTTTCAAAACGTTGCATTCTTCAGAAGGGTTGAGACTAGAGAAAAAAGGTGGTTGGAAAACTGAATGTAAAATGATTAGGAACATTTAAATTTTATGCATTTGTTCTCACCAGGATCATTTCTATTATAACCCTTGACAGAAATATTGAGAAATACCTGAAAGAGTTCAAATTTATCAGCAGAATTTGAAATTCCTACAGCAACAGAGAATCACAAATTACTTGTAAATATTTTATATTGCCTTAAGGCTCAATAGGAAATGTCTATTTTTTACTGTTTGCAAGAATTGGATGCTTAAAAAACTTGAGTTTCAATGTGACAGTAGCTGGATTATTCTAATTTTTTCCCTGAAAAAAAGTATGAGTATTTTATTGACCAATGTTTTAAGCACTTTGTTATATTAGGATAATAAAATCTGCATATACACTGTGAATAGACCTATTTCAGCAGTCTTCAAAGACTAACAATAGAACTATACTAGTGAAGGAAAATCAAGACCAACTATGTGTCTCTTCATTCATCTCCAAATCACTGAGATTTTGTTTTGGAACAGGGAGCTTCATAATCAGATACACACTCAGAAAAACTGACCCTTTCAGGACTATCTATTTTCAATTCTAGCCTCCTCCCAAATGAACAGGACACTCCTTGTCCATTGAGAGGTTAGGAATCACCCCATGGAGCAGATCATCCATGAAACAAACAATCCAGGGAGAAGATAGTAGCTGATGACCATATTCACATCACCTAGATTAGGAAGGCAATGTATATGAACTAAAAATCAATAGAAAGACAGAGACCCAGTGAGTTAGCTGAGAGTTAGGGAATGTAACATACTGAGGCTTCTACTCTACTGATTAAGATAATGATTATTGATAACAACAGCAACGATAACTAGCATTTATATAGGGCTTTATGGTTTCCAAAGGGCTTACATTGATTATCTCATCCGATTCAGTGGATCACGGATTTAGAGCTGAAAGGGACTGAAGACATTAACAATCAGAATCATCAATTTCAAACTAGGAAGGGCATTGTAGGTCATCATATTTCAGATGGGGAAAGTGAGGTCCAGAGAATTGAAGTGATTTACCTAAAGCAACACAGGTAGTAAGTAGCAGAACTGGACTTGACCAGAGATGCCTCTGACTCCCAGTGCCAGCTCTTTTCACTGTGTAAACTAGTGTCCAGTCTGGCCCTATTGCCTCATTTTACAGATAAGTAAGTTGAGACCTAGAGATGTGAAATGACACACAGGTCCTATGTGGCAGACCTAGGTCCTCTGACTCCAGATCTAACCCTCTTAGCTACCACCGTATCCTCTCTCCATTTGTAATCCCCAAAATTTCCCCATGCTCAGTTTCCTGACAAGGACTTAGAATAATATTACTAGCCAAGCTGTTAGTGAAAATGTTAATGAATAACATCTCAGCTTACACTAGTAGAGTGGAGATGGAATGTATTTTTTAACATGGTTGTAATTCAGCATAGCCTCCAAGAAACTCCTTTTCTCCTTGTACTGGCAAACCTGTCACACTCACTCACAGGGAACCGGAAAGTTCGGACCAGGGATCATAATGAGTCTTGAAGCCCAGCAGCTCTCAAGGTGGTTGTTGTTTGTTATTCAAAGAACAAACTGCACATCTCCTCTGTGGGGAACAAAAGTCGTCAGTACACCAGTTTCTTTGTTCATTTCTCTGCGTCTGCTAGATCACACAAACAACCTGCATGTTGAAAATGAGTGACAGGTAGCAGGTCCATTTTAGGGAGCCCAGTCATTCCATTCATGTCTTAGAGAAGAGGAAAGTATTGAGACCAGCCTGTCTAGCAGGGGGATGTGGTCTGATTCTTTAAATTTGTAAATATAAACTTAGATCTGTTTTTCTTCCCTTAAAAGAAGAACCACATATTAAGTAAGTCTGGTGTAAAAACAAACCAGACCAGGTTTCACTTAGAAGACATCTGTTTCTTATATATTTGGGGTTTAGTAAGGAAAATTGATGCTTGTGGGAAAACAGCAACAAATCGGAGAATAAAAATCCTTCCAAAGAGTGTGCCATCCCATGACCAAAAGCTATCCTGAAATCAGAACCTTTAATGGTTGCAATGAACAAGAGGCAGTACAGCACAGTAGAGTGTCGAACCTGGAGTCAGGCTTGTCCTGGTTTAGAATCCCACCTGATTCTTTAGTAGCTTTGTGAGCACAAGGACTTGTCTGAGTCTTGGCTTGTTCATCTAGAAAATGAGGCTAAGGATGTTTGTGGTAACCAATTCACAGGCTTGTTGTGGGCTTCTACAGAATTTAGGAAGTGCTGTGTAAGTGTCAGTTATTAATATTATCATTATCATTAGTAAGAATGGGAACAAAGAACTGAACCATTATTTGCCTTTTAGATAGAAGACCAGCCTTCATTTTTTTTTTCATTTAGCAATAGGAATAATCAGAGATGGTAAGAGCATCTTTATCACCACTATTATTAAAAAATCACTTCTTGTGTGTGTGTCACTGTTTTGGATATTGCACAAAATGAGTTTCTATACTTGGATTATACCACTGAGGAATTTAACCTCTTTTCATTTTTGGTATGTTTTTATTCTTTTAAAATATAAGCATACACACATATACATATTTACATATATATGTGTGTGTACATATATATATATATATATGATTTTTCAAACATTTTTTTCTCCCTCCTATCTTACTAAATCTGCTGAAAAGAAAGGAAGGAAGAAGGAGAAAGAGGAAAGGAGGGAAGGAAGAAAGAAGAAAACTCTGCATCACATAAGTATAATCAAGCAAAAGAAATTTCCACATTGGCCACATCCAAAAATATGTTTCTCTTTCTGAATATTAGCCCATCATTTCCACAACTGCCAGTAAGATAGGCAGTGTCCTTCATTTGTCCTCTGGAATCATGGTTGATCATATCTTTGATCAGAGTTCTTAAGTCTTTCAGAATTATTCATTTTTAAAATATTGATGTATAGGCAGTGCTGATATTAACAGAAAAAAAGGAAGTTCTGATAAAGGAATGAATACTGAGCGAGTTGTTGCCTTAAATATATTGATAAGTACTTTTAGCATCAGGTACAAGCAGAAGGGTAATTACATATTGGGAAATGCTGAATTAGGAAGCTCATAGGATTTACATATTTTGATAGAGTGGGGCCAACAAGGGCTACAACAACAAAAATTGTAGGAACTAAGTATCTTAAATTATTTTTAGGAAAAAATATAAAGCATAGAATTAAATGTGACAGTAGTTACTATACACTAATGAACTTGCTCCAAGGGATGCCACCCTTCTCTATAACATCCACCTCCCACTCAGATTTAACTGAAGAGAGTTGTTTTCCATCACCTGAGGATGTAGCCAATTTGAAGTGTAAGCATATTAGAGGAGGGGCCTAGAACTTTTTTAAATTGGAAAATATTATGGGGGAGGCTATAGAATGAATATTACTAAGTAATTCAAAAGGCATTCCATATATAGCTTGCCCACCCTCCATCTCACCCTTTGGTGCCACAAGCCTAGGGCACCCTTAGCCACCCACATCTCTTTTACTAGCAGACCCAGGGCTTGGCTCTCTGGCTCCTCTTACTGGTGTCTCATAGCTACCATCTCTCTTTTTGACCTAAGGTTCCTCTCCAAACAGCTTTGCCTACAGTGATGGGATAGGATTTTTTCCTCTTCTTTCCTCTTCTTCCCTTTTTCATGAAATCAGCATACTCATTTTCTTTAGGGGTATATATACTTATATTCTAAACATTAATCATCCCAATGTCACATTTAAAACAAAGGTTGACAAATGTGCACCCAAGGGCCAAATCTGGTCTACTGTCAATTTTTGTATGGCAGGTGAACTAAAAATGTTTTTTACATTTTTAAATACAGAATTGTAAAAATCGTTTTTAGCTCACTAGCACAGGGAGACTGCCAGTGTGACTTGACCCTCAGGCCACTGTTTTTGGAAACCTCTAACAATAAAGGACAAGTTATGTGAACCTTAATAGTTCTGATTTGGACAAATCACTTCATAGGCTTTAGAGAGCTTGAAGGGACCTTGGGACCGCAAAGCTGTCATATTACACATGAGGAAAATGAGACCTAGAGAGGAGAAGGATCTTAATTAGCCCCTCAGTACTAGTCTAGATGAGGAAACAGAGGACCAGGAAAGTTATAGGTAGTAAGCAACAAAGGTAGGACTTGAACTCAGGACTTGTAGCTCCAGAGCCAGTGGTCTTGACACTGCACAGTGTTGCTTCTTAGGTCACACAGGTAGAGACAGAATTCAACCTGAGGTCTCTTGACTCTTAGTTTAGGACTTGTTTACTTCCTTTCACCACATGAGTTGAGGGGGGTGCGTATCTACCCCAGGCATGTGAAGACACCCCACAGGGAATGTGCAAAAGATCAGTTTGTTCCTAAGGTCATGATGGAGGCTGAAACAGTCACTATGGAGCACTTAGAGCTTGGTCAGGCATCGGAAATGCCAAGGTCATCCACTGTGCCTTGTGCCCTCATCAGTTGTCTTGACTTTTGTACTTCCACTGGACTTCGATGACTCTGGAAAAGAGAGTAAGGCCAATGACTTTGTGCAGCAACTCTGCCTTACTCAGATCCAAATCACACTCAATAAGGTATCACCTGTCATTGTCATGGTTCCCTTCAGAAAAAAAACCCATAAATGACAACATCAACATGATACTTCATTCTCTTCCTGTCACTGAGTCTCCTTTTCCTCTGGAAAATTAATGGGTCAATACTCAGTATTCTCTAATATCCCTTCTAGTTCTAAGTGCTATGAACCAAGAAAACCACCTCTCTGGGCTTATGGTTTTCTCATTTAGAGATGGGAAGGTTCTAGATTAACAGTCACAGAGCCCCTCTGGACTTCAGTGTCTATGATGCTTTGATCCTGTTCTAACCTCCCCTCTTCTGCCTAATTGAATTACTCCTTGTTCTTGTCTCCAGAGTCCAGTGGCCTGATCCTATGTGGAATGTAGGCAATATCATACTCTGGGAAACCGAATAGAGATAGATTCAGTCTAGCCGGGCTGCTAGGTATCTTAGCCTTCCTAAACTTGGCTCTGAGTGTGAGATGCCTGACCGGAAAAGAATTTCTTCTATGTCTTTTTCTCCACCAATTTCTCCCCTAGGCTTCAAACCATGCTCCAAGAGCATGAGAGATGTTTCCTAAATCCTCTCCGAAGGTTTTTCTGTGCTCCAGACTTCCTGGAATTCTAGGCTCTTGGGCCCTAGAAGAGAAATATCTTTCCCTGTCTCTCCTAAATTTCCAACATCCTTACAATTGCTTTCTTTACTCTTCTGAAAAGTTCAGCGACACCAACTCTTGGAATCTTTTTCTCCATCTTGACCCGTTCCTCCCTGTTTTGGTTTCTTTCTGTCACTAAATTCTTCTGTGCTTTAGTTGAAACTTTATTTTTCTACCTTTTGCCCTATACTGGTAGTATAGATTTAGTAGCCATATGTATGAGAATCTTTAGTCAATATCCTTTAGTGGACATTCCATGTAATGTCATGTAACTTGAGATTCAAAGGACTCTAACGAAGCTTAATGCTAATAGCATAGATAATGTTAGGAAAAGATGTGCAAGAATAAAGCTTCTATTATTCTTCTTTAGTTGATATCATTTTAAGAGGGATTGGAGTCATCCAGGAAAAAGTTAAGAAAATCAATCTGTCTTTATTCTTTGCAGAGATGACATTTACCATCAGTTTCAGTTCATGTGTTGACTAGTTTTGCTGAACTCCTTTTTTCTTTTTCTTATTAAATCTTTGTTCTGAGGAATGGCTCTCTGGGCAGGGGAAGAGAGGGGGACATATTCAGAAATGAAGGTGATGTGAAAATGAAAGCTATTACTACAATTTTTAAAGAGTGAAAGTTATAAAACAAATTGATCTAAAGTTTTAGTCATAGTCTTACATGTGTTCTGCCTGCTATTTATGATCCATACAAGGCTCAGCTGAACTGTCTGACATCACTTCTAGTGAAAGCCAAAGTCGGTGTGGGGTCAGAGAGCCAAGGGAAGTGTGGGCAGGAAACAGAGTCTTTGAGTCATGGCAGGGGAATGTGCAGATACTCATTTTTGATAACGCTCAGCCAAGCCATATTGTTGATTTTGGAAGATTTGGCGTGGGAACCCCAGTAGAGTCCTGACCTTTTTGATGTGTATTTGTAAGTATGTTTCCTGGTGTGTTTAAGTGGTTTGAGCTAATTATTTCTTTCTGTACTTTAGCCGAAGAAGCATCGCCATAGTGGCCCCTTGAGAGTCTGTGTGTGTGTATGTTAACTCTCTGTTTTAGCACATGTGCTACCTAAACAATGGAGTCACAGGATTCCAGAGATAAAAGCATTCTCAGAGGTCCACCCAGGCCAAGCTAGACTTAAAACAGGATCTCTAACATGCCTGCTAAGAGGTCATCCAGTCTTTGCTTGAAGACCTCCAATGTAGGGAAGCCTGGACAGATTAGATTACATAAAACATTTGTATTAAGCTCTTATTATGTGCCTGGCACTGTGCCAAGCATTGGCGATATAATTACAAGCAAAAAGAAAGTTCCCAACCACAGGACGCTTTCATTCTAATGGGGGGAAGAACACATAAAAGGGGTTTTAAAAGGGAGGAGTGGTGATGAAGAAATGAGTAGGGGTAGCAAGGTATCAGGAGAGTTAGTTCTACTGGGTAATGAGTGGGAATGTTCCCTTTAATGCTAGAGACCCCACCTTTGTGATTTCTTCCTTGAGTATTGAGCTACATATATTTGATGAGGTAATAGGATTTAAAGCCAGAAGAGGTCATGTGATCCAATCCACTCATTATATGTACAGCCTTTAAGAAAGCTCCTCGAGGACAAGGATGGTTTCCATTTTGTCTTTGCATTTCTTTATATGAGTAGGATCTAGAATGATGCCACACTGCACACAGTAAGCTCTTAATAAATTTTGATTGGATTGGATAAAGAAACTGAAGCCGAGAGAGGCTATTAACTCTGCCTGACGTTCAGAGAGTAGTAAATTTCTGAGTAAGCATTGAACCTGGTTCTCTTGATTAAATATCCCACTCTTTCCATCAAATTTTGCTGCTTCTCTACTATAAAAATAACTTGAGTTCATTTTTTTTTCCATTGAGGAATAATCCTACTTCACACATGAACTTAATTATACTAGCAGTTTGGAGAACACAGTTTGAGCCAATGTTGCTCATGTCTCCTGTCTCACTTCTAGTTCCAACCTCTTGACAGTCCTAAGAAAACATATATAAACTGAAGGCTCTTAACCTTTTTTGCATATCACAGGTCCCTTTGACAGTCTGGTGAAGGATATAGATAAATATACAAAATTGCAAAGGCAACCAATTATACCAAAATACAGTTATCAAAACATATATTTTTGAAAGTTCATAGGCTTCATATTAAAAACTTCTGCTTAAACAGATTTCATCATCTAAGAGAAATATAAATAATTTTGGACACTGCTTTGAATAAGCACTTATAATACGCAGGCTTTTATTTATAGCTTTGAATAATAGTTGAACTGGCCAAGTTTTCATTATATCCACCAAATCTGCACTAGCCACAAGTCATTCAGGCAGCAGCCTTGGCACCCCAGACATCTTCAGGAAAACACTTCCCACATACACATCCCAGAAGTAACTCCAGGGGCTAGAATGAATACATGGGTAAGCCTAGTCACAAGCATGCTCCAAAACCTCAGAAGCTGATCTCACTCTGCTCCAGGTCTCCTCTCTCTCCACACTTTTCTTGTGGTTCCTTGTGTTCTTTACTATTCCCTAAGCACATGAAGCCAAGGAAGAAGTGACAAGACTACCTCTGAGAAAGCAGATGGGAAAGATGAAAGCTGGCACTCAGTAAATATTTATTAAGTGCCTGTTATATGCTAGATATTGGGTGAAGTGCTGGGAATCCAAAGAAAGGCCAAAGAGAGTTCCTGCTCTTAAAGGAGCTCTTTCTAGTAGGGGAAATGCCAGGCCAACAACTATGTATAAACAAGCTGTATCAGGGATAAATGGATAATAATCAACAGAGGAAGGCACTTGAATGAAGAGGCATGGGAAAGGCTTCTTGTAGAAGGATTTCAGCTCTGACTTGAAGGCAGTCAGAAAAGCCAAGAGTCAGAGATGAAGAAGGAGAGCATTCCAGGTATGAGGACAGCCAATGAAAAGGCTCAGAGCCAGAATATGAAGCGTCTTGTTTGCACATCAGCAAGGAGGTCAGTGTCACTGTATCACAGAGTATGTGGTGGGTATGAGGGTGTAAAAAGACTAGAAAGGTTGGAGGAGGCATGGGGAAGAGAGAGGTTATAAAGGGCTTTGACTGTCAAATAGAGGATTTTATATTTGATCCTGGAGGTGATAGTGAGTCACTAGAGTTTACTGAGTAGAGGGTCAAACCTGTGCTTTCAGAAAATCCCACTGAAAGAAAGTACAAAAGTATTTATAGCAGCTCATTATGTGGTAGCAAAGAATTGGAGATTGAGGGAGTGGTTGAACAGGTTGTGATATATGATTGTGATATAATACTATTGTGCTGTAAAAAAAAAAAAGAGATGAGCAGGATGATTTCAGAAAAACCTGGAAAGACTTATTGGAACTCACGCAAAGTGAAGTGAATAGAACCTCTAGAACATTGTACACAGTAATGGCAGTATTTTAAGGATGATTGGCTATGAAAGACTTAGCTACTTTGATCAAGAAAGTGATACAAGTCAATTCCAAAGGACTCATGATGAAATTCTATCTCCAGATACAGAATTAATGAACTCTGAATGCTTCATTTACTTTCTTCATTTTCATTGTTTTATTTTGTTTGTGTTTTCTTCATACGATGGCTAATATGGGAATATGTTTTGCATATTATCACATATATAACCAATATCAAATTATTTGCTTTCTCAAGATGGGGAGAAGGCTTGGGAGGGAGGGAAAGAATTTGGAACTCAAAATTTTAGAAAAATTCATTTAAAAATGCTATGAAGCTAAAAACAACAGACCCTGGCAACAGATTAGATAGAGGGGATAGTGATAGTGAAGAATCAAGGATGACACATAGGTAATAAGTTTGGGGGGACTGAGAGGATGGTGGTTCCTTTGATGGTAATAGAGATATTAAGAATTGGGGAGGTTTTGAAAGGAAAGATTTGTTTTTAGATATATTGAGTTTAAGATATCTACAGGACATCCAGTTTAAGATGTCCAATAGTCCATTGGAGATGCTGGAGATCAGTAGATAGGCTAGGGCTAAATAAAGTAGATTTGAGAATCATCAGCTTAGCAATAATAACTTAATCCATGGGAGCTGATGGAACCATCAAGTAAAATAGTATAGAAGGAGAAGAGGAGGATACAGGACAAGAGCCCTGTGGGACACCCATGCTTAATGGATGTGACCTGGATAAAGATCCGAAAAAAAATGAGAAGCAGTCAAATGGGGATCCTGAAAACCTAGGGAGAAGAGAGTAGTAAGAAGCGGGTGATCAACAGTGTCAAAAGCTGCAGAGAGGTGGAGAAGGAAGAGGATTGAGGAAAAGCTCATTGGATTTTTTCAATTAAGAAGTCATTGGTAACCTTTGAAAGAGTACTTTTGAGGTCAGATGGGGTCAGAAGGCAAATTGCAAAGGGTTAAGAAGAGAATGACAGAAAAGGGAGTGGAGATACTTATTGTAGATGGCCTTCTCAAAGAATTTAGCCATGAAAAGCAGAAGAGATATGGGATGACAGTTAGTGGGGATGGATGGATCAAGTGAGGAGTTTTTGAAAATGGGGGGAAGGGTGATCATGTGCATGATAAGCAATAGAGAAATAGCCACTGTGTAGGAAGAGATTGAATATAGTTGAAAGAATGAATGATGGGGGGGGGTAGTCTGCTGGAACAAGTAGGATAGAATGGGATCCCTTATGTGTGTAGAACGGTTTGCCTTGGCAAAGAGAAAGCCCACCTTTTTGTGTGAGGTAGGGGCCAAGGAGGATATAGTGATAGAAGGCAGGATGAGGAAGACAGGGACCTTTTGGCAAATGGCCTCAAATTTTTTTTTAGTAAAATATGAGAAAAGGTTCTTAGCTCAGAAGATAGGGGTGTGGGAAGTCATGGGAGAGTTCTTCTTCCATCACTACTTCCTGTTGAGATTGAATGTAGATCTGTCCCTGTCCCAAGAGGTCCTATTCAAGGGGTCAGTTCTTTAGCTAGAATCTGGAGCTTGGTTGACTCCAGGTCCAGGGGCGACACATCACAGTCGTGGACAAGGGGTGGACATCCAGCTTAAGCAATCAGACATCTGCAGGTAGAGGGTACTAAGCTGTAGAAAACAAATCTAGCAAACAAGTTTAACAGACAAAAAGACAAAAAGAAAAGAGACAATAATCAAAAGCAGGTCAGTAGAGGTTCTGGAGTCCATGAACCCAGTATCATAGCCTCATTCACAGTAGAATATATGAGTTAAGGGTACAGTTTGGTAATTATTTTCTCAATAAACAATAGTTATGGTATTATCTTTCCCATGTGCTATAATTTCCACAGCCTTTGGAATATCATCTGACTTCCATTTTACCCATACTTTAGCTCCTAATGTTATTGTATTAGTAGAACCCAATCCTTCAGTTCCTTTGCTAGTTATTTCAGAAGGAGGGTCAATTTCCACAAAGGGTATTGTTGCACAAGGAATAATAGTCACTTGAACCATTCTATCATTTTTACAAAACTGTATAGGTTCTTCACCTAAATTTTGGAATGTCACAATAATTTCTCCTTGATAATTAGAACCTGTCACTTCAACCAATCCATGTATTCCTCAAGATACTAATCTAGATTTAAGTAATATCCACCCAAAATGATTTTGGGGAATTCTAATACATATTCCAGTAAATATTTTTCTTATTTTTTTCTATCAAACCTAAAGTCCTCTAAACAATGTAAATTACATCCTGCCAAACGAGGTGTCCCTGGATACAATGCTGGGACATCTGGCCTCACAGTACAATACTAAATATTTGGGATCTTATGTGTTTGTTGTTTTCTAATTTATAGATTTGGGGCTCACTATTCTGGCTAGAGGTGTACTTCCTTCTAATGGTCTGTTATTCAAATTATGTAAAACAGTGAACAAATTATCTTTCCAATGTCGATAAGAATTACTAGAACTTAACTTCCTTAACTGTTCTTTCAGTTATCAATTCATTCTATCAATTAACCCAGACATTTGTGGATAATATGGAATATGACATAGTCATTCTATGTTGTTTAATATACAATATCTCTTAATTTCATTACCTTTGAAATGTGACCCATTGTCACTGGATCTGCACTGGAGTTCCATAATATATACTTATGATATCTAGAGTTTTACAAGTGTTTTTCTGGGTCACATTTTTTATAGGGACAAGCCACTAGTGCATCTGGACAGGTGTCAACACAAGTACATATAAATTTGCATCTTTTATCTTGGGGGAGGGGTCCAATATAATCTATTTGCCAAATTTGGGTTGGTACTTTTCCCCTTGCTATCTCTCCAGTCCCAAGGAACAGTTCATTCCTCTTTCAACTGACAGTCTCCCACTGCATCCTGGGCCATCTCTAGTCATCCTGATGAATATCTGGTCACTGGATCCAGATGACTCAGGAGAAGAAAGTGGGGCTGGTGACCTTGCACAGCCCTCCCTCACTCATCATTGCTCTGTTGTCATGGTCTTCTTCAAAAATGAAGGACAAACACATATAACATTCTTCTGCTATTTGTTTTAA
Organism: Bettongia penicillata ogilbyi; assembly: GCA_023548195.1. Lineage (NCBI taxonomy): Eukaryota > Metazoa > Chordata > Mammalia > Diprotodontia > Potoroidae > Bettongia > Bettongia penicillata. The sequence continues at coordinate 4,851,820 of JAJHZJ010000061.1, forward strand.
CAATGAATGAGAGATACTAATACATTGTTCTTGTGCCCGCTGATGTGTGGCCTGAACCCCTAAATGCCTGGCCATTTGATGGACCCATTTTGTTAGTACCAGAACATCAGTTGGTGTCAGAGTAGGGACAATATGTTGAGTAGCAATCTTCGCTAGTCAATCAGCATGTGCATTGTACTCATGTTCTGGTGTGAGGACCACATGAGCATCTACAAGAAAAACTGACAGATTAGTAACCAAAGACATGTCCCATATATCTTCCCATAATTCTTTGCTTAAGACTTGTTTACCATGAATTTCCCAATTTTGGTTTTTCCACATGAGCATCCATGTAGCTAACCCATTAGCTACCAACCATGAATCAGTAAATATATGATACTGTCCTCCTTGTTCTGTTTTGATCACTTGATGGAGTACCATAAGTTCAGCTTATTGATTATTTATACCTATCACAGTACTTTCTAAAGTCCACCTAGTATATGGGTTATAGGTTACCATTTTCCAATATCTTTTGTGGCCCAAATATTTTGCTGTCCCATCAGTAAACCATGCATGTCTCTTTTGTTCTTCAGGTAATCCATCATATTCCTCATTCCATTTTACCAAGGACTGTGCCAGCTGTTGCTTTCATTCAGGGGGTATATCATTTCCTTCAGTGTTTTTGTTTGCTGTAGATTCATGTAAAGCAGAAATTCCACTTTTGCCTGTTTTAGGTCTATTTTGAATATACCATTATAATTTAATTATGCTAGCCTCTTGAGCATGTCCAATTCCGTGAGAAGCTGGGGTACTCATTACCCAGGTCATAATTGGGATTCCAGGCCTGAATATTACCTCATGGCCCAAAATCACTTTTTCAGTCTCTACCAAAACCCAATATGCAGCTACCAACTACTTTTTAACAGGGGTATATTGAATTCCAGATGAAGGGAGTTTCCTAGACCAAAATCCTAAGTGTACATTTCAGCTGTATTATTTTGGCCATAAACTCCAGTGACTACAGTCACTTGTACTTCCACCACTTTGCACAAGTCATAAATTTAAGGACAATTTTATAGCAGCCTTTGAATCTTCAAAAGCTTTACTCTGCTCAAGTCCCCAGTCAAATTCGTATTTTTTTCTAGTAATTTTATATAAGGGTTTCAAAATTTGTCCTAGATGTGGTATGTAAGGTCACCAATATTCATCTAATCCTATAAACTTTTGAGCTTCTTTCTTATTGGTGGGATAGGAAAATCCTGAATCTTTTGTTGGGAAAGTCTCTCACAGCCCCTTATTCCATTGTATCCCCAAAATTGTATGGTTTGAGCTGGCTCTTGAATCTTTGCAGGATTAATTTCCCACCCTTTGCTTTTATATGCTCAATTAAAAACATCAAACTTTTTTCCACTTTTTTCATTTTTTCCCTGTATCATAATATAAACTATGTAGTAGGTAAGCTGTACACCAGTATCACTAATTCATCTAAATATTCAGCCACAATCCTATGACAAATAGTGAGGTTATGCAGATACCTTTGTGGCAAGCATGTAAAAGTATATTGTCAGCCCTACCAAGTGAAAGCAACTTGGTTCCATTGTTTAGAATCTACTGGAATAGTAAAGAAAGCATTCTCTAAGTCAGTACCTGCATACCAAGTACCAGCGTATTTCTAGATCCTTTCTATTAAGGTAATGGTATCTGGAACAGCAACATACAAGGGAGGAATCACCTTATTCATTTGTCTGTAATCCATTATCATCCTCCATGTCCCATCTGACTTTCATACTTGCCAGACAGGATTATTCCATCGAGTGGTTGTAGAGACTAATACTCATGCCTTAACATATTCCTTTATAGTATTGGTCATTTCATCTTGCCCACCTGTACACGATACTGCTTTAAAGTAATTATTTTAAGAAGATTAGGTAAAGTGATTGGGTCCATTTTTATTTTACCCACTAAAACTGCAGTTAATACCTGTCTTCCTTACTACAAATTGGTATCTCCCCAGGTAAATTTAAAGTCATACCTCTCAATATACCTATTCCAATGATGTATTCAGGAATGGGTACAATTACCACGTATATACTTTCTTAGGTAATTGCCCAATTTTCATCATTAATTTGACTTGTCTGGCTAATATTTCAGCCCCTCCCAGTCTGTGATGGTGATAGGAGTTCCATGTTTAAACTTATCAGGGTTTCTATGTATAAGGGAAGCCTCCACCCCAGTTTCTATTAATGCCCTAGTTATAGTATTTAATACATTTTTCCAATATATAGTCAAACTGATATGGGGTCTGTAATCCTTTCTGTGTGTTCCTTTAATTTGAACTGGGGTTTGGATAAGTTCCTATTCTCCCTAAAGGTATGATGAACTTGAATACAGTGTTTCAGGAGGATCTGTAGAGGCAGTTCGTACTTCTCTATTCCATCTAATATCAAGCCCCTTTTTTTGGTACATTCTGAACAGTTCATTAGTTGGAATACTATGCTTCCAAAATCTACCCTTGTTCTCAACAGAGCAGTAAGCAATCCTTTCCTTGTCAATTTGTTCTGACTTTGAATCTACTGGCTGTTTACTCTTCTCTCGAAGAAGAAATTTATCTAGGAGGAACTGTCTTCACTATTAGATTCCTATGAGAAACGGCTAAGGGAGTATCATAGTACACATCTGCATTTCTGATCATTATGGCAGTCTTCATTACCTTCCCCTTTAACTTTCTCATACAGTCCCTAAGTATTGATGGTTCTCTCATTTTTGCCTTAATGTGGAGCAAGCTTCAACCTAGAAATCTCTCCATGCAACATTATTTCATTTTCCAACTCTGACAGTTACATTTTCTACCATGCACTGTTCTGACAGTCCTTGTCATGGCAACTAGGCTGGGTCTGTATGCAGGTTGTATGCACACTTCTTTTGCCAGCCTTCTGCTTCTTAGATAAATGAACAGCCTTTTCTTCCACCTGAGACCTCCCAGTCTGCTCTGTTAAAGGAGAGCTCAAACACTGAGAATTCCCATGCAAACTAGCTAACTCTTTTTCCATCTGAATTTTTTTCTTCAGCAGCTCATCTCTGCTTTCACACAAAATACCTGTTAATAAAATCCATCCTCCCCTACAGCTCTTTCCCTGGTCTTATTGATATTTCTTACAAACATCTTTCTAAGTCTCTAGGTTCTCCCTCCTGTAACCTCACTTCCTAGTTTTTAGCTTTTAGCCCATTCCTTTGTACAACAACTCTGCAGACCTTCAGTTCGGTAATCAGTCTCATACCTCTTCTCTCCCAAATTTTTCTTTGGAGCCTCCCAAACACTGAGCTAGCTCTGGCAATGCATGTGTCGACCTCATTGTCAATGTGTACATTCCTGGAAAGTACACTACCAAGGTAAATGAACTTATCCACAGCATTCAAAACTTCTCCATTTGTTGTAATTGATGGTTCCATGTATGGATGGTATGGTGGTGGCTGATGGAGCACCTGTGTTTTCTTGGTATTAATTGTTAGGCCAAAATTAGCGCAGGCAGCAGAGAATTGATCCATATTTTATTGAATCTCAGCTTCAGCAGCTGCACTGAGTGCATAATCATCTGCAAACAGAAAATCATGCACCAACACTCCCTCCACTTTGGTTTTGGCTTGTTGCCTTTTCAAATTGAAGAACTTACCATCAGTATGGTAGTTGACCTTGATGCCATGTTCATTCTCTTTGAAAGCACTTGACAACATGGCTGAAAGCATCACACACAAGTACATAGCCCTGTTTCCCTCCATTAGTGACTGGGAAGACATGAGATCATTGTCCACTATCCAAAACCCGGGCAAACATGCCATCATGAAATTGATTTCAATATTGATGAACTTCTCTGGACAGCCAAATTTTGACACAATTTTCCATAAGCCCTCATGACTAACAGTGTCAAAGGCCTTGGTCAGATCTACAATGCTGTGTACAGACCTCTGTTCTGTTCCTGGCATTTCTCCTGGAGTTGTTGGGCAACAAACACCACATCAACTGTTCTTTGGTCCTTTCTCAAGCCACACTGGATGTCAGGTATATGACCATCTTCCAGGTGAAGGATCAGCCTATTAAGGAGGACTCTAGCAAGAATTTTGCCAGCAGTGACTAAGAGAGATACCCACTTCCTCCCTTTGCCCTGTGATTGTTTCAGGACAATCTATTCCCTTTACCTTTATAGAGATGGACAATGGAGGCATGCTTGAACTCCTGGGGGATAACCTCCTCTTGCCATATAACCTGGAAAATTTCGGTCAGCTTTTGTATGACTAGTGGTCCCCCTACCTTGTAAATCTCACCTGGAATAGGATCAGCATCAGGTGCTTTGCCACATGAAAGGTGCCTAATGGCCCTTAAAAACCTCTTCTTTACTTGGAAGTTCAGTTAAGGAGGGATTGACTTCAACCTGAGGTAAACAGTCAGTGGTCTCAGTATTGATTAATGATCATTTGTTGAGAACACTAATGGAAGTGTTCAGTCCATCCCTCTAGGATCATGTCCTTATCAGAAACCAAACCAATGTGGCTCCATCAGTACTGAGTAGTTATGATGCACCATAGGTTTTTGGTCAATAAATAACTTTCAGGGAATCATAAAAGTGCTTTGGATTGTTACTATCAGCATAAAACTGAATTTCATCTGCCTTCTTACTGAACCAGGAGTCTTGCATCTCTCTAAGCTTTGCTTGTACTTTGCTTTTGATGGAATTAAACTCTTTCTTCTTAGAGGTGGATGAACTATCTTGCTGGTATATCCTGTCAAGTTCTCATTTTTTGTTTAGTAGCTTTTGTTTAGTAATTTCATCAAAGCAGTCTAGGTGTTCGTGAGTGTTCTGACCCAGATGAGCAAATGCAGTGCTGTACACCAGATCTTTGAAAGCTGCCCACTCCTTTTCTGCTCCACTGTCACCAACTATATGTTAGCTCAACTTTCCCTCCAAGTTAGAAACTGTTTACTCTCAGAGAAGTGCTTCAATTTGTTGACATTGATTCTTCTAGTAGTCATTTTGCCTTGGGGGTGGCACTTTTGATGAATGTGTTTCTGAAGATGGGCCAAACCAGGCTGAAGATAACCAAGGGGTCTCAAATCCTTTGGTGAGTTAGGGGGGTGTGTACCCCAAGCATGTGAAGACTTCCTCTGGTGGAATGAGTGGATGAGAACAATTTGTTCCAGTGGCCATGAAGGCAGCTGAAGCAGGCAATGTGAAGTGTTTAGAGCTTGGTTAGACACCAAAGGTGCCAAAGTCATCCACTGCAGCCTGAGCCACCATCAGCCCTCTTGACTCTGTCCTGCCACTGGACTATGATGGCTCTAGAGAAGAGAGTGAAGCTGATGACTTTGCACAACTCTGCCTCACTTAAATCCGATTTATGCACGAATCAAAAGACATCACCCATACCATTTTACTATAGAGTCCTGTGGCAACAGGCAAGTGATGAAGCAGCAGGTGCAGATATACTGGGAGATGAAGTCACAAGCCTGCACATAGGCGGCCCAGGGCCAGGCCAGTTTCTTACCGGAAGCAGCAGTGGGACTCAACAGCCCCCTGGGTGTCTGAGCAGCCTTTTAAGTATTGCTCTGTTTACCTCCTGGTGTGAGAAAGGGGTCTAAAAAGGGGTCACTGCCTTAAATATTGACTGCTTACTCAACCCTGGCCTGATTACCGCAGCAGGTGGGGAATCCCACTATGCAATCAAAATTTTAAAAAAAATGTACAAAATATACAAAAACATCTGCAAAGATGATTCCACTCACCATCAGTACATGGAACGTATGCACACTTACAGACAACACGAAATCTAGTGGACTTGAAAGATGTACTGCTCTTGTTGCAAGAGAATTCAACAGGTATTGCATCCAAATAGCAGCCCTGAGTAAAACAAGGTTGGCAAATGAAGGTCAGCTTACTGAAGTTGGAGCTGGATACACATTTTTCTGGAGTGGGCACAGTGAAGGGGAGCGCCGTGCAGCTGGCATGGATTTTGCCATCAAAACTAATCTAGTCAGCAAGCTGGTATCCCTGCCCAAAGTAGTGAATGACAAGCTCGCAATAATGTGATTGCCACTCCCAGGAAAATGCTATGCCACCATCATCAGTTCCTATGCTCCTACTATGATGAACCCTGATGCGGTCAAAGAAAAAATTTATGAAGACCTAGAGACTTTTATCATCAATATGCCAAAAGAGGACAAACTTATAATTCTGGGTGACTTTAATATTAGAGTAGGCTCAGACTACTAGACTTGGCAGGGAGTCCTAGGGAGGAATGGAATTGGAAATAGCAACAGCAATGGCCATTTGTTGCTGAAGACTTGTGCATCACATGACCTTCTTATCACCAATACTGTTCTCCATTTACCTAAGTGCAATAAAACTTCATGGATGTGCCCTAGCAGCAAACATTGGCATCTAATAGAATACATGATTGTAAGAAGAGACAGACAAGATGTGAGAGTGACAAAGGCAATGTGTAGTGCAGAGTGCTGGACTGATCATAACCAGAAAGGGGATAGGAATTAATCAAAATGCCATTCTGGACAAAAAGACCTTAGTGGCTTAATCCAAAAACTCATCTAATAGGTTTTTAATATGAGTCCCCAGACCCACAAAAATTAGAAAAATAATACAATCTAAAGTAAAACCAAGAAAAAAATCACAGAAAGGGCAAAGCTTGTTGACTGGAGTTTGCTCACAATTCTACTGTACCAGAGTTTCTAAGTGTACCCACATACCTCAGGTAATGGACTTGTGCATGGGAAGGGACCAGTAGTTTTAGGTGGGATCTTTTTAGCAGATTGTTTACCTGTCCTGTATCTCTCAGGGATTTAAATGGCTGAGGCTTTGGCAAGTCAGGGTGCTGACGGTGATATTTGAAATGTCTAAATTTGCTATCAGTCCAAATCTAATGACCTACTCCCTGAAGAGGATGTTAACTTTTCACAGGATGGAACTACATATCAGAAGACCAGAAATTTATTGGTTGGAATGTTCCCATGAAGTTTATTGATTAGAATGACCCTTATCACCTCTGTATGAAGTGTCCCACTACCTTGCTGAGACTGGTCCCTCTGCCTTTATTCTCGCTGTGTTATCTTCTTATTTCCTCTAAAATTTCATTCTGTCAGCTGTTCCTCTTCTTGTATTCTTAATTGATCTTTGATTAATTCCTTCCCTTTTGCCTTACAAATGGTCTCAAATGCTCCTAATCCTAAAAACAAAGCTAAAAAAACAAACAAAACCTTTCCTTAACCCTGTTATTACCCTGAACTACATACACTATAATCTCTTGCCATGAGGCAGTTAGGTGGTGTGGTGAATAGAACACTGGACCTGGAATAAAGAAAGACTTGAGTTTGAATCTGGCCTCAGGCAAGTTACTTAACCTCAGTTTGCCTCAGTTTCTTCAACTGTAAAAGGGGAGTATTAATAGCACCTACCTGACAGAGCTGTGAGGGTTACATGAGATAATAAAGTCCTTTTCACACAGTAGGTGCTTAATAAATGCCTATTCCATTCGTCTTCACTACCAAACATTCATCACCTCTTAATCGTTCTTACAACCCTATCCTACAGAGCACTGTAGGATGAATCTTCCAGTTACTCTTGTCAGATTAGAATTAGCATAGTATAAAAACAAAGGGCATCAATAAAAAGCACTTATTTTTCCAAAAAAATTATCAGTGTTTTTCTTCAGCCTATCCACAGCCTGCTCTCCCTTCTGCAACCCAGATGTAAGCAAAACCCTTGAGATTCATGTCGTGGTTTAGTGGAAAGAAAATTGGAACTGGAGCCTGAGGAGCTGAGCTGGTTAGAATTCTGGGCATGGAGTATGGAAAACTTGGGTTCAAATCCTAGACACCGGCTATTTGACCCTGGACAATTCACTTAACCTTTCTAGGCCCCAGTTCCCTAATCTATAAAGAAGAGTACAACAATAGCATCTAACTCACAGGAATGTTATAAGGCTCAGATGTTATGGTAAGATAGGTAAAGCATTCAGTACCAATGTCATCTGTCATGTTATTATTACCTGTCATCTTGGGTAGGTCACTCCCTCACTGAGCCTTATAAAGTGAGGGGCTAGCCCAGATGACGTCCAAGGTCCCTTGAAGCTTTAAGTCTTTGAGTATGTGATCAATGATCTCCATCGATCTGTCTCCCATGGAGTTTCTCCACTTGAGTCATGTACTCTGTGCTGACAAAGGAGTTTCTTTCTGTACTGGTGATAAAAATCATGGATTTCCCCCGCATGTTTTAAAGAATCATATTTCCTCTTATTAAACTTGGCCCATCATTTCTGTCAGCTGAGATATTTCAGACTCTAATTATTTTATCCAGTGTGTTAGCTATCCTTCTCAGTTTTGGGGCATCTACTAATTCAATATATATGCCATTTATATTTTGTCCTGGTAATTTTTCAAACAACTTTTCTGATCTTGTAATATTCCTCATGCTGATTTGGAGGATTATTGGGAATTTCTGGTAGTCCTTTACAGGAGTGGAGAATCTGATGATGGTATCTCTAACTGAAATACACATGTATAATATTTGTAAATTTTCAAACTGGGGCCATGAGTGGGACTACCACTGAGATAATGGTGCAGGTAGTCTTCATGATCGTTAAAACTGTTTGTTTAAAACAGGATTTAAACTGTTTAAACTGTGTGTAGTCATGTATACATATACACATATATGCATATGTATAATATCTTGCATATATTTTCTAGTGAACAATAGCCACACCCCCATTCTGTATAGGATCTATTCATATCTTATTATAAAGTTTTGAATTAAGCTCCACATTATTGGTCCTTTTGAAAAGAACATTAGAAAATGGCTTCCAAAAGGATTTGCCACCCAAGAAAGAAAGGAAAAAGCTAGGTCAAATTTGAGGCCTCCTAATTCTCTGAGTTCTCTTTTCAACAATAAGAGCAGAGAAAATAGGCAAAAAGAGTGGGAAAAAAAATGAGTGGAAGTGATTAGCCTCATGACCCTTTGCTGTTTTTCCAGGCTTTATGCACTGTTCCATTGTTGAGATGAATAAAATTAGCATATTCAATTTGGGTTCGAAAAAGAGGCTGAATAAGTAAATTACTGAGTATCTTCTACTAAAGAACAATTTAAATACTTTACAAAGGATGAGGACACTTTCACTTTGTAAATGATTTCTTCCCCTGAATTTATTCTACTCTCTTAATGGTTTGAATTATTTTGAGTTGAAATACATGTGAGGAAGATTTGAGATTTTAAAATAATTTATTGGAAATTGGTGAAGGAAAGAAAATAGACAGTAATATTTGACACCCTCTTTACTTTTGTGAAAAATGACCTCAATGATTACTGTATCTTAAATCACTAATTTGGCTTTAGTTAGCTTTTGATGCTCTGGATTGCACTAAAGCACAAGACCTATGATTTGCAAAATCCAGTTATGGGGAAAGATCCAAGGAGAGACTGTTAATGGATTGAGGTGATTCATCTGGAAGAACAAAAGGTCCAGAATATCTAGGGAATTAATGAAAAGAAATACAAGGTAAGGTGGTGAGTCATACCAGACCTTAAATTGTATTATAAAGCAGCAATTATCAAAACTACTTGGTACTGATTAAGAAATAGAGTGGTGGATCGATCAGTGAAATAGGTTAGGTACATAAGACACAGTAGTTGATGACTATAGCGATTTACTCTTTGATAAACTCAAAGACTCCATTTCTGGGATAAGAACTCAATATTTGACAAGAACTGCTGGGAAAACTGGAAAGTAGTATGACAGAAACTAGGTCTAGACCAACATCTTATACAGTACACCAAAATAAAATCAAAATATATGATCTCAACATAAAGGCTGATCCTATAAGCAAACTGAGAAAGCAAGGAATAATTTACCTGTCAGATCTATGGGGAATGAAAGAATTTATGACCAAACAAGGTATAGAGAACATTGTGAAATGCAAAATGGATAATATTGATTACATTAAATTGAAAAGTTTTTGCACAAACAAAGCCAATAAAAACAAGATTAAGAGAGAAGCAGAAAACTGGAAAAGAATTTTTTATAACCAGTGACACTGATAAAGGCCTTGTTTCTAAAATATGTAGCAAACTGAGTCAAATTTATAAGAATACAAGTTATTCCGCAAACTGATAAATGGTCAAAGACTATGAATAGGCACTTTTCAGATGAAGAAATTAAAGCTATTTATAGTCATATAACAAAATGCTCTAAGTCACTATTAATTAGAGAAATTCAAGTCAAAACAACTCTGAGGAATCACATCACACATATCAGATTGACTAACATGACAAAACAGGAAAATGATAAATGCTGGAGAAGATGTGGGAGTACTGGAACATTAATGCAGTGATGGAGTTGTGCACTGATCCAACCATTCTAGAGAACAATTTGAAATCATGCCCAAAGGACTATAAAACTATGTATACCCTTTGACCCAAAAATTACTACTTCTAGCTCTGTATCCCAAAGAGATCATAAAAAGGAAAAGGACCACATGTATAAAAATATTCATAGCGGCTCTTTTTGTGGTGGCAAAGATTTGGAAATTAAAGGAATGTCCATCAATTGGGGCATGGCTGAACAAGTTGTGGTATATGAATGTAATGGAATACTATTGTGCTATAAGAAATGATGAGCAAAGGGACTTCAGAGAAACCTGGAAAAACTTATATGAACTGATGGTGAGCGAAAGGAGCAGAACTAGGAGAACATTGTGCACATTAACAACCATATTGTGCAATAACTGATTTTGATAGACTTAGCTCTTCTCAGCAATGCAGGGATCTAAGACAATTTCAAAGGACTCATGATGGGAAATGCTATCCACATCTGAGAAAGAACTTAAGAACTTTGGAGTCTGAATACAGATGGAAGCATATTATTTGCTCTCCTTTTCTTTTGTTGTTTTGTCTCTTCCTTCTCATGATTTTATCCATTAATTTTAATTCTTCTTTACATCATGACTAATATGAAAATATGCCTAATATGAATGCATAAGTAGATTCTATATCAGATTGTATGCCATCTTGGGAAGGAAGGAGGAGAGAAAAGGGGAATTTTTAAAACTCAAATTCTTATGGAAGTGAATATTGAAAACGAAAAATAAATGAATTAATTTAAAAAAAAGGTTGAAATGAATCATGTGCATATGATCTACTCGATATATATGTACTTCTAAACCAAGACTGGAACATTTTAAACAATTTCAAAAATTTTTTCAAATGAAAAGGAATAATCCATAATCACCTGACATTTTTTAATGTGCGTGGTATTCTAAGAGTTCTTTGTCCCCAAAGAAACATAGCAAGAAGTTTAAAATTTGGTAAATTAAAGGGAAAAAATAATGCTTATAGATTTGTATTCCTTAAAACATTGACAGAAAATTTAAAAATGCCACAAGATCCTAGCAATACATTCCAGTCAACTAATGTTATTCAGCTTCCCCCTGCATTTTGTTATTGTTGTCATTTGTCCTTCATTTTAGAAGAGGACCATGACATTGGGAAGGTGATGCCTTGACTTGCAAGTGAATTGGATGTAAGTGAGGCAGGGCTGTGCAAAGTCACCAGCCCCACTCTCTGTCCTCCAGAGCCACCTGGGTCCGGAGGCAGGACCCAGTGACCAGGACAACTGGAGATGGCTCCTCTCCCAAAGTAAAATAGTAGAGGACCAGACTTGGAATCAGGGACCTGGTTCTTATCCTGCCTTGGTCATTTACTAATTAGACAACCATGGACCAGTCCCTCAACTTCCCAGGTCTTTCTGTTTCTTTGTCTGTAAACTAAGCCTAAAAACAACTTCGTCATTTTTTTTTTTTGCCAGCTTGTGAGGAAATTGCTTTGCAAATCTTAAAGGATATGTAAATGTGGGCTGTTATTATAGAATAGAACTGTTTCTGCAAAGTGAAATCAATATTTCTAGTCATGTGACCAAGATGGAGGACTAGATGTTTTCTCTAATAATTATGACCTTTCAAACCTCTCCAAAATAGTAATTATCTGCAAGCAATAAAGCAATTTCAGCTGTCTCCCTGATAGAGGACACCAAGAACCCAAATGAGAAACTGCAAGATGGAACAGAATAATGTGTTCCAAAGAGCAAAGGCAGTCGAGATGCAACCCAAGGTGACCTACCCAGCAAATCTGAGCCTAACTATTAATGAAAAAAAGACAGACATCCAATTTAAAAAAACAAAAAAAGGCATTGGAAACATTCCAGGAAAGAAAACTGAATCTGAAGAAATTATTTATTTTCAGCTCTCCCAGACAGTACATGTAAAAGAAGGGTAAACAGATACAGCAACCAAGGACAAGAGTAACAGCAAAATAACTACAGAGAAATCATTAAGAGATCTGAAAGAAGTGATATTGGAGAAATAGGCCCGCAACATTCTGGACTAAAACTTCCCCATTCCCCTGCTCCCACCTGCTGGTAAATGAGTGGTCGTTTGTCAAACTAAATAACAGAACAGGAGGATGTATCAAAAAGAGAAGGAGAGGAAGAAGAAAGAGGAGTATGTGAAGTACCTTAATAAAATCAAAGACTAATAATGAAAGAAATAGTTTTTCAGGAAGAAGTATGTCTCCAGTATAATGTAAAGAGGGGAAAAGAGGGATTGAAATAGGGAGAAAGAAATAGGAAAGTCTTGTTTCAGTGGTGGGAAGGGGTGTTATGGATGAATTCTTCCATGGAAGGATATGTTCTAAAAATGGAGTTTGGGATTTTATGATGGGTATAGGAATTTTGTTGAGTTGTTTGAGTCATGTCTGATACGTCATGACCCCATTTAGGGTTTTCTTGACAAAGATAATGAAGTGGTTTTCCATTTCCTTCTCCAGCTCATTTTACAGATGAGGAAACTGGCAAACTGGGTAAAGTGACTTGCCCAGGGTCACACAGCTAGTAAGTGCCTGAGGCCAGATTGGAACTCAGGAAGATGAGTGTCCCTGACTTCAGTCTGGGCACTCTCTCCACTGCACCACCTAGCTGCCTCATGGATATAGGAATATGGTGCTTGCAAACTAACATTTTCCCTTTCCCCCACTTCACGCACCCAAGTGAAATAAGCAACAATAAATTAAGAATAAATTACTGGCAAGAAGGAGTTAAGATGATGACAAATTCCATGGTCTTCTGGGGGTTTTAGAACATCAGCAATTCAGATGTAGTAGAAGTCATAGCCTCTAAACACTTTCCTTCACAGAAGATCGCTCATTTTTCCCATGCCTGAGGAGCATGACTCAATCCTTTAATCATCTGGTACTATGTCTTCCATCTGCTTGGGATAATGTATTCATAAAGTTGATTTTCAGAATCACACTATTTGGACCCGCCACACCTTAAATGTGATCTCCTTCAGCCTGAGTATTTTTTAGTATTTGATATTTATTTCTTGAAGACCATCATGGTAATCAGACTAGGGTTATAGGATAGACTTTAGAGATCACCTAGCATGGAGACATTAGACAAATCCACCTCTCCAAAAATATATTAGACTGTGTGGACACATAATTAGGTTGCATTGTAGAGCGAGTGTTGGACCTGAGTGAAAACACTACCTCAGACATTTGTTCCTTGGTTGACCTGGGCAAACAACTTAATTTGTCTCATTTTCAGTTTCCTCATTTATTAATAGGAACAATAATCGTGCCTACTTCCCAGGGGTATTATAAGGATCAAATGAGATAACATACAATGAGTGAGTGCCTTGAGAAACTTAAAGTACTGTACAAATGGTAGCTATTGTTATTCCTATCTTCTAAAATGCTATTGGTTTCACAAGTAATTGTCACACAAGGCTAGTCACATTTTCACTGGCCCTCCTCCATGCCTGAGACTGTCATTGTCCTCTTCTCCATCTCCTGGCTTCCCTGACTTGTTCAGGTCCAGTTAAAAAAATCCCACCTTTTACCTTTCCTGATTCTCCCTTAACGCTAGGGCCTTCTCTCTAAGATTACCTTCAATCTACCCTCCATGTATCTTATATCCACAAGTTATTTTCATGTTGTATCTACTTCTAGACCATGAGTTCCTTGAGATAGGAGCTGTTTTCCCCACTTTTTGGAACCCCAGCACTTAGCACAGTGGGGTATATGTAGTCAGTACTGGTACATAGTAAACATTTATAAGTGTTGGCTGATCCAGAAGGATTACATATAGAGTCACATACAGACATTACTGAAAAGGGCATTCGTAATATGCTTGTAGCCTGGGTTTCCTGCCCTGCTCAGGTTAAAGGCAAAATTCAAGGCTTTCAAACCAGAAACTCCCAGTTTTCCTCTGTCTATCTGCCAGACTCCTCATCTGTTTTCTTGTTTTACTTATCAGCCCTGTTTTGGCTGCTTAGTATATACAATATACACCTTTCTTAGACCTTAAGGGAGCTCTCATAGCTCCTGAAACCATCCTAGAAAAGTATACTAAACTGCAGCTGTCCCTGGGATCCTCTCTAAGCCTGGTTGGTCCCAAAGATTGAGAGGAAACTTCTAAAAATATTTTAATTCTGATTTACAGCATGGCAGTCTGAGTTTAGAATAAATTATTTTTCTCTTCAGTCCTCACTCACTTTCTAGTGTCTGCAGTTAAGCTACCTCAAGTTTACCTAATTACTCTCTAGTCCGCTAGTTTAAACTATATTTACATATGTTTACAGTTTGTACATCAGCCTGCCTTGACCCTATGCCTCTTTTCCTTGCGTCTCTGCCTAGGCTGTTCCTTGCTCCTGCACAATCTGAAATAGAAGGGTAGTTAAGTGATAAAAACAACAATAAAAATGATAAAACAGAATGTCTCCCAGGGATATAGTGCTCCATACTTTCCAGAATGCTTCCATCTCCATTATCTCATTTGGTGCATGACAAAGTGAATTATGGCAGTCACAGCCCAGAAAGGGACATTTTCTGAACTTTTTTTCAGGAAATTACTTGGAAGGATGCCATTTCCACAGAGCTCTTACATGACACAGGAAATTTTCCAGGGATGGAGATTACATTATAATGCAAGACATTCCACCTTCATAAAAATTAATTCTGATTTTCCTTCTACAAATGAATTTATGCAACTAGGTCAGCTATTGAGGATTTTTTAAAGTTTCTGGTCTGGGTATTGATGTATATATAACTCATCCTGGCATAATTTTCTCATTTCCTCAAACATGTTTTGAAAGTCAAAAATATTATAAAACATTCAAATATCCTATATATTTTTAAAAGCATAGTGTTTCGCTTCATATTTTAAACTATCCACTTAAAATATTTTGTGACATAATGGATTATTTCACTTTGGTCATTTAAAATGCTTTTGAGTTTGGGGGCAACTGAAGAGTAAGTAATAAGATCATTAGTCATCTACTTATTTGGGACATTAACTTAAATCAGTCTTAAGTAACGTTTTTTATGAAATGCACTGGAAACTTACCAGCATACGAGCTTTGGGGGAAAGTTCTAAGCCTTGGTTTCCCAAACCTTCAACGTAATTGACATAAAATTATGGAATTGAGCTTGGCACTTTACTAATACCCTCTCCTTCCTTACTTTTACTTGTTCTTTAAGTTTAACGAAGGCTTCTTGAGGACAATGATTGTTTCTTTTATTTCATATCTTGGTTCTACAGTTCTTGCACATAGTAGGTGCTTATTGCTTTTTAATTAAATTACTTAATCTTAGACTTAGAGTTCAAAAAGATTATAGACATCATCCTCATGTTCATTTTGTGATAATTGAAATGATTCCAAAAGAAGTCTAGTGACTTATCTGATGATACCTAACAGCAGAACCAGGAATCAAACCCAGGTCTTCAGACACCAAATTCAGTTCTCCTTCTACTATATAGTGCTTGAGGTGAGAGGTGGGCAGGGGAAGGGGAGTTGGGGACAGGAATGCTAGGTCCTCTTCAGAAAAGAGTTTTTCTCATTCTACTTTAGTTCAACAAATTTGTGCTTAAGTATTTGCTGCATATAATGTAGTTACTTGAAGTGCTTGAGATACCAATAGATTGTACTCCTAGGGACACAGATTGTGCTTTCATGGAACCTAAGGGTAGGGAAGATATGTATACAAATATCTGTCATACACATGAGACAAATATTCCTACCTACTTTTCTAGCCTTTGTCTCATCTTGTTCTCTTCCATATTTCTTTACCCCTCTCCCGTGCCTTAAATAGACTCTCTCCATCTTGACCCACCCTCACCCCCAGCTCCCATTACTTTGTTCAAGTTCTTTCCTTCAAGACTAACTTAACTGCCAACTGACGGTCTTACAAAGTTGTCTGTAGTAAACACACAAAAAGATATAAAGTTGCAGTGGTCCATACACTACCAAGACATGAAATAGCTTAAAGAATAATCCCAATAAACATGACCCTTCCCAGAAGTACTGATTGTGGTCTACTAGTCAAGCCCCAGAGCTAAACTAAACCCTTATGGCTATTTTTACTCAAGTAACCTAGAAGTGATGTCAAGTGCCCCAGTCTTTAGTTCCCTAATCCAATTAAGTTGAGGATGACCTCATTAACTTTCAAGGAAAAACCAGCCAAACCTGCACTGGGAGAGGAAGGAATGGTGGTGTTAAGATATTACTCCCACCACAACTTTGATACCTTACTGAATCCACCACCCAAATTGGACTTAAGCAAAAACAGATCATTAGAGAAAGGGTTTAGAAGTCATATTGCAAGTAGTTGAAGAATGAATGATGAGGAAATGTAGAAAACAAAAAGTAGACTACAGCTGCCACAGTCAAGGGAAGGTTGATAAGAGGGTAAAAGATCATGTTTGTAGACTAAAGGAAAGAGCTAGCAGAGAGGAAGAAATGGAAGATGCCTGGGAGAGAGGAGATGGATGGTGAGACATGGTCCTGCAGGACACAGGTGCACAGGTGAGTTTTGTCTAGAAGAACCATCCTTTCCCCTGAGACTGGAGGGAAGGACATAGAAAGGAAGGTAGAAAGTGAGGAAACTTAGACCACTTTAGTAAAGTATACTATGCCTTCTGCTTAAAGAGGGGATGGGGAAAATATATAGGAAGCTTGAAAAAAGAAGAGAACTTTCAAAACAACCATTATAGGAAATGAGACCAAGCCAATATGCCTTAATCAGGGCCGTTCATTTTAAAGGTTTTGAATGGTCCCATGTGATTCTCCACATTTGGGCAGGATTTCCTGTCCACCCATGAAAAATTTCTACATACATGCAAAAAAATTAAAAAGTAAAGATAGGAATACAAAAATGTATAGAAGTTGAGCTCCTTGAGGGCAGGTTCTATTTCCTTTTTGTCTTTGTCCCTTGAAGTGCCTGACCTATGGGCTTAATAGTTGTTGTCCTTCATCTTTGATGACATCACCATGATAAAGTGAAATTTCAGTGTGTCCAACTTGTGGCCGATCAGACCAATATGAGCTCAGAATGCTCTACCACATTTTGGGCACAGATAGTCTGTGTGAATACGTGGGGTGGATATCCCAAATTTGCGTATCTGGCATTTACTTTGTGCTGTCTCAATTCTGCTTTGCTCAAAGAGCGCAGCACCCTTTCTGATGTGGGCACACCATGCTGAGCGGTCCTATGCCTGTGTCTCCCATGTTGCACGATCAAATCCAAAGTTCTTGAGAGAGACCTTGAGTGTCCTTGTATCACCTCTTCTGGCCACCGTGTGATTACCTGCCACATGTGAGATCTCCGTAAGATAGTCTTTCTGCAAGCTTACACTTTGCATTTGAACAACATGGCCAGCCCATCAGAGTTGCACTCTCTGAAGCATAGTTTGAATACTTGGCAGTTCAACTTGAGCAAGAATTTCAGTGTCTAGTACTTTATCCTCCCAGGTGATCCTCAGAATCTTCCTAAGACAGTTCAAATAGAAGCAATTCAGTTTGGTATGGCGTTGGTAGACTGTTCATGTTTCACAAGCATATAACAATGAGGTCAGCACAACAGCTCTGTAGACCTTCAATTTGGTAGTCAGTCTAATACCTCTTCTCTCCCAAACTTTTCTTTGGAGCCTCTCAAACACTGACCTAGCTCTGGCAATGCATGCATCAACCTCATTGTCGTTGTGTACATCCCTGGAAAGTACACTACCAAGGGAAGTGAACTTATCCACAACATTCAAAACTTCTCTATTTGTTGTAACTGATGGTCCCATGTATGGATGGTGTGATGGTGGCTGATGGTACACCTGTGTTTTCTTAGTGTTAATTATTAAGCCAAAATTAGCACCTAATATCCAACTTCCCTCCAAGAAGAGAAGGAAAACAGAATTTAATTAACACCTTCTCCCCTCAAATTTATTTCTGAGGTTCATAAATGCTAAGAGTGGGAGCTTAATTCATGGAGCATCAAACCATTTTCCATGTATCCCATGGTAATCTTTGAGGAAGGGTTGGGTGTAGTGAGGAAGTGAGACTTACAAATTTCCACTGAAAATTTTACATTATATAATTCTTACCTTGTGATTTTTAATGATAGAAATTAGTGGTATCTATCAGGACTGCTGGAATGTGCTTCCTTTAAGTAAGGACTATAGCCGTCCTTACAAGATAAGAAGTAAATATGATTTGGGTTGGCATAAATTGTGGGCTGTAATAATTTTCAGATATCTTGTAGTCTGCTCAAAATTAATTATTAATTATTTTTTAAGCCCCAGCCTCCCTCATCCCACCCCCCACTGCTTACTCACTAGATTCCTTTATGCCTGGCCAGGTTATATTTTCTTGACACTTCAAGTACTTGTCATATTCTATTTTTAGTTTAGTCCTTATAATAATGAATTCATAGCCTCTAACACCAACTGTCTAACACCAACTGTCAGTATCTCCCTTTTTTCAGGCCTTCTCTCTCTTTCCCAAAATGAAGAAATATTTACTATTTAAAATCAACCATCCTTGACTTATACAAGTTAGCTTGGAAAGAAAGGAAAAAAGGTTGATTCCATGGCTGGGTGCACACACCTACCCAAACAGACTTTGAAAATAAACAGTTATGATTGACTATATGAACATCGGACTTGTGGGATTTCATAAGTGAGTTTCCTTAGTCAAGGCAGAACATAATTTCATCAATCCCAGTGGAGAAGCTGAGGGCTGGGTTTCTCATGCCATATGAGGAGAAAACCCAAAGTCCTGCATGCATTAAACCATATCTTCCTGCTCTGCCCCTCCCCCCAACACAGAAAATCCTCTGGATTCTAATACTGCTCTAGAACCTTAGAAGTCCTTGAGGTCAAACTGCAGGTTCAAGTTAGAACCAAGTTGATCCTAAGAGATCTACAGGTATCTTCTCTCAACTCGATCAATTCTCAGCTCAGAAGACACTCTGATAGAGCAGGGAAACTATGGGGTCCCTCCAAAAGAGGGAATTTGCTAAGGAAAGTTCCAGAGTTTTATGGTTCCAGATAGACCATCCACAAGCCCTTTCACCCCAATTCGCCAATCAGAATTCTATAACTGAAACACCTCACTGTTGTTAATAATAGTTAGTAGTTGTAGAGCACTTTACAAAGTGCTGTACATAGGCTATCTCATTCAGTCCTCACAATGACTCTGAAAGGCAAATGCAATTATTTTCCCCATTTGATTGATAAGAAGTTGAATTTGATTGATTGAATTTGAGGAAAGATTGTTGGAGGTTAAGTGATTTGCTCAGATTCACACAGCTAATAAATGTTTGAGGCAAGATACGGACTTGGGTCATCCTGATTACAGCTCTAGCATCCTATCTACCATATCACCTTGCTGCCTTCTTGTTGTGGTTTGTCCTTCATTCTTGAAAGCATCATAGTATCAGGAAGGTGATGCCATGACTTGCAAGTGAACAGGATTTATGTGAGGAAAAATTGTGCAAAGTCAGAAGCCTCATTTTCTCCTCTTGAGCCACCTGGGTCCAGTGGCAAGATATAGGTCAGGATGACTAGAGATGGCCCCTTGCTGCCTTAGAACAGCTGCAGAGGAAAGAGTGTCCTAAAGATCTGACTCACCCCAAATCCTACTTTTTTGGTGTATTATACCCTTCCATGTCCAAGTCCTTGTCTTGAACCCTAATGTAGTCCAAGATTTCTCAGAAATTCAGTCACTGGGAACCATCTAGCAACTAATTGTTATTGTTTAGTCAATCACTTGGTCTTTTTTCTGACCCCAAGAACCATAGTATGCCAATACTGTTCCAGGATTTTCTTAGCAAAGATGCCAGAGTGGTTTCCTATTTCCTTCTCCCATAGATTAAGACAAACAGAGGATAAGTGTCTTGCCCAGAGTCACAATGCTAGTAAGTCTCTGAGGCCAGATTTTGAACTCAGATCTGTCTTCCTAACTCCGGGCCAAGTGCTTTATCTGCCACCTACCTGCCTCCAACTAGCAGCTTCATCTAGCAACTAGTATTGACCAACACATTTCAAATGAATAATATACTGCCAATCTAATGGTCACCTAGTTTAAGACTACCCCAAAAAGACTACCCTACCCTGACTACTTTCCACTAAAATGAGCAACACTCCCCCCCCCACCAAAAAAGATTGCCCTTTATAATATAATGCCCAAGCCCAATATAATGGTCCATTTGATGGCTCAGATTTGTAATTTCACTGACATTGGGAACTAACTATGAGGACATTCCTACCAATCCAATTGGGCAATTTCTGCCAATTATAGTCTTCATGAGTTTCCTCGGGCACTGAGAGATTAATGACTTACCCAGAATTTCACAGCCAATATGTTTCAGAGTCTATTCTTGAATCCAGGGCTTCCTAACTTTGAAGTCAACTCTCTATCCACTGAACGTACCATGCTGCTTCTCTCTAGTGTAAATTTTTTAAGAACCCTTTCTTGAGGTCTTAAGATTTCTTCAGTAGTAAGCAGTTCTGTCAGAATTATTATAACTATACCTTGTTTCTGTATTCATTGTCACTTGCACTTACTGCCATCTTCTGCATATATTATTTTAAAACTGAAGTTGGTCCTTGAGATCCCTGGGTATATACATAGGTCTCTATAAAGAATACATCAATGGCATGGTCTTCTGAATTCCATTCCTTAGAGCTTTCTTCCTCTCCTGGCCTCACTTCACTCATATAATTTTGGTCTCTGCATTTGCCTTTCTTTGAAATATGCTCTCCCAAAATCTAAGCTGTGTGAAAAACTTGTCCTAGATTTTAATCCTCTCCTTCTTAAATGTAAATTCTAAGTTTTGCCCAAGGTTCCTGTTGTTTCTATCCTAGCAATCAATTCCTCCTTGAAGATGAGAATCAGATCTAAAAGAAAATTTTCTGTTGTTGATTCCTTTACCTTTTGAATGAGGAAATTATCATTAAGGAAAGTCAAGAAATTATTAGCTATTTTTTTTTGGCAGACAATGCACTCCATTAATCCTTTATATTTTTGACCGGTTAAATAAACCCTGTCCTATAATTGTTTTCTTAGTCTGAATTCCTGAATGGAAGCTGAGAATCATTTTCTTTTTTTTCCTGGGGACCTAGACACATCCAAAATCGGATGTACCCAGGGGAAATCCTGGCCGAGGGGTATGAGCCAGAAAAAGAGAATTTATTATTCAGAAAGCCTTAAGTGTGATCCTGATTCACATAAATCAGAACAACCAGTTCTGGAAAGCTATTAGACCCCTGTTCACACAATTAGTAAACAAAAAAAGAAAAAAAGGTGACTTAAAGATGATTCTCTATGTTCTATAGAATGAGCTAGTAAATGAGAAACCTTTTCTCTTAGCAGTAGTGAATCTTTGCAATTGGACTAAAGAACTATAAACACACATACATAGAAACATACACACACACTTTTTTTCTTTTAGAAATAGGATAGGGGACACATTTATTACAGAAGATATAGATACAGATATATGTATGTATGTATATATTATATAAATTTCATTGAATTAATGTTAATTCAGAAACAAATATTACTTTGATAATAATAATTAGCATTTACATAGTACTTTAAGGTTTGCAAAGCACAGTCCTTACATTATTTCATTTTATCTTCATGAAAACTGTCTAAAGAAGGCCCATTGTACAGATTAGGAAAATGAGTCCAAAGGCAATCGAGTGACTTGCC
This sequence comes from Bettongia penicillata ogilbyi, assembly GCA_023548195.1. Classification (NCBI taxonomy): domain Eukaryota; kingdom Metazoa; phylum Chordata; class Mammalia; order Diprotodontia; family Potoroidae; genus Bettongia; species Bettongia penicillata. The sequence goes on from JAJHZJ010000061.1 coordinate 4,873,892, forward strand.
TAGGATCACATAGTTTATAAGTGTCTGACTTTAGGATTTAAATACAGTCGTATCTTCATGACTCCAAGTCAAGCCCTCTTACTCACTGTGCCATCTACTAAATAATGTATTTACCTGGAAAATTTGATTTATTCGAATATTTACTCAGCATATGCTGTATACAGAGATCACTATGCTAGGTGATATGAAAGATACACTGACTTTTATGCGTATAGAAATTAGAGTCTAACAGAATGATACAACAAATATCTATATAGTGTGCTATTAAATGTTTTAATGACCTGCTATCCTGGGGAGAAAACATATATAGCACATATTTTTAAAAGTTTAATTTCTATTATTAATATTTTCACTGTCACTTTCTTAAGTCTAGACAATCAATAAAAAAAATCAAGCTCTGACTTGTATCATTTGCTGATTTCATAAGTATAAATTCTCATGCTGAAAATTTAACAATCAACTCTCATGAGCCAGTTTGAACTGGTTCTAGCACACCCTTACATGTAACTATGATAAACAATGTTAGTTAATAAGTGTGATAGAGCTACAGAGTTCCATGTGAGGCTAGAGAAGAGAAAGTTATTAACAGTGTGGGAAATTTGGGAAGGATCCTTGGAGAAGGTAGCATTTGAACCGAACTTTATCGAATACATGGAAATTCATCATGTGAAGAAGAGCGACATGGTCACATCAATGCATAAAGAAGATTATCCTCTCAGTGCTAAGAAGGGTAAATAGAAGAGAAGAGAAAGAAATAGCCCTTGGTAGAGTATAGGAATCACCGAGACAAGTGATAATGAGGTCTTGTACTAAGGTACAGTGGGAATAGAGAAAAGATGTGAGAGCTCATGGACAGTTAAAATGTAGAGGATTTGGTCACTGATAGGGAAGGACAAGGAAAGAATCCAAGAGGAAGAATGAAAAAACAAACACTGGTTTTGGTGATTAGCAAGTCTTCAGTGGTCCTTGAGAAAGCATGCATAAGGTGCAATTAGAGAGCTAAGAAATGGATGAACCTGGGAATTTTTTAGCAAGAAGTTAAATTTAAGGACATAATTTTAATTACCTCTATAGGTTTTTATTTTTCATTTTAGGAACCTTATGTTAAGTATAGTCATGTTATTGTTATTTGTCTTTCATTTTCAAAGAGGACCAAGAACATCACAGGTAATGTCCTTACTTGTATATGATTGGATTTAAGTGAAGTAAAGTTGCTCAAAGTTGTCAGTCTCACTCTCACTTCCAAGCCTAGAGTCAACCAAAAAGTCCTCCAAGACAAAAGTCAGGACCATTGACAGTGGCCCAAGGATGCAGTTGGATGACCTTAGTATCTTCTATGTCTGACCAAGTTCCGAGCACTACGCACCACCTTCCTCAGCTGCCTTCAAGGCCACTGGAACAAATTGTTCTCATCTGCCCATTCCACTGGGGGAAGTTTTCACATGCTTGGGGTAGACCTCTCCCCAACCCACTGACAGATTTGAGGCCTGTCAGTTACCATCAACCTGTTTAGCCCATCTGCAGACCCAGTTTACCAGGGTGTGGCCACTGTGCACTCTACAGCTTCTGGGAGCCACAGGTGAGAGATGAATGCCAGATGGCCACCAATGTGGATGAGCAGCCCTGAAAAGACTCCAACAACTCTCACACCAGAGGTGCTAAGTCCTTCCTGCATACTCCATACACCCTACAGTCATGTAGATGCATACAGAAGAGTTTCCTAAGGCTACTTCAGTCCTATCCAAAATTTACCTGAGACCCCAGGACTAGAGTACAACTGACCTGACATCCCCAAAGACTTTGAAACCATGAACCAGAGATCCTTGAATAAAATCATGTATCATTCCCTCCTTTGGTCAACTGGACTTCAGAAGCAGAAAGATGATATATGGTCACAGATATATGATATGATATAGGATCAATGGTCATTTGTGTTAGCTACTTTCTCTTCCAAATCAGACTTGGCCTTCCCATGCAGGTCTGTGATCACTTGTCCCTTCATCAATTAGGAAGAAAAACAAGTTATTGAAGGAATTGCCCAAGTGTACTTTTCCCTTTGTTACAGATTGTTACATGATTTAGGATTTCAGTTGGTTCAATATTTAAAAAACAACCACCACAACAAAAACATTGACCTTGCTTTCATTGTGAGCAAATGCTCCCCTCCCGGCCCCCCTGCACCCACCTTTTTAAAACTGAATTTTGCAAAAATAAACCATTAGTAACTAAAGGCAAAGAAAGCCGTAAATGAAAGTGGTCACTTTAACTGGAGTGAAAAGCAAACCTTAACAAAAGAACCATGCTTAACTTAGACCATTCACTCAAATGACTTTCATTAAGAAGAGGTTACAGGAAGAAAAGGAGGAAAGGGACCATTTGTTTTATAATTTGCTTAAAGGCAAGGTAATTAAACTTTGTAATTTCTTTCTGTAGTCCTAGATTTACCAAAGAGTTCATATGCACACATAATGTATCAGTCTCTGAATAACTCTCATTATGAAAAGCATTTAAAATGAAAAGATTTTCTTTCTGTCCTTTATCTTTAGTTTACTAATGCAATCATCCAGAAAATAGCAATTTTCCATTAGAAGTATCTCACAGCACCTTGGAATAGAAATGCTGCAGGAAGAATTTAAGTGTGCCCTCTGAAAGAATCCTTGAATGTTTCTCAGGAAGGTCATTTTGCTTGTTCAGAAAAAAAATGAAAATGATATGTTTGTCTGCATTGCGGATAAGCATAAAATCAGTTGATCACATGGCTTTCCCCCAAGGAGCCAAAAGGCAGTGAGATAATGTGACTATACTGTGAATATATACACGATGGCCATCAGTTACATCTGAAACCAAGCCATGCACATGTCCGAGGTAAAGAAAGAAAGGGACCCCACAGGGAATATTCAGTTTTCCATCTTACTCTAGAAGCAAATTTGCGGTGTGTGCCCAACAAATAGAAAAGGCTGGAAGGTTTATTTAAATTGGATAAGTGCACTGAGGAACTCAGGAAAGATTGGGATTTAGACATGCCCTTGCAAAGCATTCAGAAAATCAGGTGCTGGCTCTTTTTTAGCTTTGCTGCCTTTTGTCTTGGGTTATGCAGACTAGCCTTTAGAGAAAGTACCCTCCGAGCAGACCTCAGGCTCTCAGAGTGCTGAATGTTCAGAGTTGCAGCCTGGTGTCCTAGGACAAAGGGGAGATGTTGGGCCAAATATTGCATCTCTGTTTCATGAGCCCCACTGGGATTGACTGTGATAAAAAAGCCAGTCTCAGGGCCATTCATTCCACTTGGGAGAAGAGAGAGCTTCAAAGTAAGAGTGTTTTTTAGACTTTCCCTCAAATGAGATCATATATTCAAAGTACCTTACAAACTTTAAAACACCTCATCAAGGAGAGTTATTATTATCATGTCTCCTTTCGTCCCCCTAAACCTCAGCACCTCTGAGGTAGATGCGGGGGATGTGTATTCTAGCAGAAAAATGCATAGAATGGCAATCAAGGGGGAACCTGTGTTTTGTCTTGGGTTCTTTCTCCACCTTACTGAATGACCTTGCATAGAGCGCTTAGCCTCTCTACCTCAGTTTCCTCCTCTGTAAAAAGAGGATGATCACAATTTTCCTAGAGATTTCTTAGGATTGTTAAGCGTATTAAAATGATATAAAATAATAAGAGTAATAATAGCTAACATTTACATAGCATTTACTATGTGTGAAAGTGCTTTGAAAATTGTGAAGCATTATCTAAATTCAAGCTAGCAAGATGTGACAATATTGTTGTTATTCGGTTCAGTAAATATGCATCATGCATTTCCAAAGCATAGCACAGTTCATTTTATATATAGCTAGGTGGCATCTGTTGTATCCATTGTGCTACCTAGATATATATACAAGAGCAAAGAATCATAGATGGAGAGCTGGAAGAAACCTTAAAGGTCACCAAGTCTAACACTCTCATTTTAAAGATGAAGAAACTGAAGTGAAAGGGGTTTAATGACTTGCCCAAAGTTGTTTCAGAGGTGAGATTTGAACTCAGGTCTCCACACTCCAGAGTCTAATCTCCTGAAGAGGAAAGACAAATCTATAAATAACAATAATAATGTTATGATGTGTTTATGGAAAAGGTCTAAGCAGAGTAACATGAGAAACATGAAAAGCACAAGTTAACTTTTAGTCTAGTAGATTGGGGAGCCTTCATAATGGAGGTAGCCCCTGAGCTAGGCCTTGGAGGAAGGAAAGAATTTCAGTAGAGGACTGAGGAGAAACAATTCCAGGCATAGAGAACAACATGGGAACAAAATCACAGAAGGAGCAGAAGTGAGAACAGGATGGAAATGGCAAGTGGTCTACTTTGCCTACAATATGTAGTGCATGAAAGAAATAATTACAAATGATAAAAGTTTACATTTATGTAGTATTTTAAGATTTGCAAAACTCTACATATGATCTTCACAATGACTTTTTCAGAAATTGTTGTAATATGAATTTTGCAAATGGGGAAACTGCAGTCCAGAAAGGTTAGGTGATTTGTCCAAAACACACAGCTAATGTGCGTGTTGCTAGGTGGCGCAGTGAATATTGGGTGGGAAATGGTAACCTCTTCATCAGCTTTACCAAGTTGCCCAAACCAGCTCCTCACTTCTCTCCCAAGGGCTGCCAGAATGAAGGATGCAAAAGCCTAGTTCATACTCTTGATTCTGGCAACAATTCATGGAAGATCCCTGAATCAACCATAGGAACTAATGGTAATAAGTAATGTAGCAGCTTGAGACAGGGACTGCTTCTCGTGAGTCTATTTCCTGGGTGGCTAGCACAACACCTTGCACATCAGCAGGCGCTTTAGAAATTGTTGTTGAACTGGATTGGACTGGATTAGAGTATGACTAACAGGGCTTCAGTACCTGTGACCTATAGTGACATTGCCCCTCTACCTGGAGATGGATTCAGGAAGGTCCCCAAATCTGCTCTGAAATGAAAAGACCTATGCTTCTGGTGTCTGCCCTATGCCTCTCTCTACTGCCTAGCTGTAGAATCATTTTTGTTGTCTATAGAAGTGCATTCTCACGTTAATTTTTTTTCTAGTGAGACATATGATCAGAAGAACTAGAAGGCCTAAAGAAAAGAATTACTCTCACTCTACCAGTGTAGTAAAAGATACAGTACTGGTTTAAAGGAAACATATCCTTGAAATATTTTCTCTCAAAGAAAATAGCAAAGATTGTTGCCCCCATCACCATGTCTACCATTTAGTTTATTTCATGAAAAAAATGTTGGGTTGGAGGATTTTTTTGGCCGTTCTAGTCTTGGGATCCTTGGACATGACAAACACATCTTTTCTTTCTGGTTTGTATGCTAAGCTTCTTGAATTCAGAACTTAAAAAAATCTCTTTGCATTCACAGAAACCTTTTTTCCTGTTTTCATAGAATTTCCTTCCTATTCACATGGTACTTTTTTCCCCCAAATATTATAGTAAACTAATTAGAAAATTTTATGTTAGTTTACTGTGATATTCTCTGAAGTTTTCATTCAAATTTTATTCAGAAATTATAAATACATACATATGTGTATATACATATATGTACATATATATGTACATGTCTGTCTATATGTAAAAGTAGGGTTAAAAGGATTACATATTGATTGGGTAAATGGAAAGGGAAGGAATAAATATTGGCCTTGGCAAACATTCTCTATACTTTTTCAATTCATGTACTTTGCCTGTCTACTTTTGGGAATACAAGCTAAGCAGAAATTTAGAATATCTGGCAACCATCAGCCAAGGGAATGTCTCATGGTTAAGTATTTATCCTAAAGCTTTTCTTAGGATCACCTACAAATATAACCTAACAGCATAATGTGTCCCAAATGGGGAGGAGACATCTGTGCCAGATTGATCAAAGATGGAGTCTGTCAAGAAAGGCAATAGACAAATCTATTAGAGGTTATGGCATCCTTTGGCCTCATTTAACCCAGAACACCCCAGCACTTTGCTTCTTTCAAAGCTGAGCCGTGTTAACCCTAACTATGATAATGTGCCTCATTACAAGGTTTAACTGCATTTAAAATGAGTCAGGACTTCAGGACTAGAGCAATTTCAGGAGGCCTGAAAAAGGGAAATTGGTGTACCTATTATAGCGTGCTATTCATTCATTTCTTTGTCACAGATTGTTCTGAGCTTTAAAGAATACTAAAAACATCCAAAGTTGTTATGTAGGAGTATAAGACTTCATCACAGCTGAGTACCTGAGGGTTTTTCTGAGGGCTTGACTGCAGGACTCACTGGAAACAGATTCCTTCAAGTCTTGTGATTTTATGAAATCTTGGATGAAAAGAAGATGGAGGTTTTGGAGTTGTGTGTGTGTGTGTGTGTGTGTGTGTGTGTGTGTACGCACGTGCATGCCCACACACATGCATTTTAAAAGGATCGTCACAGTGAACAATAAGAACATTTTCTATTTCACCCATTAGTTCATCAATTCAACTAATTTGCATAATGGGTGCAAAGCACTGTCCTGGTGCTGAGAGAGAGACAAAGGACAGGCAAAACAACATTCCTGCCTTCAGAGAGCTTACATATTTCTAGAAGATAAGTTATTATTCCTATAGCTGTGTGTAACAGCACAGAGCCCAGCATACAGGGGAGGGCCTGCTACACAGGTTCTTAGATCTGCTTTTCTAAAAGGAAAGCAACTTTTGAGGGGTCAACAATCTACTTTAATCAGGCACGTATATCATTCACTTAGTTCAAGGGGAAAAAGTCAGTACCCTGAACTTTAGAGATAATATAAACAGAGAAATACAGACCAACAGACAGGGCTTCCAATTGTCTGGCCATACATACATAGTTACCAGAGAGAGAAGCACCAACATCTGGGTTTTCAAAGCTGGGGGGCTCCTTAGGGCTACCCATAGTCTTCTCTGGCCAAACACTTCCAATGAGTAAGCCCCCAAAACAGAACCTCACCTCAGAGTATATATATACTTTTCAGAACCAGACGGTATCACAACCCTTGAGAACCAGTGCCTCATTAGAAATTAACAAAAGGTGTAGGCTTTCCTACAAAACAAATCTCCTCTAATCAAACTTGCCATATGAGTGAGGAAGAGCTTTAATTCTCATTAACATAATTAATATTATACTATGATACAAAATTTAACAAGATTTCAGTGATCTACTTCACCTTCATAATCCACAATCCCTTTGTGCCTTTGAGAGTTTCAGAAAGTGAAAAATGAGGCATCCTGCAGGAAACCTGGTGATGAATGTTTCCAAATGTAGTTAAATTTGTCTTGAATCACAGATTTATAACATCTAACTAGATCTGTTTGTGAAAATGTTCTAGATTGGATGGAAGGAGACACCATAGTCACATATCCAGTTAATGTCAAGGGCAGAATTCAAAGCTAAAGCACTATAGTCTATAGTCATGTGACAATATTCATCTATGATAAATCATATCATAGACTAGAGGTCATTTAGTTCACCCCTTCCTTTCTCAGATAAGGAAACTGAGGCCTACAGTGATTAAAGTGATGCAGGCAGTAAATACAGGAGTCAGAATTTGAACCCAGGTCCTTTAGACTCTAGATCTGACATTCTTTCTTTCTCACTGCACAGCTCTGCATCTTCTGATTACAAACTCAATAACATTTTTTTTTTTACAACTTTATGCTATATATTGAAGTGAATGCTTTCTTCAAGAAGAGTTGGAACATTCTGGATATGGCGAGTAATGAACTATGTGACTAAAAGAAAACAAAAGAATTTGCCTCAACAGAGAGGAAATGACCAGTTGCCATTGTAGGAATCATTTCAGCTGTTTCTGTGCAGTTATACTATTTAGAACAATGGTTAAAATCAATACCAAAATGGAGGGAAGGATAAAGATGAAAAGACAATGTATTCAGTTACAGAAATTCCAACCTAAACTCTTCAAACTACTGGTGATGAAAAATAGTGAATGGATAAAAGAAAGGACTTTCATAGTTATTGCTACTATTGCCTATGTAAGTTTTACAAAAGTAAAGTGTTCACTAAAGCAAGGAGGCCAAAAGAATCTGGAAATCATATCACCAAGAAAACACTTAATCACTTTGCCAGGGAGAGATATAATTTAACCAAGGGATTATAAATTTATTTGGAATGTAAATTTAATTTCAAAATGTCTTGACGCAAGATGGTTGGACATTATAAGCATCAGCGTCTTATAAAATGGGCGGTTAGGATGCTCAGTGCATAGAATGTTGAGCCTAGAGTCAGGAAGATTCATCTTCTGAGTTCAAAATTGACCTTAGACACTTTTAGCTGTGTGACTCTGGGCAAGACACTTAACCTTGTTTGCTTCAGTTTCCTCCTTTGCAAAATGAACTGGAGAAGGAAATGGGCAAACCACTACAGCCTCTCTGCCTCAAACAGTGTCATAAAGAGTCACAACATCTTATAAAATAAACATATAACAATATAAACAACATCTTAACTGAGAATAACAGAAGAGGAAAATTTGTATGTTTGTAAACACACACACACATACACACACACATATATATATCCTAAGAAACTCATAAGCCAGATCACCCAAGAGTATTTATAGATGAAATCAGAAGGCAGACAACACTTAGATGAAAAGTGGAACAGATCTGCCAACATTTCTACAGTAATCTGTTTCCATCATTGATTATAATCGAGCTGCACATTTGGATTAAAACAGCTCAACCCTGGATGTGTTATATGAATGCCTATACCAGAAGCTCATGAGGGAAAGAACACAAAAAAGACAACTGTTACACAGAAGTGACATGATTACAGAATACATTTTAAGTTTATCTGAAAGTGGAGAAAACAGGTCAAGGAGACCCTAGACTATCAGGTTAAGGACTTTCAATCTGTCTCTCAGGGAGACAATGAAGGTATTTTGAACAGAGAAGAGACATTATCAAAATACAATTTTAAGCAGAATAATCAAGGGATGGTATGTAACGGTACTGGAGTGAGAAGTCAGAGAGATCAGTCAGAAAATATGATAGCAGTCCAGGCATAGAAAAATAAGCCTGAACTGGGATGGTGGCAGTGAAAATAGAAAGTATGGGATGGATATGAAAAAGATTTTAAAGAAAGAATTAGTAGTATTTGGGTTTTAACATCTGAGGCCATAGGAAAAAGAAGGAAGAGCCTTCTAGAGTAAAGAGGGGGACCCCTCTGGAATACAGCTGGGAAAGAAGCACTCCCTGGGGTTGGAAATTTGTACTCCTTTTGGAAGTACTCCCTGAGACACCTGGAGGTTTCTGCCCTGCTGTAAGTGAAGGCCATGAGGAGGTTCCTACAGAGGTGACAAGGGGGAAAAGACACAAAACTAGCAGCAGGTCAAGCAGGAAAGGCAACACCCTGGGAAGGTGCTATAGGCATCCTCTAAATTCCTCACCCTTTGAAGTAAGGTGCTAAGGTCAGGGCAGGTTCTAAACAAAATTTTAAAGTGAAATTTCTTTGGTGACTTCCATTTCTGACTGCTCCTAATTCCCAAGGGCACTTATGCTACCTTCTAGAAGTTCAACACTGCAAAGTCCCACCAAGGTCTATCATCCTTCAAAGTGCCCCATACTCCAGAATTAATTTTCACTATCTTTTGTCCTTCAGAACTCTCTCTCTCTCTCTCTCTCTCTCTCTCTCTCTCTCTCTCTCTCTCTCTCTCTCTCTCTCTCTCTCTCTCTCTCTCTCTCCCCTTTAGTTAAGTATTAGGAAAACTGATTAAAATAATCTCTCCTAAAGTTTGAATACTCTCTATTTTTCTAGGGGCATTCTTTGCTAGCCCAAAAGACTCTTAAATCAATGAAATTTCAGGGAGAAACAGAGATAGAGATGGACAGGGACAGAGACAGACAGATCTAGAGGAAGACTTCAAATAAAGTATTGTAATCTACTCTACCTCTTTGTAAGACTCTGGCTCCTTCATCTTTGTATCCCTTAGGATGCATAGTGGTTTGTAAATAGAAGGCACACAATAAATATTTTTAATGAATCAATGAGTACAAAATACAACAAACAATGAAACAATATAGGGAGCCTCCATTTCACCTCAACTTGTTATACCCTATAAAATCACATCATGAACAACTTCTAAAGTGAAAATTAACATTTTAGGACTATCAAACTCTATCATAAGTAAAAGCTTACCACAACCATAATTGCTCAAATGTCATTTAGGAATCCCAATGGCTGAAAACTGCAGAATATAGGAAATGCCCCAACCCCTCCTAATTCTGGTGTTTTTCCTCCATTAATTTTCTCCTATTTATGCTGTAGATAGCTTGTTTTGTATATATTTGCTTGTTTATTATCTCCTCCACTAAATTGTAAGCTTGTTGAAGACAGAGACTATCTTTTGTTTCTTTTTGTAACCTTAGAACTTAGCACGGTGCCTGACACATAGTAAATGCCGAATAAACGTTGATTGATTGATTAATATACATCATATCATTTGGACCAGATTAAATCAACCAGGGTGTCAGATTTACAGTCCTTGTTTTTGCTGAACACAGGGACTGCTAATATGCCCTACTGGTGGGTTGGAAGGAAGGGTAATAGAATACTAGAGAACTAATTCCTTTCTCCAGGAAGTCTTTCCTGCTTTCCTGGTTCCCCCAGACAAAGCAACTTTGCTCTTTTCTGATCTCTCCTAAAACTTTGTCCTACTCTACTTCACTTCTTATACTCTAATTTGCATTACTCTTATGTCTCAGCTATTAGGATGTAAACTCTTTGAGGGTAGCGAATTAATCCACAAGAGTGTCAGAGACTATGCTAAGCACCAGGGATGCAAAGGCAAAAAAAAAAAAAAGAAAGAAACAAAAACAGATTCTCTGCCTTCAAGAAATTTACACTCCAATGAGGGAGATAAAACGATAATGTATAATAAGCCCAGAAAGAAGATACTAGCAGTAAGGGCCAAAGCTTAGTATAACAGCTATTTGTATCTTTCTAGGAATAGGTACTCAAAAAGTGTTGGTGGAATGGATGGAATTAGAGGTCACTGAAAAAAATTATTTGACCAAAGACTCCCAGATTTGGAGAAGAAAATAGTTACCTTCAAGGATTAGAGAATCACAGAACTTGAGAACTGGAAGGGACCTCAGCATCCATCTAATCCAACCCATACACAAAAGGAATGTACCCAACAAGAGGTTGTCAAATATCTGCTTGATCTTTGCTAATTTGAGAAATGATCCAATGATGGGAAGATCCCAGTCCCCTGATTCACTGTGTGCCCTCTGTCAGTTTCATAAAATACTCTCCACTTCCATTTTTTTCCCTCTGTAAATCTTGTAATATGCACAGGAATATATACAGGGTTGGTGAATGTGTTAGTAGATGTGAAATTCCATTGAGTGACAGGATATTAAGTAAATCCAAAGTATGGTTTTCATTCAGTTATTCAGGGAATGACTTTAATTTTGTGAATATGCAGTCATGTTTGTTTTTCTTCCTTCCTAGATTGTTTTTCCTTAGGTCATTTCACTATCAGCACCTCCATGAAAGAGATGCCATGTTTTCATGGACAAAGCAGTGGCCCCAAAGTCAGAAAAACCTGGGAGTGGGGTTCAAGTTCTGCTTTTGGTAAACTGGGGTATGTCCTCAGGCAAGGCACATAAAAACCTCTCTGCTCTAGACAACTCTAAAAGAATAAGTTGCTAAGAAGATGTTGACCTATGTTGATAGAGCGAGTTTCCTCGCCGGGTAGTTGTCTATGTTAACTAAGTTACAGTTCTAGTCCCTATTCAGTCTCTGTACCTTTTTTCTTGAAAGTGGTCAGAGGCAGGGGAGTTTTTGCCCATCTATAAAACTAAATGGCCTGAATCCATGGGTGTGCATTAGAAAGAACCAATTGTTAAATTTTCAGTGTGAGCTCAGAAATCAGCAAATGGCTACAAATCAGGGTTTGATTTATGTAGTTGTGTTGTTTGATTGTGTAGACTTAAGAAAGTGATGGAGAAAATGTTAATAATGCAGATTAAATATTAATTAAATTAGTTAAATTGAGCAGATTAAACTTAAAGTGTTTTGTTGTCATTGTTATTGTTTTGGAGAGCCAGTTGTTAAATATTTTTCCATCATACCCTTGGAAGACAGAGATGGTTCCTAAGTTCTCTTCTATCTCTAAACTATAGGAAACTATGAACATAAAGTACACATTTTACTGTAAGTCCAATGGCTCTGGTTAACCCAATTTCCTCCCTTCTCTTTCTTTGGAGGATGCTTTTTCCTCCTTTTTGGGCAAAAGTTTCTGCATTGCAAAGTTTTATGTAATTCATTCCACAAAAAGGACATTGAAACAGATGTTGGCAGGCAGTCAGTTTCAAATTTAATGATGAAAGAATTTAAAGAGGAAAGTGGTCAGTGGCTCTCAATTACCCGTATTACTCCTGAACTCCCAATTGCCAACAATAATTTAAAAAAAAAACCTTGGAAGGTTATTGTTATTTATCTACCTCCTTCACTAGCCGTTTCTGTCTTTTCTGGGGCTTTCAAACTGGAACTGAAAATTATAATCAATCAATGCCTTAATCACCTTAAAAATACTCTTTTCAATATTTTCTTAGCACACTGGGTGGGGGAAAAATCCTTTCTGAACCATTTGTTTTCTTAGGGAATCTTGGGCTCTTTCCTAGATTAGCTTTTTATCTAATATAAATTATTTGAGCTGGTGCTAGACTGAGAATTTGGACCATTCAGCTTCTCATATTTGCCACAGCTGTGCAGAAATAACTTAGTAACCTGATTCTTTTCCTTTCCCCCGTATTAGGCCAATTCAGTTCAAGCCTAAGGCATGAGGGTTAATACCAAAAGTGGAATTTACTGAAGGAATGAGGCCTTAAATAAATGGCCCAAAGTTTTAAATAACTTTGAAAGTAGTTCTTTGTGAGGGGAAAAAAAATAACCTCATATATAGCGAAACATTAAACATATTATCCTGGTCCTTTGTTCTTTTCTCTATACCTTTCCTCTTCAATCTCATCTATTCTTTCTTCAGTGATTATCTCTACCCAGTTGACTCACAGATCTCTATCCGGTCCTAATCTCTCTCATTTCCAACTACGTCTGAATATCTCCCCCTTGTCATCCCTTAGGCAACTCAAACTCAATGGGCTGAAAACAGAACTTATCCCCACAGCCCTCTTCCTGCCCCCTCCCCACCCCTGCCCTAACCTGCTACTCCTCTAAACTCTCTTTAGTCATTTCTAAGGGATTGTCATCCTTCCAGTCACCAGGTTCACAACTCTGGCAGCATCTCTGTCTCACCTTTCTCAACACTACCACCCCTCCCCCTCTATCTTATCAGCTGTCAAGTCTTAGAGAGTTTAGGTAACAACAAATGGACTAGCTCAGCTGGAACAGTGAGTACATTAGGAGTAATATAATGTCAGTCTGGAAAGGTAAATGACAGGTAGATTGTAAGGGACTTTAAATGCTACTTTGAAGAGTTTGTATTTTATTCTAGAAGTAATACAAATCCAGTAAAAGTGGCAGGGGAATGATATGGCTTCAGACTTATGCTTTAGGAAGCCTATTTTGGCAGATATATATGGGATAGATCAGAGAAAGAAAATAGTAGAAGAGAGTCCAATTCAGAAACTATTACATAAGAGGTTATGAGGTCCTGACCTAAGGTAGTAGCCATGTGAATGGAGAAGAGGGGACAAATGGGTGATGTATTATGGAGGTAGACTCTACAAGATTTCGCAACTGATTAAATATGGGTGCAGTTAGGGAAAAGAAGTCATCAAAGATAATTTCAAGGTTTTGAACAAGGGTGACTAAAAAGGGGCTACTCTCAAGCAGTCATTGAACAAACATTTATGGCCAAATCCCAACTAGTGCAAATATTGAATCCTGGGAAGCAGTCACATTATTTGAATTCATACTATTTGAAGTTATAACTATATCCTCAGATATGAGGATTTCTAACTATATGTTGGTAATTTCTTCCAATTCAGTTAAAACATACAATAAATTTTTTAAAAATAATTTGTATCTATAATTAAAATAATACAACAATAAAGGATAAGAAATATGTATTTCCAATTCAAGTTTATCACAAAGTAATAGAAAGCATAATTTTTAAAAATCTTTAAATAACCCTATATTGATGATATGATGGAAATTTAGTTATTATCATTTCTCTTTCTTTGCATCCTCATCTATACTTTGGTAAATGCAGAGAGCTTTATCTGCAGCTCCACAAATTTTCATGCTCTCATTCTCACACAGTGAACCAAGTGTAGTTAGATGACCTGGGACATTATTTGAAATCAACAATACTTTAATGTGATATTGTCCTTGTAATATGTGTTGATAGCGGGGCTAAAATAACTTGAAAACTAGTCTTTGAAAAAAAATTTTGTCATCAAAGTTTGTTGTAGCCTGTCAGATATGAGGATTTCTAAACCAATAAATAAGCATTGGTTTTCATTTAAAATTCCCTTCTACATCTCTTCCCAGTGAAAGTGTGTGGTGATCCTTAGACATTTTAAATACAGGTTGAGTTCTTTCTTCCTTAGAAATGTAAGTTCTAGAAAGCATCCTTTTCTAAAATAAAGCTGTTTCATCCACATTAAAAATCTGTTAATGAGTATATTCACTTTTCTTCAATTATTTTCTTCAAGACATCAAGATATATCAAGATAGATGCTGTATCTTTATGTTCACTGGTTGCTTTCTCTGGTACTTTTAACATTATGCATTTGAACCCAATTTTTAAAGACATTAAATCAACAAATGCTTGCAGTAAAACTTTCTTCACTATCTACTTCATTTCCATTTTCTTTCACTGCTTTAAATAAACTGGAAGCTTTATCTGTCTAAATGACTACTCTGGTAAGAGGAATGTGTTTTTAATTGCAATCTGACATCTATATAGCTAACAGACTCTTCATTTCTATCATTCTAATAATCTATTCCTTGTATTTATTTGTAAATCACAAAAAAGCTGATGCAAGTTTGCCTTTTACTTTTATTTTACCTGCATGATTTACAATATTCCTATCATAGATTCAGGTATGTCAATGCCTCATACTATTTTAAAGTCACTGTGATCACTCTCGTGCCATTCAATTACATCAAATTTTTGTTCTAATGTAATAACAAGCCTCTTCTTTTTTGTGCTGGCAATGTTTCCATCTGAAATAGTCTTCCTTTTGTCCATTTTGTCAAAGATTCCTTTAAAAAAAACACAACTATTGGTAATATGGTACACAGCTATAAATCACACCCACATGACATATAATAACAGGCTAGGGCAGACTGATACAGCTCATACACATTGCATTAAATGAAATTTGAATCTGTCTCACATCAAATGTGACCTGGTATCATTTTATAATTTGCACTAAATTGAATTTTGCCTTATTCAGACTCACACTAGTTGTAACCTAGCTGTATTAAGCACTTACTAATTACATGTCAGGTTTTGTGCTGAGTGCTAGGGATAAAAAGACAAAAGTGAGTCAGTTCTAATTTACATTCCATTAAGGGAGAAAACATGTATACATATCAATATATACCAAAGATATATTTTAAAAATGCCAGGAAATTTAGCAAGGAAGGCACTAGCAGCTGGGGAGACCAGGTGATACTTGAGCTGAACCTCAAAGAAAACAAGGGATTTTAAGAGGTGGAGGTGAAGAGGGAGCACATTCTGGGTAAGGAGACCAATGCACAGGCATGGAGACAGAACAGACTTTTGAGTTTCTGAATAGGGAGTTTTGGAGGAGGTGAGAATTTAAAGGGGAGGATCTTTAATTCTGTTTTGGATATGCTCAGTTTGAGATGCATACTGGCTATCTGATCAGATCAACATATACGTGAGGGAGTGGAATGAGAACAAGGTCCAGGGTACTGTCCTAGGTGACCTGGCCCCTGTTAGGGAAGTAAAGACTGTTGGCTTTAGCAACTAAGAGACCTGTGACACCTTTGGAGAGAGCACATTTGATTAAGTAGTAAAATCTGAAGTCAGATAATAACAACATAACAAGTACTATTTGAATGTCATTTTTTTGCATGTCTTTGTTGTTGCCAGTTAGCCATTTCAGTCACGTCTGATTTCATGACCCCATTTGGGGTTTTCTTGGCAAAGATGCTGGAGTAGTTTGCCATTTCCTTCTCTAGCTCATTTTAGAGATAAGGGAACTGAGGCAAACAGTATTAAGTGACTTGCCCAGGGTCACATAGCTAGTAAGTCTGAGGCCAGATATATGAGCACACACACACGCGCACACATGCATATATATACACACATATATGTGCATATATGCATATATATCATATAAACACACGTGTGTGTATATATATATATACACATACATAGACATTTATGATAATGATAGATAAGGTATTCCAAAAGTCTTAGCAGAGTGGTAAGCTAGTAAAACATACCATTGCACTAAGACTTTTGGAACACCCTCACAACAACTCTTTGAGGTCGGTGCCATTTTTATCCTTATATCACAATGAGGAAACTGAAGGAAGTAACTAGCCTACAGTCACAGAGCTAATAAGAGTCTGAAGTAATATTTGAATTCAGATAGTCCTGACTCTAGAACATTGACACACATTAAGTGATAACTGAATAGAAATAAAATAGGAATTTAGAAAAGAAAAAGATAAATTGTTTTTCAGAGATAAAAAGAATTCTGAAGAACTTTTCATTTATTCTTATCACACACTGCTAAAAAACCCTGCACACAGTAGTTTCTTAATAAATATAGGTAGAAATTGAACCTGTAATTTCAATGATTTAGAAAACTTTAAGGCAAGGATTATCTCTTATTAAAAACTCAAGTCAATCAATTTTTCCATCTATGAACTTTTATAGCATTTATGATTTATATCATATAATTTCATTTTATATTATATTATCCCTTGTATTATATCATGAGTACTTTGTCATATTTAGCTTTTCCAAAAACAGATCTCTAAAATGATGCATGTGTGTATGTGTGTGTGTGTATATACTCTCCTCTACTTACTAGTTGAGTGACCATGGGCAAGTTATTTGATTTCTCTAAGGCTTGTTGTCGCTTAGCCCTTTCAGTCATATCTGACTCTTCATGACCCATCTGAGGTTTTCTTGGCAGAGATACTGGAGTGGAGTGGTTTTTACCATTTCCTTCTCCAACTTATGTTACAGATGAAAAACCTAAGGCAAACAGGGTTTGTGACTTGTCCAAAGTCACACAGTTAAAAAGTGTCTGAGGTCAGATTTGAACTCAGGAACATGAGTCTTCCTAACATGAGGTTTAGAACTTGATCCGCTGCCTCACCAAGTTGCCCCTAAAACTAAGACTTAGTTTTTTGTAGAGATAATAAAAATGTTTACCTTACAGGACAGTTGATTAAATCAAGTAAGATAATGTTTGTAAAGTGCTTTGCAAACCTTAACATGCTATATAATTGCCAGCTATTATTATCACATTATTATCTACATTTAGGAAATATTGTGTTAGCCCAAAGTGACTGAAAAAAAATCATTTCTGAAGAAGGAGCTCCAGTCTATGATAGGGTTAATCAGAGTCAGTGAGCAGTACAAGGTCAGGTTTACAGGAAGAAAAAAGAAATAGAAAGATTAGGGTAAAGAAAATATGACAAACAGAAATTAAATTCAGGGACCCTGAAGATCAGTCAGCAGTGCTACCAGAAGCTATGGTCGAGTCAGTCACAGAGGCAGAAGAAAGGGAAGTGAGAAGGCAAATTGCCAAAGCACTGAGGTTTCTAGGTTGCCTGGATGCATCTTGGTGAAGGCCTTAACTGCTGGGCACATCTGCTTCTGCTCAAGTTCCTGATACTTCTGACTTACAGTGGAGGCCAGTACCTCTATTTCCGTAGGACCTAAAGCCTGGAACTAGCACAGGGCAGCTGGGGAGCATTTCATACATGATCTGGATGATTCCTCGCCTGCGGGCCCAATTCCCACTCTACACAAAGGTGGTTGCCCAATTTGCCTGCTTTCTTGTACAACCTGCAATATTCTCACCACCCAACACTTTTTGCCATGTTCCTCTTCCCCTGAGCAGCCTGAGATCTTGGGAGGAAATGGCTAGATTTGGAGTCAAAGGACCTGGATTTGAATCCTGGCCCTAAAACTTACTATTCGTGTGATATTGGGCTTGTCATTTCAACTCTCTAGGCCTTCCCTAGAAAGTGAGTGAAGTGGATAAGGTGGTCTTTAAGGAACCTTCCAGCCCTAAGTCTGTGATCCCATGATCAGTGAGACCAGTTTCAAAGGTGGTTAGAGTTGACTATGTATGATACATATGCTACATATTCCATTCAGCCCTAGGTGTTCCCCATTGATTAGCCTCTCCTGCTTTCCTTTTCCTGAGTGCCCTTTTGTTTCGGTTTGATTTGGGTTTGGTTTTTTGGGGAGTCAATCAGGGGTTAAGTAACTTGGTCAGGGTCACACAGATAGTAAGCATCTGAGTTCAGATTTGAATTCAGGTCCCGCTGACTTGAGGCTGGTGCTCCATCCACAACACCACTTAGTTGCCTGTTTGGGGTTTTGGGGGGAATTTTTTGAGTTTTTGTTTTTGTTTGGTTTGATTTGGGATTTGGATTTTTTTGTTTGTTTTTGGTCAGAGTGCCATTTTGAGCCTTTATATGTTGTGAGATAGTGGAAAGACTTCTGATTGCCGAGTTGAGGGCCTGAATTGGAAACCTGTCTCTCTCTGCCACTCACTCCATCATATCTCTGGCCCTAAGTCTCTTTACTATAATCCCAGCTCTCTTCTTTTCATATTCTTTCTACCTTCCAGTGCTCAATGACATGCTTCGAACCTGGCTGCTTCTTTTTCTCATAGCCTCTAACACAGAGAACCAAAAGAAGGGGCTGGCATAATCCTTGCTCCACACTGTTCTTTTCAGATGCTCCCTCAGCCACCCAGTACCCAGCAACCACCTTTCCTTTAGAGTTTGCTCAATCCTGTCAAGGTCCTCCAGAACATCACCTATAAACCTTCCTCTCAAAAGAAGTTCAGTTCCCACTTAAAATCTTTACCCCACCCCCATCAGTGCCCTACTTTGAACACTGGCCTCCCAATTTCTCAACATCCTCAACTCCCATGACCTCTGTCTCCAGTCTTCTTCAACCATACACACCCCTGGGAGTGGTCATATCTTTGACTTCCCCACCCTGCCCAACCCCAACTGAATTTGCCATAGCTTTCAGAAATCATAGTTATAGCTCTACTGGGGCATATATGATGAGAAGTTTCCCAAGTCCTTGTGCTTTTAACAGCTTTGTAAAGCTGTTACTTAAAATATTGATCTAGAAGCTAAATTCCTCATGTTGTTATTTTAGAATGATCCCTGTCATATTAAATATGACTGTACTGAAGCCAGAAAATAAACTATAATCAGGAATATTATTAAGAAACTTAGTTTTCCTTCAAAGTACTTTCTTCGATTTTTTTCACAATACCATAGAAAAGAAAAGAAGTGGTCTCTTTTTATATCTACTAATCAGGAAGAAAATAAGTCATCCAAATATATCATGTGCCATCTGTAATCTATGTTATACTATATATAGGATTACAGAATTTTATATTTTCTTTACAGATGAACTGTAAAATATAAAAATCTTCTTATTAGCCCCAGATGTTGTGAGCTTATTAAAATGCCATAGCTTATCAAATAAAATCATTTTAGACTCATTCACTTTATCACTAAGGTTTATTGCATTGCAAGACCCTAGAATTATGCCTCATGCTTTACCACTCCCTTTAAAAAATGATTGAAGCAATGAAATTCCTATTGTGAACCTGATTCTAAACAACAAAGAGAAACTGGTTTCTGGGGTGGAAATGATGGAAACAAACCTTAGAGGGAAGTAACTAGTCCATCTCATAATCTGTGATTAAGAAGGAGACAAAAACTGGGCATAATCTGCCACACCTATAGATTTGAAGAGAGCTGATTTCCAAGAGTTGTAAGAAAAAATGAATAGTCTCATGGCCTAAAATTCTAGAAAAAACAGCTCAGAAGGGATGAGAAACTCTCAGGGATGAAATTCTAGAGAAAGAGAAGCCATTCTCACAAGGATTAAAAAGAGATATGCAGAGGGATATCACTGATCATTTAAGATTTTTAAAAAATATGTTCAGAGGATGAAATCTAACATAACTATTGGATGACAAATAAATGTAAATGGGTGACATGATCTTGAGAGATCAGTGTCAGGAATGCAAATATTCAGGATGAGAAGAAGCTGGTAAGGAATGCTAAGACATTTTAGGTATATTGAGGAAAAAAGGCTCAAAGCAGTGATGGGATTTCTGCGTTACAGAAAGATTGATGGGTTACAGAGAGAAAGCAGAACTACTCAAGTCTAATTTCATTTTGTTTTCTTTGCCAAGATGAATGAGGGTTGAAATGGAAAGGACAGAACAAAGCTGATGACATATTGAAACACAAGATAAGTAGATAGTATGAGTACCTTGCTGACCTTAAGGAATTCAAATCACCAAGAGCAGTGAACATCATAGGGTTCTGAAGGAGCTGGCAGATGTGATTGCTGAGCCATTATTAGTGTTCTGACAAAGATCTTTGTGACTTGGAGAAATGACAGGATTGGAAAAGGGCAAATAATGGAAAGGAGGAGAGATTTCTAGATATAGACCAGTGAATTAGATTTGAATTTCTTGCAAGATTTTAGAATGCATTACTAAAGAGAGACGGAAGATCTTTTTTTTGGAAGCACTAGAATCCCAATAAGAAACCACAGGGCATGTATGAAAAATTATGATACTCAGAGCATTTAACATTAGTTGAAGTTAAGTAATTTAGTCGCTTGTATTGATCCACAATATTGAATTTTCTTAAGATTACATTTAACGGGGAAGAAAGAAGCAGTAAACACAAAGAACCAAAATGTCTTTATCAAAAAAAAAAGTTACACCATGCTAACTAACCCTGTTTCCTTTTTTTAACAGAAAAACTGGACTGGCAAATTTGGGGAATATGTTAGATACAGTTTACCTACATCTTTGCAAAGAATTTGACAAAGTCTTCCATGATATTTTTGTGGAAAATATGAAAAGATGTAGGTTAGACAGTAATGCTATTACATGGATGCAACATTAACAGAATGTCCTGGTCCAAGGTATAGTCATTGTCAACTGTCAAGGGAGATGGAATGAAAGCTCTCAGTCATCTATGGTTATTTGTGTGGTAGTTAATAATTAACATCATTATCAATGACTTTAGGAAAAAGGCATAGATGGCTTGTTAATCATATTTGCAAATGATAATACAGAATGACCAAGATCTGAAAAAATTTTAACAGTTCTTAAAATTGGACCACAACTATTAAGATGAAGTATAATAGGAATACATTCTATAATAGGAATAGAATTTTATACTTAGGTTTAAAACATCAACTTCATAAATACAAGGTGAGGGTAACCTAGGCAAATAGTTTTTCATCTGGAAAAAAAATCAGGGGATTTCAGGAACTACAAGTTCAATGTGACTGATCAGAGCAAATACAGAAGCAAAAAAAAAAAGCTATTTTCATCTTAGATTTAATTAAGAAAGCCTTTCTTTGCACAGTTCTGCCTCTCTTAAATCCAGTCCACCATGCAAGTCAAGGTATCAGCCTCATTGATGTCATAGATCCTCTTCAAGAATGAAGGATGAACGACAAGAAAGAGTAAAGAAAGTGATAGTCCTAGAAAAGTCTGCCCTAGTCAGACCACATCTTGAATACTATGTTCAGTCCTGGAAGATGTATTTTATAGACAGCACCAATAGCCAGAGTCTGTCTAATGAGGGATAACCAGGATATTAGGGCCTTAAGAGCATGTAGTAAGAGGATCAGTTGAAAGAGCTTAGAGTTTTTATCCTAGAGAGGACTTAGGGTGGATATGATAGGTGTCTTCAAATATCTGAAGTACTGTCTTGTAAGTGAGAACCTGAACTTGTTCAGCTTGGCCTCAAGGAATAGTACAAAGAGAAAATAAGTGAATATTGCAGAAAAGCAGATTTCAGTTTAATTTAAGGAAACATTTTCTAACAATTA
Source organism: Bettongia penicillata ogilbyi (assembly GCA_023548195.1). NCBI lineage: Eukaryota > Metazoa > Chordata > Mammalia > Diprotodontia > Potoroidae > Bettongia > Bettongia penicillata. The sequence continues at coordinate 4,895,944 of JAJHZJ010000061.1, forward strand.
GTTACCTAAAAGTTGAATATATTATGTCTAGAAGTAGTAGGTTCCGCTTACTAGAGAACTTACAGCAATGATTGGATAATGACTCAGAACATTGTAGAGGGAACTCTTGTCCAAGTAAATGTTGGTCTAGGTAGTTCCCAAAATTGCTTCTTAGTTCTGAGATTCTGTCCTTCATTTTCAAATTCCTAGCAAAAGTCATCTACATTCACTCCATTTTCTCATCACTAACTTCTCAAACCTTAGCAACCTGACCTACATTCCCTGAAATCTACTAAGTAATCTACTGTATAGTGTCTTCAGTGATTTTCCGGTTTTCAAATGCAATGGCCTTTACTCAGTGACATTTTAAGGTACTTCCCTTAAGTATTACTGTTGTTATTATGGGTATCCAGGTGGAGATTAGAGAAGGCAGATGGAAACTTGAGATTGAACCTTTCTGCAACACGGAATACTGCTGATTACTCCCCCTTTCTTGATACTCTGTCCTCCCTGGCTTCTATGATGCTTCTCTCTCCTGGTTCTTCTCCTACACCTTAAAATATCCATTTCAGATTCCTCCCTTTGCCCATTGCATAAGATATTTCATCAACTCCTAAAACTCAACATGTCCAAAATTGAATTCATTTTCCCTAAAACCTGCCCTCTTCTCCTAACTCTATTTGTATAGATGATATCACCATTCTTCACTCATCTAGGCTTTAAACCTCAGAATCATCTTTGAAGTGGATGTCTAATCTACACCTTAACTCTCACATTCACTAAGTTACCAAGGAAATCCTGTCAGTTTTATCTTTATATTGTCTCTTGTATACCTTCTTTCTTTTCTGTACCCACTGCCACCTGCTGCCACCTTTTTTGGTTTCTTATTTGACTCTCACCTAGAGAGACCTATCTAGTCTCTCCCTCCTAGTCTCTCCCCTCTTTGATCTCCCCTTTGTACCACTGACAAAGTAATTCTCTGAATGCTCAAGTCTAATCATGTTATTCCGCTGCTCAAAAGCCTTTAGGGGCTATCCATAATGTAAAGTGTAGAATACAGTCTCCTTATTTTCAAGGCTTCAACTTGATTTCCAGCTATAATTCATATTAATAATAATAGCTGACATTTTTATAGTGCTTTAAGGTTTGCAAAGAACTTTATCTGTATCAGCACATTTGATTCTCATAGCAGTCGTGTAAAACAGGTGCTACTATTGTCCCCATTTTACAGATGCAGAAACTGAGGCACAGAGAGCTTAAATGATTTTCACATACTCTACTTCTCAGACAAACCAGAGTAATAGTCATTCCCTGCTCTGCCTCTGTGGATTTATGTGTATCATCTTCCCACTCCTCAACTGGACTGTATATCTCTATGAAAAATTTTTGAATAATAGATGTACTTTCCCAGTCTTAAAGTGCTACATAGATGAAAACTATTATTACTAAATTAAATTGCTTCTTGGGCAAACCAGAACTGAGGTGGAGATGGAGCTGAATCTTATTTGGGAAACTTGACTCTCCTTCAGGTGATAGACTGTGATGATACATTGTTACAAGAGCCCACTACTTCAACTTTAATATTATGGAAAGTATTAATGAAACATAGACTATAAGGATTTCAAAACATTCCAAATCCACACTCAAAGGGCAAGGGAAAGATGGTTAAGGTGCATGTGAATGGGCTAAGTTGTATGGGCTAAGCTATATTCAGGGAGCAGAAGGATGGGAAGCTCCATTGCTCCGTTGGGTCCCCTGGGATGCGAGAGAGCAGGAACCCACTCTTTGGATGATAGGTGTTAAAATATGGACATCAGGATGTTTAGGCATGGATCAGTGACAATCCGTGTTGGGAGAGAGTGTGCTCACATTGCTAGGATCATGGATCGCTCAAAAATAGAGGTAGAATTCAAACATTTTCAAGTCAGAACAAATAGATTTGAATTTAACTATTACCACCAACTGAGCCATGAGAATAAGCACTGCTTCATGAAATTTGGACCTAAAAGAAATTAGAGTAAAGCCAATAGAAACAAGGCCATGATTGTTTTTAAGTCATTCTAAGGGTTTTTTTTTTAATTCTTTTTTTTCTTGGCTTGCTTTTTATAAAGCTTTCTGTTTTCAGGGAAACTCTGAAAACAGGGAAACTTTTAGTTTTGCTACTAAAAGATAATTTTCTTCTCTTCAGCCATTGTAGAAAAGCAGTATAGAACGCATGTAGTCTTTGCAATAATATCAGTTTTTAAAGTTTTTGCAAGTCTGTATATAAATTTTGAATCCAAGGCAAATTCAGCCAATAAAGAGGATTTAGTGGGAGTAGTTAAGGAACTCGATGATGAGCTAGCTGTCTGTCATTTTACTTGATCAGTTTCCAGTGGCAGAGTATACTATGGTTGGGATGGTTTGTTTTATTTTTCCTTTGTTCAGGGATCTTTGGACTCTACAACTGCAGGTTACAGTGACTTTAAATCTTTCCCTTTTGTTTACGTATTCACCCATACAATTCACCAATACATAGTCACCATAACCTATTCTTAGGTTTAAAAAAATTTCCCAAATGGATTGAATAAAATAATTTAGTTATAAAATAAGAAGACCTGACTACAATTATGAAGCAGATTCACTGCATACATTTAGTGTTCACATATCTTATTCCCATCAAAGGAAACATACTGTTATTGGTAGCTGTGTTTGCCCTGCCCTGACAAAACTGGACCCCCTTCATTTCATCTTGGGCCTTATTCCCTGTTTCATGGGCTCTTATATTGGAATTCAGGCCTCTACTAAATATATATCTGTGTTTGAAACAAGCAGGTGGAAACGGTACAAAGCAAATAACCAATAGTAAAGTGAATCACTCCTTTATCATCTGTTTTATTTACCTTGTGGTTTTATTTGCTGTTTCTTGTTAGAATGATTTACTACTTGGGGCAATGAACAAACGATTTCTTTGTAGTTCTAGAGTGACAGGTGTTGAAATAGCTTTTTGCTGAGACTTGGTCAAAAGTCATTCATGCCTTCACTTACTTCATTGATCCTTGAGCTGCCTCAAAGGATGAAACTTCCCCGTGAAATATACTCAGATGTTGAACTTATTCTATTCATGCCTCTCAACTGGGTGTTACTGCCTTGCCCAAAGTAGCTATTCCCAAATGCAATTACATCCTTTACACAGCACTTTGGTAAAGTAGTTTCCTTAAATGGTGTTATCCTCAGACAAATGGGGACAACCAGTGAGTTCATAGATACTATGGCACTAGGGAAATTACAAGGTTGTAAGAGTTGCTAGGCAGATTCATGTCTTTTTCTCTTAATCAGACAACTTATACTTTTCTCCTTCAATGGACTACTAATTTCTTTGAGGTGGGTGAGTAGGAATCATCTCAGAGTTCAGAACAGAACAATCCACCCCCTTCTCATCCTGTGTAACTTTTTTCCATATAGTTCCATAATCCTTCACAGAAGGTCTATACAGCATGCTAGAGACTGTGCTGGGCACCATCCATTAAAGTCCTGCTCTGGGTCTCACTGCTTAGAACATTGCCTGGCACATTGAAGGCACTTAATAAATGCTTGTTCGTTGGTTAACTGAGATGACACTGAGTTCTTAAAGGCTAAGTCAATGACAGACTGTCTGATATAGGAGAACAAGCTTACCTAAATATGGAGCTATTCATCACCAATAGGCTGGATGTCATAAGTGATTTGTTCTTTTGGCCATGACAGCAACCCAGGGAACAGAGAAATCAGGTTGGTTTGGTTTTCTTAAGTGTTCTTAGGAGTACCGTACATTCTGCTATAATGCGTATTTTGAAAATGTAAATTTATTCCGATGCTACTGATATATTAGGGAACATATTGAACATCATTCAAATTTCAAGTTTTCTTTTGCCCAATTTTTTCCCTGAGAAACAGCAAGAATGCAGAAAAATAAACTACTTCATAACAGCTGCATCCCTCATTCTAATGCCCACTTCCACAAGCAGATTTCATGTCTTTGTCAAGGTAAAGGGCATATTAATCATTTCTGGTCCACATTATCCCCTCCTACCCTTCAGCTCTTTCAGCCATGGTCACTTCTAGAAACTTGTTGTTATGGCCTGACCAACTGGCTTGTACAGTCTGTCCAAGACCCCAAATATGGCCATAATTTGTGTGGGGGGGGTTGTTGTTATTCAGTCATTTCTGTTGTATCTGACTCTTCATAATCCCATTTGAGATTTTCTTGGCAAGGACACTAAAGTAGTTTGCCATTTCCTTCTCTAGCTCATTTTGCAGATGAGGAAACTAAGGCAAACAGGGTTAAGTGACTTGCCCAGGGTCCCACCGCTAATGTTTGAAGCTGGATTAAAACTCAGTTCTTCCTGACTCCAGGCCAGGTGCTCTATCCGCAATGCCATCTAGCTACCCATTATTTATTGAAGAATTTATATATTTCTTAACCATTTAACATGTATAAAACTGTGCTGTCATTTTTATTAGATTCCTATCTTTTAAAAAATAGATTATTGATGAAGTTTTTGAGCTTTGTGCCCCAACCTCATTTTCCCCATAAGCTCTGTGATTTTTATTACATGATTTTGCATAGCATGCAGTGCTTTTGGGGAACTCATATGTTTAATTATTACAGGGCTGTTTGTATCTCATAAGATTTACTTGCGAGCCTATCGCTAGTACTAACAGTGTCCAAATACTTGAAGTCCCAATATAATTGACTTCCCTACTCTTGACCATCTGGACAAGAAAAGAAAATGATCCCAAGGGGAGAACAACAGATGGTTTAAGGAAACTTAGATCTTCTCCTGGGAATAAATGGGGTCAGTCACATGGTGGCCATTTATGGCCTGATCCTTACTGTCCTTATAAATAACTTTGTTTTGAGTTTCTGGAGTTATCTCTAGGTGCAAAGGAATTATCAACCATCAGCACTAATTTACCTTGGTATTCATTAATTAGGTAGATAGATGTGTGTGTCTGTCCTTCATTGCCAAAGAAGACTATGCCATCAGAGAAATAATGACATGACTTGCACTTGACTTTGTGTTGAGTGAGAGAGGGCTGTTCAGGTCACCAGCCTCACTTCTCCTCCAAAGCCATCTGAATCCAGTGACCAGATATTCATCAAGATGACTGGAGATGACCCAGGATGAGGCAATTGGGGATAAGTGACTTGCCCAAGGTCACATAGCTAGTGAGTGTCAGGTGTCTGAGGTGAGATTTGAACTGAGGTCCTCCTGACTCCTGCACTGGTGCTCTATCCACTGTACCACCTAGCTGCCCCTAGTTAGATTACACAGGTTGTGGAGTGCTAGAATCATGAAGACCTGAGTTCAAATATCACTTCAGATACTTAATAGCCTTGTGATCTAAATAAGTCACTTGACATCTTCCTGCCTCAGTTTTCTCATCTGTAAAATGGTAACAATATCACCTCCTACCCCTGGGTTCTTGTGCTAACCTTAAAGTGCTATGTAAGTCTTAGCTATCATCATCATCATCAGTGAATATCTGGCACATACTTCTTGACTTGATTTCCCTGTACCTGATGCTATTCTGTCCTTCAAAAGGAAACTTGTAGTTGGTATGTAGATGCAAGCTAAAAGGATGGGCAGAAAAGAGGGAAAGTGCCTCAAAAATGGGGTCACCAAAGGTAAATTTCATGCATTTCACTGTTTCTTTGATTACTGACTCTGGACCCAATACTGTAAGTACCTAGAATGGTCTATACTTTTGAAGACTGTATCAAAAAGTAGGCTTCTATTGTTTATCTCCCCTTTTCTTCAGAAAACCGTACTTGGATTTTCAGTTCTTTTTGCAGACGCTTCTAATTACAACCAAGGCAGCAATGCCTTGTCACCTCACCACTGCTTTGCATTGTCAGGAATAAACATGGACTGATCTTCCCTATAACTGATTACTCTGCTGTTATTACGCAGGAACATTTGGATAATAATATCAGGTTTTAACTCATGAGAGTCATGACCTCCTCCTGCCCTGGCAGACCTTAATCTTTACATTCTGGGTGCCATTTGACTGGGAGTATTCAATCTTGTTTGGATTTTTTTCTTTGTTGTCCATTAATGGTGTTTATGATTGGGGGTGGAGTATGATATTTGCAATAATCAAATGGTGATTTTCTTCTTACAGGTGCTGCCTGACAAACAGGTCAAGGAGAGAGCTGGTAAGTCTGTTCTATGATATGTGCTTATACTTTTATTTTAGATGTTTGTACTTGAGAGGAGTCATGCACAGTTTGCATGTTATTAAATACTGAAAGTACATATTAATTATTAATGGAAAGGTGTTATGAATTCTTCTTCAATATGTCTATGTTCCAAGGATCCATGATTTTGTTCTAATGACCCCTACTCACCTTTTTCTCCTCCTTTTCATCTTCCTTCCACTACCATGTTGGTAAACTGCCTAGCCAGAAGTATTAGTATATAAACTAATCTCTTACTTTGAGTTGCTCATTTGCTTAGCACAGGATGCTGATGAGAGAAGGCAGTAGATTTTTGATCTACATTAAAGAAAGTTATTAGCTTCACACAGTGAGAAAAAACTCATAACTTTAATCTCTATGCCTTAGCATGCAGAGTTTGACACTTTTTCTCTATGGAATAGATCAGAAAATATGAATGGCGTCATGTAAAATTATGATTCCTAAAAAAAAAATCTTAGAGTAGGGGTCCTACTAATGGATATGTCTATGCTTTTGGTCAATCCTTTTTCAGTCATGTCCAACTCTCAATGACCTCATTTGGGGTTTTCTTGGCAGAGATACTGGAGTGGTTTGCCATTTCCCTCTCCAATTTATTTTACAGGTGAGGAAACTGATGATTAAGTGACTTACCCAGGATCACAAGATATATGTATCTGAGGCTATATTTGAACTCAGGAAGAGGAATATTCCTGACTGCAGACTTGGCACACTACTGCACTACCTAGCTGCCCAGTAACTAAAAGGGATATATCTATAGGCATATAGAAATACATATTAAGTATGTGACATAGGTATAGCACATATGCTTATGTGAGTATGTATGTATATACAAAAGTTAGCACTTACAAGGAAAACATGATTCCATAATGTCATAGTACTTTGAGATAAATTTAAACATGAATTTCTATCTGAGAAAGTTTCACAATCAAAAAGTTAGTACTGGTAAGGTTTTTGTTTTTGTTTTTTAAGGAGGGGGAGAGGAGATGTATACCTTTAACTTTTGTTTTCACATAATCTGATAAATCTTAGGTTTTACAAAATATTGTGAAATGCCTTTAAATCCTGGCTTTGACAAGATCTTGAGAAATGAATGTGGGAAATGCTCAAAGGATCTGTGATTGCATCTGGGTAAGTGTATGTCTTAAGGAATTACTTGAGGCAAGATGTGAATCCAGGTCTTCTTTATTCCATCCCTAGCAGTTCTCCTGCTAGACTGCCTCAAAATACAAGGAAGGCAAAAAGAAGACAGAGTAATGCTGCTTTTTCCTGACTTCACTGACCAGTGTTCAGAAAATAGTGACCAAACAACAGAAGACCTTTATCCCCATTTTCTCTCAGATACTTTAACAAAAAAAAGAGGGGGCAGCTAGGTGGCATAATGGGTAGAGTGCTGGGCCTGGAGTCAAGAAAGATTCATCTTCCTGAGTTCAAATCTGGCCTCAGACACTTACTAGCTGTGTGACCCTGGGCAAGTCATTTAACCCTGTTTGCCTCAGTTCCCTCACCTGTCCAATTAGTGGAGAAGGAAATAGCAAAATCTTGCAACACCTTTGCCAAGAAAACCCCAAGTGGGGTCACAAAGAGTTGGACATGATTGAAAAATGGTCTTAAGGATGTCTACTGATTGCATATTGACCTAGAAAACTACATATTAACATTATCGATAATCTATTGTATTTTATTCATTTTGTTCAGTATTTCTTAATTATAGTTTAACCTGGTTCTAGCTCAACTCAGGATTGTTGCGAGCAGCCCCAGGCCAAGTATTTGACATCTCTGGTTTAGCCTTTTGGGTTTCCAGCATGAACATTTAGTAGCTACATCACTCTCTGCTCCGAGCCTCTGTTTCTTCATCTGTAAAATCAATACAAGACCTCAGTACCTATCTCTCAGGATTGTTGTGGGAAAAGTCCTTCCTAAAGCTTAACAATCTATATAAATGTGAGCTCCTACCAAGTTCCTTAAAGTTGAATACATTCTTCTAAGCAGTAAATCATTCTATAATGAAACTGTTGGGTACTTCATTTCTCTTTTTGAAATATCTACCCATATCTGAGTGTGTGAAGTGCATTTACCTTGACAAAAAACTAAATAAATAAAAACAATAAAACCATGCTTCATCTCAGAAATGACTGAGGAATGCACCAGAATTAGCAACATGTTGCTTTTAGGAAACTAATCATTTTAATTAGACAACGAGCACATGAATGTGATTTCATCTCTCTTTTTTGGCTGCATAAAAATTTGATTCATCTAGGCTCAGAAACACAGTCCTTTTTTGGCATTTAAAGCTCTTCACTTACTGGCTCCAACCTTGTTGTAGGATATCTTCAGTCTTATTATTCATGACTCACCTTCATGGACTCTACTGGCAATCAGTCCTGATCCTCTCGTGTGACTTTGCTGAGGTAGCATTTGCATCTGGATCTCTCTGCCTTTGCGTTGGCTGGCTTCCATGCCAGGAATGCACTCCCTCCTTACCTGTATCCATTAACATCCCTAGTATCCTTCTAAGCTCAGATTAAGTCCTTCCTTCTATTCAAAGACTTTTCTCTGATTTTCTCTCAGGCTGCTAGTTCCCTCCTCACCCAATTACATTGTTCACACACACACACACACACACACACACACACACACACACACGAAAGATAAATTCCTTTAATAAAGAGACTGTCATTTTTGGTCTTTGTGCCCCTAGTGCCTCATATGAAGTGGATGGTTGTGGATTTATTTTGTTTATGTTCAATATATTTCCCTCACTCAGGGCTTACTAGCTACGTGAACCTGGGCAAGTCACTTAACCTTTTAGCCTCAGTTTCCTCATCTGTAAAATGAGCTGGAGAAAGAAATGGCAAACTACTCCAGTACCTTTGCCAAGAAAACCCCAAAGGCCCCATTGCCTAACAGTAGTAGGGGCTTAACAAAAGCTTATTGACTGACTTTTGGACTGACTATAGGGCTTAGATCTAGACTGTGATTTTATGGACACAGTGAATTCCCTCTATCAACATAGGTCAGCACTTTTTCTATAACTTCTAGTCTCAGAAAATTGCCCAGAGCACTGAAGTCCAGCAACTTGCCCCAAGTTACAGTCAGTTTGTGTCAGAGACAGAACTGAAACCAAGCCTTCCCAGCTCAGAAATCAGTTTTCTACTACTATGTCTTTTCCAATCCTTCATAATTTTAGTGCTTTCCTTCTGTTGATTATTCCCTATTTATGCTGCATGTAGTTTATTTGTATGTACTTATCTGCAAATTGTTTCTTCCATTAGATTATGAGCTACTTAAAAAGGGAAATGTCTTTGATTTATCTCTATATCCTCAGCACTTAGCACAGTGCCTGGCATATAGTAGGTGCTTAATGCTTATGGACTGACTGACTATGCCATAGTGCCTTAATGTTTCTCCCACCACAGGATAATGCTTTGTTTTCTCATCTAACATAAACCCGGAGAAAGAACTAGCTATAATTTTCACCCTTGAAATAACGAATGTTTTTCTCTTGCAGCTTAATCTCTAAAAATGTCAGCATTTAGTGACCCATCATATACTTGCTGGCTCTCATATTATGATTTTTGCATATTGGGAGGTAGAATTTATGCCCACAAAAGTCCCTGGTTTTTAGCTGTTGAAATTCACACTGCCTTTCGGTTCTCTGTTTCCATCAGGGGAAATGAATAGGAAAGCAGGCAAGCAGAAAACTAGAAAGAGTCAAGTCCATTTCTATAGACGTAATTAGAGAGAGCAACAAGAGACTAGGAAAAATCAGTGAAGGGTGGCAGAGAGCAATTTTTTTGCACATGTAAATCTGATGAATGTGGTAGGCAGCTAACTCAAATTCCCATGTACCTAAAAAAAAAAAGACTGAGAATGACTCTAATTCTTCTCTTTCCTTGTCTTCCATGACATCCTTGGCTAATTTCAGTTGTGATGCTGATTCTTTCTTGATGTCTTAAAAAGTGAGGACTGTCAGTCCGTGTCTATTTGGGCTCTCCCACAGACCTTCCAGGCCTCTTAGCACACAGCTGCTTTGGTTATTTTTGTGTGAAGGGAGATGCAATATTTCAGGCTGACTGAAGAGGCCACTGTTAGTACATATTGGCAGAGTAAAACAGGAAAAAGGAAGTGTCCTTGACCAGAGTTCAATATTTGTAGTGGTGGTGGTGACCACAAAATGTACTTTTCTTATTTACTAAAACTGTGCTAGATTGACCCATATTCTTGTTACTTTCCATAATACAACTAGGGGTTAAATATACAGCCTAAATGTAATTCAGAGCCATAAAAGGAGATCAACCCAGGGATGGGCTAGGGAAAGACATGAATTGCTGCGGACATTGGTATTACTTCAGACATATTGTCTAGTAAGGAGCATAGATTTAGAGCTGAAAGAGACCTTAGAGGTCATCTGTCCCAATCTCTTATTTTATAGATGAGAAAACTGAAGAGTAGAAGTGAGGAGAAGGTGCTTTCCAGACATGATGGAAAAGCACTGAAGGTAGAAGATAGAATGCTAAATTCAGAGAATAGAAAACAGACCACTTTGATTGAAACACAGAATGCATGTGGAAGAGAATCATGTAAACTAAGACTGGAAGGGTCTATTAGAGCCAAACCATAATGGATGACATTCACTTCCATTTTAACCAAATGCAACATCTGACTTTTATTATCATAGAGGCCCCACCCAAGACTGATTTAAGTGAAAGCAGTCACTGCCAGACAAATCCACTTGGATAAGCGGACTTATCCAAGATCACACAGAGCATAAGTGGCAGGACTGGGATCCTAAACCAAGTCTTCTGGCTCTAAATCTAATCTTCCTTCCATCACAACATGTAAAAGGGGCCTTTTCTAAATAACCACACTATGTTTTCCTATATTCTTTACCAGGAGCAGGAATTTCATCAAAGACATAGAAATAGAAAAGTGTCGCTATCATATGGACAGGGAATAACTTATTTCAGAGTCACCAGAAGCTTCTTTCACTTAAATGAGACTTTGGTGGAACTTCAGCCCTGATAAAAGTCAGATGTTGCATTTGGTGAAATGGAAGTAAACGGCATCCATTATGGTCTGGCTCCAGTAGACCCTTCCAAACATAGTTCACATGATTCTCCTTCACGAACTCTGTGTTCCAGCCAAGCTGGCCTGCTTTGTATTTCCTAAACTTAGCACTTCTGTCACCCACCTCAGTGCCTTTCCATCGCACTTGGAATGCCCCTTCTCCTCATTTCCACCTCTCAGAAGTCTACTTTCTCTAAGGAGTTCCTCAGGCAGCATCTCTTCCCATGGGAAGCCTTTCATGATACCTCTAGTTGTTAAAACACTTGCCCTCCTCCAAATACCTTGTTTTTATTTATCTGTGTAAGTTAAATATGTCCACTTTTAAATTCTCAGAGAGAAGGATCTATTTTGTCTTTGTATCCTCAGTATTGTATACATAGTAGGTGCTTGATAAATACTTGTCAAGCAGTGCATTCACCAACCACATTTTCTGCAAAGGTTAAATGCCATTTAGTAGGTAAGCAGTAGCTGACTTCCCTAGAGAACATCAGGAGATTTATAGCCCTGATTTAGCTTTATCTCATACATAGTGTGACCCTGGCAAAGTCATTTACACTCTTTGGTCTGTAGTTGCTTCCATGTAAAATGAGGAGATTGAACTCTATGGTCTCCAAGAACTCTTCCCACCCTGACATTCAGTGAATTGAATGCATTCTGTAACCATCCTTTAACAATTAAGCCAAAGAAGCTATCTTTTATTAAATAGAATACATGTGGCAAATCTGTTTCATATTGTAAAATTTTTACTCATTACCTCATTTCTTCCACACTTTGATGGATCATTGCTTTGAGCACTTCCTTCAACAGTGCAGCTCATTACCTTTCTGTGCCTTCTCACTCTGGGTGATTCTTATCCATATAGAACAGTATACAGAGAGCTGGTTGTGGGGCCAGAAAGCCAGGAGTAAGACCTACCTCTGACAAATCCTGGCTTTTGTACCCTGCACAAATCACTTAACCTCTCAGTGCTCTAAGTAGCTCTCTAAGAGTAATTAGTTACAGAGAAATTACTGACCTATATTAGCAAGGAAGACTTCCTCATCTTACAGTTCCCTTTACCAATGAAATTATAGGTTTAGTCTCTATCCCTATCCTTCCCCAGAGGAGATAGCCAACGTACCCAATAGTTTGAAGGTCTTCTAAAAAGGTAACTATTCATTAGTTAGAGGACTGGTCCTGGAGTCAACTGAACTCAGATCCTTTCTCAGACATTTACTAACTCTATGTCCACTTAAGCTCTATCTCAGTTTTCTTATCTGTAAAATGAGAATAATGGTAACACCTAACTCCAGGGTTGTTGTGAAAATCAAATAAGAGAATATTTGTAAAGTGCTCAGCAAACCCCCAAAGCACTGCAATCGTCATCCTCATCATCATGTCTTCCATCCTCAGAATGTCCTATTTTATTTTATTCCTTTTCCCACCACACTGGCCCCTTGGTGATATTTTAATGCTACTTTTACGTATAAGTCATGCTTGATCATGAGCTATTTGTGTTGTAGTTCATTGTTTCAGTTGTGCCCAGCTCTTTGTGACCCTATTTGGTGTTTTCTTGACAAAGATTCTGGAGTGGTTTGCCATTTCTTTCTCCAACTCATTTTACAGATGAGGAAACTAAGGCAAACACAGAGGCAAACACAGTTGAGTGACTTGCCCAGGGTCACACAGATAGTAATTGTCAGAAGCAAGATGTGAACTCACAAAAATGACTCTTAGTGACTCCAGGTCTGACACTCTATCCACTGTGCCACCTAGCTGCCTAAGTTTATATGGCATTTAAAGTTTGCAAAGTGCTTTAAAAATACTGTCTTTTTATCCTGGCAACAACCCTGGGAGGTAGAGGTTATTACTCCCATTTTACAGCTGCCATTCATTTCTCCATTACTCTTTGGATTACTTGCAATTTGGATGCTTATGAGATTAGAGTGTTTCATAATTCATGGCAACATCTTAGCACCAAGAGATTACTGCTATTGAAATGATGATTTTAAGTGGAGAGAGGAGAGAGAGAGAGAGAGGGAGAGAGAGAGAGAGAGAGAGAGAGAGAGAGAGAGAGAGAGAGAGAGAGAGAGAGAGAGAGACAGAGAGAGAGAGAGAGACAGAGAGAGAGACAGAGAGACAGAGAGACAGAGAGAGACAGAGAGAGACAGAGAGAGAGAGAGAGAGAGAGAGAGAGAGAGAGAGAGAGAGAGAGAGAGAGAGGAGAGAGAGAGAGAGAGAAATACGCCCTGCCCTCAAGAAGGAGCTTAGATTCTTTTTGTGGGATATATCATGTACTCAAAAGAGAAATTATAAAGTAATTTCAAGGAAAAGGTGCTGATAACTTGCGAGATCAGAGAAAGGCCTTAGGTTGGAGGTGGAAACAGAGATGAGCCTATAAAAAAGCTAAAATTCTAAGAGTGCATTCCAGATGTGAGATGCCTTATGCAAAAGAGGCATGAAATGGAATGTCATGTGCAAAAAGAGCTAGCAGGCCAGCTTTATTATTGGACTGGAAGACACATGAAGGAAAAATGATATGAAATAAGATTGTAGAGGTATCCACTTACTTATTTCTACATGGTCACCCAGAAACATGGTTATGACAGTGTGAGCTGGGTAACTACTCTGATAGCAACTGAAAAGGTATTTCTTGGCTTTAGTTATTTGTCTTCCACCAAGGCCTACACCTATCATCCCACATTCCCAGTCCTCATATATTGGTTGAATTACAGCTTTTTTGTCTATATTGTCTCATGGATGTGAAAAACCCACTGGGGGAATATTATATTCCTACTATTTTCTAAAAATAATAACACTTGTATAGCCCATTACTTATAATAACCATGAAATAAGGTATTACAAGAACTATTATCTTCATTTTCCAGATGAGCAAAGCAAACTTCAAAAAAATTAAGAAGTTAAGAATTTCAAAGAAGTTAAGTGATATACTTAAAGTCATGTAGTCAATAAAGATCAGAGTCAGGATGCATGGCTTCCACCATTTCTTTCTAATCTTAGCAAAAATTTCATCTTGTGCAAGAAGCCCTTCCCAAGACCCCTTAATTCCAGTGCCTTCTCTCTGTCAATTATCTCTAATTTATCCTGTATTTATCTAGCTTTGTACCTATTTGCTTGCATGTTGTAGGGAATGTCTTTTTTTTTTCTTTATTTTTCCCCAGGGCTTAGCCCACAGTTTGGCACATCATGCTTTGTAAGTGCTTAGTGACATAATTCAAACCCTGATCTCTCTTGCTGCCTCCAAGCATGCTTTCTACAGTAATATGCCATGCTTACCTCCCAATAAATAATTTTCTCTTAAGCAAGGCATTTTCTTCCTCCTTACAGAGGGACAGGTTACATAGTCTTTGTGTTTCTGCATAGTGCAGTGCTCCAGGATTAGACCTCATAAAGTACCACTGATCTGCAGGAAATCTTTTATGGTCTACGGACATTCCTAGGAAATGAATTGCATGTTATGAATGAGTTCATATCTAAGAATACAGCAGCATAATTAATGATCACTATCTATGAGAATCTGATGAAATGGTAAGTTTTGATTTTTTGGTACAATATTAATTCTATATAGATTATTACAATTATAAAGAGTGTTATGTGGGATATTCAAGATTATATGCATAAAAGTATTTAAGACTTCAAAAAATGATTCTCAAAATCAAAAAAACCTCATAGCCTTATACTACATTTTGTTTTCTTTAGTGTACACTTCACAAAGATTACTATTTCAAAAATAATGAAATTAACCATTGGCTGCTTGTAAATATATTTCTAAGATGTGGGCAGACTGTGGTGAAATCTAGAAGGTGAAACCTATTTCCTCCAGTAAAATGTTTACCTTTTTTTAAAAAAAATGACTCTATTCATATGAGTAAAATGAATCAGCTCCCAAATATTAGACTTCAAGATCTCCCTTTGAAATCTTGATATTGAAAAGAAAATATTCTTTCTTTCCCTCAAGATTTTATCAAGAAGCAAAGCTAAAAGATATCAGATGTGAAAATGCTGCTTTATTAGTCAAGGATTGTCATTTGCTGCCTTGAAAATGATATTTCTATATCTCTAGGATCAAAGAAAATTGTTTTTTTATTTGATGACACTAAAGAAAATATTGGTTAAAGTAGAATTTCTTTAACCAAAGAATAATCCTTCCTGACTGCCCCCACAAAGCATCATCCTACCACCACAATATGTAATTATTCTCTACTTTTTCATTTTTTTCCTCTGTGATTTCTGTACTAAGTTATAATGAATTGACTTCTCATCAAATGAAACCCAGTGGGAGAAGTCGACTCATTTCCCACAGGTTTATGCAATATGAGAATCTGGCTATATGTTTCATCATTTTGATATGTTCTAGTTCTCAGGGTCTTCTTCAAGAAATAATGTTTGTTTGACTTTAATTTTCTCTCCTATTCATCACTTTAAAAATATTCAAATCAATTCAACAGGCATTTACTAAATATCTACTATGTGATGTGTTTATATTGTCTCATAAATGGATATTTTTGAAAGTTAAATATTCATATCTCTAACAATAATACTCTACTACAATTTCCAAAATTACTATCTTTATGTTCTTACCTAGAAGTACCTTATTCCTATGTACTTACTGTATATCTTGCACTTTTGCTTTGCAGTTTTTCAGAATACTTTTGAGGCAGTGTTACCTCTGGCACATATTGGCTGAGTGACCTTCTCTATGCCTTAGGAAACTCTAAATTTACAAGTTGCTGAGAGAGTGTGCTAATCTATATTGATGGACAGTGACCCCTTCCTGGGAGTTTCCCAATCCAAGAAAATTCCTCATCCTATTCAGACAAAGGATATCTTTCACATTGATTACCTCATTTGATGTTTACAGTGGTTTGAGTTAAGCCCTGGTAATGACATGTGGCAAAACCCTGTAATTCCATCATTGTGAGTACCACTGATATAGATCACAGCCCTCCAGAATTTAGTGAATAGTCTTCAAGAATTACCGGGGTTGAAAAATTCAGCCTATCTCTAGCCAATCTAGTGAAGACCCTCTCCAAATTCATCTCTGCCCATCCAAGCTCCAGATGTACACTCCATCTCTGAACCTCTACCTGAAGCTGTTCCAGCTTGGGAGGACCTTCCAGAGCTTACCCTCAACTGCTATAGGCTTTGAGAACCCCTTGAAGGACAGGGAAGACAGTGATCTCTCAATGTATTGATACACTGAAGTTATTCAACTTATTCCTCCCATGACATTTGGATAAATCATTCAACCACCCCCAGTTCCCAGTTATAAAATGTGAGCAGAGATGTGTTATAATAATGCAGGTATTGTAAGGTATGTGTGTACATGCATACAGTGAACTGAAATATCAGACCCACAGGGCAGAGAAACATCTTAAACCTGAAAAAGGAAAATACTCTTCAAGTTTACTCAGGGGGAAAAAATGTCTCCCCAGTCGGTGAGTGCTTCAGCACACACCAGCACATATCAATAAAGTTTAGCATAGTATGAGGGTGTAGCCTGGAACAAGACCAAAGGGGTGCCCATAATTAACTAGTCATGCAATATTAGCCTTGCCATACCAACTTTAGCATAGCTCTGAGAGTTCTGTGTACTTGACAAGCTGTAAGGCGAGCTATGTTTTCTTGAGGTCTCTATTTCTAGGTGAGAAGAAGATAAATTTTCTATCCCTAAAAATTCTAGGAGACTTGTCACTGTGGTCTAAAGAGCTAAAGAGAAAAAGAAAGGAAAAAATAATGTGTATTTAGTTGGCTCTTTCTATTGTATTCTAATAATTTAATATATACTATAGTTTTCTATTCCTCACCTCTGCTACAGAAATGACACCCTGGTTTGTGTTTACCATTTTAGAGCCTTGGGATTAAATGAACAAGGCCTCCACTGCCTATAATCATTTCTCTCCAACATCAACATGAAAATTATTCTCCTGTTACCCAGTCCAATCAACTAAATCTCAGGACAGAAAGTTTTTTTATTCATCTTCCAAGTGCTAGGATAGTTGTCTGCCAGCACAAGTGAACTACTATCATGATTCGAAAACCCGCTAAAGACAAGCTTGTCAGGTCTGTGGCTATTTACAGTCACAGAGAAGGATCTCTGATAACCACAGCTTTGGTTATCTCGCGAGGTGCAGGATCCATCTCAATTGTCATGTTGCCTTTGTTTGGGATGCCAAATTCTAAAAATACAGTCGAGTCTCCATGAGGGATAGCTTTTTGAGACCTTAGATAGCTTGTCAGTTTAGGAATTATCATTTCAGCCTTGAATTTAATATCAAAGGGAAAAGAGATCATTGACATTTAGCAAAAGGGAAGGCCCAGAATGGATTGTTTTTATTAAATGCTATTGACTTATATGCACCACTGTTTTTAACTTGGAACCCAGTTTGTTTTCATTTGTCCATTAGCTTTATGGGGTTGTCAGAATAGCTATTTCTTGTCCCTTTAATGGGGGAGGGAGGGAGAAGACATGAACTGCATCTCCTTGCTGACCTGGGGGGAAATCAAACCAGCTGTTTGGGTGCTGTCTTTGAGAACAACCAACCAATTAATTGGCTGAGAGTTGTTGTTTTCAAACATTTGCTTTGCTATTATGGAATCACAACCATAAAGTATTCATATATTCCTTGATAATGAACTAAATATATCAGCTAACTCATACTGAGGGAAATATACTGAGGGAAATACACACACACACACACACACACACACACACACACCCCAAAGGATGGCCTCTCACAGAAATTCAGTTTCAAAGCAAGTTTTTTTAAGGTGTTTAAGGACCAATTTCACTACTAACTTATTCTTGATAGGATCATGGAAAGAGTAGTGGATTTGATATCTGAAGATTTGGTATTGAGTCCTAGGTTACTGGCTGTGTGAATGTGGGCAAGGTCTTCACCTTCCTGAGCCTCAGTTTCCTTCTCGGTAAAATGAAGATAATACTATTTCACATATTATGGTAATATTATGCATATGGTAATATTAAGCATATGCTTAAGTAAATGAAGACCTTTCCCCATAACAATGCTGTGAAGTAGGTATTGTAAATATTATCATCCCCATTTTACAGATGAAGAGACTGAATTTCAGAGAAGTCAAGTGACAGTCATACAGCTAGCCAGTAATCAACAGAATCAGGACTTCAAGTCAAGTTTGCTTGTAAATCCATTTCACCTCCTCCACAAGATTGTTTTGAGGAAAATGCTTTGTATATTGCAAAAGTCTGTACAAATGTAAGTTGCTATAATATCTGCCTACATGTAGTGTCTGATTAACAATCTTGACTGATTTTTCACTGAATTGAGCAGTTCACTTGCTATAATTGACCAAATCAACATTTGGTGTAATGCCAACATAGCCTTTAGTAACTAGTGCTTTCATACTTTATGTCTCCTCTCTTCTAATAAGCCATGTTCACCAAAAGTGTGCCTGCCTGCTTCTAGCAGCCTTCATGCTTGTAGCAGCCTTCATGCTTCTAATTTCTTGCTTGTATTCTAGTCTAATGGGGATTGAGGAATCAATATTTCACAATATTATGAAAATTCTGTGTAAAATGAGTCAATGAATTCTCTGAAAATCGAGTGACCTGAGGGACCTTCCTGTGGAAATCAACTGCGGGAAATCTAGTGCACCAGGTTTGGGGCAGCTATTTTACTTGTTGAGAAGCTTTTTTAAAAAACTTATTTCTAGATCCTCAACTGTATTTTGAATGATAAGAGATTGATAGAAGTATAACCTCAAGGTAAGTGAAATATTATTGTAATGACAGGTCTCAATACTTAGCCCTTTGCCAGTGACTCCCAAACATGTACCTCCACCAGCCTTGTCCTCCCCTTTCAGAGCTCTAGTTCTACCCTTCTTCCCATATACCATTTCCACCTACAAGATCCCATTACCTTGAATTCAACATTTCTCATCTTCAGAGGTTTCCCACTGAATCCCTTATAGAATATAAACTTTTTGACATAGCATCTAAGGTCCATGAACTGGTTACAGTCTACACTTCAATTTATCCTTAATTCCCATTGCTTCTCTCACTCTACTGTTTAGTCCCGCCGGCTGCAAGCTCTTCTCTGAACTCAATGTTCCACCTCCCACTTTGGCGGCTTCACATTCAAGAAGCACTTATTTCCTTATTTCATCTTAATCTTCAACTTCACCTCTCAAAATCTTTTGCCTTCCTTCCACAGCTTAAATGACACCTCCTCCGTGAAGCCTTCTTTATATTTGTTAAGATATTTTCCCTCCTTTAATTGATTAATCTTAGAGTTATCATGCACGTGTGTCCCTCTAGAAGAATGTATTCTTTGAAAATTACAGACTATTTCTTTTTTGTCTACTTAGCCAATGCCTTTCATAATAATGGTCACCTAATAAATATTTGTAAATGTTAATATACAAAATTTTTCAATGTCATTATAAATCAATCTAGAATATACCTTTTATTCGTCAATATACCTAATCCTCCACTAGATTCTTCCTTTGAAAAAACATCTTATATGCATTCCTAACTTTCCATTCCTACACTGCCACTACCCTAGTTGAGACTTATTATATCACAGTTGTATAATACCTTTGTTCTCAGACCTTCACAAAAACTGTTCAGTCCTACTTTTATTCTTTGACTTAACCTTGTGGGGAGCCACATCCAACCACTCTCTCTGCCATCAGTCTCCACAATTCATTGTGCATATGGAAGCCAGATTAATATTCCTAAAGCTTAGCTTCTGATCATATGTCACTCCACTATTCAAAAACTTCAATGCCTTCAATCATCTCCATTTTCAAAATTTCTATTTTGGAAGGAACCTCAGAGGTTCATCCAGTAGTTCAACTCATATCTGAAGAGGAAGACGCCACTAAGAAGTTTTTGGCCAAGGGTTCTTTACCTCTCCTCCATGAACTTGTGTGTATTTTTAATATATAATTTGATAATGCTATTTCAACATAGTTGGTTGCCTTAGTAATCCTACGTATTTTTTATGCATTTAAAAACATTATTCTAAAATGGTGTCCATAAGCTTCAGCAAATCACCAAAGGGGTTTATAACTGAAAAAAAGGCTTTAAGAAACCTTTTTAACCTCTGTTTGAGGAAGTCTGGTGATTGGAACTCATCACCTTTCAAGATAGATAGATAGGTAGATAGATAGATAGATAGATAGATAGATAGATAGATAGATGGATGGATGGATGGATGGATGGATGGATGGATGGATGGATGGATGGATGGATGGATAGATAGATAGATGATAGATAGATAGATAGATAGATAGATAGATAGATAGATAGATAGATAGATAGATAGACAGAGAGAACTATTCTTTGGGATAGTTCTAATTGTTTTGAAACTTTTTGCTTCCACTGAATTGAAATCTTTCTCTCTGTTATTTCCACTCATTGATCCTGGTTCTACCTGGAGCCAAGCAAAACAAATCTGATCTCTCTTCTGCATGATTACCCTTTAAAGTATTCAAGACAATGATCATGTTCCTCATCCCCCCACCCCATGTAAAGTGTTCTGTGTATTAAATATCTCCAGTTCCTTAAACTTATCTTAATATGGCTATATTTCTAGTCTTATTATTGTCCTGGTTACCTTCCTCTGGATAAACTTCAGATTGTCAATATCCATTCTAAAATATAATATTTCAAACTGAACACAGCAGCCCAGATGTGGCTCGACCATTATTGTGGAATCAAACTATTTATGCAGCATAAAGTCACAGAAGCTTTTTTTTTGCTTCAATGCCATATTGTTGATAGTCCTGTAAAACCCCTAATTATTTTTCACTCAAATTGTTGTCTAGTCATGTCTTACTCATTCTATACTTGTGTAGTTGATATTTTTAGCCCCCAAGGAGGATGTTATTTTATCCCTATTGAATTTTGTCTTATTAGTTTAGATCAGAAGTTCCCAAGCTTCTTTGGCCTACCTCCCCCTTTTCAAAAAAAATTATCCCATTTCCCCCTGTAAATCTTCTTTCTTTAACCTTTTAATTTTTTTTAATTTGTGTCATTTCAAAAAATAGATAATTTTTTTAAATGATGCATCTTAAATTTAACAATTTGTTGCAAATTTGTGTTTTTTCCTGCTTTGAAATTTTGATGATGC
Organism: Bettongia penicillata ogilbyi; assembly: GCA_023548195.1. Classification (NCBI taxonomy): domain Eukaryota; kingdom Metazoa; phylum Chordata; class Mammalia; order Diprotodontia; family Potoroidae; genus Bettongia; species Bettongia penicillata. The sequence goes on from JAJHZJ010000061.1 coordinate 4,917,328, forward strand.
AATATTATATCATGTAACCATATAGTACCATTTTGAAAACAAGTCATTACAGCTACATATTCCTGCCAGTGCATGCTGGACTTCTAGACAATGCACAACACACTGCTTGTAAACTTGCCAACACTTGCTTGTAAAGACCTGTTGGTGGGCTTGACCATTGATTGGTTATAATTTGCATTTAGTGTGTTTATTTGGAAAATGTCATCACTACATCTTTAACTCTATTACACAACAGATGAAACAAGTACAAATGATTTTTCAAAATTCTCTTCTTTCCTTATACTTACATTGCCCCTTATTTTTATTCAATGCCCCCCAGTTGTACCTAGAATCATCCCCCTCCCCCGGATGGTTTTAGCGGCCCTTATGTGATGGTATTGCTTAGTTTGGGGACTTATGGAAACCAATAATATCAGCCTTTTGAGATCTTTCTGGCTCCCAATTATGCTATCCAACATGTTACCCACCCCTCCCAGGTCAAGGATTCAAATTTAATTCTAATTTAACTACCACGTACAATATTCTCATCTACATAAAACATTAGTTCCTTAAGGACAAGGAAACATGTCTTATGTATATCTCTTGTTATTTTCCTTGGGATCTAGCATAGTAACAGAAAATTAGTGCCTTACTTCAATTAATATTGATTAATTAAATGATTCTGTAATTGAGTGGAAGGAAAAGAATATTAGTTACATGATCATTAGGATACTATATAACAATAAAAAAGAGTTGCATAGTAAATTTAGTTCAATCTTATGGTTATTTCTGACAGATTTTTATCCCAATGAATTGGTGTTTTATTAGCATCATGAAAACATTTTTATTTCAATTATGGAAAAAGATCAGATAACCAAGGATCAGGTGGCCAACTGAAGCTGGGTACACAACTCATTACATTTGAATAAGAACATAGGTTTGTCACAGCCAAATAAATAATAGCTCATATCTATGATATGAGTTACAGAATGCTTTCTTCGTAACTATCCTTATAGCATTATTTTCTCCCAGAAAAACTGAGGTTCACAGAGATTAAATAGCTAATCCTAATGCTAGGAGCAAAGCTTAGATTTGAACCCTGGTCCCCAGACTTCAATTCAATGAAAGTTCTGCTATCCATAATACCATACTGCCTTATTATTTTCAGAATTCCATGTACTTGCCAAGACCTTAGGGGGAATGAGAATAAGGAAGAAAGAAAGGAGTGTTAGTTACTCTTTCATGCAAGATAGATCAGTTCACTGGTATGGCACACATTCAAGCTGGTTAGCAGTTGGGCACACTCCTTTCCATACTCAGATTCCCTGGCCATAGTAATTTTGATTTCCCAGAGAATGGGCATAAAGACCCTGAAGAAACACCATTTCAAATTGCTTTCCAGCTCTTCCCTACCTTGTAGGCCTACTGAGATTCTACAGCCTCCTTCATTTGCATGTTGGAGGAATAACAGTGCCTAGGACTCCAGCTATCTCAGTAAGCTTATGGAGCCCAGAAAACCACATGGGTTCCTGCTCCCTACCCCATCCTGACCTATTCCACAGAAGTAAAATTAAGTTCAGATGAACATCAAGGGCGACCTTAAATGAGAAAATAATTTCTCAAAGAAGAGGAATGCATGGAAGAGACGTGGCAGTCTGACTTCCTTGCCTCAGTGAGGGAATACAAGGGTACAGGATGTACACATTCGGGAGAAAAGAAGGAGAAGTTTATGAGCTAATTGTCTGCAAGGGCACCTCGGGTCATTTTCTGCACTAGCTGGTCAGAGCTACCTCTTTGCCCTCAGCCTGCCTCCCTGGGCACTCTGACTACAAAGTGTGGACTCACTGCCAAGTGCCTGGTCATCCTGGTCACTGCAAACTGCAGTAATTTAGGGGGGATGGGCAAACACAAGTAGCTCATAGATGGGTCTGTGCCAGCCCAGATTTATACACAGCTTCCCTAATTCAGACTCCAAAGATCCCCTTAGCACTGGGAGAGAGTTTAGAACATACTGAGTTCAATCTCTTCATTCATTTTACAGATAAGGAAGCTGAGACCCATAGGGATTAGGTGACTTGCCTAAGATCCTACATCTAGTAAATGGTTGAGCAGGTACTCGTTTGCTTTCTCTGTGCTGCCACTCATTCTATGTCTATATTTTTGTTTGTTTGGGCAGTATTTCCAAATTCTTCCTAGAATTGATTACCTGTATCTACATGAGTTCTGTAAGTTAACAGCTTAATGATAAAAGATTTGGTAAAAGAAACACAATTTGATTAGAAACTTGGAGTAGTCTTATATTTCATTTTATTTGCTTTGTCATTCACTACCTTTGCCAATAAAACCATTCTGAGGACAGACAAGGTTTATTGGCCAAATGAATCCATGGGATAGTCTATCGCCAAAAAGGCTACTCATCAAAGGAAAGAAATTTCTATGCTTCAAATTTTTCTCAATAATTTAGAAAAGTAAGACCATGGAGGACAATGGAAAGATTGTTGCCTCTGGAGAATCTGGGTTAAAATCCAACTTCTGACACTTAATTCTGCGTGACCTTGGGCAAGTGATTAACTTTTCTGAGCCCCAATTTCCTCCTCTATAAAATGTTGAAACTGAACCAGAAAGCCTCTTTGATATCTTCAGGTTCTAGTTCTAGGTTTCTTTGTTTTATATGAACCAGAAAAGTTCTTTCAGTCTACCAGAATCCTACTTACCCTGTAGGACCAAGCTCAAGTTCAATGTCCTCTTTGAAATGCTACAAATTCCCATTTCACTTAATAGTCTATGCCCTACCATTTAGCACTACATTTTTATTAGGGTTTTATTTGTCTTATGTCTCATCTGTATCTTTGCATTAATAAGTCACAAAGCGTTTTCCATACATAATCTCCATTTGAGCCTCACCATTTGGCTTTGGGAACAATGTCCTGCAGGTATTGTTCTCCCTCTTTTACAGATGAGGAAACTGAGTTAAAGATATCAAGTTGTATGAGAATAATTTTAATGCAAAATGAAGTTTTAGCTTATTGCTCTCCTACATTACTTTAGTCTATTTAATATCTCTTCAGTCACTATAAATGTATCATTGCTGTATCATTGTGAAAGGAAAGCAGTGAAAATTTTACATGTTGAAATTTCTTTTGTCAACCAACATATTTCTCTAATATTATCTTTCAGAGTGCCTTAATGTTTTAAAACCAGTGTTCCTAATGTTTATGGTGATTTTTTGGGTGCAGCTAGGTGGTTCAGTGGTTAGAGTGCTGAACCTGGAGTCAAGAAGATATATTCCTGAGTTCAAATCCATCTTCAGACAATAGCTGTGTGACCCTGGGCAAGTCACTTAACCCTATTCGCCACAGTTTCCTCCTCTGTAAAATGAGCTGGAGAAGGAAATGGCAAACCACTCCACCACCTTTGTCAAGAAAACTCCAAATGGAGTCATGTAGAGTTGGACATGACTGAAAAATGACTGAACAACTGAATGGTGGTTTTACAGCCTGCTTCAGGATAATTAATGGTGGTTAAGTTGCCATTCTTCACTTTACTTTGACTGATGCTGAGTCTGGAGTTAAACAGCCTGTGTTCAAATCCCAGCTCTGTTCCTTATAGACATCTATGAGAAGGCCACAGAATTATAAATTCAGAGCTGGGCAGGATGTTTCAGGCCATCTAATCTAACCCCCTCATTTTACAGATGAAGAAGTTGAGACCCCAAGAAGAAAAGGACTTTACTTAAGGTCACACAGGTCCTAAGCAGCAGAACTCCAAATCCATTGCTCTTCTCAATATAACCATTTGCTTTTCAGGATATACCATATAATCCCTTCTAGCTCTACATTTCCAAAAGTATTTGTAAAACCAATGTCAATTGCAAGTGTATGGTGCTGCCAGTCGATCTGTTAGACCCTGCAGCAGAAGGCTGAGACAAAAATGAGGGGAAAATTTGAACCTGATCTAATGAAATTGAACACTTACTTTCCTTTTCTATTTTTCTTTAAAATTTAATGCAGTACAACCAATTCCATCACCACAGTGTATTTCTATCTCATCCCAAAATGCAGGGAAAATTTAAGAATTAATCATAAACTTATGGATAAGATGTTGTATTTTATTAGTTACCCACTCCAAATCATTCCATTGAGAACCAGAAACCCCTCCACATTGGCCACGTGAGCACGATTCCCCGCTTTCACATTTAGCAATCCTAGCTGCCAACAATGCGGCTGATTCATTGTAATGGAGCTTCAGCTGGCAAGAAAGGTGGCATTCTGCAGCAATGCAGCAAAATCTTGGAATGACCTGAGCCCTTGGAGAATGGTTCATGTGGTTCCTTAATATGATGGAAGATATGAGATGTCTGTAGGCACCATTGATTGCAATATCTTTCTTTGCAGCCCTGGGAAGGTAAAAGAATGAGGAGAATTGTCACAATGAAGAATCTTCCCTTAGCACTTATACCAAGAGACCAAGTTTTGTCCCTTCTCCTCAAAGAAGGCTGATCTGCTCTAGACCTCCCCAATGGAAGGTTCTTCTCTTCTTGCCCCCCACTGCCTTACAAAAATAAATGTTCTGTTAGATTGAAGAGCCATGGCAGCAGGGAAGTGATTCTAGATTTGAAGTTAAAAAGGACCTTAGAGATCCTCTAGCCCAGACATTACAGGGGGTTAAGTGACTTGCCCTGAAAATAATCAAACAGGAAATAAATTGGACAAATTTACTTAAGGGTGATTTGGTTTCACAGGGAATAAGAATAATAGCACATAAGTACTTTAGAAATTACAAAGCTCCTTACTGTGCACTAGCCCTTTTGATCTCACAACTGATTAAGTACTCAAAATCTAATGCCCAAATTTGACTGATGAGGAAATTGAGTCCCAAGGAAATTATGTGATTTGCCCAAGGTAATATAGCTCAAAATCTAGACTTTAGAATCCCAGGTCAGTATCCTTCATACCACCCCATGGTGTTAAATCAGAATAAATGCCAACAGGTATTAGAATATGAGATGATTTCAACCCTCTCGTAGCAAATAAAGGCTTCAATTAGAGAGGGAGTAAAAAAAATAGAAAAGAAGGGATGGAAAATTTCTCTCTCTACCATGTGGTTAGCTATATTTATGCTCTTGAGATTTGGAGAACAGCACTTATTCCCACTGAAAGGAAGAATTATCTTGATTATTTCATCCACTCAAGGATTTTCTAATTTTATTCAAAAAGCTGTAGATGTATGTTTCATTTCCACTATATAAAGTTATAATAATGGGCCTCACTATGTCTCTATATTTTGGAGGGTCAAAATATTTTGAATTGGAACTCAAATGATGAAATAGATGATAGTAGTTGTAAAACTAGTTAAATAAGTACTCAATGCTATCCACTCCCAGAGAAGAACTGATGGAGTTGAATGCAGATGGAAGCATAATTTTTTCACTTTATTTTTTGGGAGGGATAAGAGTTCTGGGGTTTTTTTATTTTTTGTAATATGGCTAACATGGAACTATGTTTTGCATGATCTTACAGGTATCTTTGCTATCCATTTCTTGCCTTCACAATGGGTAGAGGAGGAGTGGGAAGGAGGAAGAAAATTCAGAACTCAAATTTTTAAAAAATTAATGGTAAAAAATAAATAAATAAAATTTTACAATTAAGTATTCTGTGAGGTAGTTTATTTTATTTATGTAGAAAGAGTCCAGCAATGCAAATCTAGACGTAGGCGAGTGAAGGGTCCAGAAAAAGACACTATGGTATAGTGGGAAAAAAATGGGCTGAGGTTCTCAACAGTCATAGAGTGATTTATTTATGTCTCTGAACCTCAGTTTCTATATCTTTAAAATGAGGATAATAATCTCTATGCTACTTACTTCACAGGGTGGTCATGAGAAAAGTGCTTAGAAAGCACTAAATAAATTTGAGCAAATATTTGGATTATAACAAGCTTCAAGAAGTTTTAGACAAAATGTTCTGATGTGACTTAAGTTTTAATTAGAGGACATTGCCTCAGTTTTGTGAAGTTTTGACACTAAGCGAAAGTCCACAGGGATTTTTCTTCCAGAGAATTGCTAGGCAAAGCACTCACTGATTCCAGGAAGGGAAAAGCTCTGAGCATTTTATAGTCTCATTATGACCTTTCAGTACAGCGATAATTTAGAAAGAAAAATGAAACTATTTCGGGAACAAGGAAATTTCTCTCTTTTGTTAGTGCAAACCAATGACATAGCGATTTTTCATAATGGATAGCATTCTATCAGCACAGGGGACCTTCCCAGTGAAAAAACTGTTCCTTTTTCCTGGAATAACCTCTCTCCCCGACTTGGACTGTTAAAATCTTCTACAATTAAAGAGTCCAATTGAATTGTCACTTCCTCTATGAGGTCTTCTCTCATACCTACTATTGGTATTGACTCTCCCCCCACCACACACCATAAATATCTTTCCATAACCCTTTGTTTTTCACCCCTATAATTTGTTTCTCATGTAATATTGTAAATTAACATTATTTATGCTTATATGCTGTGTTTAGTAGACTAAACTGTAAACTTCAAGAGGGCAAAAGACCAGTCTTATCAAAACTTGCACAGAGAGCTGCCAGTGGTTAATAGAAAGTGGTTCATATATATTTGTTGGATGAATTAACGAACTGATAAATGAGAGAATCAGTGGACTGAAGGAAGCTGGGAATTCTGTCATTCAAATATTATATGAGTTGAACAGAATTTGGTTCCTTGCTATAAGTAGTTAATAAATTCCTAGTACAAGAGGTTAAGGTAGATAGTACCATGGATAGTGCACTGGGCCTGGAGTCAGGAAGACTCATCTTCATGAGTTCAAACCAAGCCCCAGATATTTACTAGCTGTGTGACCCTGAACAAGTCACTTAACCCTGTTTGCCTCAGTTTCCTCCTCTGTAAAATGATCCAGAGAAGGAAACAACTCCAGTATCTTTGCCAACAAACCCAAAATAGGGTCACAAAGAGTCAGACACATGACTGAAATGACTAAACAACAAATAGGTAGTTGATAGATTCCTAGAACAGGAGGCTAACCCCAAGTACAGAAGGGCTAAAACATTAACCCTTTACTCTCCATGGATGCGATACAATATTTATTAAGGCTTTTCAAGAAGTCATTCTATTCCACAATCATTTATGATGTACTGCCATAACTGAACACTATTAGTTGTACCAGGAATAAAAAATAAAATAAAAACACAACTTTTCCCTCAAGGAGTGTACAATCTAACATAAGAAGTCATTTTTAGTCTGACCTTACAGTAAATAATTTGGAGAACAGTTTATACATGCTTTATTTTTCCTTAAAAGACTCTACTTTGCTTTAGATCTCTTGGAATCAGGGGCTCTTCCATGGTTATGAAGGAGGAAACTCTTCCCAGCCTTCCTCATAGTTATTCACAACAGTCAAACTAAATGGTAGATTTTCTGTTTTTATACACCCACACACATATACATATATACATACATATACATATACACACACACAGATGTACATATAGATTTTAATAGATAATATATTTTTATAATGTCATATATATATTTTCATACACATACACACACGTTACATTTGTATGTTGCTTTAAGGCTTATTAAGCAGTCTCTCTCAGAAGTCTGTAAGGCAGGCAGTGTCAGTATCATTGTCCCCATTTTAGAGATAAAGAAATGGAGGCTCAGGGTTATAGACTGATTTGGACCCAAAACTGCTGGTTAATTGACAGAGCCAAGACTTCAGCCAAAATCTTCCAACCACCCAGCCCACACTGCTCACTCTACCATACTAATCCTCCCAACACACACACACACACACACACACACACACACACACACACACACACACACCTCTACCATCCCACAGCTGTCTAACCTTGTCATATTTTAACTGTTCACTCAAGCTGCATACTTCTACAACAGAGGGGCCCTGTAAGGTATTGATTTTTATTAAGCTTGCATTAAGCACTTAGCAGAAGGCAGCAATAAATTAGTAACCACCTCAGTGCTTTCCAAGTATAGCTAAAGTGGAACACAGCAGAGTTCTGAGATGAATACCAAATATGCCCTATTTTGAGGAAGTTAACAGAGAAGAAAAAGAAAGATATGTAGAAGCAGGGAAGACAGGAGGGAGAGGAAAACTCAAAAAGGAAGGCAAAAGTAATAACAGTAAGAATTCACATTTTTATGGCTACTTTCAGATTTATAAAGTACTTACTGAAAGATAGGGAATGGAATTATTATGATTATCCCCATCTTACAGATGAGGAAACTGAGGCTCAGAAAGGTGAAGTCCATTAATCAGTATTATTAAATGCCTCTTTGTACCAGGCACTGTGCTAGGTGCTATGCATACAAATACAAAAGCTAGACAAGGAGCTGCCCTCAAGAAGCTTACATTCTCCCAGAGAGATACGACGTATCCATAGATTAAGTAAATATAGGAAATGCAGGGTGGCCCAAAAGTCTCTGTGCAGTTTTAAGCTATTTACTGCAGTGAGACTTTTGGGGCATCCCAGATACAAAATAAAAACAAAGAATTTTCAGAGTGGAATGAGAACAAACAACCAGAAGAATCAAGAAAAGGCTCCTGTGTTGGGTGAAATTTACTCTGAGCCTTAATGGGTTCTAACAGATGGAGGCAAGGAGAGAGAGCATTCCAGGCAGGGGATAGAGCTTATGCAGGGGTATGGAGGCAGGAGATGTGATCTCATTTACAGGTAACAGCAAGTAAGTCAATTTGGCTGGAGGATAGAATGTATGAGGAGGGGCTAACGTAATCAATTCAGAAAGATATGCTAGAGCCAAATTGTAAGGAATTTTAAATGCCAAGCAAAAGAATTTATAGTTTATCATCAAGGCAATAGGGAGCCACTGGACATTCTTGCATAGGAAAGAAACACAGTCAGACCTGTACTTTAAAATATCAATTTAGCAGCTAAGTTGAAAATGAATTGGATATGGTTTGCAGACACCGGTAAAACAGTGGTGCCTTTAAGACATAAAGTCATAAGGAGGGATTAGTTATGGGGAAACATGAGCTCTGTTAAAGATGTTCAGTTTTAGATCTCTCTGAGATACCTAGGATGATCTATCAAGCAAGAAGATGGAAATGCAGGACTGAAGTTCAGGAAGGAAGGAAAGTAACATTTATTAAGTACCTACTGTATGACAGGCACTGGGCTAAGCACTTGATGCACACAGCAACCCTGTGAAGTAGGTGCTATTATTATCCCCATTTTATAGATGAGGCTGACTGAAGTGACCTAGGATCACACAGCTAGTAAGCACCTGAGGCTGGATTTGCTCTGAGGTCTCCCTGACTCTAGGCCCAGTGTAACTGTGCACCACCTACCTGCCTCTAGGAGAGAGATGAGGTTTGCATGTGTGGATTTGGGAGGTATCTGCACAGAGATGATCATCAAATCTGTGGAGAAACTAAGATCACCAAGAGAACAGGCAGAGAAAAAGAAGGCACCCAGGACAGAGCTCTGGAGTTGTTCAGTTATATCCAACTCTTTGTGATCCCTTGGATCATGATGCATCAGTACTGGGTTATTTGTTTGTTTTGCATAGATACTGTTTCCTTCTCCAATAGATTAAAGCAAACAGAGGTGAAGTGACTTGCCCAGAGTCACACAGCTAGTAAATACCTGAGAGTAGATTTGAACTCAGATCCAGCTCTCTATCAACTGAGCTACCTGGCTACTCTCACCCAGAATGGATAGAACATGGATGATGACCCTGCAAAGGACCCTGAGAAGACTGTCAGACAGACAGGAAGAGAATCATGTGACAGCTGTGACATAAAAATCCTGAAGGAAGAAGCTGGTCAACAATGTCAGACATTAAAAGGAGATTAAAATGGGTGAGGTCTGAGGAAAAAGCTATTGCATTTAATAATAAAGAGTTCATTGGCAACCTTAGAGAGTACAGCTTTAAATGGACTGTGAAAGAAGCTAGATTATAAAGAGTTGAGAAGGGAATGGGAGGTGAGAAAGTTGAGGTGATATTGTAATGCTAATGAGAGTTAAAGATCTTCCCCACCCATTAATGGGTCTGTCCATTAAGGGGAGATTGATTGGGAGAGATTTGTTTTGTAGGAAGGCCCAAGGAGGCTCAAGGATTGTAATGCCCTTTTATTCTGAAAAGTGTATAAATACTCTGAGGTAAGGTTTTATTTTGGGGGCTTACTCATTGGAAGTGTTTGTTTGACCACATGAGACTCTGGGCAGCTGCTAAGGAGCCCCCCAGCTTTGAAAACCCAGATGTTGGTGCTTCTCTCTCTTGTAACTATGTATGTATGGTCAGACAGTTGGACCTGTCTATTGATCTGTGATGTATGTATTGCTTATGGTTAGACACTTTGGAAACCCTCTCTGTTGGTCTTTATTTCTCTGTATTTTCTCTGAAGTTCAGGGTGCTTACTTTCTCCCCTGAACTAAGTGAATGATATATGTGCTTGATTAAAGTGATTGCTGATCCCTCAAAAGTTGCTTTCCTTTTAGAAAAGCAGATTTAAGACCCTGTACAGTAGGCTCTCCTGTGTATGCTGGAATCCTTGTTGTTACAGATAGGTATAAACAGCTTTTTCTATGAATCTGGCTGTGAAGGGAAATGGGGAGAGGGATATGAAATACCTACTATGTGCCAAGCACTATGCTAAGTGTTTACAATTATCTCATTTGATCTTGGGAGGTAAGTGCTATTATTATCCCTATTTTGTAGTTGAAGAAACTGAGGCAAACAGGTGAAGTGACTTGGTTAGGGTCACTTGGCTAGTAGGTATCTGAGGTCAGATTTGAACTCAGGTTTTCCCGACTCTAGACCCAGTGTTCTATTCATTGCACAGACTGGTATAGAGAATATAGTTATAGTATGATGGCTTAATGAGATGGTGAGATTAGGTGAAGTAGGGATTTTTGTTTGTTAGGGTTTTTTGTTTATTTTTAGGCTAGGGGAGATCCATGCATGTCTGTAGACAGCACAGAGCTAGTTAATGGATAAGGACAGTGTGAAAATTAGAGAGGTAATGGAGGTGCAGGCTTGTAGAGGAGACAGGCAGGTATGGAATCAAAGGCAAAAACAGAGGGTGTGGTACTGGTAAGAAAAGGATCAAATCATCCTCCAAGAAGGGAGTAAAAGAATAGAAATTAGGGGAAAGGTTGATTTTAAGGTGATGTTTAAAGTGCGGGACTGTGGAGAAGGGGAAGTTCCTGATCGATGGCCTCAAATTTTTCAGTGAAGTGTGAGGCGAGATCCTCTGCTGAGAGAGCATGGAGAAGGGTTGGTGTCAAGGGTGAGAGGACAGAGAATAAGGTCTGGAATTGACTTTGAAAAGCCAAAGAGCCAGAAAGTCCTGGAGTAAAGTTGACACTTACTATATAGCAAAATATATGAATATAACATATAAAACTAAGGAAAATAAAATACAAGCAGAGTTCTGTAAGTTGTGAGGCTAAGAATTTAATTTTTGTGAATAATGTGGAAAGAATGAGAAACACCAGCTTTGGTAAAGATGGAATTCCAGTTGAGGATGGAATCAGTAAACAGAAATGGACTCAGTATTTCTTGATAGTGCTTTGTATCCAAGCCTTATTTCTCCCAATAAGGTCAGATACCCCTAAAGGACAAAGCCTGTGTCATCACTCCTTCTAGAAACCCCAGCATCTGGCTCGGCAACCTTCCTATAGTAGGAAGCCAATAAATGTTTGTTGATTATAAATTACAAAAAATCAATACAAATATTGACCAATTCCTAAGGCTGGGTTTGAGTAGAATAAAATAAGGAGGTTTTTTGTTTTGTTTTGTTTTTTTACCCTAACGCAGTTTTGATGTCTTCTCCAACCCCACCCTCTGCTCCCTGGCAGAGGCTGACAATAACGGAGAAACAGAGGAAACTGGAGAGAATAGAAGAGGACGTTCTCTACACCTGCAATGTCTCCAGCTAATTAAGGAAAAGTGTTGATAGTTCCCAGCTCTAACCTCTTCCAGACTATTGAAGGCAGCATGGGAACCAGCTGAGGAAGTAACAAAGGATCATTAAAGTTTAGTGATAAGGAGACAGAAGACCCTCCAGGGGAATATATTTAGTCTGCCAGCTCTTTAAAATACAAGGACTCGTTTCAGTCTCTTAAAGAGAACATGTATGGCAGTATAGAAAGGCACATTTTCACACCTGAAATTGATGTTTCTCAGCGGTACTTTTTCACTGTAATAGTTCATAAATTCCCTTTAGTTAGTCATCCCTCCTCCTCTCCCATCCCCAGAACCAACATACGTAACATATACATACATACATACATGTATGTGTGTATCTATCTATATGTGTATATATGTATGTATGTAAGTGTGTATATTTCTGAAATTCATGAAAAAAATGGCATGGGGGAAATGGATGGGAACCCCACTAAATAATATGACAGAGAGTTTTATTCTGTGGTTCTAATCTCCTTTTTGACAACCATGTACATTAGCACAGACCTCTCTGAACATACCTAGTATAATGGAACAATGATTTTGATACAGAGAAATAGAACTGATCTTTTTCTGTGATGGGGGACCTGGACCAGGTCTATAAACCAGAGATCTCTGCATGCTGATGTAAAAAAAGCTAATTCCAAGACCCATTTCTTTTTTTTTGGGGGGGGGTGGTCTCTGCTAACTCAGATTGCAAAGAAATGTTTCTAAAATGGGCCTTGGTTTTTTTTTTATACTATTATTCCCTGAACCTAGCATAGTGACAGGCACTTGGATGCTGCTTAATATAGTCTATCAATTGGTTGGTTGGAGTTCATTGGTCATTGGTTTGATTTGGCTAAAAATGTAACAGAATGTCTGGGCCACTGTTTCTGACACTGACTAGCCCTGTACCCCCAAGTGATGGACTGATAAAGCTGGAAAAGGCTTGGGAGATCATATGGTCCAATCCTCCCACTGGCCAGAGAAGTAAAGGATATGCCCAAGGTCACAGAGGTAATAAGTGATAGTCAGTAAAACCTGTGTTTTCTGATTCCTGGTCCAATCTCTCCAAGACATCAATGGTATGTAACAGCCAGCATTTATATAGGTGCTTATTCTAAACTTTAAAAGGAGCTGTATGTTAATGTGACCTCACTGATCCTCACAGTCCTGTGTGGTAGGTGCTATTATTACCCAGTTTACAGATGTGGAAACAGGCTGAAAAATGTCAAAGTCACACAGCTATGTGACTGAGGCTGAATTTGACCTCAGGTCTTCCTAACTCTAGGTCTAGCACTCTACCTACTGTATCGCCAAACTGCTGTATCATGTTCTTTCTTCATATTAACAGCTGTACTTCTTTTAAAATGATTACCAATTTGGAAAATCTTTCCAAGAAAGATCCACATTACTTACTTAGAAGAGCAAGATTTTAAAAATCACTATTTTTGAATCAAAACCTATCTTGGAGCAGGAGTTTTCTTGGCATATTGGATACTGGAGTGGTTTGCCATTTCCTTCTCCAGCTTATTTTACAGAAGAAGAAATTGAGGCAGACAAAGTTAAGTGATTTGCCTAGGGTCACACAGCTAATAATTGAGTCCAAATTTGAACTCAGGAAGATGAGACTCCGAAAGATGAGACTTCCTGACTCTATCTACTGTGCCCCTGGTCACTCTTGAAACATGCCAAAATATCTTCCTTAAGTCCCTTTTTCTTTGAATTCCTTCTTGGTCTGATTCCAGTTAGTACACTCCAAAGTTTGTGATCCCTTTTGGGATTGGTTCCTGGGATTTACCTCTTCCGTATTCTTCTTGCAAAAGGAAGTAGAATTCAAGTTCATTCCTTGCCCTCCTTCTACCCTTTAGCATATAAATAGGGTTGATCCTGGGTTGATCTAGTGACTGTTGCTTGGACCTAGGTAGACTCCAGCAGGATTCATTTGCTTCTCAGAGAAAACCTCAGCCTGGCAGTTTCCTATTTCTGGAAGAAAAGTGTTCTTGGGTCATTCCCATCTTCAAATCCATTCCTTCATTATTCTGCATGGTTTTCTTTTTGGAGTTAGTCTGGACCCCTGCCAAAACACAGTAGTCTCATGTTCCTGCTCCAAAGCTCAGGAAAGCATGTCTTTCCCAATATTTTGATAAAATATTGTATCTAAAATGTACTGCTTATTGCTTTCCCAATATGCCCTATATTTTCTATGCTTTTATTCAGTGTGCTCTTTCTCCTTTCTGGCCCTTCAAAATATTACCTCTCCTTCATGGCCCAATTCCTTATAAAGTGTGTTTTATTTTTTTTGCAGATACATAAAAATACTATTCAAGAAAAGCATACCAGGGAACCTGCTTTAACATAACCCAGGGATGGAGTCTCAGGGTTACAGACTATGTAGCAATCTGATCACATATCCTTATGCAAAGATGCTGCTTTTAGCATTAATGGTCACCCCCACTGAGGGCAGGCTTCTCCCTGAATGACATTAATACTTGACACATATAAAGCACTTTACGTAAATTATATCATTTGAGATTTATAATAACCCTAGGAGAGAGGTACTACAGGCATTATTGTCACCATTTTACTCTTTAGGAAAGGGCAGTTTCAAGAGTTGCAATTAATTCTTCAGGATTCAACTCAAAAAGCATCCTTATACATATATATTTCCCTCCTGACTCCACCTCCCTAAACCCAATGTCCTCTCCATTCCTCATAATACTTTTTTTCACTATTCTTTTTTCTATTTTCTTCTTCTATATTTATTTCCATACTTGTCTTATCCCCTTAATGGTTTATAGACTCTGTAATAAAAGTGGGTATGTCATATTTACCCTTGTATCCCTTATGATTAATCAATAAATACTGCATAAATGAGTAGATGAATAAATGAAGGTCAGAAATCAATATTTTTTTCAAAGCTCCAAAAAGTCAAAGATCATGTCATCTGTGTCCAGTGTAAGTCTTTGGAAAGGGTACCCAGGACAATTTTTAGGTCTATAAATAATAATAGAAAAAATTCACATTTATATAAGTGTTTAGAGGTTTACATAATGATTTCCTCATGACAAACCCATGAAATCTTATTACATTTCGCCCTGAGGCACAGGGAGGTGACATGACTTAACTAGGGTCACAAAGTTTGTAAACTCTGAACTCATGTCTTTTGACACCAGGTGCAGTGCTCTTTCCACAATGAGAATTCAGTGAATGTGTTAGTATGTTGGACTGTTGACTTTTCCCATCTCCAGGGTGGCCCCGGGAGTGGCAGGTCAGTGTCCTTACTTACATCCGTGTCTCCATCCTCCCCTGGCACAGCTGGCGCACTCTCCCAACAGCCTGGATTGCCTCAGGTGAGGTGGAAGGAAGAATCACATCCCTTGATGGAATCTCACAAAATGTTCCCTTCCAATCCAGTGCTCCCCACTTGGTGTTTTCCTTGACCACATTTTTCTTGATTGTTTGTGCTGACTTGTTCTTAGTCATGCCTTTAGTTGGCTCAGGGGGGCATATCTCGGGCTCTCTTTCTGGATCACTACCTATTGTAACTCACTCGCCCACATTCTACACCACAACCACAGTACCCTTTGAACAAATACCATGCCCTTCTGGTCAGCTTATATGATTTCTTTAGCATTAATCTCTTTTTTTTTCCTATTAAATAACAGCTAAAAAGTATGACTGACATTAGGCTCTTCTGTTGAGGAGAATTTTTTCTGTGTTCTTTCCTTTGTTCTTCCTAATTCAACACACTGAAAGGTAATATGTCTTTGACAAAGATCTGAGTCAGTAAATATACAGCTACTGATTTGTATTGTTTCACTTTGCCCCTGATCAAGGCCTTATTCTCTTTCTTTAAACATGAGAAGCCTTAACTTGTACTCTCCTCCCTGTCATGAAAGTTATCTGACCATGGAATCTACTGGATGGCTCACTGGCTGATCAACAACTCTCAGAACCTTTCAACCATTGCTACTTATCAATAACACCCTCTTAAACTTACTCAACTAACTGGTTTATTTACTGTCTTAAAAAGCCCCAAAAGATACATGTTTTGGGAATGTTCTAATGGCACAACCAAGATCAAGTAAAAGAGAGGTTCTTATGTGAATTCACACTTCGGGTATAAAATTAAACAATGGGGATATACATATACATATATATATATATAGTTTTTTCAATGCTCTCTCCCACTAACTCCCAAAAGATAAGCATGCAAAGTAACGAAGCACTGAGTTTGGAGGTGAAAGGGTGGGGAAAAAAGGTGGGAGTGACCCAAGAAATCTTTCCTTCCAGAAGCAGGGAAATTGCCAGGCTGAAGTTTGCTCTGAGGTATAAATGAATCCTTCCTGGGCCTCCTTAGATCCAAGTAACAGCAAGCAAAGCCTGGGGAAAACAATTCAGTCCAACAAACACTTATTGAGAACCTTCTATGTGCCAGGCACCATGCTAACTATTACATATATAGACACTAAAAATGGCAACAATCTCTGTCCCAAGGAACTTGCATTCTACCTGGAGTCAAGGGGGCCATAGGCTTGGAGGGACAATATGAGTTAAAAGTCTGCTTCTGATGCTTTGTAGCTAGGTATCCATAGGCAAGTCACTTAATTCCCCTGAGTCTCAATTTCCTCATCTATAAAATAGGAATAAAAATAATTTCTTTGTAAATCTTAACCTATTAAATGAATATAAATTACTATTATCCTTGTGAAATTCTACTAATGTCAGTTTAGAGAAGAAAAAAGTATATTTATAAAATAAAGATTTGGAGTCAGTAATGTACTCTCTCTTTGTCCCTCCTATTCACTATTGATTTATGGAGTAAGTGACCTTAGGGAATTCACTTGAACTTTGGAAGAATTCCCCAAGGGCAAGATGAGGATGATGTGTGATCTGGAGAGGCCAAGATGAAGATATGAGTCAGATATTTTTCACATAATGTCAAAAAGGAAAAGAAATACATTTTCAAGTATACAGTTTTCCTTTTAAAAAATTTCAAGAGATCTCAAATTGAGAAGCATAAGAAGAAATGTAAATTAACTGTGTGCTCTACTAATATTAACCAGACTCTGAAGTTTGGGATACATAACAAAAGGAACTGTTTTCCCACTGATTTGTCCACTTCCAAAAAGGCCTCCTTTTTCTCTGTCCAAATTATCCTGTAAAAGCTAGTTTGGGAAATCCATATTTATCTATTCAAAAGACTAAACAGAAATGGAAATCTATTCTTATTATAAGACTCTAGATTTGTTTTCCTAAAATGTCCATAAGACAATTAACCAAACCATGAAATAATTACCTAGGGGTATATTTGTTTACTTATTATACAATTCATGTGGCTTTTAATCTGTTACAGATCAGGACTTAAAAGCAAATAATACAGACTAAGTACAATAAAAAAGAGATAAAATTTTACATTGTACATGTATTTTAACTGCAGTATAACATAACAGTGCCAAAAACATTATTTCTAATATAAGCTTACAAATGGTCCTTTTTCATTAACCAGTTTTCTGATGCTGTGGCTGACATCATTGCAATCATTACAAGCTCCTACTTTGTGCCAAGTGGCATTTGAGATAATGTCCAAAGCTGAAATGTCTTTGCCCTCCAAGAATGAATAGTTTAGTTTCATTATCATCACCAATATTGTCATTACATCATAGGATCATAAGATAACTGATTAGAGCTAAAAAGGAACTCAGAGATCATCTACTCTAAATTCCCATTTTACTGTTGAGGAAACCATGGTGTAGAGAGGTTAAGTGACTCATCCAAGGTCATACAGGGTGCAAGTGTCAAAAGTAGAATTTGAAATTTAGTCCTCTGATGGCAGACTTTCTCCCAACTCTACTATGTGTGGAGATACCGACCATGTAAAACATCGATTTTTAGACACAAAGAGAAGATTTCATATTTGCTCATTTAGTTTTAATTATTTCAATTGTGATATATGAAGAGAAAATCAGAGTTTAATTCATATGGATAGTCATTTATTAAATGCCTGCCATTGTGTGCATAGAGACAAAAATAAAATGGCCTCCAACCTCAAGGAGCTTATTTATATTCCATTGGAGGAAAAAATATGTACATGTAAAAAGGAACTAGGGGTGAGTATATAAAGTATATAAGTATATAAAGTATGTATACTTTGTATACATACATATTGAAATTGATATATCCCAGGGCAGAGGTTTTTAACCATGACTAAATGGTAGATAAATTTCAGGTATACATGTAAAAAGGAACTGGGAGTGAGAGTGACCAGGTTATACCTCTTACAGCACTTGAACAGAACCTTGAAGGAAAATAGAGATTCTAAGGGATAGAGATAAGGAAGAAGGGCACTGCAGTTATGGGGTATACTACCAGTGCAGATGCAAATGAAGAAGATAGAAGGTCATGTACAGGTAACGACAGAGACTGGTTTAACTAGATTTCAGGGTGAAAAAAAGGATAGTAATGTGCAATAGGGAGAGCTAAGTGATGGGATGGATAGAGTGCTGGGGTCAGGAAGACTCGAGTTCAAACCTGATCTCAGACATGCTGTATGACTTTGGGCAAGGCACTTTACCCAGTTTGCCTCAGTTCCTCCACATTTGTAAAATGTACTGGAAGAGGAAATGGCAAACCATTCTAGTATCTTTGCCAAGGAAAGCTAGAACGATGGGTTCAAGCCATACACCAGAGGAGTTAATATCTTATTCTAGAGGTAATAGGAAAATACTGAAGATTCTTGGGTAGGGGAAATGAAATGATCAAACCTGGGCTTAAGGAATATTCTTTTGGCAGTTGTATGGAGAACAAATTGAAAAGGAAAGACACTGAAAGTCAGGAGGTCAGTTGGAAATCTGTTGACATTGTCAGACCAGAGGTTATGAGAGCAAGAAACTGAGATGGTTGCAGTATGAGCAGAGAGGAGACAGACATGGAGGTAGAATCAGCAAGACCTGCTACTGATCAGAAGTGAGAGTTGATGGTGAGGAGCAAATGAAGGATGACTTTGAAGTTGTAAATCAGATTAACGCTGAGAATAGAATGCGAGTTTGGAGAAGAGGGGAAAGACAAAAACTAAAAAAAAAAGGAGCATTTTAAAAACTATTTTGATTTTTAAAATCCTGTATAAACTATGGCTAAGAAACATAAATCCAAGTTATGCTTCCTTCAGTTTCTAAACAAAATGTTTAAAATCTTCAATATCATATAATGAAAAGATCATCAATCTGAAAGTTGTAAGACTCAAATCCCAAACTCTGTTACCAACTAGTTTTGTAACAAGCAAGTCACTCAAGGATCTGATATAATTACAAAGTATTTTTTGTACCTGAACTCCCACATCTATAAAATGAGAGGGTTGGAAGAGATGATTTTTTAAATGCTTCCTAGCTTTAAAATGTTAATAGATTTCCAAAAGAAGAAAATAAAAACCCTCTACTATTCAGAGAAGCTACATTTCATCTCAAGAGAGATTGATTGTGAAGATCAGCCAAGACAGTTCAATAATCATTATCTGCTTTGGCTGACTTTGTGCGGATAAATGATATAGTTAGAAGAAAAGAGAAGTGAACCTTTTGAGACTCTGATATCCTGTTTAAGCAACAAAAGGACTTATTTCTTCTTCTAATTGATAGTACCTTGAAAGAGAAAACTTCCATAGAAAAAAACACTTGGCTCCATATTGTTATCAAAGAACCACATTTAGTTTTTCTGGACCATGGTTTCTGATGCCAGAATGCTGGGTTCCTGGAAAGGAATCCTGAGTCCCTAGCAAAAGACTGGGGAAAATGTTTGACAGATTGGCTAAACTAAGCAGGCTAGCATTAAACTCAAATTTGGAGGGGAGGGAGTAAATGACTACAGAAAAATGTAAGACTATAAATTATGGAGGATGGCATATTTGACAATGAAAGAATAGAAGTGGAGAACATGACCAGTATTTCACAAGAGACAATAACAGGGAAGAAAGCTTGAAACATTAGAAGTAAAAATGACTTTAAAATATTACCAAGACTTTATTAGGATGGACAATAGAGTGATATCCTTTATATTCAAATGAATAGAAGAACAAATCTAGAGGTAACAATGTATACATACATATTGAAATCCATATATCTCAGGGCAAAGGTTTTTAGCCATGACCAGATGATAGATAAATTTCAGGGCTCTGTGAACTTGGATGGGAAAATATTACATCTTTAACTTCATCAACTTTTGGTTTCTTTTGTAATTCTATGTACTTTATTTTATGTATTTTCAATCATTATTCTGAGAAGGGATCTGTAGGTTTGCCAAAAGAGTCTATGACACGCAAAAGGTTTAAGAATCACTCTCCTGGAATAAGAGTATGGTACAGACATTTGGGCAGGAATAAAAAAAGGTAGAAAAAACCGTAGTATCATGGTAGATTTAGATGCCAGTCCAGATGATGGCAATGATATCATTGATAAAGCTGATAAGAATATAGCACTTTAAGGTTTATAAAACACTTTACAAGATGTCACATTAGAAAGTGTGCTGAATTTTGAAATCAGATGATCTGGGTTCAAATCCAGACTCTGCCTCTTTTTATGTTTATTACTTTGTAAAAGTCACCTAACCTTTCTGTGAGAGGTCATTATAAATCCTTGTATATATTTTGACCAATAGTAGATCTGTCTGAACAACAGTTGTATATAAAAGACTACCAGCTCAGTATAAACCACTATTGTGATATAACTGTCTCCCCAAAAAGAAAGGCCAGTTGTCTTAAAGGAAAAGGTGAAGAGGAAGTGCATTCTGGGAATGGGGGGATGGGGGAATGAAGTCAGGCCCCATGTAATGCTAGAATGACTACAGCACATTAGCATTCCTGTGATCTGGCTCTCCTTTGAAAAAATAGTTCAATTCAGAATTTTCTAGACCTAATTTGGAAATTCTTCAAGAATATGTGTTTCATCTTTCTGTGGAATTTTTGTATTGCAGAGTTGCACTGAAAGAATTTCCTTTTAATATTCAAAGAAGAATAGACTTTTTAAAAAATCTCTGCAGGCCATGACTGTTAAGTTCTACTTTTCAAAGTCCCTTGTACTAACTTGACATGCCACGTACCAAAAGATTAAGCCCCTCCGATAGGAGGTTATCAGTATTGTTTCCCATACCCTCTCTGTATTCACAAATAATTGGCCAATCAGTGTGCTCACAAACAATCCCTTAAGAGAAGCATGTAATCATATAGTCATCTATTCAGAGCTGGAAGAAATCTCATCCAACACCCTATCATTTTACAAATGAGAAAACTGAGGCCCAGAAAAGTCACACAAGTAGACAATTAGGAGTCTTAAATCCAGGTTTGTTGTTGTTCAATTATTTCAATAATGTTCAACTTTTTGTGACTCCATTTGGGGTTGTCTTGGCAAAGATATGGAGTGGTTTGCCATTTCCTTCTCCAGCTCATTTTACAGATGAGGAAACTGAGGCAAACTGGATTAACTGATGTGCCCAAGGTCACAATTCAGTGACTTCACACATGCTCGTAAGTGTCTGAGGCTGGATTTGAACTGAGGTCTTCCTGACTCCAGGCTCAGCACTCTATTCACTGTGCCACCTTGCTGCCCTGACCCCAGGTTATCTGACTCCAAATCCGCTGCTTTCCCCCTTTACCAGACTGCCCCTTAATAGACATTTTTTTTTTAATTTTTCATCTTAAGTTTTAAAAATTCTGCTTTTTAAATCTCAAATTTTTATCCATCAAGCCTCAGCACCAAAGGACTGAAAAATTTTGGTTTTCAACATTTACCTCCTATTTGTCTAGGGCATGTAAGAAATACTAATATCTTTCATGAACAACATTATTTTTCAGGTTCTCCATGTTGGGAACAGTAATTGTTCATTTAAAGAATCCATGCTGCAAACAAAAATTAAAATCATTTTTCTCAATTTTTAAGACAGTTGCAGGTATGATCTTTGATATAATTCATATCTTGCTTAGGCTCTTTGGAAAGAAACGAATCAATGATTTCTGCCTGTCCTAGGCCTAAATCAGGATATTGGGAATTTACCATAAGTAGCTCTCATAAACACTTACTGTACCTGAAGTTTAAAAAGGAATTTGCTTGAATTTCAGTGGGTCAGTATGGGTAAAGCTTGCTCCACAAAACAAAGCAGGCAGATTCTTATGAGGCCAGTGTCTATCTAGGAAGCGTGTAAAGGTTAGACCCCTGCTGAGGTTCCCGCCTCCAAATTCTAAAAGGTCAAGTTATCACAAGACCATTTTGCACATATTGGGTAGATAGCCCTCTGGGATGGCCCTCTCTGGCCTCCTCAGAACTGTTAGACTACGATAAAAACATCACTCTCCTCCTCATTGATCTAACATTGACTGCCTATGGGAACAAATGGCATTATTTGGATACTGAGACCGGACGAGTCTCTCAAGGCAGTGGTTCCTACTACAGCCAAAATTCTTATTCTAGCAGAGTTTTGTTATTAGATGTTTCTAAACTAGCCTATTCATCATCCTGTGTGGTCCTATTTGTTTCCTTTTTTATATTCTTTCTCTTTCCTCTTGTCTTCTTCCAGGCCCACTCAGGTGCCACCTCCTCCTTGATGCCTCCCTTGATTCCCTTCTCCCCTAAAAAGCAGCTCAGACCTCTCCTATGTGCTTAATCATTTCTTAACTCATTCAGTGTTGATGTTAATAACCTATCACCCCTACTAGGCTATAAGTTCCTTGAAAGAAAAAAACTATGTCAGTTTTCAAATTTGTTTCCCTGATGCCTAACACAATCTTTTTTTTTTTTAAGGTAGATACACAATAAACTTCTTCTAAATTGAGAAGCATCACCACATACTGGATAGAGCACTAAACTTTGAATTTAGGAGACCTGGATTCAAATACTACTTCAGACAATTATTAGTTGTATGTCTCTGGACAAGTCAGTTAACCTTAGGCAGCTCGATGGCACAATGGATAGAGTGCTGGCCCTAGAGTCAGGAAGACCTAGGTTCAAATGTGACCTCAGATGCTTACTAACTGTGTGACCCTGGACAAGCCATTTAATCTCTCTTTGCTTCAGTTTCCTCAACCATAAAATGGAAATAATGACAGCAGCTCCCTTGAAGGCTTGTTTTAAGGATCAAATAAGATACTATTTCTAAAGCATTTAGCACAATGCCAGGCACAAAGTAGGTACTAAATGAAAGTTTGTTCTTTTCCCCTTCCTTTCTCAGTCCCATCATCTGTAAAATGGGGATAATGATAGTACTTACCTCAAAGAATTATTATGAGGATCCAATGAGATACCAAAGCACTTCGTAAACTTTCAAGTGCTATACCATTGTTAGCTACTATGAAACTGGTTTGAATTAACCAAACTATGGTGGGACCCTCACGATAAAATCCAAAATGATTTCTAAAAGTGCCTATTATCAATTTTATCAAAGATAAATAATGTGAGAGACTATGTAGAGTAGAAAAAAGTTGAACCTGGAAACTAGGGAGAAATGACTTCCAATCCCACCTTACTAGCATATATAACAATAGATAAGTCACTTAACCATTCTCAGCTTCAGGTTTTTCATCTATAAGCCAGAGATTATGGTATCTTACGGTATTGTTATAAAGATCAAAAAATTTGAGTAAAAGGGATCTCATTGTGTCCTAGTCCAAGTTATGCTTTATCAGGAATCCCCTCCAAAACATACCCATCAGGTATTTATTCAACTCTTACTGAATCCTCTGTCTCTCAGAGCATCATTTTTGGTGGCACTAACCAGAAAGATGAGAGTTTCCCCCCATTAGATCAAGCCCAAATTTGCCTTGTTCAGCCCTTACCTGCCTAGTAGGGCCAAAGAAAACAAATCTAATCCAGGTGCTAGTCCTTTAAATGCTTAATATCTTAATACTTAAGTATCTTAAATACCTAAATACTTAGACAATGGCCTTCCCAAGTCTTCTCTAAGCTAAACATCCATAAATCAAAAGATATAATGTGTAAAGTATTTTAAAACTTTAAGGCACTGTATCTGCCATTATTATAACATAAAACTATTTTAAAATATTTTTCCAAATATTTTGACTCATAAAAATTCCAAATAATGCATTTAATCCAAAAGTTGTAATTTTTATCAAAAATAAATATTTTCTTCTACTGAATGATAATCGCACAGAGACTGAGTCTGTATCACTCTTCAAGTTAACAGGAATATCCTACCTTCATAGTCAGAGAAGACAGTTCCAGGACAAAAAAATAATTGTTCAGCCATGTGGTCCATGCTCACATTCATCATGTTGCATTGCATTGGGATCCAGATCTACTAGAGATGTTAACTGAACAGACTATCTCTAAGTTAACCTGGGTCTTGGAAAATGAGAGTATCTTTGCAAGAGCTATTTCTCCAAAATGTTTTCTATTTCCATCTGCATGGTGCTATTGTATTTTTAGTTTACTTCTTCTATATCAGGATAGAAAATGCTTCATAAGGTGAACTTGTACCTTGTATAAGCATTGGCAAATCAGTTTTTGAAACAACTCTCATCTCATATCCGAGAGCAAACACTTGTGGTTTACTCTATGAATAGCCTGGCCTGCATCTGAATCTTGAGCTAAACACAAGTGCCTTTGTTTCAATTGATCTCAGCATCAGTTGTAAAAGCTCTTAGACATCTGCCAAGAGCCTTGCCATATTGTACCTTACAAGTGAGAGACAAAAGAGCCTTGGAATCATTCAACAAAGCATGATTTCTGCATTCTGTTTACACAAGGGTCTGTCCTGTCATCTTGGTGCCTCCAACATTTGACTGGAAGTTAGTAGAAAGGTGGTCCATGTGAGGATTATGGGATTACACTCCTAATTCATGCCTAATAAAGTAGCCCTGCCTGTCAGTATTGCTGTTCGATCATTTTCAGTCATGTCTGAGTCTTTGTGACCCCATTTTGGGGTTTTCTTGGCAAAGAAATTAGAGTAATTTGCCATTTCCTTCTCCAGCTCATTTTACAGATGAGGAAATGAAGCAAACTGGGTTAAGTGACTTACCCAGAGTCACACAGCTAGGAAGCGTCTGAGGCCAGATTTGAACTCAGGAAGATGAGTCTTCCTGATTCCAGGCCTTACACTCTCTCCTCTGCCCCACAGAGCTGCCTATCTGTGGATGTTAGCACTGAAGTTTGGTTTCTCTTCATAATTAGACAGTATATGGTGATGTGGCTAAATAAATGTAAAAACTAGATGACTGCTTCCATTCTACCTCATCAGGCAGAACGTGATGTGAGTAGGAGGCCAAAGGAATGATAAGTCCTCTAACTAATAGCAAAATAAGCTTCTCAATGGAATGTAACCCCTGTATTCCCTCCTACCTCTCCCCCCATCACGTTTCCTGCCATCCTGTCATGGTGTTTCTGGACATGAACACTGATTAAAGAATATAAGCTGAATTGCAAGAGAAATAGCATGGGCAACGTGACGTGCTTTACAGAAATTACAAGGAACTGAGATTTGTTTTGTGTTTTGTCATTTCTTTTGTATGTCTTTTTTACCTCTGCATCACTCTTTATGGCAGCCCTTTGTAAAAATTTTCTGGAAAGAGAATTTCCTGGAAAGGACAAGGAGATTTTGGGGCAGGTATGGCACTTACTTTCCACACCACTGACCATGGTGTCCATGCAGATTGATGTCCTTTGTTATTACACTGAAGTAGCTGCTCAAAAGTGTCTGTGAGCCCTGGAGGAATCTTTATGGTATATTATGGTTCCTATTCTTGGTATGCCTACAGAATTCTTCTACTGTTAAGAAAAAAAAGGAAATATCTTCAGTTACATGGGTGGTGCTCCCTTTGAATCCAAAAGAGCACCCAGAGAACTAAAGTATTCTTTGCCTAAGAGAACTGGCCCATCCAGAGTTTCAACCGGAGATTATGAACAAAAATTCATTCCAATTTGTTATCTAAGATATAAGGGATCAAGTAATCAGTAATTACTGGCCAGATCTAAGAGCCAGTGTCCTCTGAACCCCTGCTGACTTCCTGAGAAATCTTGGGCACATTACCAAACCATTCTGTTTCACCATTTGTGTAGCCCAGATAATAGATGTTTGTAATAAAATCCGTACCCTGAAAGATAAGAAACACCAAGGAAGTCTAATGTGTTTTTTTCTGTTTCTTATGTTTGCTTTAAGTTAGTATGCACAGTATGCCTGAATCACATACAGTTCCAACACATGCCTTTCCCCAAAACTATTCCAATACACCGGTACTCCCGCAGCAACACCGATCAATAGCAATGTGTCTGCTTATGACAACCAAACTGGAATGAGCATAAAAGTAAATTGCCCAGAACCTCAATCATACCCCAAGTAAATGAAGTCAATGTTGAAAGACAAAATTGGCCAGCCAGAGCTATTTATATCCTGATGCTTATTATTACATTTCTAGTTTTACTATTTGCAGCTGTTATTAATTTGATTTGCTGTGACTTGATTCACTTACTATTGTAAGCAATTACCAGAATCCATCCCCAGTGTCCAAATGAGTGTATTCTAGAAGGTTGCAAATTGGTATTTGAAATTCAAATTGTATTTTTTTAACTTAAAAAAAAATTATGTGATAGGCCAGCCTACAAAAACACATTTAACCCATACTATAACAGTAGTACTGTACTAAGAGAAAGGTAGAACCTAACTAGCATGTTAGCTTTTATTTTCTTTTGTGGGGAGAGACAAGAACAGTGGAAAACTTCTTTCAGTGGGGAAAAAATTGTCAGTAGGAAGGTATTTTCAGAATTCCAATTTAGGATTGACTCTTTAGTATAGTGAGGGTGGGGTGGGGAAGGGGTCAGGGCTCTAACAAGGAAGTCTTGGAGGAACTGAGGGAGGAGGACAGCCTGAAGGAATGTTAGAGATGCATGGTTATCAGCTTGCATTTATAAAACATATGGTTGATGAGGGTTTCTGACAGGAAAGCGAACATCACACAAAACTGACATCCCTTGAACAATCCCCTTTCTTTCTTTCCATACCTGCTAGATCTCAAGAGGAAGTCAAGTATTTTGTGGTTCCCCAGAAATTCCCCCTACAAACTGTCATGGCAGACTGCCTCATTCTCTTACCTGCTTACTATTGGACTCCCAGAAATGCTACCTTTATACTGCTCTCTTCTGTCGCTTTCATCCCCTCTCATCCCCTATTAATCAACTAAGGTGTTAGCTCTCAATACTGGTTTGTTCAACTGAGTGTCACAGATCATTCATCATGTCACTGGACTCCCAATCTATTGTAACTGCTTAGGGACTTAGAGGCTTCTCCAGAAGAGGGAAAGAGTTAGTAATGCTGAAGTCTCTATTATAGGCATATTTTAACTTATACAAAACTTTCATGTGTATCTTTGTAACCCTAGTGCCTAGCATAATACCTGTATGATAGTAATATATATGATATTCATTCTTATTACATATAATTAATATATGTATATACACATATACACATGTTAGACACCTGAAAAGGCAAAGATGGTAGTGGAGGATGGATGTTTGTTAGTCACTAGAGGTGGGTCTCTAGACTTGATCTTCGGACTACAACAGGAGAAGGAAGAGAGTGGATGTTCCTGAGAGAGATTACTCTCTGAATTTGGCATGCCCAGATTACACCAAACTCATAACATTCCTGTTTGTCATGAGGACACTTGGGTTACATCCTCCATACCAGAACTGATCAGTAATGTACACCAGGGTCAGGGATTGTAAAAGGAAGTCATATTCTTTCTCAACAGATTGATTTTTTTTTAAAAACTTCTGACAACACAGGTAGAGAGACTTTAGGGACTGACCAATGGGGACAAGCTTTACCATAGAGTATGAAAGTTTGCAGTATGAAAGATTCCAGTAAACAGAGAGGGTTGGGAGTGCCAGGTAGGAAGTGGGGGCGCATCCAGAGTGGAGACAGCCTGTCACAAGAAAGGTGAGGCCACCCCAAACATAGAGGTTTTCTGAATTAACTAGTCAAGTCCATTTGTTTTTCATTCAAATGAATCATTAAGTTTTCATTGAGTCTGTCAGTGTCTCAACTACACACTTTTAGGAGAAACATCCAGAGTGGTGTGACACACACAGAAAAGAAAACAGCTGGACAGCTGACTGGCAAGCACCTAACCACATCTGTGTCTCTCTGCCCAGTTTCCATTTCTACTCTCTGAGTTATTCATATTAGACTGGGCAGGCTATGTTGACCAAAGGGCGCTCATTTCTCCTTCAGGCAACTTTCCTCAGTTCTCCTCCCCACATTCCAAACTCCCCTGGCATATTTTTTTTAATTCTAGTTTGCTTCTGAGGATGACCTAGGCAGATACCTTTGCTCAGTTTCCTCCCTTCAAAGGATAGCAGCCTCTTGCAGACAATTACTGATTCCTTACCCCCACCCACCCAGCCTTCACCTTACACACCTGTCATCAATTGCTACTCAAACCCTCTGCTTCCTATTTTATCAGGCATTGACCTCTTAGCAAAAAATTTGTTTTTTATTTTTAGCCAAAGTCTTAATAATAAAACTGGGTTAAGTTATTGCTAAGCTGCCAGTATAACCCAGTCTCCTTGACATCCCTATTCATTGGTAACATGTCTGTAATCTCATGTTTGAATATGAAAGATAGCCCATGGTCATGAGAGTGAGTGATTTCAGAAGCTAAAGGCATTCAAATGCTGCTCGATGGTATAAATATTTCGCAGAGAAATACTGAAGTAGGAATTAATTTCAGAGTCTCTAGTTAAATATCATAGTTGATACAATTTAGAAAAAGAACTGCTAAAATTTTAAAATAAAGTTACAGTTATGTCTTAGGTTGTTTGTATTCCAGTTGTATCAAAAATGGATGAAATTGGGAACATCAGTCCATTAGAGACAGATGTAACATGTGGTTCCCTTGCCACATGTGTATGTGGCACAATATGATACTTGTCATGGAGGAACACTGAATAGTTGCTATTGGCCTGTGACTTATAGGCAGTAGGAGATCATTGAAGATGAAGAGATCATTTAAATTTTCTGGATATGAGCTTTCTCAAAATAATAATAATATTGTTGTTCATCTTTGAAGAAGACATTCTTGACACTGGAAGAACAGGAGATAAGTTGCTAGACTAAGGGTCAGTACAACCCAGATTCAAACCCTGCTTTGGGGTTTCACTAACCCTTAGCCGCTTTGGGCCTCTTTGACCTCATCTATAAAATGAGGGGCTTGAACTAGATGACTTCCAAGTTCTCCAGCTCTGAATTGATGGTTCTGTAATCCTGAGTTTCCCTGATCCATCTACCTTCTTTCTCCCATTTTCCTTATGAACAGGAGCAGAAATTTGCAAGACAGTTGCTTAGAATTAAAGGCTCAGTCCTGAACCATGGTGTACTATCATCAGTACACCAAGAAACATCACAGGACTGTGATTTAGCCCTCTGATCAAGATAGAAACTGTCCAGAATTTAGTTTTAGAAAAGTGACTACGAGAAGAAGGAAAAAGTGATGTAAAAAATTCAAAAAAAAAAAAATGTTAAAGTTTCCTGAGGCTCAGAAACTCAGCATCTGAAGGGGAATTTGGACCCAAGTCTTCTTGACTACATGTGTAGCACCTAGCCACTGGGTCATGCTCCTGCTTGGTGATAATGGTTCTATTTTATATAGTGCTTCACAGTTTACAAAAAGGCTTTTATCTTGTTTGCTTTTCACTACCATCTCAATTTCTTCATCTGTATAAACCACAAAAAGTATAGATGGCTTTGAGACAATGTAGAAGACAGGGAGAGAAGATTAATTAGTGATTCAGTTATGAAAGGTGAAGCAGCATAAATCAATTTGTTTTGTGGTTGGGGGAAAGGGGAATTAACAGTGAAATCATTGAGTTCAAAGATCCCTTCTGGCTCCAAAGTTTATGAACCCTATGAAAAATGTGAGGTAGTAGAAGCATTATTAGTTTGGTGGAAAGGACAGAGCATTGAACTTGGGGTCAGGAAGACTTAGGCTTGAATCCAGACTCAGATTCTGTGCATCAACTGTATAAGCCCTAAGCAAGTCATTACACTTTCCTAAAGCTTAATTTTTTTGATCTGTGAAACGAGAATCATATCACTTGTAGTACATATTTCACAGGGTTGTTTGGAAATGCAAATGAAGTTATATGTGTAGAGTGTTTCCAAAACTTTAAAGTGCTATATAAATCACAGATAATAGTATTATTATTATTATTCCTATTTAAGTGGTGTAGTGGGATCAGGAAGACTCATCTTCATGAGTTCAAATCCTGCCTCAGACATTTACTAGCTACATGACCTTGGACAAGTCACTTAACTCTCTTTGCCTCCATTTCCTCATCTGTAAAATGAGCTGGACAAGGAAATGGAAAACCACTCCAGTATCTTTGCCAAGAAAACCCCAAATGGGGTCATGAAGAGTTGGACACAACTGGGAAATGACTCTGCAAAGTTTATCAGGCTGAGAAAAGTTAAGGGGCTTACTTAAGGTCACAGAGGTAGTAATAAATAACTGGGTCAAGGCTAAATTCCAGGTATTCTTGACTCAAAGTCAAGGACTCTTTCTATTATTCCTCCTAAGGAGTGAGTCCTTCCATGGTGACCTATTGTAGTTTCCACCACAATTGTTATACTGTAATTACTGTAGTTTTGCCACTGCAGGGGGAGGGCAGAAGACTTAAGTGTTAAGACAAACTGTAGAGTAGTTGTACCTATGGGATATGTATTAGGTGATTCAGAAACAAGATCCAAGACCAAACTGAGTCAGAACAACAAGAGAGGCTCTAGACAAAACTGTGCTGCCAGAGGCAAGACTCAAACTGGTATGAAGTCTGATGAAAATTATCATATGAAAAATTAGGATTGAGGATAAACAGATCAAGGAACTGGAAGTGATGGGGTGGAGCAGAGGGGAAATTCAGTGAATGACTAAGTACAAAAGCCAAGTTTCACAAAGTGAGTTCCTGAGCAGTTTAGGGACATAAACTAGGTACCTGGTGCAAGGCCACATGGCCCTGCTCTGTCTAAGTTTTTCTACTCGTAAAAGAGTCCTGCCTGCTTGCCACTCTGACAATGCTGCTATCTTTCTCACCCCAATCATCCTCTGAGTTGTACTGAAGAGTGTCCTAGAAGTAGTAGACTGTGGGCTACCTGGTTCCCTAAGGCATGACCCTTATTGTCTCTTGGATGTCTTGCTCAGAGTAGCTGAAGGAAAGGATTGAAGGGAATAACACAGGCCATACTGGGATTGAACTTGCAAGCTTGACCTTATTTATAGCAAGATGCCAGCTGTCCATAGACACAATAAACTAAAACCAACCTATGTACTTGGGTTCTATTGTTATTCATCAGTTACCAGTTACATAGCCCATGACCAGCAACCACTGACCCCATCCAAATGAACATCAAATCAAAGCCCATAAAACCTCATTAGTTCCATTTTGGGAAATTAATTTAAGCTCCAGTTTTCTTCTAGGTTTTATCAAGGGCAAGAACTGTGTCTTCCTTTTTCTTTTGAATTCCCTAACAGTGCCTAGTATAGTTCTCTGTATAAAGTGGGCACTCTCTGAGCATTGTCTCTGTTTACAGCTGCAGGCCTCTTTCCTTCATTTCCAGTCTCACAGACTCCACTCATGATGTTTTTTGTTTTGTTTTTTTTAAATGCCAGAACTGAAAGTGACCACTTAATTTTCCCCTTGTCCTTATATGAGCAGTGGGTGGGTTCCTCTTCTTTATATGTTCTTGTATTGAATCTTTTTGAAATGTTAGGAAACAAATTCCTCCTTTTCATCAACTTTGAAAAGCCAACTCTTTCTCAGACTTTTGAAGTGCTACTGAGATTCAATTTATTTATATGACATTCTTGATTGCTAATTATTGTGTCTGCAAGTTTTTCTGATCCATCTGAATAGAGATCTATAACAGGAAATAATATGTTCTCAGTTAATACCACAGAATCACTGAGTTCTATAACTAGACGAAATTGTAGAAAGCATAGGTTCAACCTCCTTGATTTTATAAATAATCATGTGTACGTGTGTTCGTCCTTCCTTGTCGAAGAAGACCATGCCATCGGAGAAATAATGACATGACTTGCACTTGACTTTGTTTTGAGTGAGGGAGGGCTGTGCAGGTCACCAGCCTCACTTCTCCTCCAGAGCCATCTGAATCCAGTGACCAGATATTCATCAGGATGACTGGAGATGCCCCAGGATGATCATACTGAGACCCTGGCTCAACCAAAAGACAGTTAATAGCAGAGTCAAGAGTAGATACTTAGTTTCCTGACTGATATAATTCAAATGCTAACCAGACTAATAGAAAAGGGACGATAGGTGGCACAGTGGATAGAGGGCTGGGCCTGGAGTCAGAAAGACTCATCTTCTTGAGTTCAAATATGGCCTCAGACATTTACTAGCAGTGTGATCCTGGACAAATCACTTGATCCTCGTTGCCTCCATCTCTTCATCTGTAAATTGATCGGGAGAAGGAAATGGCATACCATTCCAATATCTTTGCCAAGAAAACCCCAAATGGAGTAACAACTGAAAACGACCAGACAACAAAATAATAGAAGTTCAGTGAAAAATATGTTGGTTTTTTAATTTTATATTACCTGTAAATTTGACACTAAAGAATAATTGTGGCATATATTTAAATATGTTAAAAACATTAATCAAATGAACTTACGCTTTCCACTTTTTCTTCCTCTGCCTCCTTTATATTCCTTTCCTATCATTTAGAAGAGGAAGAGAATTAAAATGTCTTCTAGTTCAGTTGCCTCCCTTTACAAATAAAGAAATTAAGGCCCAGAGAGTTCATATAACTGGCCTGAGGACACAGAGATAGCAAGTAAATGGCCAAGCCTCAATTTGAACCCAGTGCCTTTTATTTTAAATGGAGTTTTCTTTGCCTTTTGCTTTTGTTCCTATATGATGGAAAATAGTTTCAACACATTTTTTCTCACTGCTGTAGGGAAAGATGACTACTCAGATGAAAGTAAATTGGTTGTGACTCAGCCCCACTAGAAGTCATGTTCTAGCTAACATGAATGTCATACAGAGGAGCTCCTAAAGAAATATCCCATCATCTGGCTTGCACTTGCTGGTTGTGTTCCATTTCCTAGACTTTTTTCATTTTAGAGAATTCTTTGACCAACAACGCTAACCCCCATCATTTGCAGAAGAGGAAGCAGAGCCTATATGTATGACACAGTTTGCTCAAGGATACATATTCTAGTTAATGGCAGAGCTAAAATGGAAACTCAGGAAAGACCCCCAATTCCCAATCCAGAGTACTTTCCACTACATCCCAGTGCCTCTCAACAATTATCTGTCCTCAATCCCATTCTCTCAAGGCCTTCAGATACAGGCTCTAGAGCTCTAGAATGATGAGTGCCTTGACTAATGCATGATAGGGTCATGTTATTGGTATCAAATAAGAGTAATCAGCTGGTAGAACATTTATTGAACTTCTAATTTAGGTAAGTCACTGTTCCAGGCCCTTGGGATAAGTCATAGTCCTTGATCTCAAAGATCTTTCAAACTTTTTTGGGAATCAGGACATGGATATAAAAAGATAAATGATATTATGAGGCAGCATCCTCCAAGAGTGCTACAAGAGATGTTCAGAGAAAAGCAGGATTGCTCTGGTCTAGTAAAACAACTTCAGTGAGAAGGTAGGGCCTGAGCTAAGCTTTGTAGGAAGAGTAAGATTTATATCAGCCATGAGGAGGAGAAAGGATGGTGTGAGCAAAGGTTTGCAAGGGAAATATCCATGGTCAATTTCAAGGAAAATTAATACACCAGTTTGGATGAAGTGAAGAGTTTTTGTAGGGGACCAAATGGATCTACAGTATCATAGATTTAGAGCCAGAAGGGAAATTAAAGGTAATCTAATCCAACCTACTGATTTTAAAGAAAAGACAACTAAAGAACAAGGACTTTAAATTGCTTGCCTAAAGTCATATTGCCAGATACAGTCTCATTCAACTGTACTTTCCTGTTTCCTGATATCTTCCTTTATATTATTTAATATCCTGTAGTCTTCACATATTATCATAAAGTCATTTTTTCTAAGTGGGTGAATATATATAATACTTGAAGGGGACTCAATTTGAGAAGGAATACGAGTGGAAAAGTATAAGGAAAAGACTATGATTCCAGGGACATAGTTTTTAGAAGAGAGGCATTATAAAGGAGTTCAACATTTTTTTTCTTAAATTTTCCTGTTCAATGAAAAACTATTATTCCCCTGGGAAGTTACAACAGAAGTTCCCAAGGGACATAAAACTAGCTAGGAGGCCTTCTGTTTGGGACTACCCTAAACTCTCCTCAGAGGTGAGGAAGGCAGACAATTACAAGTCCTTTAGAATCCTTTGGAAGCCATGATTTTGAAAAAAAAATGCTTATTTTTGAAACATCCAGACCACTGAGGCATGAAAACTTACCTGTTCTCCCATTTCCTTATTATCAGAAAATAAAGAAAAGGCTATAGAGGAAAGAAAGAGGGACTCATGAGAAAGAAGTAAAGGAAGGACCTAGAAACAGGAGGAGTTGAACAGAATGCCCAGGCTTTCTCCTTCTCCTTCTACTTCATTACCACCATTAATATGATGGCATCTGGGGAGCCTGCTCAGATTTCAGTAGGTGGGCAAGAGAGGTATCTCTCTTGTGATTCTAAAAGACCATGCAAATTGGTCAAAAATGACAATATATATTTTAATAGGGATAAAGGGGAGATGTACATATCTACAATGTCTGTCCAAGAAATATGTACTGATGGGTCAGCCATCCATTTAATTGAATATCATGGTCTGTACAATGGATCTCATTTAGGATATTCTGTAGCATTCTAGGCTTGATGCAGTTGGCATAATGTCATCTACTAATAGGAGAATGTAGTGGACTTCACCAACTGCAGGGAATCCCTTTTTGATTCCCTAACCCTGGATATCCTTGATGAGGGTGACAAAGATTTTTGGTGAGTTGAGTGTATGGCTCTCTGTTTTATGCCTCCCTTAATATTTTAGTAGTCAGAGGGTTATCTTGAAACTAGATTAGCACTATGTACCTTTCAAGGAATTATGTATAATTTTGACATGTGCATGATGGAGGAGAACCTTAAGAGGGCATTTTGCTCTACTGAATCAAAATCTCTTTTTATAGTCAATTGACAGTAAGTAGAGTAGGGCAGACACTGCAGAGAAACAATGCACTGTGTCTAGAATTCAACAGGAGCACATTAATCTGGCTTACATTTAGAAATTATACTGGGCTTTTAATGACTCCAAACTTCTCCTTGAAACTAAGACCCTCTTCTAACTGTAAACCTATGCCTGGGGTGTTCTGTGTGCTACTAGATATGCAGAGGGAGACATGATTCTGGATTAATAGAATTTTCAGTGTGACTCTGCTGCCTGCCTATACAAAGGACTGACAGAGTTAGTGCCAAAGCTTTTGGGATAGAGACATACAAGGTTCCAGAAATTCCTCAGAAGAGACATTTGGAATAAGAAGCAATAGACATGTAGGGGAAGCTGGATCCTCAATATGTCCCTGATTTGCTAGCTTGCCTCCATAGAGACTGCTAGAATGAACCTCCTTACCTGAGATCCTGAGATACCTCTCTTCGTTTGAGCTCCCACCTGAAGAATTCATTCACTCTTTTATTTTCTGGTGTGTGTGTGTGTGTGTGTGTGTGTGTGTGTGTTTGTCCTTCATTGCCAAAGAAGACCATGCCATCAGAGAAATGATGACATGACTTGTACTTGACTTTGTTTTGAGTGAGGGAGGGCTGTGCAGGTCATCAACCTCACTTCTCCTCCAGAGCCATCTGAATCCAGTGACCGGAGATGACCCAGGATGAGGCAATTGGGATTAAGTGACTTGCCCAAGGTCACACAGCTAGTGAGTGTCAAGTGTCTGAGATGAGATTTGAACTCAGGTCCTTCTGACTCCTGCACTGGTGCTCTATCCCCTGCACCACCTAGCTGCCCACTAGTATATTCTAATCTCGATTGCATAATATATAGAGATAGAGTGAACCTCAAAGGAGTCAAGTTATTAGTGATCACTTCAGAGGTAGGATCTGAGGTGAGTGGCAATGGGGAACTAGTAGTGTATAGTTAGATCCCCATTCAGGAAAA
Organism: Bettongia penicillata ogilbyi; assembly: GCA_023548195.1. Taxonomy (NCBI): domain Eukaryota; kingdom Metazoa; phylum Chordata; class Mammalia; order Diprotodontia; family Potoroidae; genus Bettongia; species Bettongia penicillata. Next base: position 4,953,396 of record JAJHZJ010000061.1, read on the forward strand.
GTGATGAAGAGGAGGCATGAAAGAAGGTGTAGCTAACACTGGAAAGAATGGCCAAGGTTGTAGCATCTTCTAGGGGTCCAGATCTAAAATATTGATTTTATATTTCATATATTTATGTAACCTACGTAAAATATTGATTTTTCTAGTGTTTAACAAACCTTCATAAATGATATTTTGTTATTTGATTGCACAGTCTCCTTTATTGATTCTTGGCTTGTCTTACAGCAATGCACTAATGTAAATACTTGGAAAGAAAACTGCAAAAGGAGAATATTGCCTCTAAATAATGACAGCAGACACTGTGGTGTAGAGGATAAGTTATTGGCCTTGGAGTCTAAAAGACCAGGACTGAGGTCTTGAATCTGACAGATGTTAAATATATGAACATAGGCAAGTCACTCAACCTTTCCATGCTTCAGGCAATTTCATTGAGACAGAGATTCTTCATGCTTTTTGTATAATTAACTCCTTTGGCATTCTTGTGCAGACTATGGGCTTCTTATAATAATCTTATAATCTATAATCATCTTATAATAATGCATAAAATTAAATATATGAGATTACAAAGGAAACCAATTATATTGAAAGGAAGACATTTTTTCCCACCCAAATTCCTGGATCCCCTAAAATCTATCCATGGTCCCCTTAAGGATGGAAGTTCCCTATGCTGATGAAATCACAGGTCCAGACAATGTTCTCTTCCTGACTCCCAAAATCCAATCTTCACTGCCGTCTTTGCACCAGAGCTGAGTTTGCCAATTGAAGGATGTTCCAGGGTTAATTTATCTTACAGGTTATACATTCAACAGAAGGATACAGCTACCTAAGGCTTGAAGAAAATTAGTCAACTAGCCCTTTACCCTTGAAACATCTGCCTGTTGTGTGGAATTAGCTGTCTACATCTACCACTGATGAAAAGCCTCTGTTAAGAAACAAAATTTATAAAGGACAATGGCGACATACAAAATGATGACTGGTGAAGAGAATGACTAAAAACATTGGTGGGTGTTTTTTGTCTGGCAAATGAAAAAAGGACTGCATGTCATTTTCATTGGTCACTGAAAAAGGCATTGCCAAATTCCTGCCCATATATGGTATTCCAAGTGCCTTCGTTTTCAAAGAAAATGGTATTTCTGTAGGAGTCCTAGGAGAAACTGTGCCTGACAAGTGAGTGACTTGATGGGAAATAACACGTGATTTGAGAGCCATGACCCCCTGCAACATTTTTCTCCTTTTCCTAATGAAAAAGTCAGATTGGGACTTTATCAACATACTCAACAGCCAAAATCTATCCTGTTCTGAAGCCACATGTAGCACTGGCTTTTGTTTAACACAGGGTACTTCCGTGCCACAAAGGCACTGACAGATTGGAGGGACTTCTGAAAAGACCAACCCAGACAAATGAAGGGAATGGAGCAGAGTGATTTATGGGAAAAGATTAAAGGAACTAACTATGTGTGGTTTGGTTAAGTGACAGCTAATGGAAGACATGCGTCTAAAAATATTTGAAGGATGTAAATTCCAAAGAAGGTGAAGAATTATTTTACACAGTACAGTAAGAGATATTGCTAGAGGTAATGGGATAAAATTAGAGGAGGAAGGGAGAACTATCCTGCTAATAAAATTTCACTAATGAAGTAACATTTTCCCATATGTTTAAAACTAGACAAGTCTGAGCACTAGAAATAAAACTTGGCCTATTTCTTCCGGAGAAGGAATTTAATGGTTCCCACTGTTTCCACCCTCTTTAACTAAGAAGCCACAATTCTCTTTGATCCAAAGCTATGCAAGTGTTCCCAACCTGCATTAACTTGGGACAGACACATTTTTACCAACTAAACATCCACTTTTGAAGGTATTCCTTTTGGCTGTGTTCAAGAAGAAATGAACTTTGAGTAATTTTGGCTCTAATGTCCCTAATGAGCAGGGAAATTGATCTGTTTCTCCAGTCACACAAATCACATAACCTCAGATAATACCACTAGAACTGTTTCATTTCATTTATCTTAAAAACAGGAATTTTTTTATCCTGAAGTCTGTGAACTCAATTAAAAAAAAAAATTTGATAACTGTATTTCAGTAATAATTGGTTTCCTTTGTAGTCCAGTGCAATTTATGTTATACATTTAAGATATTATTTTGCAAAGGGATCCATAGGCCTCATCAGACTGCCAAAGAGACTCACAACACAGAAAAGTTCAGGAAATGTCACTCACCCTTGGATATGTAAAGCCACAAGTTTTATAATACAGTGAAAAATATGGTTTTGTATTTTATCCGTGAAATATGAGTTAGAAAGACTTGAGTTTTCTTATCCAGTTTACTTCTACAGTAGCCATAACATGTGAGAATAAGCTCTAGGAACACAAATATGGGGATTAAGATCTAAAGATATAAATATGTAAATGGATGCTATGCAGTGGGAAGCTGTGTAATACAGCGAGGTGAGCACTGGATTTTATCTGGAAGAACTGGGCTCAAGGCCCAGTTCTGTTGCACACTAGCTGAGTGAGTTAAGCAAGTCCCATCACCTTTGTGGTGATTTCTTCACATATGAAATGGTGATCCTAATAATCCACCTCACTGGCTTGTTGTAAAGAAAGTGCTTTTAAATGGTAAAGTGGTACAAAAATTTGAATTAATATTTTTATGTTATCGTGCTATTCCACTAATGCAGAAGACAATGCCACAGCATAAGGACCTGATTTCCTGGGTCATTTCAAATTGAAAATATTTGTTAGCTATAGAAAGAAACAGTGTGGTGAAGTAGACAGAGGCCTGGTCTCAGAGTCAGGAAGACCTGCGTTTAAGCTCTGCTATCTGAAACATACTCTGTGTGTGAACCCAGGTAACTTGGTTAGCCTCTCAGGGCTCCTTACAACTCCTAAGACTATACATTACAGGTGAATTGTTCATCTGTTTTAGGGGAGAGATTTTCCACTCTAGGAATTCTTCACACTGATGAAATCCTAAGAGTACAGATAGATACAAATCTATAAAGGACGTTAGAAGATATCAAGCCCAACCCACCCACTTTACAAATGAGGAAACTGAGTCTGAGAGCAGAGCAAGTGTCAAAGGCAAAATATGAATTCATATCTTCTTGACTCCACTTCAAAGGTTTACTATTCCACCAAAACAAACAATAGCAAGTAGCATTGGCTTTTACTAGGAGAAATTTAAAGTCTTGCGAAATCCTGTGAGACTAATATGTCTGAAGTGAAAGCAAGGTTTGTGTAAGGAGGTAATAAGAAATAAGATATAAGATATAAGAAATAAGCAGAGACCAAAGTGTGGAAAGTTTTGAGTGCTAGGCCAGGCAATGGGGCTCTGCTTTGCCTCCTTCAAGTCCAGATACCCACAAACTAAAATTGTAGTATGATTTCAAGAGCATATCAACCCAAATCAACCCGGTAGGCAACCCAGTGAGCCAAAACCAGTGGATATGCTCCACTCACAATCTAATGGCTCTTCAATGCACTGACATTTTCCACCATGAAATTACATGTTACTCAGCAGCCTCAGCCAGAACACAAATAACCACCGTCCTCACCTCCATTCCCGCCTCCCCCCATTATGAAAGTAGACTTCTAGTTAATAGCAAGGGGAAGTTAGGTGACATTTGTCCCAAAGTTGTATTGTATATTATGGGTTGTTTTCATAGTCACACTATTTGACTGTGTTTTTATTTTAAGAATATTTTATTGATGTGCATGTATGGCTCTTAAGGTTGAAACATTTTTTTTTCTGTTTAGAAAATGACCATTCCAATTTCCTTTCCCTGGACCCAGACAAGAAATATGATGATACCATAAACAGTCACCACAGCAGCTGACCACATAACTTCCTGCTCCAAGGAGTGTTGTGGAATCTTCTTCTCTGAAGGGTTTTGTCATGTGCGTGCGTGCGTGCGTGCATGTGTGTGTGTGTGTGCGTGTGCATGCTTTTAAATAGGAGAGATTTTCAATTGCCTGGGAATAGTGGTTTTGTAGACTAGCCTGGAGGCAAAGGGATGAATTGGATAACCTCCAAGATATGGATCTGGAATCTTATAGGAGGGAGGGAGGTATTAAAATCCAGACTCAGAAATTGACTACCTCTATAACCTTGGACAGATCAGTTCATCAATTTATTAAGTGCCTATTATGACAGAGGTTCTCTATGTTGTTGTTTAGTCATTTCTGACTCTTCACGACCCCATTTTCAGTTTTCTTGTCAATGATACTGGAGTGGTTTGCCATTTCCTTCTCTAGTTCATTTTACAGATGAGGAAACTGAGGCAAACAGGGTTAAGTGGCTTCCCCAGGGTCACACAGCTAATAAGAATCTGCGGCCTCATTTCAACATATAAAGGTGAGTCTACCTGATTCCAAGCCCACATACCTGCCCCCAAGGTTCTAGGAGTAAAAGATAAATCATGATACCATCTCTGAGTTCCAAGAGTTCGCTGAATGAGGAGAGATGCATGGATACGTACGCTACAAGTTAAGGTGTGGCACAGAGCAGAGTGCTTTCCAGTCCATAACAGTATGCGGCTGATATATGTAATTTAACACATTTAATCTATTTAAGATGTTTATTTTAATACATACTTGTTGACTGATGACAGCTGGATGCAATGGAAAGGCCTTTGGATTAGGAGTCAGAGGAGTTGGATCCAAATCCCAGAGTTGTGGAACTTTGGGCAAATCATTTAACCTCTCCAGGCTTCCTTTCCCTTATCTATAAAATAAGAAAGAGGGATTAGATGCTTTCTAGTGCTTAAACTATGATCTTCTGATTCTAAGATTGATGCCATGGATAGAGAGTGGACCTGTAGTCAAGAAGACCTGAATTCAAATCCTGACTCAAATACTTACCAGCTGTGTGACCCTAAGCAAATCACTTAACATCTGTGTCTCAGTTTCCTCATCTGTAACATGGGAATAAAAATGATGCCTACACCTCATAAGATTATCATGAGGATCAAATAAGTTAACATACATAAAACATTTTACAAACTTATATAAATGGTAGTTATTATTATTTCTGTGGATCTATCATCTATGTGGGTACTTCCTCCAACTACCCATCAGTTCCTGTCCATCTTGCATGCCTTGGGAAATTATATAGTCATCTAGGAAATTCTGGTAAGGAAGGGAATATTTTTAGGTGATGTAGAAAAACAGGAGAGTTTTCACAAGGAGGTATCACTTACACTGAGAGCTTAAAGGAAGTCAAGGATTATGTGGAATAGAGATAAAGAAAGGGAGCGCATTCTAGACATGGAGGAGAGCCTGTGTATATGCACAGAGACAGAAGGCAGCAGGTGGTGGCCCTCCAGTTAGATTGAAAATGAGTCTTTTCAGGAGTATAGTGATTAATAAGGCCAGAAAGGGAGATTGGAGTTTAAATGCCAGCCCAAGGCATTGGCATTTCATTTTAGAGGCAATCAAGAGCCAACGAAGGAGAAACCACTCACCTTTCTGGGTTTCGGTTTCCTCCTATGTAAAATGGGAGGGTTGCAAGTGCATGAGCTATAAGGTCCTTTCCTCTTTGGGCTCCTAGGATTTGGCTTCCCAGGCCCAATGATTCTCTTTATTTGTTTCCGTGTCCTTGCAATAAACCGCTGAATTCAGCAGTAGTGAGCTGCATTATAATATTGACAATCCTGGACAGCTGGATGTATTTTTGCCTTTCTGAGGAAGCCAAATATTTTCATCTTTAAAGCCATTTCACTTTTTGTTTTCAATCTCTCTCTCTCTCTCTCTCTCTCTCTCATCTCTCTCTCTCTCTCTCTCTCTCTCTCTCTCTCTCTCTCTCCCTCTTTCTCTCTCGGTCCTTCTCTCTCTCTCTCTCTCTCTCTCTCTCTGTCTCTGTTTCTCTCACTCACACACACACACACACACACACACACTCTCCCCCTTCTAGGGGTCCACAGAGCAAGTCTTATTAAGGAAATAGTTTTAGAATTTGGGGTTTGACATGTTGCTCTTCTTGGCGTATATTTGTATGTGTGCACTTTTATCTTTATGTATATATCTTTATATATATATGTATATATGTATACATATATATGCATGTCTTTATCTGTAATCTGAAGCTGTCTCCAGAGACAGTTAAGTTTCTTATTCACCTCATACTGCTTCTGATACCTGAGCATTATAAAATATATTTATATATAGTGTAATGTGTATTAAATAGGAATTATTTATTAATGCTGCATAATAATATTCATAATATATATTTTTTTACTGCTCAGAGGCAGTGTGTCTAGGTGAACACAGAGCCAGAAAGATACAGACTCAGGTCTCACCTCTGACATACAGTGGAACTTCTCAGTGTTCTAGGAAGCTCTCAAAGCCTCTCAATTGCAGAGAAGGTGCCAACTTTCATAACCTCTCATTAGTTGAATGTCCTCACCAGGGAGATTCTTACCCCAGTGAAATCACGTGTCCAGCACTTATCCTTATCAAGGTATCATTAGCCATTGCTTTCGTATAGCACCTGTCCCAATGAAAAAAGATTAAGTGCTATAAGAAATGATGAGCAAATAAGTTTCCAAAAAACATGGAAAGACAACATAAACTGATGCAAAGTAAAGAGAGCAGTACCAGGAGAACATTGCACACAGAAACAGCAACACTGCACAATGATCGACTCTGAATGACTTAACTAGTCTCAGAAATACAGAGATTCAAGGCAATTCCAAAGGACACATGATAAAAAATGCTGTCCACATTCGGAGAAAGAACTGACGGAATCTGAATGCAGATTGAAGCAAAATATTTTCACTTTATTTTTCTCATTGTTTTCCCTTTTTGTCTATTTCTTCTTTCACGACATGACTAACATAGAAATATGTTTTACATGATTGCACATATATAACCAATATCAAATTCCTTATCATCTTAGGGAGAGGGGAAATAAAGGAGGGAGGAAAACAATTTGGAACTCAAAATTTAAAAAATGAATATTAAAATTTTTCCTTACATGTAACTGGAAAAAATAAAATGCCATTAAAAAAAAAGATTGTGTGATTTATCCAGGAAGACATCCTATCCACCAATCTCTGACTCTATTTTAAATCTCTCCAGAGACTTAATTAGCTTCAAATTGATCGTCTCCTAGACCAGACATCACACAGACATCAACAATTGCTTGCTGAAGGACTCCAGATATCCACTGTGGAGTTCAGTTCTATAGTTTTACTGGAGGTGGTGACAATACCCAGTGGGTCCTTTCAAACTTTGAAGTTTACCTCTTTGGTTATACCATTCAACAAGCTCTTGTAGAAAATCCTAACTAGTATAACACCAACTAGTTATCTTTCTGAACATCTGGAGGTCCTAGTCAAACAATTAGGAGATTATGGCCTTGGTGGGATATTTCCATTTGCCAATTTGAATATGTGAATGTTACAAGCTACAACAATCCAATTTATATTTGTATGATAAATGTTTATATTTATATATATATATATAATATGTATATGATAAATGTTCAGTGTATCACAGATCCAGTTAGTTTACCTGCCCAGCACAGAAAGTAAGTTTTGCCTCTTTTTGGAACTATGATTTAATAAATATAAGGAACTCTTCATGTGTAAAGTCCCTTCACCAAGGCATATTGGTGTATATTCCTCTATAAATTATACTTAAGAGTTGCCTGAAGTACTGAGAGGTTTAGTGACTTGCCCCGTGACACAGCTAGTATATATCAGAGGCAGTACTTGACCCCAGAGGACCAACGTTGGTCCTCTCTCTGCTACGAAGTGTCATATCAAATAGGGTACTGGACTTGAAGTCAGGAAGACCTGAATTGAAATATGCCTTAGGTATTTGCAATTATGTGACTCTGGGTCAATTACCTAACCTCTCTCAGCCTGTTTCTTCATCTATCAATTGATGATAATAGTATCTACCTCACACATTTGTGACAAGATTCAAATAAGGTGTGTGTGTGTGTGTGTGTGTGTGTGTACACATATGTTGTTAAATTGTTTCAGTTGCGTCTACTTCTCCATGACCCCATTTGGGATCTTCTAGGCAAAGATACTGGAGTGGTTTGCCATTCCCTTCTCCAGCTCATTTTACAGTTGAGGAGCTGAGGCAAACTAGATTAAGTGACTTGCTCAGGATCACATAGCTACAAAGTATCAGAGGGCAGATCTGAACTCAGGAAGATGAGTCTTCTTGATTCCAGGCCCTGCACATTACCGACTGTGCTGCCTACTTGCCCATATTCATATACACATACATAAATATATATCACTTTGCGAATCTTAAAGTGCTATGTAAATGTTAGCTTATTATTTTTTTATTTTTATTATTTTAATTCCATTCTTCCTTACTAGAATAATGTTTATAAAAAATTCAACATGCTACCTACCACACTAATCCCATCAGGTACATCATTGATCAGGCAGTGGTATATACAGAAGCCCTGCTGAATCTTTTGTGAAGTGGTGAGACTTTTATAAAACAATAGCTGTCTGAATATAGCTCTAAGGCTAATCTGAGAGAATAGATTATTGAACTACTGATCATGACATTCTGTTCCCAGTTTCGTCTTTGACTTAATTTGACCTTTCCACTCGATGACCTTTCCACTCTGAGATCTATTTTTAGCTGAAGAGCTCTATACAACAAATTATTATGAGACTACTGAACCCCTCTATTTTTGCTTTTGTATATGGGTTGTCATCTTGTTCCTGCTGTACAATAGATTCTTGGAAACTTGTTGTTTTGGTTATGTCAGAGTTGAAAGGATGACCTAAAATTCTTTTTGGTAATTACTACAGCATCTCAACAAAGAGTTTGCTGATAACTTACAATGAAAGGTCAGGAAAAAGAAAGTCATTTTGAGACAAAAGAGAATGACCTCTTGGGTTCACTTTCATTCTTCATTCAAAAACAGCTTCAAAGGCATGACTCAAGCTCTCAGCATCTCTCAGGCAAAATATTCAGACTAAAGAGCTTTTGACCAGTGGCAGCTGCTCAGCTTGTTTAACATAGATAAAAACTAATAGTTCTCCATTGATACTAACATGTGGGTGTATTTGAAGGACTACCTGGTGGGTGTGTGAACTAAGGCCATATATAGTCTTTCATTATAACTCATCATTTACTCAAGCCCCTGACTTTGTGATGGGAGATTCATTTGGGCTGACCTTTCTGTGCCATTTTCAAGAGCCAAAGTTTACATTTTCCCTGAAAGTTTGTGCCAAATATTTTGAGCTTTTTTCAAGTTTTGAGGACCACATAGCTAAAGATCTCAAATGTCAGGCATGATGGCTCACAACTGAAGCCTTAGCTATTGTGGAATTTTAAGGATTGCTTAAGGCTTTTAGTTCTAGACCCTAATGAGCCACGCCAATTGAATGTCATTGCTGACTTTAGAATCAACATGGTGAGTCCATAGGAACCGAGTACCATCAGATGGCCTATAGAGAGATAAACAGAGCAAAAGAGCTGGTCAAGAACTGCATTGCAGAAATGGAGTTCAGCATGTGAATAGCCAATGCAATTTAGCCTAGTCGAAATAGGGATAAGTGGTCTTTTACAACTTAAGAAGAAAAGAAAAAATTACTTAGAAATTAAAGTCCAAAACATTTCAGAAATAAAAAAAATATGCATAGAATCTTATCTGCCTAGTAAATAAAGTAAGATATGGATTCATTTACATAGCTATTAAAGTTGTAAAGATGACTGGAAGGGAGGTAGAAATTGCAAGGGCACTCTGTGTCTAAGATATCTTCTGATTTGCTGTGGCATGGTGGATAGAGCACTGTGTTTGGAATCAGGAAGACTTGTGTTCCTGAATTCAAATCTGGCCTCAGATACTAGCTGTGTGTCCCTGGACAAGTCACTTAACCCTGTTTGCCTCAGTTTCCTCATCTGTAAAATAAGCTGGAGAAATAAATAGCAAACCCCTCCAGGATTTTTGCCAAGAAAACTCAAAAATGGAGTCACAAAGAGTCAGACACACTGAAATGACTAAACAATAACAACAAAGGCAGGTGTTTCTAAAACAGTCTTTTCCTTTGGTTTCCTTTTCCTAAGAAGTAAGCAACAGAAGCATCACTCCTGAGTTGATCGTTTGGGATCATACAGAAGGACTCCCCAGGTTCTCTGCTCCTCCTAGGTAAACACAGTCATTGTCCTCATCCTATTCCCACTTCCTGTTATCAATCAGATGATAAGTATGTAAGCAAGGAAAGACCTTAGAGTTCATTTTAGAGAAGAGGAAAAAGGTGAAATGACTTGCCTTTAGTTACAGGGTCATGGATTTTTTAGGTTGAAAAAACCTTAGAGCCCAATGAGTACATTGAGACCAGAGAGGTTAACCAATTTGCCCAGACTAACTCAGCTAGTCACTGCCTGAGGTGGGATTTGAAGTGAGGTCTTCCTAACTCCAAGTCCAGCTTGGAGTGCTGCAGCCTCTCAAAATCACAAAGCTATTTTATGACAATGAAAACTGAAACCCAGGTCTCCTCAACTTCATGTCACTGCTATTTCCAGGACAATGCAGCTGTGTCCCTTCAGCTAACACATTCCCTGTACATGTGACACTTGCACTGTTCATTAGACTGACCATGATGGAGGGCAGAATAAAATGGTCTTTTATTAAGGACTGAAGGCTTTGCGTACCCTTATCCCTCTCTGCCTCCCATCAATGAAGTGAAAATGCTAAAAATATCCCAAATTTTTGGTTCAGATAATGAAGTGCTAATTTAGGACAAATAACATCAGGTTTAATTTTCCCTCTCAGTGAAAATCTTCCTAAAATTCATCTCAATCAAGATTATTTTCCATAGTCTCAAGGACAAGCAGCTTTCTTCCTAACAGTTATTGTGAGAAGGGTACGGCTGGGTTTTCCTTCATTCTAGCTGGTGCAGATAAAAGAAAGATTGTCTCACATTCTGCTCTAAGGTTCAACAGACGATAAAAGGAGATAACACCATCATCGAATCCCTCTGCTCCATTTGTGGAAGCAGTGGTATTGAGGAGAGGAAAAGAACCCATTAAATTGCTCAGTCTCTACTCCAAACAGTACAGGAAACCTAATGGAGGCTGCAGCAGCAGCGGCGGCTCAGTGTATATCACCTTGTTCAGAAAGGAAGGGAAATGAGTCTGGTGGGACTTTCAGCAGTTTTCACTCACTCTTCATCTCCTCTTTGGAAGTCTTTTTATGATGGTTATTTTTATTCTTCTCATCTTTATTGTCTCTCAAGCTTAGCTAGAAACTGTCCTGGGGCAAGTCACTATCCTGCTATTACTCTTTAAAGGGGAATGATTGCACAGGTAGATAAAATGACTGGGACAGCTAGGTGGTGAACTGGATAGAGTGCTGGGCCTGAAAGTTGTCAAGGCTCTCCGTGTCTAAAATAGCTTCTGATTGGCTGTGGTACCATGAATAGAACACTGACTTTGGCAGTTCAAATCTGACTTCAGACACTGACTAGCTGTGTGACCCTGGGCAAGTCACTTAACCCTGTTTACCTGTTTCCTCCTCCGTAAAATGAGCTGGAGAAGGAAACGGCAAACCACTCCAGTATCTGTGCCTAGAAAATCCCAAATTAGGTCACAAAGAGTCAGACACAGCTGCAACAAATGAACAATAAAAAAACATGAAACAGCTAATTTGTTGTAATTGAATAAAAATGTCACAATATAGGTTCATCTTCTGGAGGTTCACTGAAAGTATCTTTGGGATAACTTCAACAGCAAACAGAAAAATGGGGATGATGTGAGCTGTGCCCCAACATGGTTTTGGTTTCTTCTCTTAGGTCTCTATATTTTGAGAATTTTCCATTCCATAGGCTTTGGAGGTAATTATCATTCAATATGGGAACATCTATTTTTAAAATGTTAATTTTAAGTTGGGAAAGAGAAGTCAATACTATTTTGTTCTTTATCAATTATTGTTATTATTAAACTAGTAAATACACTGAGGTGGAAAATAGGAGCAATATTCTGCAAAGATGACCCTGTTTCTTCTATCAGCTAATACTGCCGAAAGATCAAGGGGAAAAAACAAACAATTATCACTAAATTCCTGAATAAATCTTGATATTCAGGATTTATAAACTACATCATCCTCCTCCTGCACACATACACACACACACACACACACACACACTTTCCACAGTATAAGCAGAATTTCACTGCATACTAATTCTTCAATTCCCTTGCTTTCCCCAGGGTGCCTTTATACATATCTGACTCTGAGGTCTGATTGTAGTGAAGCTCTTAAGACATTAGTTTCTCATTCCCCAAGCCCAAGAGAAGAAAAGTTAAGATGAACTGAATAGTTGATTACTAGGAGAATGAGAAGGGAATGGAATATAGGTGTCAGGGATAAAGAGCAGAAGGCTTAATCAGTTTTCTTTTCATCTACTTAGTCCTGCTCCTTCTATCACCCCTATCTGCCTTGCTGCTTCTCTATTGTAAAAGGAGAGGAAAATCTATTTTGATTATTTTATGAGATGAGAAAGTTCTTCATCATATTTGTCAATCATCTAATTGCAAAAAAAAAAGTCCTTATGCTCTTGAACAGAATGCATCAACAAGAATAATTTAGACTCAACCTGGATGCAGTCTTCCATCTTGATCAACTCAAAGACAGAATAGTATTTAAGGAAATTTAGGTCTTGTAGGAATTCTTTAACTAAAGAATCTTCAAATGTTTTTAAGGCGTATTTGATAGAATCAGAGAATCCTAATGCCAGAAGGAACTTTAGATGTAATTTTCTCCCACTTCCCTCTTGATAGAGACTCTGTTCTACAACAATCCCAGAAAAGTTGTCATCCAGTCTCTGCTTGAACTCTGTAATTAATCATCCCTCCTTCAGTAAGCACTGAGTGCTTGCTTAGTGTATGCCAGTGAGTCTCCAGAAGATGAACCTCAATGCTACACTTTCATTCAGTTACTAAGCACTAGGAATAGAAAGGAAGGCAAAAACATCCCTTGTTCTCAAGAACTTGCTCACATTCGAATGGAGGAAACAACTCTAACAACTCTGTACAAACAGGATAAATGCAGGATAGTTGGGATTCAATTTCAGAGAAAAGGTTCTGGCAATGAGAAATGAGGCATGGGGAGGAATGGGGACTGGGACAGACTTTTTGTAGAAGATAGGATTTGTGCTGAGACTTGATGGAAGCCAAGGAGGTCTGGAGGTGATGAGGAAAGAGAGGATCAGGAATGACAAGGAGCTAACTACTGCACAAAGCAGCCTGTTTCATTGTTGGACAATTCTCATTTCAAGTACTTCCTTAGAATGAGCCAGAATTTGTTTTCCTATGGCTTCTGACTAATTTTAGTTTTACCCTCTGTAGGATACACAGAGGAAATATGATCCCTATTCCACATTACAGTCCTTGAAGATGACCTCTAAGATTTCTTACAGCTCTAAAATCCAATTTTCCTATGAAAAATAATTGAAGAGATCAATCCTATTATAAAGACATAGAATCATGGAATATCACAGTTGGAAGACATATTAGAGATCATATAGTCTAAATTGTTCATTTTTCAAGATGTAAAACCTGAAGCCCATGAGGTTAAATTTCTTTAAGTCACCCAGGTAGTTAAAGGCACAGTGGGCATGAGTTCAAATCTGGCCTCAGATACTTACTACCTGTGTGACCTTGGGAAAGTCACTCAACCTCAGTTTTCTAATCTGCAAAATGTGAATAATAATATCACATTGTTGTTAGGATCAATAAGAGACTATGCCAGTACCAACAGGTGCCATATAAAATGCTTATTCCTTTTACTCTTTCTCTGGCAGAGCCAGGACTAGAAAGGACTCAGATCTCTTGATTCTTAGGGCAATGCTGGGTCTCTCTCGGATCTTCTCCAGGTTGAACGTAATTTCTCATGTGATACATTCCAAAGTGTCAGAAAGGAGAGTTAGAATGCATAAATATCATAAGAACTAACTAAAATAACATTAAATATGTGGGAGAAATATAAAATACATACCCAGAGTTTCCAGACAGAGGAGGTAAAGGGTACAGATGGGGTGGAGATGCTGGAAAGAAGAAAGCAGCAAAGAGAGAGGAAGGTGGAGAGGAGGCAAGGCTTAAAAGGAAAGAAAGCTGCTAGGCAGACCCTCTGACTAGAAGCTGGTGGCTATGGGAATCTCAACAGGATTTTCTATTCTTAGCAGCTCAAATCTAATACATAATATTTATTCAATTGTCCATTCCACAAACATTTGATTGCCTGGAATATACATGATACTCTGTTGGACAGTTCCCCGTTACTCCTACCCCCATTGATCCTACTTCAGGAAAGTCCTCCATCTCTCACCTAAGCCAGCCTCCCCACTGAATGCCTCCCTGACCTGTGATCTTGAAAAGGCATAAATAGGTGAACCCTCCCCATGCAATGATTTCAAGAACTCCATGCCAAAAAAGTTTCTCCTCATAGGCTTGCTATCAAAATTCCTTTAAGAAGGGACAAAGCTTTTTATTCCATAACAGGGGATAAACAATTTTCAATGCAAGAATGAAATAAGACTTGGGCTAAAATGTATTCATAAGAAAGTATAGACAGTAAATCAATCAATAAAATATTAATGACTGACAGCAAATCCTCCCTCTTCATTTGTCTAGAGGAAGAGGGTTAAAAAAGGTAGTAAGGAGGGACGGATCAAGATGGAAAGTGAAAAAGCATGTAAAAATAACTGAGAATACTAAAGAAACATGTCAAAACCTATGCAAATTTGATTCAGGGCAGTTCTGTATATAGTATAAAATACAACCATTAGTGTAAACAACAGATCCCTAAGAGATCATAGTATTCAAATTGATGCCCCATATTTCCATTGGACTGGGACCAATTACTACATTTTGCATAATTATAACTTTGATGCATGTGACCATTGCAGGGGATTCATTATTTGCAATAACAGGGAGGTAGCTGTACCATTAGAGGAAACATTATTGATACCATATCCTCACTATATTTTTACAGTTTTTTTTGTCCAGATCTATGATTTCACTGGTATAGAAAATTCCTAATGGGAAACTCCATCTATCAGTGCAAATATCTATCAATGCAAATGGCCAACTGTGCTATAACTTATCATTTTAGATAGTTGGCTAGGATATTGAGATTAAATAACTTGCTCATAGTCTTACAACTAATATGTGTCAAAAGGAACTTGGACCCAGGTCTTCTTGACATGAAGATCAACTCTATCTACTACACTATACTCTCTCATTTACACAACTTATCATCTAAAAAAATGTCAATTTTAGTTGAGTTATTTTGAGCAATCACAATAAATTGTTTTAGCATAAGGAACCCTTATTATCCATTGGGATTTGGAGATTTTAACTTTATTTGGATCATTCTCAGTTTAGATTTCACTCCCCCCCCTTACCTTCAAAGTAAGATTTTACCACAAAAGGCAATTAAATGTACATTCTTAATAAAGAGAAAAAAAGTTTTCAGCTATCGTTTTATTTGGGTTTTCCATTTGTATGCTTAAAAATAGATGACAATTGATTGGAAGACAAAGACATTTATAGTAAGGATTGTTTCAAGAGGATTTCAATTTGCCTTGCACTACCAGGCTTGCTTTCCAGTCCATTAACTTTGGCCTGCCTAGCTAGACAAGTGTCCATTAGGTAGGTTTCTTGTCTTATCCTCAAGCCCTTTCAGAGTGGGCACCATTGTTTTGTGAGTTGGTGCTGAGTGCACTAAAAAAGAAGGAAAAGATTGTTTTCCAGGACATTGAAAGGACGAAGACATTTGTAAGACAGGTGTACATTTTCAGCAGAGGCCAAAGCTATTCTAGCCATGACTAACAATGAGTAAATTAGGCACTATGTGGAAGATTCTTGGTACAATATTCAGCACTCTGAAAAACTTGAAGAAAGAGTCCTTAAAAGGGAAAAAAAAATCTGTGCCTTAAAGTCTCAGTTGTTCAAAAAGACTAAACAAAAAAGACAGAATGCAGAGCCTCTAAATTCTAATTTCTGTTGTGTCTCCAGCAAATCATTTAGACTTGAGAAGTTTCTGATACAAAACATAAAACCTGGAATACCTACCAGTTCCCACTTGAAACTGAAGGACAGGAATTACATACAATGCTATAATTTCAATGGACTCTCCACAAGGTCATGGTGGAAAGGGTAACTGATAATACTTACTGGAGCAAGGTTGTACGTTCTGCATATTTGAAGTGCACAACAGTAAAGTACTGTGAGAATGGGGAAGATCTGGGACCCATTTGCAGGATCCCTTGCACCATCCAACTTTTGTAAATCCTCCTAGCTGGAAAGCAGAATTGGGAAAGGGAGGGAAGGAGAAAGGAACTACTACACCACTGCTTTCTGCCCCCAGTAAAAGAAAAGAGGGATTTCTACATTTACGTCTCAGGATTCCATCTGTCCATAACCATCCCTAGGGTAGGACCTGCCAGGACCTTGCCAATACCATCCAGGGTCATGCTTCCTTCCCTGACTTCCTGGGCCCTGGCAGTTGGAAGCCACTGCATCCCAGGACAGTCTTCCTTCCTGATCAAAGCCAAATCCCTAGTTTTCCTCTCCTCTCCCAAGAAGTGATCCATCCTTCTGCAGTGTTCTGAGGCGGGTTTCCTCCCCTTAGCCACACTTCAGACAAGTCCACAACTCCCCATCGTTGCCACTTGACTCAGGCACAAACATTTTCGTTAATTGTTCTGTGTGTACCTCTGAGTTCCCAAGTCCTGCTAAAACTTCTCTGATAGTACTTACATCTGTGGTCGCAGATATTACCTCCTAGTTTATAAATCTTCGAAATATGTCAATTTGATTCGGTTAGACAAGAAGTCAAATCTTCTACCTTTCTAAAAATGGTGTAAGAGAAGTATGTGAGAGAATTCTTTCCTTTTCAGAGGTTAGCATTTTGCTGGTGGGTGAGGGGAGACTATTCATATGATCAATTAAAAACAACGCAAGTCCAAATGTAATTCAAGGTCCAAATTTGTGGTCCAAGCCATAATGGTTATGCCAGAATTTAGGCAGGCAGACACCAGCATGGACTGGGTTTGCAAAGGAAGGTTTTCTGAACTGGACCCCAAACCATGAATAGGATTTCAGATAAGAAGAGGTGGCGAAATACTTAGAAAAGGCATCTTTCACATCAAAATATAGAATTGCTCTTTTAAAATCTCTGCAAGGAATTTAGTGCTTTACTCTCAGATTCTTGGACCTGGAGGGCATTTAATAAATGTTTCTTGATTTTAATTGAATTGAATTAGGAAAAGGCACTTGGGGGTGGAGGGAACAAAGCCTAGGAACAAGTGTGAGAAACTTACCAATGTAGTTCCTGATCCAAGTTCTGGTAATACTGAATAAATGTTGTCTGGCCCTAAAAGTTCTGTGTATGCTTCTGAAAATACTAAGTTTATCATGAAAATTATAATGACTATGATAATAACAATAAATTTAATTGGTTCACAACAAGTTATGGGACTCCCCCAAACAAACAGAACTTTATATGATCTCTGGTCTTTGGAATCATTACCTAAATGTCACAGAAAATAATCCAGAAAATGAAAAGAATATACAGTGTTGGTAATATGCTTAATAAATGTTTATTGAATTGAATTATATTGTATCAAGAATGTTCCAGATTTGACGATAATTGTACTATGCTTTAGAATTCATGAAGAGCTTAACCAAGACTTCGTGCTGCCCTAAATGGAGAGGCTTTTCATTAAGGGGACTATCTATAATGATTTTCCAGCTATTCCAATTCTGAAGAAAGAAAATGAACTTTTAATAAGCATTTATATAAAGAATATCTTGTCTCAGACTATTTCCTTATTTTTTATTCAGTTTAATGCTTCACAACGTCTACCTAGTCTGTCATTTGAACTTTATAATACGCTGAGCCCCTTTCCACACTCGGCAGCCCTGAAAAACTGGCCTTCCCTGTGTTTCTCACACAAGATACTCTATCTCCTGTCTTTGTACCTTTCTGCTAGCCATCTCCTTTGTCTAGAATGCACTCCCTTTTCGTTGATAACTTCCTAGAAATTCCTTTCTTCCTTGAAGATGCAGCTCAAGCATAACCTATATGAAACCCTTCCTGATCCTCCCAATTTATCTCCTTCCTCACTAACCACTTAGTATTCAACTATTTTGTACTTATTATGTATACATTTATTCTGCATGTACTTACATATATGTATGCCTCCTCTATCCCCATCTAAAAAAACATATCCTCCTTGAAAGTAGATATTATTTCATTTTTTGTAGTTATATGCTGAGAGCACAGCATACAGCATGACATATAGAAAGCATCTAATAAATGCTTGCTGATTGTTTAAAATTTATTTTTAAAATATAGTCACTGAAGCCTTAATTCTCCACATTTTATTCCATACGCCTACAATTCCAAGTTCAGCAAAAGAATGATGAAAGCAGGGTGGGAAGAAGCATAATCCCATCGGTAAACAGACCAGGATCAGACACATAACTCATGGCAGTCCCTAAAACCTCCACTTGAATGTGAGTGCTTATTTGTCCCATGAAGGCGAACTATATCAGAAGGCAGGTTTTTTGAGAGAATAACGAACAGTGATACAGAGCTACTTCACGGGCTTCTACAATGGACCTGTTGATGTTTGGGGAACCTTGGAAAATTAAAAATCCACATAAATATGCATTTGGTTATTAGGGTTCTGCAAAACTCATTTCTCTTGATAAAACTGAAAGGTAAAATTGAATATGCCAACTGTTGTTTCCCTTTCAGTAGGTAAAAGAAATAAATTTTCAAGGCACCTTATTAGAAAACTTTTAGAAGACAAACATTTAATTCAGCAAACATTAATACCTACATTGTACAAAACGCTGTTAGTTTCTAGAGATAGGAAGTTGAAAACCAACACTGTCTCTCAGCAATCTTATAGTTCAATAGTGAGCAAGCAGTTATAAGTATACAAATAACTACAAGATAAATTAGACAGATGGGCCCTTCAAAAAAAGATTCAAAAGTTGAAAGGAGTTTTTTCTGCTAGGGAGTGGGGATCAAGGAAAGGCTAGTGGAAGAGGTAGCAGCCAACCTGGGCCTTGAAGGCAGAGAGAACAATTTCAACTGACAGATATTTATGGAGGAAGTGCCCTCTAGGTATAGGGGCTGGTGTATGCAAATATATGTGGGGAAGTAGGCAATAAAAAGAGTGGGATTAATGAGTCACCTAGTTTATCTTAAGAATGTGGAAAGGAAAATAGTGTGAAATTGAATCAGAAAGGTAGCATGAAACAAGATTGTGGAGGACCTTCAATGCCCTCCAGATTAAAAAACTGGAACTTTATTCAGTAGGCAATGGGGAGCCATCAGTAATTCCTGAGTAGGGCAGTGAGATGATGAAAGCATTAGGAAGGGGATTCAGGTATCTGTACAAGTAGATTAAATCAGAAAGGAGATTGAAGGGAGAGAGACTAGTTAGAAGGTCTTGAACAAATGTGCTGTCAGTGAAAGTGGGAAAAAGAGCTCTATAAAAGATACTGGAGGATTTGGATTGTGAATTGGCAGTACTTTTCATTGATTGGATGTGGAGAGAGATGGAAAAAATGAGTGAAGATTCCAAAGTATTGAGCCAGGGTAAGTGGGAGGATACTGATGCCATCATCAGGAATCAAGAGATTAGAAGGGAGAGAGGAAGTTAGAAAGAGGAAATTTTGGAGGAAAAATGATTCTATTTTCTATATGTTGAGTTTAAAATCTTAGCATGCATGGAGGTATCCAGCAGACTTAGCAATGGGGAATGAAGATAAGGAGAGATGTCAGGTTTAGAAATATAGACTTGAGTCATTTATATGGAAATAATAATTGCAACTATGCAAAAAGATTAAATAAACATGGCAATGAATACAAACAATAGAAAAGATGACCAAAAATAAAGCCTCAGGAAATAATAGTGCTGCTTCTGGTTGTTTTTCATTCACTTTCTTCAGTTGAATCGGATTCTTTGTGAACACATTTAGGGTTTTCTTGGCAAAAACACTAGAATGGTTTGCCATTTCCTTCTCCAGTTCATTTTTACAGATGAGCAAACTGAGACCAGCAGGGTAAATTATTTACCCAGGGTCACAGACCAGATTTGAACTCAAAAAGATGAATCTTTCTGACTCCAGGCCTAACACACCATCCAGTACACCTCCTAGCTGCCCCATAATTGTGCTTAGGAGGTCAGAAGAGGAAACGGAATCAGGGAAGGAGAGAGAAGAGATCAGGGAAGCAAAAGGAAAGCAAGGAGAGTGGGGTCACAGAAGCCAAGGACATAAAGTATGTCAACATATGAAATACTAGCAAAAGTTCAAGGACGATAAGAATTGAGAAGTTCCCTAGATTTTGCAATTTGGTAGCAAAGGGTGACCTTGGAATAGAATAGAATAGGTTAAATAGAGTAGTAACAATGGAAGCCAGACTGGAGGGTATTGAGGAATGAGTGCATGGTGAGCAAGCAGAGATAAAATGAGTAGACTATTCTTTGTAGACAAGGGTCCATGAATTTTCAAAAATGTACGTATTTTGATAACTGCATTCAATATAATTGGTTTCCTTTATAATCTCATGTATCTTAATTTATGCACTGAGAAGGGGTCCAGAGGCTTCACCACACTATCAAAGGGGGTTCAAGGCACAAGGAAGGTTAAGATCCCCTGAATGACAAGTTTGGCAGTGAATGAAAGGGGACAAACAGCATTATAGCTTAGCAGATGATAGAAAAGGGGGTTGCTTGGGATTTAGTTTTTCCCCTGAGGTGGGGGAAGGGGACAGGTCTGGTGGGGGGATAGAGAGAGAGAGAGAGAGAGAGAGAAAGAGAGAGAGAGAGAGAGAGAGAGAGAGAGAGAGAGAGAGAGAGAGAGAGAGAGAGAGAGAGAGTGAGAGAGAGAGGAGCCACTTATTTGAAAAAGAGATTGTAGATGAGAAAGGGACAGAGATGAAGAGAGAGAGGGGATTCTCATGAGGATGGTGATAATCAATTGAACAGGATTCCAGAAAATATGAGAAGAGATAGGGTAAAGGGAGCAGAGTAAGGAGAAAAAAGGATTTAGAGCTGAAAGGGACCTTTGAGTCCTTTCATTTTAGAAATTAAGAAGTCGAGGCTCAGAGAGGTTAGGCGACTTGCCCAAGCTTGGGGCCATTTCTATTAAAATCTCTGGTTCACTTTGACACAGAAGAAAGTCAACTTATTCTCTGAAATACGAGAAAAGGACAGCATGGAAGGAGACATACTTGGAAGTGTGGCAGAAATGGAATAGCAGAGCTCATGAAAAATGGCCTCAGTTTTCTTAAGAAGCAAGGTCATCTTCTAAGAAATGGAGGACATGAGGTTGAGTTGGAAGATTTAAGGAAAAGGTATAAAGTCATGAAATAGCTCCTGTAGGAGATGAGATGAGAAGTCAAACAAAGGTAATCAAAAGGATTTCTTTGTAGTACTGAAAACTTAGTTGAGGTACGTGGTATAAATATGCAATGGACCCAGTCAGCACCATTTTGCTCCTCAGACTCTGGGAATTTTTACTTGATGTTACTCATGCCTTGAATGTTTTCCTTCCTATTTATACCTCCTGGCCTCCTTGGTTTTCTTCAAGTCCCAACTAAAATTCCATCTCTTATGAGGAGCCTTTCCTGATCCCTTTTAATACTAGGGCCTTCCCTCTGTGTATCAAAAGTACCCCAGCACCTGCTCTACAGGTTCTTAGACCTGCTTTTCTAAAAGGAAATCAACTTTTGAGGGGTCAACAATCACTTTAATCAAGCACATATATCATTCATTTAGTTCAGGGGGAAAAAGTTAGCACCCTGAACTTCAGAGAAAACACAAACAGAAATTACAAGCAGAAATCACAAACAGAAAGACCAACAGAGAGGGCTTCCAACTGTCTCACCACTTTTCAGAGATGGAGGACACAACCCTCATGACCCAGTACCTCATTAGAAATTGACAAAAGGTATCTGAAGCCTATTAATGGGCAAGGAAGATCTTTAACTCTTCTCCCCCCCCATTAACATTACACTGTTAATTATTTCCAATTTATCCTGTATATAGTTTGTTTGTACATAGCTGTTGACATATCTCTCACATTAAACTGTGAGCTCCTTGAGGGCTTTTAACTCTCTTTTTATACCTAGCACTTAGCACTTAGCACTTAGCACAGTGACAGCAGTCATACAGTAGACACTTAATGCCAGTTGACTGATTGATTCTGTTCCTACATACCCATTATGATATATTTTATGCCACTTGCAAGTCATCATTCACAGAGAACTCAGAGGTCATCTAATTTAAATATAACTGGGAATACCTCTAATAAGAAAAATCTGTGTTTATATAGTACATTAAAATTTTTAAAGTGCTTTCCTCATAGCAGACCATGAAGAAAATGACACATGCATGGTTATGCCCATTTTTCAGATGAAGCTCTGAGGCTCAAGGGGACCAGGTCACTTGCTCAGAAACATATCTAATAAATGTTGGAGCTGAAACTTGAAGTCATGTCTTCAGTCTCTTAGATGCAATATTACAACAATCCTGAAAACCTTTCATCATAGGGAACTCATTAGCTAATAAAGCAGCCCATTCCTATTTTGAACATTTTAAATTGTTAATAAATAACATGCCAGGCACTGGTACAAAGTAAAGGTAAAAAAACAATCCCAGTTCTCAAGGAATCTAACGGAGAAGGGGGGGAACATGGAAACAACTAAACACAAACAAGTCATGTACAGGTTAAATTGGAGGTAATCAACATGGGGAAAGCACTCTAATTAAAGAAGAAAGGGAAAGGCTTCCTGTAAAAGGTGGGATTTTAGCTAGGACTTGAAGGAAGCCAGGAAGCAGAGATGAGGAGGGAGAGTGTTTCAGTCATGGGGGACAGCCAGAAAAAATGCCAAGAGTCAGGAGATGGAGTATTTTGTTCAAGGAACAGCAGAGGAGACCAGCGTCACTGGATTGCGGAGTACATGCTGTGAGTTGAGGGTGTAAGACGTAAAAAGTATGGAGACACAGAGGAGCAAGTTATGAAGAGCTTTTAATGCCAAAGAAGAGGACTTTGTAGACCGGTGTTCTCTGTATCAAGCTGTTCTATGCCTGTCTGATACTTGTGGCTGATGTTTCTACTTCTCCCCTGGCAGACTGGAATCAAATAGATAAAATCTCATTCTTCTTCCCTGATATGACTCTTCCTCAACTTGAAGGTATCATGTTCCTAAGTTCTCTTCTTTCCAGATTAACATCCCCCATTCCTTCCACTAGTCCTCATATAGCATAATTTCGAATTTCCTCACCATTTTCATTCCCTTCTTTTCAACACTCTTCTGCTCCAGTGTTCTTACTAAAATGTGGTGTATAGTGCTAAACAGAATACTTCAAATATTCGACCAGTAATAATAAATAGCTAATATTTATGTAGAATACTTTTAAGGTTTGCAAGGTACTTTAAATATACCATCTCATTTGATTTATGCAATAGCCTTGGAAGGTAGATGCTATTATTATCACCCCAATTTTACAAGTGAGGAAACTGAGGCAGATAGTGGTTAAGTCACCTGCCCAGGGTCACATAGCTAATAAATATCTGAGGCTGGATTTTTAACTCAGTTCAGCCTGACTCTAAGTCCAGTGCTTTCACCCATTAAGCCCACTTAGTTGCCTCCAAATACCAACCCCCCTCCAAAAAAAATTTCCCCAAACCCCTGAGTGCTGGCTAATTCTAATGACCAGTCTTATTTCTAAAGGAAAGACAAGAAAATGAACCTCCTTTACTTCACTGGAGATATGGAGAACTATGGCTGTAAAATACTACATATTCTGTCAGATGCAGCTCACCTATTGGCTAGTTTAGCTCACCTACCTCTCTTTCTTTTTTTATATAAGGGATAGCTCACTGGTTAAGTTGGGGGAAGGGATATGTTCAGAAAGAAAGGTGATCTATAAACAAATAGTAATAGTGAAAATTTTTAAAAGAAGGGAAATGCTCAAAACTATGTTATTTGGTACTGAAATGATGCTCCTCTGTTGACCTGATGAAAATTATATTCCATTCTTCTTGACACATGATCTACCTGGGGACAGAATGACGATAAGTGTTCATGATGGTAATGGTGTCATTAATCACCTGGGTGCACATTTATTTTAATGTCTTTTTAAAACAGACTGAGACTCCCAGACACTCAAGCTGTATCCTTTTACAAGATGTGAATGACCTCATGTCATAACCTCTAAAATCCTTCCTAGGAAACAAGGTTTTAAGTTGGTCCACAAGAATTTCTTTCATAACAGTTCATCTTTGAACCCCATCAATAAGCTCCCTTCACTAACCGTCGATATGATATCCCTCCTATCAAATGAAATCAGTGTCTGATGCTTATGAAAGAGACGGAACTGCATAAATGAGTTGTTTTATAAGGCATTAATCCAAAGAGTCAATAATAAGGATAATGAAGTTTATCTTGACAACTCAATCAGTCCATGCTTAAGTAAAACAGCTGGACAATGCTGTCCTTGTTAGGAAACTGCAGGTGCTTCTAAAGGAGAAAGATCTTAGGAGAAAGTGTCCTAGCACCACATGGTGAGAATGTGAGGAGAAGGAAACAAGGTTCAGTTAGCTGGTAAGCCAGGTGCTTGGTAAAGTTCAAGAAAAGCATGGAAATTTGAAATCAAAAGCAGGTGCCTGATTAAGGTTGGGTTTTTTATGGTTTTATTGGAAATAACAAGGGATCTGAGAGTGTGGAGCTCAAGGAATAAATTAATTATTTCCACAGAGTTCTATTTTGGACATAAGTGCCAAAGAGCTGTGGAGATAAAACTGCTGCAAGAAGGCCCTGGGTCCAAGTTAACAACAAAGAAATCCAATTGGCTGAGAATAGGCAAACCTAGCATCATCATCAAAAATTTATTAAGTTCATTCCTGTACATGTTGCAGTATTCTCCAGTGTTCTGCTGGCAGTTCTCGGCTAGCCAGAATTGGCTAGTTATCGTTTATTTTCAGGAAGTGACATCTGCAAGCATTTTAAAGTTTATTTTCCCCCCTCCACTTGGAGCTGTTTTGGACTGTTCTGGGACGCTGTGTATCATAAAAACAGTTGTATGACCCAATTAAAAAACTTAGTAAAAGTAACAACATTAATAAAACACCTGCTTAAAATAAAACTGTAGCAAAGAAATTCAGGGAAAGAACATGAAGAATTTATGTGCAGAATTGCTTGGGGTCCTGGTGGAAAAAAAAACAACAGACTTTGAAAAATAGACTATAGCACAATTTTTCAAATGACCTATCCTAAAGATGTGATTATTCTGAAGACCTATGGTAATATAGAGATGACACTCAGTTCTTGAATACTTCTTGAATACTGGTAACAGACTGTTCATCTGCAAAATTGTCACAAGCGATTTTGGCACAGAGGCAAATACTCTAAACAATCTGAAGGTACACGTGTGTGTGTGCCTGTGTGTGTGTGTGTGTGCGTGCGTGCCTGTGTGTGTGTGCCTGTGTGTGTGCGTGCCTGTGTGTATGTGTGTGTGTGTGCACCTGTGTGTGTGTGCCTGTGTGTGCTGGTGGGGATATGAGAGTGGGAATCAAATACCATCTCAGTGAAAGGCAGCACAGTGTAGCAGACAAGTATAGTAGCAGAGTGCAGTAGACGAGGCACTGAACCTGGAGTCACAAAGATTTGGGTTCAAATGCTGACTTAGATGCTTACTAGCCATATGATCCTGGCCAAATCACTTAAACTTTTTGGGTCTCAGTTTCCTGATCTATAAAATGAGGGGTTTGGACACTCTGGACACATGATTTTTAAACAGTCATTCATGACCAAGTTTCATTCCTCTTAAAGAACCAATTTAAATAAGATTGAATTATTATATGTGTGAGAAAAGAGAAAATCTCAACTGAAGAGATGTCTTCTTTTCATAATAAATACTGCAAAAGACAACTATTACTCAATGGTAGTTCTTTTGAGATATACTATCAAACCTTCTCCTTCTCCCTTCTAATGCCAATGGAGATCATTTTTGTTCCAAAAATATTCTATTCTGGACTTTCCAAGTAGTCTATATTGTATCTCCCCAGGTGATGGCTATACTTTTGTTGTCATCTCTGGAAGAAAAACTCAGATTCTGACAAGCCTTTTGTCCAAATAGTCTACTTAGATCAGGTCCAGCGTTATACTTGACCCTTATTCTGTGGCATTGGACATGCTTCCAAACAAAAATCTTGTTGCCCTTTTAGCATCACCCATTATCAATTGACCTCTGCCCCTTAACTGTTTGACATTTCCCCTATCCCACTTCATTTTCCACCACTGACTTTAATCATCAAAGATTGTTAAATACTCCAAATGTTGACATTTTATTGAAGAACCTTTCATATTCATTGCCCCTAAATTCAAAGCCAAGATAGAGCGAAAATAGCTATTAGTATAGCTTTAGGTTTCTCAAACACAAAATATAGAAAGAATAACGATGAAGGCAAGAACAATGACAATAATAATATCACCCCTTATCCATCAAAATTATCTGATAAATGATTTAATGTTTTTCCCTTTTTCCTTAAAATTGATAGGAACTCAAGAGATAATTTCTGTGCTCAGCCACAATAAAAACTGAATCCAAAGTGCCGGTGATATTAATTTCCCTAATCACTTTAACTTTTTATATTCTTTTAGTTTTGTTTTTTATTTTAAATTTTAATTATCTGTAAGCTACCTTGAGTTCTTTTGGAAGTATAGTATGAATTATATGTGTGTAAATGTACATATTCATATATATATTTCTTCATGTTGTGTAAATATATGTATTGAATGCATACATGTATATATGTATACACATATAAATATCTGAATTGTAATATGTAATGTGTGAAATATATACAATGTGTACATAAGTATTTAAATACACATCTGTATGCATGTATACAAGTATAAGACTGGCCTTGGGGTTAAGAAAACCTGGATTCATGTCCTACCTCTGATGTGCACTGGCTGTGTCACTGCATAAATCACTTAACCTCTCGGTGATCTGAGAGCCTAAGACTCTCCATTACAGACAAGTTTCCTGTATGTTCAATAGGCCTCAATGGAGGGAATCTCTACTGTCAGAAGTTCTCTAAGCTGATGAAATAGCAGATCAGAATCAAAAGGTATTTCTTGTCATTCACAGATTAAGGTCATGATCAAGGCACAAAAGTGTTCCTAACCATACCCGTGTAGCATTTCTTGACTATTGTGAAGTCCACTGCCCACCACACGCAGTTTGTCAATGACTAACTTTAAAGGTGATCCATAAGCCTGTTTGTTCCTTTGTTTTTGGTACAGCACCTGTGTGGATAGTAGCAGAGACAAGAAAGGTAGATTTGAGTCCCACCTATGACACATGCTGACTTTGAGACTTAGACCAAGGCACTTGGTGCTCTAGGCACATCTCTAAGGCTACAAGTTGCAGAGAAGATGCCCACCTGCATTGGTAGAGGGAGTTTCCTCATCTGAGAATTTCCTATACTAATGAAAGCACATGTGAAGTCCTGTCCTCCAGCTATGTGTTTGTATGTCCCTCCTTCCTGTTCAAAGATATGGTGTCCATATTTTTTGATGACTAATGCTGAATACTGTAGGATCAGAAGGTATGCACATACACATATACATATATGTACAGTAGGACCTTTTCATCTTGTGTGTAACATGTGTCAGTATGGCCAGCTGCTCTAGTTTGTCTAACAGCCCTCATTTCTCTTTCCCTTAAAGCCAAAGAAAAATTGTCAAGACAGGATCAGAGAGAGCATTCATGGAATTCTAGAATACCAGAGTGAGAAGAGACCTTAGGAGTTCTCTAGTCTAACCCCCTCATTTGACAGAAAAAGAATCTGAGACCCCAAAAGAGTTCCAAGATCATCTAACCAGTCCACAGCATTGGCAATCAGCAGTGATAAACCTTTTATCACATCTTCCACTTTGTGTTCTCCATAGTCCCTAGAGTGTCACTTTGCCCAAAGTATATCAATCAATGTTAGCTGGCCTACATATACAAGAAAAAAAGGAAAGCAAGAAAAACTTAAGGTGTAATAGAGCCCTGAATTTGAACTCAGAGGATTAGGGTTCAAGTCCTGCCTCAGTGTGACCTTAGGCTAGCTGCCTGAGGTCTATAAAATATCTGTAAAATGCCAGGACAAGGTTAGATGATTGTACCTCTGATATCCTATAATACTAATTGGCAACAAATTCAAACAGTTACCTCATTTCTGGATTTAAATTAGTTATTTCAGGAGACCAAAGATGATCTTACTTAAAAGAAACAAAGTAGGCAAAAAGAGAGGAATGGTAGAATAATACTGTATATTAAGGTAGACTCCTGTAAGGAAATACTGGAGGTGGGGGAGGGGGCAAGGAGCATGGCAGATGGCATTTGAGTGAAGAACTTATAAGGAAGAAATAGAAGCAATACTGTTATCATAGTATATACACCAGACTAGCTGGACAGAAAGAGAAAACCGATGAGTCCAGGAAACATATCATAAGCTTGGCACAGAGACATGAGAGTCGTAGTGATGGAGGAATTTCAATTAATTAGAATCTGCTGCAGTTCTTTCTGCCAAATGCATACTAGTTAACAATTTCTTATCTTACTGTAATAACGATTTCATCTTTCGAAGGAGAGGAGAACCAACAAGGGAAAATTCTACTTTGGACCCAATTCTAACTGCCAAGGGCAAACGGGGGCTGGGTTGGACACGGTGGGAAGCCTTGGGGAGAAGTGACCACTCCAATCTAGAATTTGTTGCAGAGGAGAGGGAAAGCTAAACATTGCATGGACTAATTTTTGAAAAGCAGATTTCAAAGGGCTTAAAGAAAGGATAGGCAGGATCCTTGGATTGTAACTCTATAGAGGAAGCACCCTAGAAAGGATGGTAAACTCTCAGGCATGAGATTGTGAGAATATGAAGAGAAACCATTCTGATGAGGCAGAAGAAAGGGAGTACTGTCTGAAGAAACTGGTCACAGGGAACCGAACAAGCACATTAGACTTGAAAACATAAGAACAGAACCAGGAGCAAGGAATAAAGGATAAATGTGAAGCAGGGAATTGTACAGTCCTGCACAAATAGAATCAGATGTCATTTTGACTATTATAAATGCCCAAATAACTACAAAGCACGTATGAAGGAAAACAGGATCTGTATCCAGAGAAAGAAATCATAAACAGAAGTAGGTATTGAATGATTTTACATGTATATATATATACATATATGTATATGTGTGTATATATGCACATATATACATATATATACACACACATAATTTGTGTCGAATGGTAGCAATCTCTAGGGTAGGGGCCAGAGAAGAAAAAAAGAAAGTTACATGATCACTTCACTATATATTTAAAAGGAATAGCAAGTTACACATAATAGATTTGCAGTTTCATGTTCAATCATCTCTTTTTTTTCCTATTCTACTATGCTATAGAAATGCTTGTTTTAATTCTTAAGTTCAGAATATAATAAATAATTTTTTAAAATAATAGAATCAGAAAAAACTAGAGTTGACCAAGTTAAGGACAATTTTTATAAAGGTGTCTTTTTAAAAAATTAAAAATTAACTCTGCTGGAGAAAGACTCAGATAGCAAGACTATATCTTGGCTAGATGGGGTGATGATATTGGAATACTGAGAAAAGGAAGACCTACTCTAGTCCAGCTTTGCTTGGGTTTTGGTTTTGGTTTTCTACTAGGGAGAGTGTTTTTTGAACTAGAAAGGAGAGAACAAGAAATAAATAACAGATTGCTTACATCCATGTAGAGAGCTAGCTTACCTTTGTTGAATTCAAATTAGCAAGGTCACATATACTGAATGAAATGGCAGGTGTGGTGATGATTAATGATTTGACTGGTTTCTCTTGGTTTTCGAAAACAGAACCAGAAGGCAATAGTGGAAGTTGCAAAGAAAAAAATTTAGTTGATGTCAGAAAAAAAGATGACAATGGCTCTCCTAGAGTAGAATGGGCTCACCCAAGAGGTACTGTATTTCTCCTCACTAAAGGTCTTCAGGTAAAGGCTGAATGGCAACTTCTCAGAGACTGTGTAAAGAGTATTCCTGTTCAGGTATGGGTTGGGTTATACAGCCACAGAGGTCTCTTCCAAACCCAAGATTCTGGGGTTTTGTTTTCTGGACTGGCTATGCCACCCAGGTGAGTGTTGCCTCTTTTTTTAAAAACTTGGATTAAAAAATTTTAATGAAAAAAATATATTGGCAATAAATTGACAAATGTCACCCCAAGTCATCTAAAAAATAAAATATTTTCTTATTAAAATTGACTCTGTAAAGTTTAGAAGTATCATTGGAAGACAAATATTGAACAAAATTGCTAGCAAACCTATAAAAATGCAATTAATTTAAAGCAATTTTAATTTGTCCAAATACTTTTTTCAAACAAACCCTTATTATTCACTCAGGTAATAATAAGATATTTTATATTTTTAAAAATAAAAGTAATTTGTCTTACTTTTTGAATTATTATCAAATCAAGGCTCAGAAAAATCTATTTGAAGACATTTTATAATTCCATTTGTTCTCCCTAGATTTTATATCTCCAGTAACAAGGAAAAGAAGTTGACTTTTATCCTCATCTCTTATAATTGTGGAATTGTAGTCTGTCATTGACTTAAGTCATAGGATTATGGAATTTAGAACTGCAAGGGACCTTAGGAACCATCTAGTCCAGCCCCTCAGATGAGGATACTGAGACCAGAGAAGTGAAATTACTTGTCTAAAGTAATGGCAAACAACAGAATGAGGATTTGAATTCAAGTCTTCTAACTGTAAATCTAATGCTCTTTCCTCTGCATTTAATCTTCTATTAATTTGGATTCAGTTCCAGAAGCCAACTGGCCACCAATTTGGACTACAGAAAGTAGGGCAGTTTAACAGAAGCTTAAAATGTGTACAGGGAAGTTATATGAGATAAGGCTAAAAAGTACCAGATCATGAAGGGTCTTGAACGTCAGTTTGAATTTTACATGGCAGGTAATAGGAAACTATAGAAGATCTTTGAGCATATGTTACTTGTTGAACTATATATTGGATTATTCCAAAAAATGAAGTTGGCAGTCCTTGTCACCAATAAGGAAGGAATCTTACAAAGATGGAAGCATCTACTTTTAATTAGGAGGAAGTACAAAACAGAAAACAAGTCAACATATGAATCTATTCTCCCTTGAAATCTGTCTGTAGTAACAACAGCAGCATCTCACAACTCTTTATTATGATCATGACGCAATCTGTAGTTCTTATAAAATCATTACATAAAGGGATGGTTTCCATAAGGGGATGTGGAATCATAAAATTGGTTTCAGTCACATTGTAGAACCAATTATATGATTTTTACTGCCCATTACTTTCCAATATCTCATTTATAAATTTACTCAAATGCTATCTTCTCCATGGTCTCCCTCATCTCCTTCAGTTGGAAATGGTCTTTCTTTAGTCAAGTCTTGAACTCAATTTTGAATTTCCTTTTTATGAGTGCTGTCCTTATTCACAGTGATTTTCTCTGCCCTGAAATGAGCTTATTCCATGATGATACTGTCAGTCCAACAGACTTCATGTTCTTCATAGTGGTCAGAGTGTTTGGCCTGCAGTAAGAAGATGAGTCTTCCTGAGTTTAAACTAGTTCCAAACACTTACTAACTGTGTGACCCTGGGTAAGTCACCTAATCTCTATTTGCCTCAGTGTCCTCCACTGTAAAATGGGACTAATGATAGCACATATCTCATAGGGTTGTTGTGAAGATTAAAGGAGATACTATTTCTAAAAGTGCTTAGTGCAGTGCTTGACACATAGACATTATGTAAATGTTTATTCCCTTTCTTTCCCTTTGAACCTACTCAACATCACCCATCAAATAGAACAGGGTTGTGTGGTCAGTCCTCTCTTCATACACTTGTTTGTATTGCTCCTTGACCATGGAACATCCTCCGTCACCCTCTTCCTGGCATCTCTACCTATTGAAATCATACCTTTCCTTCCAAGTACATTTCCCAGATTCCCACAGTTGAAAATAACCTTGAATCTCCCAGGTCTACATACCATTTTTTATCTTATTTATCTCTTATATTAATTACATTCTACATTAAAGTTATTGATTATTATATGAGTAAGCATGAGTTCTGTCTCCCTACTAGGATGTAACTTGTTTGAGTGTGAGACCATTTCTGAATGGTTTATTTTCCCCGGAGTCTAGCAAAATATCTTCCCCAATATGGGTACTTGTTATTGAGTAAAGAATGAGTGAATGTTGATCCAAATTGAGTACTAATGCTTAATGATAAAGAATTATGCATGGTCAAGATGGAAAGAATCTTAGCAGCCATCTAGTCTGAACCTCTAACTTCACAGATCAAGAGAAGACAATAAGTGGCAATGATAAGACTGAGATCCATGTCTTCTGATTCCAAGCCCAGGGCTTTCCTCTCTCCTCCATACTTCTCCCATGCAAAAAAAAGGAGGGTAGGGGCTTATCTGATAGCTGCTGTAGGATGTTTTCAAACATCTAGGAAGCTCTTGGAATAAAGAATATGAATAAATAAAATTAATATTAGCAAAGACTTACTATATATTTGAAGTTGCTATACAGTGACAGATATGTTCTCAAGGTATACACACAATGGAATCCCCATACACAGTCAAGGGTTTTCATTAGCAATAGAGAATTGACAGCAGTCACAAGTCTGCAACCAAGGCTTCTAGCTACCTAAAAATGTTCTAGTTGACAAAGAAGGGGGAATGAAGTTGAAGAAAGAATAACAGTTAATTTATCCATGGGGACAATGGCAGATTGGCTATGTTGACTGAAGGTATAGGGTACTGGGCTAGGTGTCAAGGTGACACCAAATTTATATGGGACATTATCCCTCATGGAGACTATGCTGTATACCTTCTAACTGAGAGAAAAGACCCAAACACAAATAATTTGAAGTACACACTATTGCATGATAGATGCAATAGAAATATGTAGAACAAAGTACACAAACAAGGTAATATCACCTGGGGTGGTATGGGGGGAGTCAACAAAGGATTCGCAGAAGAGATAGCATTTACTATAAGAAGAATTTAAATTGGTTAGATTTGTGAAAATTCAAAAGACAAAGAGGAAGAGGGAGGTATAAATTCAGGTATAAAGAATACAATGTCTGTTAGTTGGGAAAGCATGTTAGAGATTCGGAGTCCAACAAAGAAGGAGCTTAGAGCATATGTAGGGGAGAACTATAAGAGACGGCTACAGTGAAGGTATTTGAATGCCAGTCAACTGACATTGTGGACATCGGGGAAGTGATGTCAATTTTTGAGCAAAGAAATGACATAACTGAATCTAGGCTGATAGTGGTATGGAGGACAGACTGAAGAAGAGAAGGTGTGGAATTTAGGAAGGGTTATTATGAGGTAAATAAAGAATGGTTAAACAAAGTGTGGTATATGAACCCCATAAGGAATTTAGAAAAGCATGGAAAGACTTACATGAACTGATGCAAACTGAAGTAAGCAGAGCCATGAATCCAATGACTATAGCAGTAGATACAGAATTAGGCCTAGAGCCAAGAAGACCTGAGTTCAAATCCCACCCTAGACATTTACTCTATAGCTGTGCTACCCTGGCAAGTCACTTCATCTGTGTCTCAGTTTCCTCATTTGTTAAATAGGGATCATAACAGCACCTACCTCCCAGGGTTACTGAAAGGATAAAATAATATTTGTAAAGCATTTAGCAGCACCTGACACAGAGTAGGAAATACATAAATGCTAGTTATTTGTCACAATGCAAATGGAAAGAACCACCAATAAAAATAGAATGCTGCATAATTATGAAGAACAAAACTAGCCCCTAAAAGAAAATGGAGAAGATACTTTCTTCTCTTTGTAGAGGCCAGGGTTCATGTGTGTGGAATACTACATATAGAACCAGATTTTTTTTCTAATATGTTGCTCGGTTTTGCTGATTTTTTCTCTTCTTGCTCCTTAAAGAAATATTTCTTATAAGAGTTAGCTCTCTGGGAGAGGGGATATGGAGGAAAATCTAGGGCATGTATAAACAAAAGATATCAGTAAAAATCTATTTTCATAAAGAAATACCCACCCATGTTCAAGTGGGTTGTGATGAGGGAATGAATGGAGATATGGGAGAGGTAGACATTTATAACTGATTGGGTGAGGGAGTGGGAAGAGTCAAAGAAAACAAACATAAAGGTTTCTAACACAGTAGACTGGGTTAATGGTGGTGACTGGCAGGAAAAAAGATGAGGGACTTTGAGAGAAATCATCTTCTTCACTGGTAAAATTATTTACATTAGCTTAAGCTACAAGTGACGTAAGAGGCAGCATGGTATCATGGAAAGTTGGTTTTAAAGTCAAGAAGACTGTCTTTGATACATATTAACTGTGTGACTATGGGCCAATCACTTAACCTCTCAGACACATAGGCAACTCTCTTGAGTTTTAAATTATGAGTAAATTGCTGATCTCCATGTATTTAGGGAGTTTCTATACTGAGAATTCTCCATATCAATGAAAGCATGAGTTCAGACCAAAAACAAAGCAAAACAAAACACATGTAACATTTTTTTTTAATGCAAGCTCGACAGCAATCAAGTCTTGAAATGTAGCCAAGAGAATACATTGTTTACTGCCCAGCATTTTCACTGAATGATACCCACCCTGAGTCTGGATGTCTGGATAGATGGTACATAGATAGCTTACCCAAGCTGCTAACATGTAAGAAACTAAATTGAGGCCACTATAGACTGGACAGTTAGAAAAAAATGCTTTAAAAAACACTGCCACCAAACTTGAAATGATGGAGCCTAGCCATGGAATACTAAGCAACAGCTGCTTCCTGGCTTGGCGCCATCAGGAATGGGGTGGTTGACTCTCCTGGAGCCAAGACTTCAGGACCTACTGATAGTTAGCTTTCTCAGTGACATGAAACACCTGACACCGTGAATGAGCAGAAAGAAGGGAAGCAGGCATAAAATGGGCTCAAATAATGTGTAGTACAGGACCAACCCAGACATTCACGGTTGGAAGGAGGGGGTGGAAAAAGACTGGGAGGATTCATGGAGGCATCCCAGAGTAGTGAAAAGTGCACTGGACCTCGGGGCAGGAGAGGCCTGAGTTCAAATCCTGCCTCAGTCAGTTCTTAGTGTGTGACTTCTGATAAGTCAGTCAGGCTCCTGAGCGGAAAAATGGAAATATTAATACCTGTAGTAATACCTTTCAGTGTTATTCCAACAATCAAATAAGATAGGAAAGAAAAGGGACTGGACTTGTGACTATGTTGGTAAGGGAAAGACCTTTTTACAATGCAGGTCATCTGCTCTCTGCCTGTCACTTACCTGGAGGACTGAGAGGTCATGACTTGTCCAGGGCCACATAGCCAAACTGCATCACAGACAGCACTTGAAACCAGACCTTTCTGGCTTACAGGCCAGCTTTCTGTAACTTGGTTGGGAAAAAAAAAAACTCAATCAATAATCAATAAGCCTTCAAATCGACAAACATTATCCCCTTACTCTGCACAAAGCCCCATGTAAGGAAAAGATGGTACCAACGCACACCACCACCACCACCAAAATTCTGCCCTCAAGACCTTAAGAGAAAGTGCCATATGAAGCGTCAGCAATCAGTGTAGGAAGGAGAGAAAGGAGCTCAGAAGTCAGTTTGTATTCAAGTTGTAGATGCTAAAGACATGCAGATGAGTTGGTTTCCGCAGGACTGTTTAACTGAGTTGCCTTTGGCTGTGTTAGTGGTTTGTCTTAATTACCGAGGCCAGGATACTGAAGAAAGGAAGAGCTCAGAATAGGTGTATGTTTTACTACCAACCATTATGTTTTTATTTGTTTCACTTTCATATAACAACAGATGTTTTAAACTGTTAGAACTAGGCATGACCATTCAAGAAAATTGTCCATCCAAGTGGAGGAGAAAGTCCATTAGTAAGTAATGGGTAAAATTCATATGTTTGGTGCCTTCTGTGTGTAGAAGCTAGTGACCGATGGTGTAATCCTTGAATGGCAAGGTTACTTCAATTTCTTACCTTTTGGCTAGTCCTAAATCCATTCCCACTTCAAAAACTGAAGCCACACAAACTGGCAAAACTAGAATTCATCTCTGAGTTACTCATTTATGTAAACTCCATTTACTTTGAGACAAACACTACTCAGTGGTTTCTGGGGGGAAAATATCAGATTAGGAAACAGTAGGGGGACTGGAATCCTTGGAGCTAAATGAGCAGTGAAATGACTTGCTTGCACTCATGCTTTCTTGCCCCACTTGTGTGGATAATGTTACAGCTTCTGACTTCGTTAAATCTAAATAGGGATATCTTTTAGAGTTAAATACAACGCAGCTTCTCCCTGGGAATGTAATTGTTAAACATTTTGTTGTTATACTGTATAGCAGTCACTTTAGATAACAGAAATCCCATGCCTTGCAGAGCATCTATGTTACCCGCTACATGCATACAAAGCAGAGGATGTAATCAAAAGGGTATTTGGCAAAAGTTCAGAAGGCAATCTGGATTGGACTGTAGCTATGCATATTTCCATGTTTTTGTGTCCATTTCTGATCTGTGATTTATTGCCTTCTAATGAATAATTTTAAAACTTTAAAATACTAGCATAGGACCAAATTTATTTTTTGAAAAAGAATTTCAAATCCAGCTCAGACGTCTGCACAACTCTGGATAGTAAGTAATAAAACTACAAGAATGTACTTGGATTTTTTAAGTAATAAAGGCTGTTCTTACTGACTTTTCTTCCAATCCACTAGAAATATGAACTAATGTATTCGGTAAAAGGCAGTCCTGCAGATAGTTATTGACTTTCTCACCCCAGGTCAGAAGCAATTCATAGCATATGTGCAGTGAAATACTTTTCGTTAATTGTCAATGCATATGGAAAGTGATCTAGAAGAAAATGTCAGCTAATTTTTTTTATGCTTGTGAGACTGAAAGATATTTAGAAAGAAAAAAATTAGACTAGCTTTACTTTGTAACGAACGTGCCACCTTCTACAGGAAACCTTTCCTGATTCATTCTAATTGTTAAAACCCATTCTCTTTTCAAATTATCCCAAATATCCATATCTGTTCACCTGCTTCACACTTCCCCCCCCCCCCCGCCCCTGCCAGTAAAAACAGAAGTTCCTTGAAAGAAAGGACTTTTAGCTTTTTGTCTTTGAATCTCAGAGCCTAATATGATGTCTTACTTGTAGTAGATACATAATAAATACTCTGATTGTCGGTTCATAGAAATGCATTCCTGAGGTATTTGAAATATCCCAGCCATTCCTTTCAAATCTAAGGTTTACATTAAATAGATCATTCAATATTGCCTATATTGAAATAAATGACTTTTTCTTAAGAATCAATGCACTTTAGAGACATGACCTTGGGAATCTTCAGAGCATTGCCTCCCCTCCGCCAGTCTGAAGGTGGTACTGTACCCATTTTACATGTACACAATCTATTTTAGACTAATTAAATAATTCAGTCAGTACCATGCTATAAAAAGCCGAGTCAAACTGAGGACTTGATATACTTCTTTTCTGGTATTCTAACCAGGAGGAAATATTTCCTTCTAACCCCCACCCCCAAGGCATTTTTAACTAAATTAGTGATTATATTCCTACTGCTTACTGTGTAGTTCACCTCTTCCATTGGCTACAATAACTTTAAAATTCTTCTAGTTTCATATACTACTTTCTTCATGTGTCTCACTAATTGTACAAAGAATTCGATCGTTTGGTATAGTGTAAAAAGCCATTTTATGACTAGATTACATACCCCATTTGAACTTTACATTTCAATTGGAGAAAATCTTAATAGATAAGTCCTAGGGAGTCACAGAAAAGTTAGGGAAACTATCGGGTCCCCCAGAAAATGTTTCTATGGGAGGATTTGACCCAGTTCTCCCTGCCTTCAAGGTCAACCTTTTATCCACTATGCCATGCCACAGCTGTTTTTCTTTTGAAAAATGTGGCTTTTTTTCTCTCATTTTTCAACAAGGTTACTAATCTTGTTGTATACATAGCTCCCAGTAAGGAATTTCCCTCTCCCAAGGCAGATCAGCACCTTTTCGGGAAGTTAAGATCTATAGAACTGCCATTAAGAAGTTAAGTGACTTATCCAAGGTCACACAGATAGCTTGGGCCAGGGTTGGGATTTGAACCCAAAGGCTTCCTGGCTTTGAGAGTGGTTCTCTCTACTATTCCATGCTGCTGCTTTATTTTCTTCCATTCAAAATGCAAATTTTCACTTGTTTCCTCTCATGCAAGTCTATTGATTAAAAAAAAAAAAACTCTGAAAAAGTTAATTGCTACATCATGATCCATACCTGAAAAACACCCTCCTCCCCAAATTATCATGGAGTCCCAAATGAATTCAAGACAACAGAATGGCAGTTAAAACAATTGATATCACGTGGCACGAACACAGGAAAACAGTGATAGTTAGAATTTTTGGGAGGCCAGCTTGGGCACATTATTTAAACGTTTTAAAAGTCTCTGAGGTAGAAAAATACAGGAAATCAAGAAATAGGTAGAAGGAGAAAGGAGCAGAGCCCCCTGTGCTCTGCGAGTGAAATTGAATAAGGGTGGTGGAAACTAAGTTGCTGCACATCTGGTCCAGACTCTTAAGCTCCGGAGGGAGGGAGGGAAGAAAGAGACAGAGAGGAGAGCGCGGTCCTGGAAGGAATCAGGGACTCTAGACTGCCCCGGAGAGAGGAGCCGGGAGAGGAGGGAACAAGAGGGAAAGTGGGGAAATGGAGCCATGGAGTTGATGAAGCGTACAGGTTAGCCATGCGGTGCGGTCCCAGTGAAAACGCCTCCCAGCCTTTCTGATGTGTGGAGACTACAAGTGCTGGAGGCTGGCTGGGCAGACCCATGTGTGGCCCCTGCTGTGGGTCCTGGGACTCCGAGAAAGAGGCGCTCTCCTTCGGGAATTGCTAAGAGGGTGACTGCGGGACAGCTGGGGTGGCGGTGGGGAGCCTGGTCGTTATGCAGACGGATCTAAGATGACCAGCAAGCGGAAACCTCTGAAACCCCAGCTCAGGAGGTCAATCAGTGAGCAGTTACGGGACTCCACTTCCAAAGCCTGGGATCTGTTGTGGAAAAATGTCAGAGAGAGACGGCTGGCAGGTCAGTCCCGCTGAGATTTGTGTGTGGGGGAGACAGGCGCATTGGCGACATAGGATTCCTACCCCCCCCCGCCCTGTACCCCCCCGTACCTCCCCAGTTTTCTTAGTTCAGGCTTTTGGTGTGTATTTTTTTTTTAAAGTATCGTGTTTACTAACTCTTCCTTCCCTCCTCCGGTCCCCTCCCCTCCCCCAGCCTCACATTGAACTAAATCCCTGCTCCGCTCCCCCACAGTCGGCGGGCTCTCTGACAGCCCCGGTGCCAACCCGGCCCCGCAGCCCCAGCAAGCTGGCCGGAGGATGGGCGCAGCTGCTAGCCGTCTGCGCTCCCCAACTAGCCGTCTGCGCTCCCCAGGGCGCACAGGATGCGGGGGGTTACCTGGAGGAGATTCCGCACGGGTGCTCTCCCAAGGCTGCTTCCCTTCTCCCCACCCCACCCCCACTCTCTGAGTGCCCCCTTCCTGCTCTCCTCCGCCAGCGATCTCGTAGATTTAATTTCCTGAACTGCCCCCTCAGGGCTCCTCAAACGCTTCCCTTAGCCCAACTTTGTCAAGACTTTCCTAGAGCCGCCGGGTAGGTTACCTTCAGGAACGGATACTGGGGAAGGCAAGTTTAAGGAGTGGGGACTTGCTGGGAGAAGTGGATAAGAGCTCCTTGGGGTTAGATTTAAACGCGGACAACCCTTGGTGTTTGGGAGTAGAAAGGAAAGGAGACAGGTGGATGGTTGGTGGTCCAGGAGGACTTTTGAGTTCAAGTGAACGAATACACACACGTAGAAGCCAAAGGTATCTCCCACGCCTTAGAATGCGAACAGTTCACATCAAAAGAAAGACGGGGGAAAGAACACAAGGGTGGAGAGTGGAGAGGACTATTGTGAGTCAAGGAATCTTTTACAACCCATAAGAGGATTAGAACTGCTACCCCCCCCACCCCCACCCCATCCATTACCCAGTGCCAGGAACAGTAGGTGGTTCATGTCCTTGCCCTACCAGGTGTCCTGCCTTTATACTTAGGCTAAAACTCTGAGGTTGCTTAGGTCACTGAAGAAGACCTTGCTTCAAAGCTAAAATCACTGGAAATTTCACATAGTGGGTGCCTCTTCCCCTATCCCTAAATATTAAAGGATGGGATGTGCTTAATAACCTGAGGTTCTGCGCATGTTATGGAAAAGTTTAAGGGATTGAAGGTTGGCTTGATGGGCTTCTGGGGTAACCATGAAAGTTGGTCTAAACAAACAATCCTATTTTGTCAGGACTTATTGGGGCTTTATCATCTTCCTGATTTACCATCATTATTGCCTGAAGTGGGCAGTAATCCAAAAGGTGCAACATATGGCAAAGGAGAAGAATGTGTGTGAAAAGGTGGGGGGCATCTGTTCTATGAGAAAGATCTCCACTTTGGGGAAGTGAGGAAGTAAGAAAGGAAATGTCAGAGAGAAGTGAAAGGATTTACCCATTGTTTCCATCGACCCAACCACCCAACTGGATGCTTCTCCTCCTCTGGTTGAAGTGGAAGGCAGACAGTATGCTAAGAGTGTTCTGGCCTTACATGCATGCAACCTGCTCACTCCATTAAGCATGACCTGGAAATAGAAGGGATATCTCATTTGTCCAGACAGAATTCCGAAGAACTCAATCCCACATCTCCCAGATCAGTTTGTTGTCTTCCATGCCCCCATGTAGCAAGTTCCCCAAGGTAGGCTTCTCAATCTACACCTAGGTATAAGTTGTAGAGACTGCAAATAGTAAAAAAGGTCAATTTTGTTTACTTTACTATAATACATATTATAGGTACTACTTATGAATTAATTATTTTTGATGCTCACTTAGTATAATACTAAATAGTGTGACACAGAAAGAGGATATTTTTGTAAAAAAATGTTTGTGGCCTAATAAGCTTTGGGGCTTACCAAGATTTCAAATGCAGAAAGTTTAGTAAAAATGTCTCTTCCATTGTGACTTTTATTTAAATTTTCATTCAGTGAATCTTAAGGAAACTAGAGGGAATCTTTCCAAGAAGACTATTTTTATGATTGGTATAAAAAGATGACTCTGTAGCCAGGTCCTTTTCTAAAGGAAATACATAGGAATAAGAAACAGTCATTGGGTGATCATAAAAAGTAAAGGTGGTCAGTAATCACAGAGCTAGATCAGTTATTCAATTGAATTTAGCTCTACTTCAGAGTTTTGTTAAGGGTCTTAGACTAGGCCAGAGTAAGAGAGTTTAAAAGGTTTGCTTCTGGTAAATACATGGCTGATATACATTTCAGGCTATGGATCTATATATAGCAATTAAGGGTAGAATTGGTTCCAGGATTGAGAATACTAAGAGCTCCCTCAGCCTAACGTGATTTTGTGTCTCTGTGTGTATTTAAGTATGGGTGTGAGGTTTTAAAATGTTTAATCAGAATGTTAATATCTATTTACCCATAATCTATTTACTGCTTTGCTAACAGTGAGCACCAGCAGATTATTCAACTGGGACCAGGCAGTCTTCTGCAAAACAGAATTCAGCTTCTGCTCCTCTGAACAGACTGGGATGCCCGCCACATTGCCCAGCCAACTTCATGAAGGAGCTTTTCAATGCAAATTGATTTACTCATATTTTCTTCCTAAGGTGGTTGGAATGCTGAACTTTGGCCATGAGACCCAGAACTACTCAAGTTATTAATTTTAGAATCTATTTTCAATAAAAGCACTCTTCATATGTGACTACTTAGTTGACATCAGAAAGGCCAGATAAATGAATATGCTTACAAATGATATTTTCTTGACAAATGATGACTTTAGGGTTATTGGCTTTTTTTTATCCTGTTCATGTTATTATTTCTCCAACTTCAGCAAATATTTCTTTCTCATTACAGTTAATGAAGGAAATTGATTTAAAGGAAGCTGTTGTTCGTTGGCTCACTCTTGATGGAGGTAGCTGATTCTTCTGTTTGTTAACAGTGGGCCTTTATGTGCACTGAAGTCAGGGAAAACCTTTCTTCTGTTTCCCTTCTACCTGACTTTCATATTGGTCAAGAGGATTGGACTTGGAACCAGTGCTAGAGATTAACAAGTAGTACTACTGAAATACATCAAAATTGCTAGGCTTTTATTCATTTTGAGGGCCTTAGGAGACAAAAAGGAGTATCTTTCAAACATATCTTGATAGCAAAGAAAAAAATCTAGGGAAAGCAATGTTGAAGGAAGGAAGAATTTAAGTTACCTTCTATGTGCCAGGCACTGTGCTAAGTACTTTACAAATGCTATCTCATTTAATTCACAAAACAATCCTGGGAAGTAAGTGCTGTTATTAACCCCATTTAGGGAAGCTGAGGCAGACAGCAGTTAAGTGACTTGTCCAGGGTCATACAGCTAGTAAGTGTCCAAGGATTGAGTTGAACTCAGGTCTTTCTGACTCCATGCCCAAAGAACCACCTATCTTCACCATGTTCC
Organism: Bettongia penicillata ogilbyi; assembly: GCA_023548195.1. NCBI lineage: Eukaryota > Metazoa > Chordata > Mammalia > Diprotodontia > Potoroidae > Bettongia > Bettongia penicillata. The sequence continues at coordinate 4,996,008 of JAJHZJ010000061.1, forward strand.
AATTCCGTTCAACAAAGATTTATTGAGTATCCATTCTGTTTAAAGAATAGTTCAGACATTTCACTGAAGAAATTATAGAAAGATTGTCTTAAAGGATGGTGGATGTTTGGAATAACAACAGGTATTAATAAAATCCAAACTAGAATTTATGTAACACTTTAAGCTTTTTAGGATGCTTTATCTATCCCATTCTGGCATCACAACCATCTTGTGAAGTAAGTTCAACAGATATTATTCCCATTTCAGAGCATCATATCTGTAAAGCTAGAAGAGACTTGAAAGGTTATCTAGTCCAGTCCTCTATTTTTATAGGGGAAGAAACTGAGGCCCAGAGAAGTTAGTGACTGAATTGCCTGAGGTCATAAAGATAGCTCAATAGCAGTGTGGCTCCAGGTTCAGCACTCCATTACTCTGCACCACAGTAGATGAGGAAACAGAAGCTGTCAACCATTCAGAAGCACTTGAGGATCGATTTCCTCCTGGACTCAAGGCCAGTGCTCTTCCCACTCTACCATATTCCCTCTTGGGTCTGATTATGTTTGTTTTTTCCATTTTTAACTTTTTTTTGTCATTTGTGTCAATATATGATAAGGTATATCTCATGCCAGTCACCTTGTTAGATTATCTGTACTGTTTTATTTGAATGGCCTTGTTGAAAAGTTCTTAGTGGAATTTTCCTTTCTGTAATTCCCATATCTTCTGTGTTACAGAGAAGGATATGTTGATGATGGAATATTTACTGCTTTAATTGGAGGTAGAACACAGGGGTCAACAGACAGTCATTAATGAAATTATTGGGAACTTTGAGGTACATGATAGGTTCCAAAGTCAATGTCTGACCGTCACTCTCATTATCCTGAAGAGGAAAAATCTCAGGGGCTAAATGTAGCCCATACCTGTGTCTTTGAGTTGTTCTTCATGGGAAAGTCCCCTTCAGCACAACGCCCGGGCTAAATATTTGTATCATCATCCCCTGTTCTTAAGGCATTCTTCAGTGTCCTGCTCACCCAGTATTTCAGGGCATCTAATATCTTCTCTATTGTACTTATCAAAATTTGTTTTCAGGAGAAATTATGATAGAAATCACCTATTATTGTTGTGGTTGTGTTTCAGTTATGTCTGACTTTTTATGATCCCTTTTGGGGCTCTCTTGGCAAAGGTACTGGAGTGGTTTGTTATTGTTTTTCTCCAGCTCATTTTACAGATGAAGAACTGAGACAAACAGGGTTAAATGACTTTTCCACGGTCACACAGGTAGTAACAGTTAAAAGCCAGATTTGGACTTAGGGAGAATGAATCTTCCTGACTCTGGACCTGGCACTCTATCCTCTACACCACCTAGGTATCAAGGGTCATTTATACCTTAGTATGAATCTAAGTAAATGCATTTAGTTCCAGCAGGAATCCTTCAATGTTGTGCTTTATTGCTAATTGTGAAATAAAAGAATGTTTTCCCTCCTGGTATCAGGGATCATTTGCGAAGCTCTATTTTTAATTTAATTTTGGTTTTGGTTTTTTTGGGTTTTTCTTTGACACTGGGTCTCTCTATCTCACCCAGCCTGGAAGGTATAGTAGCTGTTCATGGACCCAATCACAATACTGATCAACACAGAAGCTTTAATTTGCTCTGATTTTTTTCCTAGGCTGGTTCACCCCTCCTTGGACAACCTGATAGCCCTTTTATCCCAGGGGCCCACTGTATTTGTGCTGGACTTTAGTGCCTCACCCCACTGCAGCTCAGGACTCCTTTACTTGGAATTGATCCATCAAACTCAGCCTCTTTCTTTTAGCAAGGATTATAGGCATGTACCACCACACCCAGCAGAGCTCTATTTTGTAGACAGCAGGACCTTTCCAAGGATCTCTGAAAAAAAATTTTTTTGTTAGGGAGAGTAGTATCTACTTAGGTGATTTCATCATACTTGAAATCATACTAATCTTATTGGGAAGGAATAGTTTGTGGTGTGGAACAGACCGTTAATACATTCTTTTCATGGGCCTTTTTTTGAGGAACACATGACCATGAGACATACCTTTGGAGGAATTATTATTAGCCTAATAGCTAAGAATTCTATACACAGTTAAGAGAACTTCAATACTGAAACCTATTCTTGTATGCAGAGACTGGTAAGCATTATCTTTGGATAATGCAGTGCCTTGGTTTGTTAGAAAAGAGGTCTTCCTTTATAGGGGTTTCAGAGAGGTTCTAAGGAGCTGTGTCCACCATCCTCTTCCAGAAGCAGATCTTGGGCAGCTAGAAAAGTGAAAGATATCAGGAACTTTTGAACTCAGTAAATCCTCTCTTTGATTTGCACTCTTCCTATCTATCTTACAGCTGTTGATCCATGACTTCACACCTGGAGGGGATTTATCCAAGCCCTTTTCAGACATAGCTGTTGCTTACTGAATTGAGTCCTTGTTGACTCAATATATATTGGTCCATCTGACATTTTTTGTACAGCTGTCTATCGGGCTTTTGTAATTGTCAAGTCTGATGCCTTTATCCTGCTGGTAATGACTACATATGTTCCACTCCTCACTGCATATTCCCTGGGAAATCTGACTTTCGGGGCCAGATCCCATCCTGGGACAGGACCTATCAAAATGTTTCTGATGAACATTTCTGATTGTAGTACTTGTTAATGGCTAGTTATCCATTGATTCCACAGCAATGTGATAGTTGGGATAGATGATTGTATCATTTGCAAAAGTCTCAGTGTCCACTTGGGTGATGTGGTCACTATGCAGGGGCAGAACAACGAATCAGTACTTTCTAAAGCTAGTTGAACAACATTAGCAGGCACTTGGGAGACATCTGTAGAGGTTCATAGGATCCTCAAATTTAAGTGCTTTTTCCTACTTGGAGAAGCAGTTGAACCATCTGATATGGCGTTGCAGCATGGTACAGTAGAAGGACAACTGGGTCCTGCCTCTGATAATTTACTACCTATGTGACCCTTGAACAAGTCATTTAAACAATGTGGCCTCAGTTTTCTCTTCTATAAAATGAGGTTGGAGTAGATGGCCTCTGAGGTTATTTCAGGCTCTCTATCTTTGTTCTTAATATTTCTCCCCTAATTCTCTGTTCTGTGTCCAGACATGGCAAAAATTCCCAAGGGTTTTCTATTTAGTCTTGAGATGAGTCAACCTATTGGGCCCCTGTCATCTAGCCTTATTAAGGCCAGTCTGATAGCTCAGATTCTAGATTGGAAGGAAATGAGACACTTATAAATATCCAACAGTGAGTTTGTTTTAGCAATAGTAGAGAAATGATATTCAGCATTGATTCAGTTGGAATGGCTTCTCCTTCTCTGTGTTGCCCATGATGGTCTGCTAGTCAGAAATCTCATCATGCCAGGTGACTCTTCATTTCCAGGCTTTTATACTTAGACCACTAGGAAGCTATCAACAGTTAAAGCCTTTAGTCTACTTAAATCCAGTCAAGTCTCAAAGGTGAGACTTCTTAAGGAAAAACTTGCCCAGCTTTCCTGTGTCAGGACCCCAGGATTGTTTTCACTTCATCCCCTAACCAAGAGTGGGGAACCTATGACCTCAAGGCCACATGTGGCCCTCTAGGTCCTTAAATGTGCCTTTTGACTGAATCCAAACTTCACAGAAAAAATCCTCTTATTAAGTGTGTTTGAAACAAACTCTCGAGTTCTTTGCTAACTTTTTATTCTTATAAGTGGTCAACTAAGGAAAAAATGAAGGGGAAAGAGAGTAAGATGGGAAGGTGGCCACCATAAGTCACTCAAACATTGAGTTCAATGAATTATTCAGAATAAAGTTTATCATGTAGAATTTGGGGGGACAAAAGTCTAGTAGATGTGGTCTCGTATCATATTGAGCTCCCTTTATCAACGTGCGTGTGCATGTGTGAATGAATGAATGAAGGAATGATGTTTATAGGCCCAAGCTGTAGATGAGCTTTTCCTAAGATGGGTAGATGGCAGGTGTTCTGTCATCTGTCTTCTCTTCATCAGCTGTCCCTTGTTATTGAACCAATTCCATCCACAAATTCTCTAACGAAGTGTTCCCTCTAGCTTTTGGTATCTGTAATCAGTTTAAACTACTTTGCAGAAGTTTGAAGGTGTAAGAACAGCTAAGCAAATTTTCCAAAACTCTTTTCCCCCTTCATCCTTAAAACTCTGCTGTGTTTTAATGGAGATTTAATCCATACATCTGATTCCTTTACACACACAAAAGATTTAGATGGGTTATAAACTAATTGATGTCCAAAACTTTTTATCTTTTTATGGTCTAATTTTAAAAGTAATTTCTCTTAGATACGTATAGGAAGCTATATGCTGCCAAGAATTAACTCAAAACACTGAAAAGTTTGAGTTTCATTAGAAAAACTAATTCTACCAAATTTGAATGAGTTCTTATTGTGTCAAAATAGTTTCTCCCCCTTGAGTGTCGACAGCAGCATCCTATGATATGATGTAAACATTAGGTTGTGACTTTCATGTACAGTATGATCAAGAGTGAAATCTAAACTATAAGATGTACCTCATTAAAACAGTAGAATATTCTGTGATATCGAAAATCACAGGACAATGCCAGTGAAGCCTTTTATAACAGAGTTCTTTTTCCATACTGTAAAAAACAGACCATTCTACTCAGTCAGCTTCTTTTTCATCTGTTCTAAGGGGAATACATTTGGAAGTGATTTATATTAACAAGCAAAACTTCAACTAGGTGATTGTATCCTCATATAGGGAAGTATGCATAGGACATTCAGGTATGAAGGTGGACAGCAGCACTTGCTTGAACTGATATATATTACAACTGTAAAAATTTGTACTTAGTGGTATGACTTGAGATTCTGAACCCCTAGGCAAAATTTTGCAATTGGCCTACCATCTAGGGTTTCCCTCTTCCAATATCCTTGCTTTGTACTCAGGATAACTCTCTACTTTTGCAGACCGAACAACATTTAGCTGCTTATAAGCTTACCATCATTTCAGCAATTATGGTTCTGATGGGAGGTAGCAAAGTTACAGTGAAACAGGTATCCGGGTTCAAATCCTACATCTTAAAATTACTAGTTGTGCGAACTTGGGCAAGTTACTTAACCCTTTGGTCTCAGTTCCCATATAATTTAAAGATGGGGATTGGACTAGATGTCCTCTGAGGTCTCTCTGGTTCTACATCTATGACCCTTTTTGGTTATGCCAAGCACCCCTTGGGCAGTCTGGTGGAGCTTAGGGACTCATTTTCAGAAGAATGTTTTTTCTTAAAAAAAAATCAGTCTAAGCAAATGCTAAATTTAAGTTAGAGATTAGTGAAAATAAAGATGTAATCTTTTTTTTTTCCTCTTCCAAGTTCCTTTTGAAATCTATTCCCTGATCCCTTGTAGATTTGTGGATCTAAGGTTAAAAAAACCGTGACAGAAGATGGAAATGTAACAGGGTAGAGAACAAACCATGATTGAAAGTTCATTTGTATTTTATTTTTTCTTCCACTTCTATATTTTCTTAAATACTTTATTTTTACTTCTACCTTTTTTATTTGCAGTATAAAATATTTTTTTTGGTTATATCTTAAGAGATGTAGTATAATGGCACTCAACAGTTTGATGTTCTGACGTCATACTACGTTTTGCACAAAGTAGGCACCTAATAAATGTTAGCTAAAAGTAATTGAGTTTATTACCAGTGTCAGGAATAAGTCATTCCATTATGGAAATCCTGTGGCCCCTATCTATGTTTTTGTTTTTGCGTGGGAAGGTGATCTAGACCTGTAATTTCATGAGTGTAGGGGATCCCTGGTGAAGAAATTTACTCTACCAGAACAAATAGGCACTTATAGTTTTAGAGAGCTGCCTGGGATACACAAAGTTGAGACCATTTGGCCAGTGTCAGCCAGCTAGGATGTTGTTGAGACTTATATTTGAATGCAGGTCTTTCTGACTCTAAGATAGTCACCAGACCACACTATTTCTCTTGTACCTCTATTTTACATTAAGAAAAATGCTGAGTACAGCACTACCATTGTTATGTTCTTTTATTTATTCCCTAATCACTTAGCATTCCTAGTCAATTTTGATATGGTTTACATCCATAAAAGATTTGGCCTTTTGTCATGATACTGCAACATAAATTGTTTCTCCTTTTGGTATTGAAGTTGGTTTCTTATTGCAGCCACCAAATCAAAAACAAGAACGATATCTGACAATCATTTCAGTTTGGGTGGGTTTTTTTCTTTTCTAAATAACAAACTTCTTCGTACTGAGCCTTATACTGTATCTCATAAGTAGATAATTTAATCCATATTTGCGTACAAATACATACAAACTTCTTGTGTTTTAAAATCATTCATATGCACTCTAGAGTTTATTTAAAAGACAACCTAATATATCAGTTAAGTGAGCAGACTGTTTAATGGGTCATGTAAAGAACACTTCATAATTTCAACCTTGGGCTGATATTGTAGGAGCAGGGTACAAAACTGGAAATGAAATAACCGAGCAAAAATGCACTCCATCTTCATTTTGTATCCTTAGATCCTTGAAAGAGCTGTAGCATTTTTTGGTTAGTGTCGTTTATTTTCTTCCCCAAGGAGTTTATTTATGACCAGGACAAAATGAGTAAAAAACCAACACCCAAAAACAAAAAACCCACCCCCAGCACTTGTCACACTTAAGCATAGATTAGTTGCTAGAACATTTTGAATGCTAAAGTACCTCCTTTCCAAACATTTACAAAAAAACCATTAAAAACCACCTGCTCTCTAAACCTGCCCATAGCCGCAAATTCCTAGACTGTCTTGCATTGTTCTTGAGTTTATGGATTTTTTTGTTTTGTGGGTGGGGGGAGAGGAGTCTGGAAAACTGATGAGTAATTCACAGCCTTAGAGGTTGCCTACAGCAGTGGTATCAGATTCGAATAGAAATGAAGGGACATCAGACAGTACATAAGGATCCCTGCAGGGTGTGTGTTGGCTTAGAAAACCACGTATTAACATTTTCTGTGTTCTATTATATTTTTATTTATTTTGCTAAATATTTCTGGTTTAGAAGACTGAAAAGTTAGGTTATTTGCTCATGATAACACAACTAACATGTCAAAGGCAGCTTTGGCCACAATTCTTCCTGATTTCAATGCTGACTCTTCTTATCTACATTATATAGTTCTCAAGCTTTTTTTGTCTGAGGATCCTTTTACAGTCTCAAAAATTATTCAGGAGCCTCCCAAGATCATTTTTTAGTGTGGGATATATCAATCAATATTTACAATGTTAGAAATTAAAATCTTAGTAGTATTAAGAAAATAATTTTGATCAGGAGGTACCTGGACTATACTTTGAGAATCTTTCGTCTAGAAAACATTGAACATTTAAGATGTAATAATGTGTATTAAAGTTGAGTGATATGATGTAACTTTTGTTTATGGAAATTTCAGCCATAATCTTAGAGACCCAGATTTTAAATTTGTACTACTAAATATATGCTTTCATAATTGAACTATCCAGCAATTCATGTGAACATGCCTTCAGATTGGACTATATGAATGTCCTTCTTGGCCATAACATCAAGTGACGTAGGCTTTTCTGGCTAATGTAAATCACATCCTTAATCTTAGTGCCTTCCCCACAAAGCTACCTCTCATCCTGTCTGTATCTTGTTTGTCTGAAGTTTCTTGCACATTGTTTTCCCCATTAGATTGTGAGTTGCTTGAGAGCAGGGACTGTTTTCTGGCTTTCTTTGAATCTCCAGTGTTTATTAGCTCAATTCCTGGCACATAATTTAGGTGCGTATATAATATAACATAATATATATTATATAATTACTACATAAATATAATTAATATAATAATATAAAATAGGGGCTTAATAAATGCGAGTTGACATCCAAATGTACTCACCTTATAACAGATGTATTGGTAGCTGTAGAAGATGGCTAAATGTCATCAATTATAATAGAATGTATAATAGAGTTACACTCTAGTGGAAAGTAATCTTAAGAGTTAGGGCCCTTTTGTTTCTATATCCTCTCTATATCCCCATCTCTAGTACTGAACCTTATACTGTATCTCATCAGTAGATATTTAATACGTATTTGCTGAATTAGGAAGCAATTCCCCTTAAGTAGAGAGGTCAAGGGAGACCTACAGGGAAGATGTAACATTTTAGCTAAATCTTGAAAGATGAGTAGTATTTCATCAGGGAGCAGTGGGGTGTAAGTACATTCTAGGCAAAGGGTATAATATAAGTAAAGGCAAAGAAGTAATGTAGGATGGAGTTTGTTCATGAAAGAGTCAATATGGTTTTCCTGGAGCTCAGAGTATAAGAAGGAGAGTAGTTGAATAATAGGCTGGAAAGATAAGTTTAAGATGCATCATGGAGGGCATTGAATGTCAGACAGAAGAGTTTGGACTTTATTTAAGTGCGGGCTTTGTTTAGGGGAGTGGGGAGGTATCTAGTGGGTGACATGATGAGATGAAGATTAATCTGGAAGTAGGTTGGAGTAAAGATTGGAAAGAGGGAAACCAGTTAGGAAACAATCACCAAATTCCATTTAGTAAGTAATAAGGGCATAAATTAAGAAGTAGGAATGGAAAGGAAGAAAGGGGTGTGAGTTTCAGAATTGTCTAGTGATTGGACATGGAGAACAAGAGAAGAGTCGAAGCTGGTATTTCATGGGTAATGGGAGACCGTTAATAGAAGGGAGTATGCATAAAATCTTAGAGCTAGAAATGACCAAAAAAGCTTTAAAAAAGGTCTAGCACTGTTATTTTACATTTGAGTAAAAAAAGTTCAGACAAAGAAGGAAAGAGTTGCCCAAGATCGCTAATCAACTTAGTGGCAGCATGTGACAAAACACATATCTTCTGTCTTTTCATTCTGTCTTCTTTCAACTCCTCCACTCTATCTTTCTGTAAACTATTAATTGTGAAAGATGGAAAAGCAGCACCGTACAATGTCCTATTATCCAAGAAACATTTGTCAAATGAGTGAATAAATAAATGAAGCCCCACAAGGAAAACCACAAAAACTCCTTATTTTAAATGGATTAATATTCAGAACTAACAGAGACTCTTGAGAGGATGATGGAAGGGCAATTTTGCCTCATTACAGAGAATAGGATCATAATAGCTATTGAGCACATGCCATATGTTTTTAGGAATTCACTCTATTGGATTTCAGAGCTCATTTGAAGAAGAGGAAGTTTGTTCTCATGTATAAAATCATACTTTATATATTTAGTCTGACCTTTTTCTCTGTGATTCTGTCCCCATGCCTTTGACTGTAATGTCCCCTGTATTTGTACCACCAAGACCCACCCTGCAATTACTTCTCCCACATGCTGAGATCCTTTCCTCATGTCAAGGCCCAGCTCAGGTACAAAACCTTTTGTGAATCCTTCCCTGATTCTCTAGAAATAAGCTCCTTTCCTCATATCCCTCATGCCATTCTATAAAGATCCCTCCTATTGACTTCTAGCTTTTATTTTCATTTTCTAGGCATAGGTTTTATGTTATGGGGTGTACTGGTAAATGTTTAGCAATCAGCTCTCCAGAAAGCCATGACATACTATATCTATATCTATATATAGTTTAATCCACATTAACATATTTCCATCACTTTCTTAAATCTAGACAATCAACAAAACAATAAAGCAAGTCCTAATTTGTAGCATTTGCCAATTTCCAAGGTATAGACGTTCACACTGAAAATTTTATAATCAACTCTCAGGAGCTAATACAAGTTGGCACCAGTACAGCCCATAACACTGGATATTCATTGAAGACAGGGATTATGTCTAATTTTATCTTTGTATCCCCAAAGCCTAGCACATAACAGGCCTTAATATTTACTTAATTTAATTGATCAAAAACATCACAAATTTAGAGATGGAAAATTCTTTTAAAATCATCTTGTCCAACCTCTTCATTTTACAAATGAGGAAATTCAGGGCTAGGGAGATGAACTGACTTGACTAAAGTCACACAATTAGGAAGTAATAGAATATTGGCTTCAAGCCCAGGCTTTCTGACTACAAATTTATGCCCCTTTTTACTACCTCATGTTGAGTTGAATTGAATTCCAGAACTATGGGATATTCACAGATTTGGAGGGCAGCCTTCGATTCATAGTTTATGTCTTCAGGATCATTGTTAGTTGGGGAAATCAGTTGTTAGTTGGGGAAAAAATACTAGCTTGTTAAGTTTCTGACACTTTCAATTAAATAGCACATGAATACTCTTATGACTCCCTTGCTGAAAACTTCTTTTCAGGTAGACATCCAATACAGGAAACAAAGTAAATGTTGGAAAAAATCGTCAAAGAATTCCTTCAAACTAGCAATGTAATAACAATGTGCTTCTTGCCCTTGATTCAACAGGAAGGAAAGGAGGGGTGTGTGTGTGTGTGTGTGTGTGTGTGTGTGTGTGTGTGTGTGATGAGGCACACTGAATTCATCTATTTAAGATTTTTCATTAAATTATTATTGATGCCACTTACAAGTATGAATATTTGAACTCTGTTGTAAATAGTAATTACACTGATCAGCATATCCCTGTATATGACTACATGGGTTGTCACAAATTGCATCATGAAGTCAAGGCAGTGCCTTCCTTTCTTGGTCCAGCACTGGGCTTTTTAATCATAGAGTTCTTCAAAAACAATGATGGATTGCACCTTATTCTTACCACGGGGGATTGTCTCCACAGTCATGGAAATAAATTGCAGCTTTCTTTGAGTGCCAACAAAAAGCTTTATGAGCGATAGACATGAAAGAGGAATGATAGTTAGAATGAAAAGAAGTCAATAAAAGCTCTTACATATCTCAGATATTGTCTCCTAGAGTGTTTGATTCTTTCCGGAAAGAAAGGACGGAGAGGGGCTTTATGTTTCATCTTTAATTTCCAGCCTCTCGGTCTGAATCAAAACAACACAAACAAATAGAAAATTATTCCCTTAACCCCTTAGAGCAGAATCATGCTGGGGAAGAAGGTGCCTGAATCTGCTGGAGACCGTGTTTGTAGATGTAAAATTATAGGACTGTGATAGACTGTGAAATTAGTATTGGCCCAGTTTTGATGTTCCTATCCAAAGATTCTATAGGTACTGCCAGGGATGCCAGGGACAAGAAAGACCCTGGGGGTGTGGATACTTGCAGCCTTTGCTTTCAGTGTGTTGGACTGCAAGGTTGTTAATTGAGGTGGTAATGTTTATCCATTACTGAGAGAAGCATACAGAAGTGTGATAGGGAGGAACAGAAGGATGTGTTCGCTTGCCACATCAGGTTCGTTCTCTTCTATAGTTCTTTATACTCTAAAGTCACCCTGACCCTGGCTTTGGGGCGCCTCAAGTGCTGAGGCAGTGCTACACTTGCTGCTACTCTTGTGTAGATGATAATAAATCAAGCGCTAAGTAAGACTTAGTTCTCAGTGCAGTTGGCAACATCTTGTACAAAGCTATTACAGTCATAGCATGAATCATTTATTCCACTGGCGTTTTGTCATTTCTGAAAGATCATCCAGCGTGGCTTGTGAATCAGTCATCATCTGTTAGTATGATGAAACTATAAACTGGTTCACGTGCTTACTAGTAATCTAGGCAATATACTTTTTTTGTCCTTTTATATTGAAATATCTGTGCATGTGTGTTTCTACTGTTAAGTTCCTAAGAAAAGGAATTTTTTAAAAAAGTAATTGATAGGGGTCTAAAGAAAGTCAGATACTGGGTCTAGGGATAGGAAGTAGATTCATGATTTCATTGTTACAAGGAACTACCAAGTAAGGGAATTCCCTCTGTCAGTGCAGGTCAACTCTGCAACTAGTGGTTTTGGAGAGTTAAGTGACTGAGGTCACTGAGAGGTTAAGTGTATAGGTATAGGGTCTTACAGCCAATCTGAGATAAAGGGGAAACTTGAACCCAGAGTCATACAGCAAGGATGTGGGAGAGGTAGGTCTCAGGTACACCTGGTTTCAAGACTAGCTCACTATATACTGTGCCAGTGGTGTCAAACTGAAATGGAAATGGGAACCACCAATCCATAGATAAAGATCCTTGTGGGCTGCATATAGACAGTTTTAAAGAGTAGTATCTATGTCTTACTGTATTTTTATTTTTTTGTTAAGTGATTCCCAGTCGTATTTTAATCTGGGTTGGATGGCATTGTGATGGGCCCCATGCGGCCTGTGGACAAGGTATACTATGCCTGTCTACTTCTAATTATTTTTGTCTTTGTAAAATTGTCTAATGAACTCTCTGCTTGTCTTGCCTTTCTGCCCCTTCCCTTCTCCCCATTTTTGTTGTTATCATGGGAATCTCTAAAAGGAAAAAGAATGTGGTTCTTTGTAGAGTAAACCCACTCAATGTGGATCCTGCAGAATCCCTGAGTAGTTTCTTCAATTGAGGAAGCCTATATCCACATTTATAGACCTTTGCTTACCCTACCTACACCAGGAATGGAAATTAGAATTGGTTTTCGCCAACACCACTTGGTATAAGTAGCTACTTCTGGCAGAGGAAGAATGAGAAAATTAGGTATTTCAGGTGCTTAGTTGTATGTTCCAGGACTTGAAAATGATTCTGGGAACTTAGGACCCAGAGAAAGCATTTACTACGTCTATTCCCCTTTAAACAATGTCTCCATCTGTGTTTACTATCTTAGTGACTTAATAAATTTCAGTATAAGCTTCTGTTCTGTGTGCATATGTAGAAGGTGGTTGTGATAGGTATGAAAAAGGAAAAGAATTTCAAAAGGTGGCTAAGACAGAAAGAAGCGTGAATTTCAGAGCTCAAAGTAATCTAGTTCAGCTTCTTCATTTTGCAGATGGATAAACCAGAGCCCAGAGAAGTTGTCAGATGTCATGTGAACGCAGAATATTATTGCCCAGAGTTAGGACTAGATCCTGTTTCCAGTGTTTTTTTTTCTACTATAGCATGAAATCTACCATGTACAGAATAAATAGAGTTTCGTAGGAACTAATATTAAACAAAACCAAACCTCATGATATTTTCAAGGTGATGCATTACATATGGAACATTTGCAGTGTGTCAAGCATTATATCTGTGCTTTGTCCTCAAGGGGAGGCACATTTCAAATTGAGAAAAGGGACAGTGTTTGTGTAGAAACACCTAGGTTTAAGAATACATTTTAGCTTTTCAACTCCTATGGGACTGGGGCTATTATCTCTCTTGTGTCCTTTACGCAGTGCCATGTGTAGTTGGGCAACTAATAAATCTTCATCATCTTTATGGTTTTACAAATATTATTCAGATGCCTAAGTTGGTTTCATCCAAGGAACAATGTCTTTTTTTTTCTACTACATTATTAATTATTAAGGTACCATTGTGAAGTAGGGCACTTAAATTGAAACTGGTGGCCACAGAGAGTTTAGATCAATATATTTAGGGTTATTAAAAGAAATATTTAAATTACATCTTATATACTCTAGGTGTTACACTTAGAGAAAACAGGAAATGAAGACAGAGGGCAACCTTCGTTCTTAGTTCTTTAGGTTTTCGGGCCCACGTTTTATAACTTTTAAAATTAAAATGATTATTTACAATGTAGAAAATGATTCATCTTATTAAACTATTTCTGTGAAAGCCATTAAAACTATGTTTGTTACATATTTTTGCTAGGGAATATGTTTTTAAAAAGGAAATTGACAGATACCTATAAAAAAATCCAATCTTTATCACTAAGAATTTTCAGTATGTATTCAGCAGCATTTTCTTTTATAGAAATGCCTATTTGTCTGTAAGAAATAAATGATAGCACTAAGACATTCTTCCTACAAATGCCCTGGAGAGCTATGAAGACAAAGCCTCCTTTTGCTAATGGGGATTGTACATGTAAATCTCGGCTTAGTAATGGGAAAAGATACATTCTTCTCACTTTTTTGATGGTTAAAAGCTTATTATTTAACCCCCAAGAATTTCTGGTAAGAAGAAAAAAAGTGTTTGCTCAAGGTGGAAAAAAACCCCAACAATCTATCCCCCAAAATAACCCTCAAATGCACTAAGAGTTTGATTATTAATTTAAAAAAATTTTGAGACTGAATCTCTATATCTCATGAAAGCTAGAAATGTAGTAGTGGCTTCTCATGGGCCTCGTCTCACTACTAATTGAAATAAGATCTTCAGCCTGCTCTGGGCTGGTTCACCCTTCACCCTTTCACCTTAGGCAGCATGATGTTGCCCACCTCTGTACCATATTGGCGCAGGAATTAGTTTGGATAATGAACTATAGCCCTTCGGCATCTTAGAATTCACCATTCAAGCAATCCACCATCCTCAGCTTCCCCAGCGGTAGGTATAATAGGCCTCCACCACCACACCAAGCTGATCCATTAACTCTTAGGCTTCAGATAATTTTCCTTGAAGCTCTGTCATCTTGAAATAGGTGGTTGGTCAATAGAAAGATACATGTTCATCAAAAGCATTAACCAGTGACCTTCTGCAGATCTAAAAGAAAGATCTGTTGATGACCAGTTCATACAATTGTTTCTATTTGCAGATGACACTTCCTTATAAAATAGTTTTTGTATATTAACAATGATCAACTCATCAAATAATATCTCCTAATTTGTAGAATAGAGTCTAACTTAGGCAGAAATTGGACTAGATGGCCTTTGAATTTCTTTTGCAGTTAAGATTCATAGGTCAATTTCAGTTCCTATTATTACTGAAAACATTCATAAGACTTTTGCAGAAGTTCCATGTGGGCTCTCAAAGGAAGAATTTGTTCTTTGAAGGAGGGGTTCCTAATATTTTTTGCATCATAATTCCCTTTGGCATTCTGATCAAGTCTACGGACACCTTCTCAGAATAATGTTTTTAAATCCAAAAAGATAAAATTCGTAGGATTATAAAGAAACCAATTGTGCTGAAATACAGTTATCAAAATATCTTAGAAAACAAAACAAGTTTGCCAACCCCAGGTTAAAAACTCTTGCTTTAGAGTGTTCGTGGTTTCAGGATTTTATCTACATGATGAATTACATTTAAATCTATGTTCTTCAAGCTATGGCCTGTAACCTGAAAGAGAATGATGATTATCAGCAGCGAAGAATTAGAAGTCTCAGAGCTCGGGCTCTCTAAGTCAACGACAGATTGGAGTGGAGAGAAGTTAGAAGCAAGCAGACCATTTAAGTGGTGATTACAATTATCCAGGTGAGAGTTCATGAGAACCTAATGAGGCTGACAGTGAAAATGGAAGAGAGAGGAAGAATTCAAGAGCTATGGGAGAAGTAGAATCAACTGGGTATATATAGTCTTAGGAATTTTTTATTCAAGGCAGGAATTGGTAAACTGGAACCTCAAAGTCGTAGTGACCAACCAGTCCGATGCATACCCTGACGAAAATTCCTTTCTGTAACACACCTAACAAGTGGTGGCTTAGCCTTTGCTTGAAGACCTTTAATGAGGAATAACCCAGTCACTCCCAAGGTCACCCACTCCTCTTTAGGACAGTTTTCATTGTGATATTCACAAATATCCATTCACCCCTGCATCTTGCACCAGGTGTCCTTTGTGGTTACATGTTGCAGAATGGAGCAACCCTTTTCCACAAGACAGTTTTTCAAGCATGGAAGTTGGCTATCATGCCCTGACCTGAGTATTTTGTTCTCCAGGTTAACATCCTCAATTCCTTTAATTGACCTTATGACATGGTTTCGAGGCCCATAACCTTTTTGGTTACCCTCTTCTGGCCCCTCTGAAACTCCTTAAAATCCTTTCTAAAATATGGTGCCTGGAACTAAATACAATATGTAGGCTAATTGGGTTGTGAGTACAAAAGTATCATCACCTCCTTATTCCTGGAAGCTGTACCTACAAGGCATAATTCATTCAGTGCATTTTATTCCATAAGTACTTTATTATATGCATTAATTCTGTTTTGTCTATCTGGTACTAAAGAATGACACATCTGGGATGTTTTTTAATGTGACTGGTAAGATAACCATTAAGTCAAAACTTCTATGTCAAACTCTAGGCACACATCTTCCAGGATAAAATTCGCACCCACTAATCACTATGATGTAAGCTGCTGATCCTCAGGGATCAAGGAACCAAGGAGAGTCCAAATGTTTACAGAAACTAATAGAATGGAGGGGAAATAGTAGGTGGAACAACATGAGGAGAAGGATTATGATGGAGCAAAAACTTAAAAAGTTGGTACAATAGGAGAGTTAATGATAATACCTTGTTTGTATATTTTATACTTTAGAAAGAGATTTCTTATTAGGTTTTTAATTAGGTTTCTTATTAGGATTTTAGGAGGTGTAGTAGATTGTTGGACTTGGATTCAAGAAGATTCAGTTCAAATCCTACTTCAAATACTTAATAGCTGTGCAACTCTAGGCAAGTCACTTAACCTTTTTACCTCAATTTCCTCATCTGTATGATAGCAGTGAGGTTAGCACTTATTTCACAGGGTTGTTAAACATATGTAAAGCACTGCCAAATTTAAAGTGGCATCATCATCATCATCATCTGAGCCTCACAACAGTACTGTGAGAAACCTGAGGCAGTCAGTTGGTAAAATGGATAGAGTACTGATCTTAGAGTTAAGAAGACCTGGCCTCAGAAACTAATTAGCTGTGTCACTCTGAGCAAGTTACTGAACCTCTGTTTGCCTCAGGTTAATCATCTGTAAAATGGGGCTAATAGTGACACCTGCCTCCCAGGGTTATTGTGAGGATAAAAAGATATGATAATTATAAAGCATTTAGCACAGTACCTGGCATACAGTCAGCATTTAATAAATGCTTTTTTCCTTCTTTCTAGAGAAGCTAAGTGACTTATATAAGGCAACCTATCTAATAAGGGGCCAGTGTTCTTTCCACTAAACAATGCTGTCCCATCTTTCTGCTTCTGATGCCTCTGTTGCATTTCTGTAGTTGAATGGCAATTTATATACCAATCATTCAAATTATTCTATAAGAGTTTATTCATCACTGTGAATAGGGATATCACCGTGCTTGGTGATATCCTAGAGGATGAAGGAAAAAAAGGAAAGAGTCCAAATGTTTGCAGAAGGAAATAGAACAGAGGGGAAATAGTAGGTGGAACAGGATTCTGATGAAACAAAAGCCTGCAGAATAGGGCTATTAACCAAGGACCAAGAAGGTCTGACTCTATATAAGAGCTAACCTGCCCCCACATGGTCAGGTAGGCAAATTTTGTCTTTTTCAGGTCCCACCTTCTATATTTTGGTGCCTCCCTATCCTTAGTCACCTACCTCTGAAATTCCATTAGCAGAGACAGGAGGAGCCTGAGGCTGCCACCTAGCTGCTATCCAGGGCTCCTCTTTGCTTCTCTTCTTTCCATGGAAACTTGCTTGTCTTGCATTTTATTATCATATGTTCTCTTTGCTTTCCAGAATGTCCAAGTGGGAAACTTCTTAACTTAATAAATGAATTCATGTTCTAATGGCAGAGGGATAGAGGAGAAGACCAAAGAAGAGTTCTCCTAGATAAAGTTTATTTTAATAATGACCTTCTGGATACAATGCCCCATTTTGTTGTCTACTTTAGGAAAGTGATGGAAATAGTGGAAAGTGCCCAAGGAAGCCAAAGCTGAGGTTAGCTGAAGAAGGAGATTGTGGGAGACTGGGGGACCTAGTAGTGTCGCTCAGATTTAAACTATGGAAACTGTTTTACACCCTGCTCTGGAGTGTGGCAAGGAGAAATGGGGAAATTTGAGATCTTAATATCAGCATGGAATCCTTCCCCCACATACCTCTGAGGGGGCAAATATACAGAGAAATTTTGCAGAACACCTGACAATCCTTATTGCGGCCATAGAGCTATTGCAGCTCAAGCACAGATGAAACTGGCATGAATACAGTCAGCTCATTCATGATACCTGTGTGGCTGATAAGGAGACACATAGGCTATACAATAGGGCAATAAGGTCACTTAGAACTAGTCAGATGTCCAGTCAGTCAATCAAAAAGCACTTTATTAAACATTTACCAAGTGCCAGGTCCTGTGTAAAGTGCTTCATATGCATTAGGCATAGAAAGAAAAAGACTGTCCTTGCCCTCAGGGAGTTCACTGTCTAATAGGGAGATGTGTAAATAACTACGTACATGAAAGATGCGTGTATAATAAATTGGAGGTAATCTCCGATCTATGAAAGATGATGCTATCCACCGCCAGAGAAAGAACTGATAAATAGAAGTATGTGCAGTGTGGGGTATGTGTATGTGTAGTTCATTTACATGTAAATATATAAAATCATTCTAGGTATATACTATGCAAATGTATATATATATATATATATGTGTGTGTGTGTGTGTGTATATATATATACACACACACACATATCTATAAAAACCATGCTATGCATATGTATGTGAGAAATGGTAGCCTTCTCTAGTGAGGGGTAGGGAGGGAGACAGTTTGGAACTTCAGATTGCTGTTGTTGTGTTTGTCCTTTGTTCTCGAAGGGGACCATGACATCAGGATGATAATATGGCTTGCACTTGACTTTGATTTGAGTGAGAGAGGGCTGTGCAAGGTCACCAGCCTCGCTTTCTCCTCCTGAGCCATCTAGGTCCAGTGGCCTGATATTCATCAGGATGACTGGAGATGGCCCAGAATGTAATGTGAGACCCTGGCCATTTTAGACCAAGGTCTTATCACATTCTCACTTTGAATGAGATACACCCATTCACATAAGCTAAATAAATAAATTTTAAAAAGGAAGTAATCTCAGAGGGAAAGCAGTAACAGCTGAGACTGAGAGGGAGGTGGGAAAAGCCTCCTTCAGGAGATGAGATTTGTGTTGAGATTAGAAAAAAAAACCAGGGTACAGGAGGTGAGGAGGGAGAGCCTCCCAGGCACAAGGGACAGAGAGTGAAAATGCTGAACCAAAGTGCCCTGGGTGAAGAACAAGTAGGCTAGGGTAGCTGAATGCGTGGAAAGAAGTAATGTGAAAAAATGCCCAGGCCTGCCATTATTGGTTTGATTTCAACTTGAAGGACCTCAATGGAGTGCCCCCGGTGACCTGCTCATCCCCATGTTATTAAAACTTTTTACTCCATTTTATAAATGGAGAGTGAGCCTCTTAAAACATCACATGACTGACTTGCTTAAAAGCCATCAATGAATCCCCACAGAAAATTCTAAACTCTTTATACTCTTTCAGATACTATAGCTACATCTATTAAAGTTCCAGAAAACAAATTCTTTGGCACCATCAATAGTTCAACATAAGAAACTGATAAAATTTTGTCGATGAAAATGATATTAAGTAAGAGGCATTAAGATTTACTTTGCTAAAGCCCCCTAAGGACCATGGGGTTTTTCCATCTGACTCACAGCTAAAAGTTTCTACTTGGTTTGTCTCCATCATTAGAATGTGAGTTTCTAGGGAGCAGGGATTGTCTTACTTTTCTAGTTGTATCCCCAATGCTTTAGTACAGTGCTTTTTACATAGTAAGTGGTTAATAAATGGGTTATACATTCATTGATTCAATAAACACTTATTAAGTGTCTATTATGTGTGAAGTCCTGGGGATACAAAGGATTGCAAAAGCCAGTTCCTGCTGTCTAGGAGCTCACAGTTCAAAGGACAAGACAACATGTAAGCAGTTATGTACAGGTACCCTATATCCAGGATGAATTAAGAATAACCAATAAAGGGAAGGCTCTAGAATTAAGGGAGAAGGAAAAAGCTTCCTGTGGAAGGTAGAGATTTTCAACTAGCACTTGAAGGAAGCCAGAAAGCTGAGATGAGGAGGGAGAGCATTTCTGGGGCAGGAGATAGCCAATGAAAATGCCTAGTCCTGGGAGATGGCGTGTCTTGTTTCAAGAATAGCTAGGAGGCGCAGCATTGCTGTATCACCAGAGTACATGGAGGGGAGTCATGTGTCAGAAGACTGGAGAAGTAGATAGGGACTAGGCTAGGATATGAGAAGCTTGGTAAGCCAAACAGTATTTTACGTTTGGTCCAGCAGGTAAAAGGGAATCACTGGAGTTTATTCAGTAGGGTATGATATGGGCAGCACTTTGCTTCCAGATCACTTTGATAGCTGAATGGAAGATGGACTAGAGTGGGGAGAGATTTCTGGTAGGCAGAAAAAACAACAGGCTATTGCAATAGATCAGGTGAGAGGTAATGAAGATCTGCAGTATGGTAGCCCCATCAAAGAAGAGAAGGGTTCATGTAAGACAGATATTATGAAGATAGAATTGATAGGCCTTGGCAACAGATTGGAAGGAGGGATGAGAGAAGGTTCTGAGGAGTCAAGGATGACACCCTAGGTTGTGATCCTGTTTGACTGGGGAAGATGGAAGGAAATAAGCATTTATTAAGCACCTACTATATGCCAAACATTGTGCTAAGTACTTTGTAGATATTAACTCATTTGATTCTCACAGGAACCCTATGAGGTAGATACTATTTTTCATCCACATATTACAGCTGAGGAACCTGAGGCTGACAGAGGTTAAGTTACTTGCCTAGGGGTCACACAGTAACTGCCTGAGACCAGTTTTGAACCCAGGGTCTTCTTGACTCCAGGTCCAGTGCTCCATCCCCTGTACCACCTTGCTACCTTGAGGACAATGATCTCCTCAACAGTAATAGTGAAGTTAGGTTTGGGAAGAAAGACAATGAGTTCAATTTTGGACATGTTGAGTTTAAGAAGTCTACAGGAATTTGGTTCCAATTGGGCATGTAAGAAATTGGAAATGTAAGACTGTAAGTCAGCGGAGAGGTTAGGATTTGAGAATCATCAGCATAAATATTATAATTGAATTCATGGGAGCATAGATCACCAAGTAAGATAGTATAGAGAAAGAAGAGAAAAAATTCTAAGATCTAGCTACCCCAGTGGGTTACCCAAACCTAGTGAGACAGACCTGGAGAATGAGAATGAGCTAGGTAGAGGAGAACCAGGAGAAAGGAGTGTTAAAAAAAAAAACAAACCCTAGAGAAAAGAGAGCATCAAGGAAGAGAGTGATTGATGGTGTCAAAGGCCATTGGATTTTGCAACTAAGAGATTATTAGTAACTTTGGAGAGAGCAGTTTCAATGGAATGATTTAGGTCAAAAGCCAGACTATAAAGAGTTAATAAGAGAGAGAGGAAATAAAGTTGGAGGTACCTATTGTCAGTGCCCTTCCTAAGAAGTTTATACACAAAGAAAGGAGAGAAACAAGGTGATAGCTAGCAGGGATGAATGGATTGAATGGGTGTTTTTTGAGGATGGGTCAAGCAGGGGCATATTTGTAGGTCATAGAGAAGCAGCCAGTAGACAAGGAGAGATTGAAGATCTATCTGTTGGAGACAGTGGGATAGAATTGGATGACTTGGGCAAATAGTGGCCTTTGCCTTGGTAGGGAGAAGGGTCACCCCTTTCACAATTCCCTGCTGTGTCCCCATGGATAGACCAGTGCTAAATGGTATGACTGTATAGAAGGGAACCTAGCCCAGGGGAGTTATCCTTTGTACTCAAAGAGGATCAAAATGACATCACGATGTCAGGGTCAATGTATAGTGTGTCCAGCTGTGGCTGATTGGGCCAATATGAGCTCAGAAGGCTGTATCATGCACAAATAGTCCATATGAACATTTGGGATGGAGATGTCTCTGTTTTATGCATCTAATTTCTTTTGAGCTACTGCAATTCTGCTTTGCTTGTAGAACACAGCACCTTATTTGACATAGGCACACCATGCTGGATACTCCTGTGCCAGTGTCTCCCAGATCTCACAATTGATAACCATATCTCATAATCAGCCTGAAGGCTAGGCTTCTTCCCCTTGTCCTACTCAAAATCCAGGGCAGCTAGGTGGTGCAGTGAATAGAGTACCAGTGCAGGAATCAGGAGGACCTGAGTTCAAATCTCACCTCAGACACTTGACCCTCACTAGCTGTGTGACCTTGGGCAAGTCACCTAACCCCAGTTGCCATCCTGGGTCATCTCCAATCATCCTGATGAACATCTGGTCACTGGATTCAGATGGCTGTGGAGGAGAAGTGAGGCTGGTGCCCTGAACAGCCCTCCCTCACTCAAAACAAAGACAAATGCAAGTCATGTCATTATTTCTCTGATGACATGGTCTTCTTTGGCAACAAAGGACAAACACACATTCAAAATCCTCAGTTGATGGGTGTCACCTTCCATGGGAATTTCTCTATAATTCCTGAATCCTTGGTGTCCTGTGATCCCACCGAAAGCTTTCTGATATGAATGTCCACCCTCTACAAGGGGAAAAAAGATTTTCTTGCTGACTCCAATTTTAAGACCTGAGGGAGAGATTTCATTGTATAGCTTAGGGAGACTTCCATCATCCTTATAAATATCTGGAATGGAAATGGGTTCTGAAACTAAGTTAAAATTTAATCATTTCTTATAATGTCATAATCTTTATTTGATCTCCATGTAGTAAAAATAAAAGCATACATAGCTTTTGACTATGAATTTCTGCCAAATGTTTTTCCATTACATCTGGAAACTAGAGATGTTACTGGAAGTGCCAGAGCCAGACCTAGAGATAGCAGAGGGCTAAGGAAAGCTCTGGAAGTCACATGAATGCTATTTTTCACACTGAGACTTCTTTGTCATACCAAAAGTAGCATATCTGCATGCTAGACTTTTGCTCAAATGTGTCCACGGGCTGCTTGGACCAGTTTTCTTTTGTATTCTTAATGTATTCTTTGTTTTATGTTAAAAGGATGTATTTATAAATATATAGTGAAGAATGATTCATTTCTCCATGAATTTCATTCAGGGGCACATATGTGTGCACATACTTTAGTATGCATGCTTATTTTCAAAAGAAAATTCAAAGTAGTACATCTGAGTCTATATAATCTTTATGGACATTTATAGTAAACGCGTGCATTTGATTACGATCAGACTAATCATTTTGCTCCTAAGTTACCAAATATATTGCTTTACTCAGTTACTAAAGAGAGAAAATTTCTGAACATAGAAGGCAAATTAAAGAAGAGAAGGTAAATCATTATTTTTTTCTAAGCTAACTGGCAGTAAAATCCATATGCCTCTTGATTTGATCAATATCATTTTGTTTTGCAAGCTTACAAAGTGACCCTTTTATGCTTCTCTTTCTGTAGCAAAATACTGCATGCAAATGTGATGTGTTTTGAAGCCTTTGAAGTCTTGCTATAATTTTTTGCACTTAAGGCTTTTTGAATTAGCAGGGTCATCTGAGCATCTAAAAAAGGGCTTTTATGAATGATTTCCAGGGTGATTTGGGGGAGGGGGGCTTCTTTAACCTCTCCCTCCTTGCATCAGTTGCCTGGTGTCGCAAGTTTGAGCTAAAAATGGTGGTTGTACATGAAAATAGTACTTTATGGAGGCTTGCTGTTGTTCATTTGTTCTCAGTTTTGTCTGACTTTTCACAATCCCATGTGTGATTTGTGATAGGATACTAGAGTGTTTTCTTCTCCAATTCATTCTACAGATGAGGAAACTGAGGCACACAGGGTTAAGTGACTTGCCCAGGGTCACACAGCTGGCAAGTGTCTAAAGCCAGATTTTAACTGAGAAGATGAGCCTTCCTGACTCTAGGCCTGGCACTCTATCCATTGTGCCACCTGGATGCCCTTTTGGAGCCTAAAAAGTCCTTAAATTTCTCTTATTGAACCACCTTGAACTACACTGGTTTCTAGAATTTCCTGTGGAGTAGTGTTGGATCTGGAGTCAAGTCCTGCCTTAGATACTAGGTATGTAAGGCACTTAAACTCTCTGGGCCTCAGTTTTCCCATTTGCAAAATGGCTGCTCTAGGGGTTGGGCCTGATGATCTTTGAGGTCCCTTTCAGCACTAGATCTATGATCTTATATCTATTTCTCTCTGAAGATGCTACTTGAGCAATAGCTCCAAAGGATCCTTCCTATTAGGGTATAAGACCCCTAGCATTCTACAAAGCTTGAGGTCCTAACACAAATATCCTTTAGTTCCATGATTATGAAATGGTGTTTGTAAAGTAGGGCAGTAGGATGCTGCAAAATTCTATTTTTAAAAATTTCTCTATCCTTTGATTTTTGCCTAAACGCAACTTCAAATATTGAATACAGGACCCTATTTATCTATGCAACATTTTCTTTAAAAACTTGCTGACTGACCAAAGGAGAAAAAAAGGTCTGAGAAGGGAAGAAAGTGATCAATTCATGGAGAACAAGTTGTATTTCTCCTGACCAGATGTATTATAGGGCTCACTCCTTTCCCTCACACAGCCACCCTCTTTAAACTTGTCAAGAAGCTGTGGCTGCCCAAGGGCTCTGCAAATGTCACCAGGGCAACAACAAAGCACAGCACATAAAGGAGGCCTTCTACAACATTTGGTATTAAAAGCACTGAATTAAATTATTGCATAACCAATTATCTGCATATGAAAGACAACCAAGTTGTTCAAGGACTGAACAGGAAGACAACTGTGCCAGGGAGTCCATCCCATCTCTGACCCAGCAGCTTAGAATACGGCTTTGACTCCTCCAAGGTTGTGATAGGAAATTTTAATCCTCCAATCATCACCTGCTCGTCAGGCGTGCTGGGAGAACAAATGAGTAAGTCTATCGCCCACAACCTTCTCTGAGCTGCCAGGAGAAAATCGCTACTGACTGTTAGTAGTAAATGCTGTTGTCCTTCGTTAGCCCTGATTCTCCATGCTGATTCCTAGGCTCGTAAACCTCATTCTCCATGCTGTTTTCCTCAAAGGTTAGAGCAGTCCTTTTCCCTCTGATCCCTCCCACAAAGGTACCCCAATTCATGCTTATTTTTAGTGGGACTTCACATTTCCATCCATTGACTCCAACAGGGCAGTTCAACAAGTACCTCTGACATGCTCCCTACCAGATGTGTAAGGCAGAACATTAGATGCTGGGATGCTAGGAAGAAAGTAAAATAGCCCTGCTCTTAAACTAGAGGGGAACTCAGAAATAGTCTAGTCCAACTCTCATTTTACAAATGAAGAAACTGAGGCACAGGGAGATGTACAAGTGTGAGAGGCAGACTTGGAACCCATTTCCTCTGACTCCCCAGGTAATGCTGTACTATACAATAATGAGACTTTGACAAATTTAACAAAATTTACATATCCAAATGAGTGCTATCTTTCAGTGTAGTCACTTTAGGATGCTATAGTCATATTCCAATAAATTATTTTGATAAATCCTTATTTGATTCCCAACTAATTTACAAGCTACATAAGGAAATTAGGCCTATTATTTTGTAATCATACCTGGCTTTTGCCCCTAAACAATATTACACAGCTTGATCACTAACCTTTATTTCAGACTGAAATCCTAGTGAGTTTTAACTGTTTTCAAAAGTCTAATTGCATACATGTGTATATACATATATACATGTATTTTATTCCTGTTTCAAAGTCAAATTTTATATTTATAGATGTATAATATATGTGTTTTATATATATAAATAATATGTGTAAAATTTGACTTTCAAAAATTTGTGTGTGTGTGTATGTGCACAATGTACCTTAGACTCTTAAATCAAAAAAGAATTTCCAAAAATATTTTCAACAGTAGTAGACAATAAGGTCGTTGCTGTAAGGGACTATATTTTATCCTAACTTCACACCTCCCTCATAGCCTAACACAGTGCTCTGTGCTCAGTTTATCCATACTTTAGTGGATCTATGATGTCTTGGTGTGGGTATTCTCTCCAGTGGCACTGATAGCAATCCATCCATCCTTTCTGATTCTGCTCAACTCTTCAGTGCCCATGTCTTCCTATAAATCCTCCACAAGAGGGCCAGCTGACAAGGTAAAACTCTTTCTTGAAATGTTTTGAGTTTCAATAGATATCAATGGAGGACCATCTGTCTACCAGTTAACCCTTGCTCCCACTACTTTATAGGACCCTAGGATCATAGATTTAGAGCTGGAAGAGCTCCCAGAAGCCAGTGAGTCCAGATACCTTGCTTATTTTCAATTTTCTGATCATTAATGTGTTATCTTTTATGTTATCTCTTTGACAATTTCCTGTCCCAATTAAATGTGATGAATTATCAGTGATGGACCCAGATGTCTATATTCTACTTGAACAGGTCCACTGAAAATGCACTACTAAGTCAAATAGGAGATTCTTTTTAATAGTCAACAACAAAGAAGTTCCATGATTTCTTATTTTTTTTTGTACCTTTCAGTCAATTATATGATTATAAAGATGTATTCTACATCACATATCTTTTGGAAAAGGTTACCTGTTTCATTTTCATCCTTTCTTCAAGTATGTCTCCTAAAGATTATGTAAATATGAGAATATGGGTTGGTAATTATTGCCATGTTCTCACTTACCTTTAAAAAATAGTGGTAGTCTGAGTCTTTTTTTGTCATTTGTTATTCTTCCCTCTTTGATCCATGTGGACAGTTGTCCCTCAAACACCTTCAACATTTCGTCTCCACCATCACAGACCTCTTTTCTGTCTGGTCCAACTGTTCTTTAAATTTTTCTTTGCCTTAGTTCCATTTTTATTTCTTTCTGCAGTACATTGGGGACTGTGATGTCAGAGTCCATACATGGTTGGTCTATTGTCATTGATAGGGAAAAGGTACTATTAAAAAACTTTAAATATTTTACCCATTTTTCACTTGTATGTTGTCCTAATTTTATCTGAAAATGCCTTCAAAAATGACTTTGCCACAAACTTGTTTCACCCTCCTTTCTTTCTTGCTCTTTTATGGGATTGTACTGTTCAGACTTTCCTGCCATCTTTCTGCATAAAGTCTTATAAATAAGGTTATACTCTAAACCAGTTTTTCCCTTGATTATCATATCTTTCTTATTTGCAAGGAGATAAATCATTTTCTATCTAGAGCAGTTTCAAGGTTCTTTTGGTTCCTAATTGTGTTGATTGACTTCCAACAGTTAAACCTATTGAGAAATGATGATAGTCTATGTCAACACTAGTTCTTACATCCCTTTCCCATTTTGTATTAAAAACTTCCTTAAATGACTTCTAGGCCAAGTTAGAAGTACTTCAAGGTCATCGTTTTTATTTGGGTTTTGGGTTTTTGTCTTTGTGTTTTTGGGGGGATGGAGTTGATCAGATGAAACCCTGCTCAATTTGAATTCTCTTTTCAATTGAACCTATAGGGTAGGAGCCTTTGTCTGTGGTGAGGATGAACTTGGACAAACACATTGGCATCTTGTTGAAGACACAGCTCTCGAGGGAGTTTTCAGTAGAGGCAGCTCATAGAGAGGATAGAACTCCAGGCCTGGAGTCAAGATCTGAGTTCAAATCTAGCATTTACTAGCTGTGCGATCCTGGGCAAGTCATTTAACCTGTTTGCCTCAGTTACCTCAACTTAAAATGATGATAATAGTATCACCAACTTTTCAGGGTTGTTTTGAGGATCAAATGATATAATGTTCGTCAAAGGCGCTTAGCACAAACCCTGGTACATAGTAGGTGCTATATAAATGCTTATTCCCTTCTCTTCTGTGACAGGAACTGTCTCTAAGATTGGCTGACTAGGGCTTAAGAGGACATACTCCTGTGGGAGGATATGCCCCTTTCAGTTGTTTTGGGGTCCTTTTGACTTATGCCTTCTTTCTAGGTTGCCACTTGGAGAGACAGAAAGGAATCTTTCCTTTTTGTTCCCACCAAGAGCAACTGATATTGATTTGTGGTAGAACATGGAAAAACTTTGCTTTCTCAATCTAGAAAAGGAGTTTATGGATAGGGCTCTTAAACACCAGCTTCTGCGGGGAGGGGAAGAAGGGAGAGATCAAACATTTGTAAGTAGCTTTTACCAGAATCTGGTCTTCTAGCCAAAAGAAGTATTTCCTTGGCAGTACCAGCCTTCTCCAAGGAATGCTGACTCACAGATAACCCCATATTTAAGGGATCCTGAGGTTGAGAGTTGGTACATCAGACCTGCAGAAAGAGAAGGGAATCACTCCTGTAGTTGCTAAATAGCATCCTACCTGGGGAAATACCCAAAAGGCCCCCATATCTAAAGAAATAAAGTCATATCATGAATGAGACAAGAGATAAAGACTGTCATCCCCTGCTACTAAAATGAGTTATTCAAAGGATTTAGGCCCAGTGAGAAGGGGAATTGCTTATTCATTAGCAGCTATAAAGGTATTTTGCCAACTGGTGTTATTCTAAACCACAAGATGGTACTACAAGTCTTGAGCACTTACAAGTATAGGACTGTGGAAAAGACTCAATGGAGGGTTAATGGATTGGCCCAGTTTCAACCCCAAGTTGGGTTCCTTTCTGGGGGAAGTCTGTGAGCTGCTTGAGTGTTGTGTATGTTGGTTGTATCTATTTATGGACATATATTTTCTGTGAAGTGAAATAAAGACTGCCCTATTTCACATATGCATTTATAACCTTCAATTCTTATATGAAAACTAAGTAGCATATTGCCTATTTTGGGAAACAGTCTAGATGTGAGCTATACTTGAGCTACATTAGGAGATTTTTCTAGAGTGGCTACTGAAAGGAACAACAGACTAAAAAAATAAAATGAACCTTGGATCAGGTAATTGGGATCAGACAGAGCTTTTGGGGACTATAGATCTTGGATTACATTCTAACAGATTAATGTACATAGCTGATTTTGGAAATTATCCCACCTACTCCAGTAGGTATTAAAATTACAATTCTTGAATGTTAAATGAAGGAATGAATGAGTATGTAGACTCCCAAAATAACTACTTTGAAGGAAATAGCATTCATTTGAATAGGTTGGTTTTGATGTATTTGTTTTTTAAAAATCCATCATATTACTTTGTAGTTTATCTCATGTATTGTTCCCATTAGTGTACTCTAAGTAAGGTAGTAATTAAGGTAATGAGGATGAATAAATATAGAGCTGTTTACTAGGCACAAAACTTATTTTTCATCAAGGAAAAAGAACCATTAAACTTTCATGCTGGGAGATGAAAGTAATTTTTATCTTATTAGATGGGTGGTAAGAAATAAACAGGAAATTAAAATGATTACCACCTGGGTAACACTGGTGCTTTATAGGACCACGAGGACCTCAGGTGAATTGTTTATTTAATATAATCTGAATAAAAGAAGGAAACAAAATAAAGTACATTCCACTGGGAACTAGATTAAACTGACAGCTTTGAAAAATGATTTCAAATAGTCTTTCTGTGTTGTGTTACTCTGTTGAAATGTAACCAGATACAATGTTTCATTTAAAACGAAGCCTCCTATTTTATTTTCCCCTTTTCAAAAAAATAGATGTTCTAAAAAAGTTACTTAACAAAACATAGTGTGCATACACAAAAACTTCTGTTTGACAAGCTTCTTTTGAACATCCCTAGGAAAAAGAACCAGTTATTCTATACCAGAACATATAAAATTATTGGGATGCTGCCCAGATAGGAATAAGGATTATTTCCTATTTTTTTCTTTTACCTATTTAAACTGCTGGTATTCAGTGAAGAAATATAATACACACACATATATACATACTATATATACTATAGTATATGTATAGTATACAGGTATTGTATATATAGTATACAAGTATAGTACATGTAGTATACATGTATAGTATATGTGGTATATATAGTACTATAGGTATAGTATACATATATAGTATACTATACTATTGTATGTATATAGTATACCTGTATACTATAAACATACCATAGTATGTATATGTGTATATATGTTTGTACAGATAGATATAGATACCAAGAGAGAAGAGGCAGAGAAAAAGAAATAATTTCAGAGAGAGACAGGTGATTGATAGAGCCAACTTCAGAGTGTGGAAGGTGTGACCATGGAGGGAGGGAGAAAACCACTTAACCTTTCAGTGTACCAGACAGTTTTCAAAGACAAAACTGTAGAGAAGGTATGGGTATGCTTAGAGAAGGCTCCTCTCAGTGAGCTCCCTATATCAGTGAAATCACATAAGACACATGCACACACACACAGACCAACACACACCCCAACCTATTTGTGTGTATTTATTATACATGTATAGCATAGGACATATATATACATATGTAGCATATATATACATATATAGCATAGGACATATATATATCTATATATACAGAGTGACTCAAATATCTTTGTGAAAATTTTGAACTTATTTTTGAGATACTATGTAGATATATGTATTATATGTCTATATAAATACATATGTGTGTATATATGTATATAATTACATATGCATGCTACTATTTTCATAGCTGTTTTGAAAAGATGGTCTTACATTAATCTTTGCCCTTATTCAATACTTATTGGTTTGTTTTTTGAGTATGTAATTTGTACCATTTTTAGCAAAGTAATGGATTTTTATAAAATTTATCCTTAGTTTTCTTGCATATTAGTAATTTCCTTGTTTTCTTTCATATTATTAATGAAATAGTTTGAGTTGCAGAGTATTTTCATATACCATATCATTAATCTATAGCTTGAATGTCTAGTTTTTGCATTATATAGGCCACTGTTCTTCTTTCCATTGCTTACCATTTGGACATGTTACTTCTTGGTACCTCTAGAGGGAGAGGGGGATGGGTGTTATGGGAAAAGGAAGAAAAAAAAGAGAAATCATTACTCTTAAGTAAAAAAAAAAAAAAAAAAAGGAAGTCCCTAGCATGTAAAACTTGAAATGCAGGCTTGGCAGTGATCTGTGCTTCTGCCATCCACAGACCCTCTTAACTAAATACAGCAAGGCTCATTGCCAGAAAGTTGGCCACCTGGGGATGAATTTTTATGAGCTCCAGAGAGTTGCAGTCATAGTAACCAAGTTGTAGAAGAGCTGGGATCGGTCGAGTGAGTAGCCACAATGAAGGAATCATGGAACCTTGCAATTCTGGAGTACATACTGAGGTTACTTATAGTTTTCAAGATATAATCTGGGTGGATCAAAAAGTTTGTCAGTAGTTTTTGGGTGGTTTGTGGTTTTCCTCCAGACTCTCTGAGTGTGGTCCAACTTTACTCTGAGTGGCCAACAAATACCATTTTTCTTGGTGTATATACGGATGTCCCGTTCCATGTGTGATATGCTTATTTCACAGGGCTGTTAGGAGGAAAGTGTTTCAAAAAAACTTGAAGGACTGTACCAAATCATAGTTGATGTTATTCTAGCTCTCACTTTGCTATAGACTCCTAAAACCATGGAAAACTCAGGCTATGGAAGGAAGGAGAAAAAGAATCCAATTTCTATTTCTCTGCTTCTTGATTCTTTAGTAGAAATATTCATCAACTGGCAAATCTACGTATAGTTCCTGCTTAATATTCAGGCCCTTGGATGGGAAAGAGTCATGCGTAAAAATATTACACAAAAGAGGACTCTCTAACTTCATTGTGCAAGGACTGGAATGTGAGATAGGGACAGGATCTGTGAGTTCACTGGCCTATGCTGGAATTCCTTTACTAATGCAGGTCAGAACTTCCTTTGAAATATGTAGTCTTAGAGAATTGCATAGAACACTGAGAGGAGTTGGGACATGCCCAGGGTGGCATAAGCGGTATACATCAGAGGCAAGATTTGAACCCAGTTTTTCTTGGCTCCAAGATCAGCCCTCTATCCACTAAGCCATGCTGCAGTAGATACAATAAATCATTGCTATTGGCATTAGAATTGTCCAGGAATGTTTTTGTGACAAGCTTGGGAGAGTTTGTCAAAGAGAGAATTTGGAAAGGTAAACACTATCTCTACCATAATTCTGAAGCAAAAATTCTGACTCAATGCTCTTAAAAAATCAGGATGGTTTGTGTTTTGTTTTGTTTTGTTTTTTTTAATCTGCAAGTGAAAACCTTTCTTGGGCTTTGAATTTAGTCTACAATAAATCCACTTTCCAAATGAGGTGTTGGCCTTTGTTTGTCATAAGGGGCTTCTGTTATGTGGGACTTAAGGAATGCCACAGCTGGGGAAATGCCAGTTAATATGTTCAGACAGATGGATTCTGATGAGACAACTATTGACACCCTTTTACCAAATGTTTCACAATATTCCTATATAACAACTGGGCAAGGGCTTGAAAACCAATATGGATCTGCCTGTGGTGAGTTAAACAGCTAGCATCATTAGCATCATCGATAGGAGTACCTAAAGATTTTGTGATCTAATTCTCCCTTTTAGTCTGATATATCAGAGCTAAACTAATATATCAGAAAATCCCATCTCTAGACATGATGGCCTGTAGTTACAAAGCAAATAAATTTTACAATTCAGAACAGACTTCAGCAGAGTGATTTCAGCTGTTGTGAAGAAATGTACTTCAGCAATTTCTGACTGCCTGCCCACCCACCACCAACAAAACCTGCAATTCAAAGTAATCTTTAGCTACAGAAATAGCCCTACAGAGAATGGGTTATTTGCCTAGTGTTGCACAGCTAGTTTCTAAGGCAGGATTTTGAACTCAGTTCTTGACAACTACAAATCTGTGTTCTACCCACGACATCACCTACTTTCCCCAGTTATTTTTTTTTCTTTGTAGAGACTATGAAATAGAGTTAGTAGAAAATAAGGCTAGGATAGAGACCATATTGACTCGTAGAACAAGGTGATATTTCCTGATAAGAGCCTTTGTATGAATTCCCAGGGCCTTCCTTGTGATAGGGCACCTCTCCAGCCACATTTTTTGCACAGTTAATTTTTCTCCTAGACAAAAAGCTAATCTAATAAAGGCAGAAATTTCTTATGAAGACCAGGCAAGATGGATAAAGAGGTGATTGGAGGATGTCACAAAGAGTGAATTTAGGTGTTGTAGCTGCCACCTGTTTTGTAGTTGAAATGAAAAAGAATGGAGATTTAAAATTGATTTTCTTCCTCTGGTACAGATCTGCCTTGTGTCTCCATCTACTCTGGTTCTCAAAATTTCCTGGGAGATGAAGCAATTTCCGAGCGTCTCATAAATGTACAATACTTCTGCTTGTTCTCACTGACCTGGCAATCAATCAAAAGCCCAGTGCTGACTAGTGCCTTACTTAGGTTGAAATTCTTTCTAAAATAGGACAAATTCATTCAAATTGGGAGAAATCTGAGCTAATATTGCCCTCACCATAGCTGATGTCCTGGCAGTTTTTGTGAAGAACAGCTCATTCTTTTCACCTCTTTCTTGGCCAAGTTTTCAGTAAGGGAAAGAAACATCAACTTATGTCTGTGGCCATACAGGCCTTTCCAGATCATGTTTCTGAAAGGATGAATAGCATGCATTGCTGACTTTAAATCACATCTGCACGTACAACAGCTGCTAAATCGACTGCTTCATTGCCCCTTCCCCAAAAATCAGGCATTTGTTCAAGTTTTAGGAGACACAACATTTATATGTGCAGCTGTGTCTTTAAAAGTTGTAGCAGAGCATAATGCGCCTTCCATGTTTGTCTGATTCCTGTCTGTTTGTCTGGGAGCAAACTTTCAAGTTACTTCCAATCAAATACTGTACTTGTGCTGATTTAATTAATCTGTGAAACTGTGTAATGCATTAGAGTACATGCAAAAGCTGATGGTCTCCTTCAGCTACTTGGCCAAGAATTCATTGCAAGGCATTGTTGTGAAGAATCTAAAGCTTTGGCAGGAAGAACTGTTCACTTGTACATCATGAAAGAATGTAAACTACCCTTGTTGACTGATGCTCTCAGATTAACAAATATGTTATATAAATGACGATATCAGCTTTAGTAGTGAACTGTTACATACTAATGTACAAAGTACATTTTGAAATAAGAACCTCATCTGCATTCATAGATTTGCTCATTTGAACAACTTAATATAATTAAAGAAATGAGACATTTATTCGGCCTCAACTTCTTGAAGAACACTCATCTCGTGGAAAGGAAAGCAGTGCAAAAGAAATAGAAACGTCCTTTTCTTTTACTTATGGTCTAGGTGACAAAATAAATGATTTTTCTCTCAAGGTTCTCATAGCATCCACATTCCATTGGTCATGATAGGTACTTAATGTATATGCCTAAGCTTCCCTACTAGACGTATGCTCCTTAAAGGCAAGAACAACATATTACTCATCTTCACATGAACCCCAGTGCCTGACAAAATGATTTGAACATGAAAGGCACTTAATAGGCATCTGTTGAATGAATGATGATAGTGCAATGGAAAGTGCACTCAATCTGGAGTCAAAGGACCTGAGTTTTAATCCATGCTCTGCAGTTTACCGCCTGTATGAACTTGGGGAATTTATTTGATTTTTCTGGCATTTGCTCTCCTCATCTATCAATTGAGAGGACTGAGCACTAAGTTCCCATCTACCTCTAAATTCATGATCCTCTGAAATGTAACTAAGCCTAAAGGATTAACTTATCAATTAATTTAAATTAATCCTACATAAAGGAAGTCATTAAATGCTAAGACAATTCATGTGATTAATGTCAACATTAGTGTCAAGTGATACTAATCAGGTAATTAGAATCAGTTGAAGTCACTCAGTGAGCAGAAGCTTCCTAGACAAGATGAATTTTGATTTGAGTTATGCAGAAATTAAAGGACGTATATTAATGAAAAGAAGAGGAGAGGTTTTGTATCCCCACATAGATCTCCCATTTACATCTTAAAATTTTAAAATACATCATTTCCTCAAAAACTGACTCCTGTTCCAAACTTCTTCATGCCTGTTGATGGCACCAATATCCTTCTAGTCACCAGGTTTACAAACAATCATGGCATCATTGTTGACTCCAAGGAGGCCCCTCCCTCAACCTCTGTCTGCCATATGTCAAGGATTCTACTTCCACATCTTTCATATCTGTCCCCTTCTTTCCTCCTTCCACACTACCTCCTTCCTAATTTAAGGCCTCATCACCTCTTACCTGGATAATTATAATAACCTCCTCATTGGTTTTCTTTTCTCCAGTGTCTCCTTTCTCCAATATTTTTCCCAGTTGCCAAAATGATATTCCTAAATCACAGATAATGACCATGGCACCTCATCCCTACTCAAAAAGCTTCAATTGATCACTATTGCCTATAGCAAAAGTTCTTAATTTGGCTTTTAATATGCATATATGTGTATATGTGTAGATAGATAGATGACTGCATTTCAATAAAACTGGTTTTCTTTGCTATCCTTTGTGTTTTATTTTATGTATTTAAATCATTATTCAAAGAAGAGGTTCATGTACTTCACCAGACTTCCAAAGGGGGTTCATAACACACACACACACACACACACACACACACACACACACACACACACACACACACACAGAATCCCTGGCCTACAGGATAAAATACAAGCTCTCTCATTTGATATTTAAAGCCTTCCATAATCTGGCTTCTACCTGCTCCTTTTTCAGCCACATTTTGTATATCTCCCTTTCACGTACTCTCTATCCTAGACAATCAGCCTTCTCTCTGTTCCTGGTAGGTGACATTACATCTTCTACCTTCATACCTTTGCATAAGTGGTCCCCTGTATCTGAAAATCTCTAGCTTCCTTCAAAACACTAATGAGGTGTTCTCCTTCATCAGACCCATTACCTATCTTACCTATCCCCTTAGCCATTCACACACTCCCTCCTGAAATCATGTTATATGGATTTGTATGTATCTTGCATTTCCCTGTGTAAATGTCATAGCCACACAATTGAATGGAAGCTCTTTGAGGATAGAAAATGTTTCATTTTTACTTTCATATCTCTAGGTCTTATCCCAGTGCCTTGCTCATATTAGGTGTTTAGTAAGTATTTGTTGAAAATTAAATGAATTTAAGTCTAGGAAATGGCATATACACAGGTATGGAAGCAGGAACAAGCATGTTTCTTAGACATTTATGTAGTGAATCATCCTATTTATTTTGGACTGGATCCATCATTGTTATATATAAGGAGAATACAAATTGAATGCTAAGATGACTGTGGACTCAAAAAGTTTACCATTATATCTTATATTGAGTTTCTGACAATTCACATATAATAAACACTTATTATCTACTGTATGTGTAGCACTGAACTGGGAGTGGGAGGAAGGGAAGACTGGGGAAGAAGAGAATAGTGCAAAGCTTAGATAAAACACAGTTCCTGCCCTAATAGAGTTTATAGTCTAGTAAAGGAATATGATATATGCAATAACAAAAATAATATGTGATTAACTCATAACATACATTATATTCTGGGTAGGGAGAAGAGGTATGGTACTGATGGCAGAGATTGTAGGGAATGTTTGGGGGAAGGAATATGTTATGTGGAGAGCACCGGTCTATTGAATGTAAAACTTGATGACTTTTGACTCAAATTGTTCATCATTATTATCACAAGCTCTGAAAGTCCTACCAAGCTGAGAAAACTTCTAAATATGGTCCTTTTTCCTTGTTAGGCTTGTTGTCTTAGGAACAGCCTAACTATGTTTGGGGTGGCTTATGACCCTATGATACTATAATCATCAGGTTGGTCTAAAGGTGATGAATTTTTTCACCAAAGCAACGCATAAAGTCTGCCAATGAAGGCGTAGAGGAATTGCTTTCTGTGTTGGAGGATGGAATATTCATATTGATGAAGATAAAGATTCTTCAGTTTTTGAAGGAGAAATAGAAAGCCATAGAATGACTTTAGGCAGAAGAGTAGGGGAAGACATCTGCCAGAAGTGTGAAAGATAGATTGCAGGGAGAGAGGGAAGGTTGGGAAAGAAGACCTGTTATGACAACGTGGGCCTATGCTAAGGTAGTAACAAGGAGAATCTAGAGGGCATAGATCAGGGATTCTTTCAGGGGGGTCAGTGAACCTAGACAGTGGAAAAAAAATTACGTCTTAATTTTTCTCAACCTCTAGCTGAAATTTAGCATTTCCTTCAGTTATAAGTGTAGGCAACAAACAGTTGGATTAGGCTTTACCAGACTACCAAAGGCTTCCCAAGGATTTCTGGGTAGAGATATCCAGTCAAATATAATATGCATAGGAAAACCTTTAAATGTACAAAAATTGGTCACAAATTGGACATGTTACCTGACTCTCCAGACAACCTAAAAACTGGAGATTGTGCTATGGAGGATATAAAAAGGGAAGGGGAAAAGAGGTTGGGCCTGTTCATAGAGCCATCATAATTGGCATCTTCACCAATAATATTATTTTGAAGAACATTATATTTTAAAATGTTAAGATGATGAAGAGTATTATACTTATAAAGCACTTTTGCACATACTCACTTATTTCTGACATGCTATCCTAAAACCTTATACTCTGAACCCTAAATCGGTTTGTAGCAGAAATGGAAGCTGTCAGCCAAATCCAGGACAGGCAGGACAGCGGGACTTACATTTTTAGCTGACGTCCTCAGTATTTATATAGATTACACCTGTGTGCCCCGCTGTGCTCTAAGTGGACATGCACCTATCTCTTAGTCTCCAATCTACTCGTGTTCTCTCAATGGTGGGAAGAAAGCAAGGGCCATGCAGGGGTGAAGAAAAACCAGCCATGAACTGTGCACTTTTTAATGTCTATTATTGGAGCTTAAAGTAATACGATTTTAATGCTGGAATCTTAGAGATTATGACACCATTTTACCGATATCACCCAAGAGGTAAAGTGATTAAAATCATACAGTGACAGATCAGGTGTCTTGCTTCCAAATCCAGCATTTTTCCCATGAACTTTTATAGTCTCCTTAGATATCAAGGGGAAATTTCTTTTCATGATTGTAAATATGATGACAGTTCCTATTTTTAAAGGACAGCATCCATTCTCAGGGAGTTAGTTTACTGGGTTAGTTTACAATATAACTGCGTGGTGACCACCTCCTTCTGTGACCCGTCCTGGTTGTCTTGGAGGTAGGAAGACCTGCTACAAGCAAAGACCTCCTCTCCTCTTCACCTCTCCCTGCAGCTGAATTTTACTTTATGCGGTTTTTTTCCCCCCAAGTATGACCTCTTTGAGAGCAGGAACTACCTCACCTTTTCTATTTATATCTCCAGTGATTATATATTAAGTGCTTAAGAAATGCTCATTCCCTCATGCATTCATCTACAACATCAATACATCAAATGACAAATATTTAACTCCTCTTCTTAGAGAATTTCCTGTGGCTTATCCAGGTGATGGGACTAGTCTCTGATCACATTGTTAGCATCAGAAGTGAGACTAGCCCAGCCTGACCCTAAGACCTGTATTTTAGCCACCATGCCCTCTCTCTTTACCCAAGGAGATAACTCAGCTTGTCTGAGCTTTTAAGAGCTTATCTACCTAAAAGACCTTTGTTTGATTCTATAGTTTTGAAGTTATTAATGTCTTAAGAACCTTCACAAAGATCTAAAACTTAATCTCATTTTAGTCATAAGATATATTCTGGAAATGGGTAGTATGTAAAGAAAATTTCAGTATGACTAATATTTTCTTATTGACTTCCATTAAAAATTGAGAAAAACAATTAAGGGGCCAATATGTATTTTTTTTAAAAAATATCACACTTTAAAATCCTAGTTCTAAGTTCAAGGAGCATGTTGTTTTGTTTTGGAAAATCTTTCCTTATCGTTTTTATCAATGAGAAAAATGACCCACCAATGAACAGATGAAAGAATGAAAAAGCATTTCAGGTAGTGTGCTAAGTACTAGGTATACAAATACCAGAAGTGATGATAACCCCTGATCTCAAAAAACTTACCTTCTAATAGGAGACATTATGTATAGGAAAAGCCATGACTAGGTAAGCAAGCTTTTGTTTGGAGAGTCACAAGGAGGTTGGTAGGTTATCTATAGGGAAGTCAATTGACACAGCTTTTTCTAAAAGTAATTGCATTATTGCTTTGATTATTGTATCCAAAGCAAAAGGTGGAAAGGGGTGACTAGAATACATCCATATTGGCAGGGCAGATGGCAAGATGGTCTTGGGATATGAAGCATAGTCTGGTCTGTAATGGGGCCCAGCTAGATGTAGCAGATCAGGCAAGTTTGCACACATTCAGTCTCAGCCCACAGGTGGGAATTCCAAAAGTATATTAATTTTTCCAGGGTCTGGGCTTAAGGATCCTGGAGCTCCAGTGAATAAATATCTTTACATACTCATTTAAAATGAACAAATGAAGATAGGTTACGCCAGTTTATTCCTGGTTCTTTGCCTGTTTTTGCTATTTCCTGGGACTTGAGTGTTGGAGTAGGTGCACTGCAAGCCCACTACACTTATCCCTGACTCTCTAGATACTTTCTTCAACAGTACTGAGCCTGTACAGCATTCCTAGATTTGCACTTTAAAAGAAGCATCTCTGTACCTTGAAATCTAACAATTCCTGTGGTTCCCTTAATAGTTAACTGCTAACCATAGTGCTGACAGCCTCCATAACTGAAGTGAAGGGAGGGGTCCTGAAGACGTTTTTATTAGGCTGAGGGCAGATGTTGAGTCTCCTAACGTGAATGGGGCCTAAAGGGAGCTTCTGTGCATAGCCCTGAGAGATCAGATATGCAAATTGCATCACAGCTGTGCTTTATTAAATTGTAAATCCTAACCTGCCTTGAATGAGGTTGACTTGTATTGGTAGCCTCTCAGACTGCTCTGGTGAGATCCCAGATAAGTGAAAGCAGTGTCATGAATTGAATGGTATGAAGTTCAGAGCTGAGTGTCTGCCAGATGTTTTCATGTGCTAAATACCATTTCTCTAGCTTTTACTTTATAACTGCATTAGGCCAGGCAGACATCCAAAGTGGGCTGTGTTCTAGTCAGATGAGGGTATTTTTAGCCTACTTGATTGAAGATGAACATATGTCTGTTTCTTGATGGAATCAAAAGATTGTCTTGTGTTGTCTCATCCCAGGAATGTGGGAGATTTCACATGGTCCAACAGGAGATTGTGCCAAGTCTTCCTACTGTCAGCAAAAGGTTAGACTCTGTGGCAGATTTTTTTAAATAAATCATCACAGTGTCTCCTTTACCTCAGCTATCTTTCATCTATAACCTGAATATTTAATCAGACATTTATTGAATATCCGAGTATGCTGAATCTGTGCTGGATGCTGGAAGGAAATGGGTAAGGGACAAATTGCCCAAAACTAGATGAGAGAGGACTTTAGAGGATTGAGAATGGTAGATGGAATGTTTGGAAATTGGAGGAGAGATGTGTTGGCCAGGGCCCCAGCCACTGGGCAAAATCCCTGGACTTGCTTGTCTGAGCAGGCAAATCTTTGGGGCAGTTCCAAAATCTGTGGTATGAGGGGAGCAGTAGTCATTATTTAGAAGCTCCCTTGCACACATCTATTTTCCAGTTGATTGTTACAGAACTTTGGTAGATACTGGTTCAAGGAAGTTGGAGACTGAATCATAATATTAGAGCTATAAAGCTAGAAGGTAGACTGTATAGTTCAACCTCCTTAATTTTTAGATTGTTAAAAAATACACAGCCTAGGATGGTTAAGTGATTTGCCCAAGGTCACACAGATAGGGAAGGCTGGATTTAATCCCAGGTTCTCTGAATCCAGAGCCAATGCTTTTTTTATCAGGGGTATCAGCTGAAAGTGAGGCAAGTTAGGGTCCAGAACTGGTTAGGGAGAAGGAAAGTAAGGGGTTCAAAGTGGAGTCACTCCTCACTGATGTGAATGATCAAGACATGGGGCAGAAGAAGCAAAGAGAAGTATGGTCAGCAGCTTAGGTTGGGATTAAGGAAGCCAGAGTGTAGGAAGATAAAAGAATACAGTGTTCCAAACAATTCATTCTCTCTCTCTCTCTCTCTCTCTCTCTCTCTCTCTCTCTCTCTCTCTCTCTCTCTCTGTCTGTCTGTCTCACTCTGTCTCTGTCTCTTTCTGTCTCTGTTTTTCTCTGTCTCTCTCTTTTTGTCTCTCTGTCTCTGTCTGTCTCACTCTCTGTCTCTATCTCTGTTTCTGTCTCTGTCTCTCTGTCTCTCTCACTCTCTGTCTCTGTCGGTCTGCCTGTCTGTCTCTCTCTCTTTTCCTCCCTCTCCCCATGAGTGGTATTTGGTCAGTGGTCAGTGCTGGGAGGGGAATGATGAGTCTTTTCTCAATGTTGGAGGGGGAGGGGGAAAGGACTGTTGCTATTCCTAGCATTCTTGGCCTATTTTCTGTATGTGCCAGTTGGTTGATATTAATGGTTGTGGAGATGGCAGGCCCCTTCTCCACAAGTTGCTTTCCCCATGATGGGACCAGACTACAAGCAGAACTGATGCTCTGGGACACTCCATTTCCCAGGGCTCTTGGTCCCAAACAGTCTCCACCTCAGCATTTATTAAGCAGTGATTATCTGCAAGATACTCTGCTAGGTACTGGGGATGTGAGGACAAAGGTAAGAGTCTCTGCCTTGAAACCTTACATTCTACTTGGGAGAAGCAGCATGCTCAGAGAACAATATATACAAACTACATGGGTGATGTCAGGAGATCTGGATTCAAAGGCTGCCTATACTACTTGCTACCTGTGTGATTTGGGGCCTCAGTCTCCTCATCTGCAAAATAAAGGAGTTGGATTAGATGACCTCGAAGATCCCTTCCAGCTCTAAATCTTTGAACCTCTAGGTAGGGCATTTTAGCTGGAACACAATATTTGAAGAAGAGTAATATGAAAACAACTTGGAAAGAAAGGCTAGAGCCCCACAGGATCTGGGCCATTAATTGCCTTCTCTGAGGTCTTTATAATATCCTTCTCCCTTATTCTCTCAAAAAACCCTCTCAAAGGAGAGATTTTCAGGTCAGGTTGGTGACAATAGCTCACCAAGATGGAAGTGTAGATGGTCTCTTCTCTTCCTATGAGCAAAGCATGTCTTCTAAGGCCACTTGAACCCTAAGTAAAAGTTTATCTCAGCATCCCCTGCTAGTATTTATTCATTGGTCAGATTTTTCATGCTTCATATGTTTAATGGCTTTTATTTCCCATCTTAGCAGCTTTTTATCCAGAATTCCATCTGCTTGAGATCTGATTAGCCCTCTGTCAAGCTTGCCAGTCTGAGGTCATGCTGCTCCTTCCCCTTGTCTGTTTGTTCTCTGCAAGTTCTTCTGCTAGTGTGACTGGCAGAGCCATAGGCTGCCTGCCCCAAGGACTGCTTCAACCATCCCTCTCTACTTCACATCGCCAATAGCTCCTCTCTATCTGATAGGCCATTACTACTCCATCATTACTGCTCTCTTCCAGACAGTCACTTAACTACAGTGACATATCTCTAAATTTCGATAGCTTATCCAGAAAGGGTTCACCTGACAACCAGACTTTTTACAGAATAATTCCCTAATGCTATCAAGTGCACCCAATTCTTTCAGTTCTCTCATAGGATCATAGACTTATAGCTTAGAGACATCAAGTCAAAAAACCCCTTTATTTTCCAGATGAGTAAAAAGAGAGCTTGTCACTCCCCTGGGATCTGAAAGCTAATAATAATAGCTAACAGTTATATAGTGCTTACTACATGCCAGTCACTGTATTAAACAGTTTTCAATTCATATCTCATTTGAGTTATTATTATATTTGTGATGTTGGCAAGCAGCTTAAATGAACATATATCTCTCTGTTTTATTGTCTTGCTTTATCTTGATACCACAAAATAT
The DNA here is from genome assembly GCA_023548195.1 of Bettongia penicillata ogilbyi. NCBI lineage: Eukaryota > Metazoa > Chordata > Mammalia > Diprotodontia > Potoroidae > Bettongia > Bettongia penicillata. The sequence goes on from JAJHZJ010000061.1 coordinate 5,038,384, forward strand.
TGGCATGTGATACATGATGAAAATAATGCTGCTTTCTGTAAACTTCTCAATGACAACATTTTAAAACCATATACTTCTAAACCGGATTTTGGGGAAGCTTAGAGACATTTATTATTTTTTCCTCATGTACTTTTGGGGAAAAGTTAGGGAGCAAGACTGATCCATCTTGGCAATGAAGTCTACATGAAAAATCACAGGTTTAGTTTTGTATTTGTTATCATCTTGAGTCAGTAGTGACACTAGCCATAACACTTATTGTATTTTGGTAAGGTTCTTTGGGGGCAGAATTCTTGGACATAAATTTAGCCTTAGGAGTGGAAAAGATTATGATTTAATCTGGACAGTATTTTTGGTCTACTCATCTTTGCTCTTCTGAAATGAAGAGACATAAGCTGTTACAAAGTGAAATCTGTCTCAGAGTCTTGACTAGAAGTGCTACCAAGATTCACATACTGAGATCCCCTGACAAGGAAATTTCACCTTGACAGAATATCTTCCCCAGCTAGGTGGCACCTAGCACCTATGGTTGCCATTCAATGAGAAAGAAAAGAGAAAGTAGCAGTTTTACTCAGGAAATGTTGCTTATCTGAAATCAAGTTTCAATATAAGACTAAGATTTTATAAAATCAAATGGGGAAGAAATCTTAAACATACAGTAGAAATATTTGCTGATGTTAATTTAGTATATGCTGTTTTAGTGATAGTTTATTTAGATTTGTCTAATTAAACATGGATGTGTCAAGCAATGTTGTTAGCCCACTTTTCTCAAGTAAGACCTCAGTGATTTGTTTGACCAGGGAAGCTGTTGCTGCTGAGCCAGAGGGCTGCATGATCCTGAGGGGATAAGTCAAGAACCAAACAGTTTCTCCCCACCAAACATTTGTTAGAAATTGAAAATAACTCCTTTTCCCTCATCTCTTTTCTGTCAGATATTTGAGAATGATTTCTCCAGCAAAGAAGATATAATATGAATGATTTTACTTACCTGTGGGGTTGCTTCCTGCCAGGGAAGTCAGGATTTTGAGGCTGGGAGAGAAAGACACACACAATAGGTGTGCGGTATGCATAACAAATAGATACTGCAAAGGTTTTGCACAAGAATTTGTGCCCATGGAAAGAGGAAAGCTTTCTACTTTCAACCCAAACAGCACATTAACCATATTTTATGGCAGCGCATATTCATGTGGTTTATTAGACTTTTCTTTTTCTAAAATGGAACAGTATTTCTGATTTAACATTAAAGCCGATAGGAACAGACAGTTGGTGGGGTTTTATTAATCTTCTCCAGCTAGGCTACCTACAATGATGTAATTATAGCTCTTTATCAGCCTGTCCAGATGTATTGAATTGCAGAGTCCAGATAGAGCATGCTTCATTTACAGAGAAGTGGGGACAGAAAGAGCAAAATGCTCTATTGTAACCGTAAGAAAATAAAAGCAGATACCTTTTCCCTTTGACAATACAGTAGTGATAGACTTTCATGTAGTTTTCCATCTCTACTTCACACCCAAGAGAGAACAGTTAGTTCCCTTCTATTGGCTGATGGAAAATAGAGCCCCACAAATGCAGCCAGAGAGTGTTGGCACTATGCCCTCTGAGGTGTTAAGACAGGACATTGCCCTCTGTCTTCTACAAGTAGAGCCAAAAGAGAAAAAGTCTCTTGCAGCTTTAATTCCAGTCGGAACTGGACAGAGGCTTTGCCTCAGATAAAGACATCAAGGGAGGTGGGGAAGAGCTTTTTTATTTTCCTTGAGAAAGCTGGTCACCTCTCTGATCCACACCCTCACTGTCATGCTAGGCTGCTATCCCCAAGGGTTTTTCACCTGGGCCTGCGCTTTTCCACTCAGGAAGACTGTCTCCAATCTGTGGGTTTGTCTGGTAAACTGTGCCATGAATTTCTAGAATAACTCTGTGTATGTGTGTGTGTGTGTGTGTGTGTAGGGTGATGGGATGAGCAAGGAATAAGAAGAGAGAAGGGGATCAACTGTGCAGGTTGGCCATGTTGGCTTCTCTTTTCCCTGCCCCACCGGCAAGCTCAAGCCCAGTCCTCCCCAGGCCCCATACTCCTCTGTTTTCTCTTTCCACATTGCTGTCTATCTAGAACCTTCATCTGTTAATAACAAAAACCTGTCATCTTATGTTTCACATTCTTTTTCTCCTCTGACTTTCTCCCAAAGATTCATCTTTAGGTAACTTCTCTTTGGCTGGCTGCTCTTTCTGTCATCCCAAGACCAGAAGAAGAAGATGGAATATTCTTTTCTCCCTTCTATCACTTTTAAACCCTCCATCTGCCATTATCATTTAGCAACTCCTTTGAAGTTCAATCTATCCTATATAGATCCTAGTTGCTATCATCCATGGATCTCATCTTCAAAAGTTAAACACCTACTTCACATTCTCCTCTACCCTAATCTCTGACTCTTCCAACCACGGCCTCCAAGTTTCATAATTTCCTCAACTTGTATGACCTCTATCTCCTTTCTACTTCTGATATGCCCAGGAGTGGTCATAAATACATTAAACTTCTCATGTTCAAGTTCACTCAAGTTAGTTGCCTCAGGTGTCACAATTCCTAGTTGTGGCTCTATTCTGAGCAGTCTCATGGCTTAGACATGAATCAAAGTATATTATGTGTGCCATATTTCCCTCTTCTACATTCCCTTGCCCTGGTGAATAGGGACCAAGGAGTCAGCAATAGGATGGGCAATATCTTTGCAGCTATGTGTTCCTTAACTGTATGTACCCTGATAGGATTATGTGCTCTGGCATGAACATCCACAAACAGCTCCTCCACCAAAATGCAAGGAGTGATTTTACCATACTGACTATACAGTTATCCTCATTTACCTAGGATGGTGCCTCTTCTGCATAAGGAGGAGAACCTGATCTGAATAACTAAGACTGATAGAGTCATGAATAGGAATTTCTACACCTATGACAAGCATCATGAAGCATACCTTCAGCTGAACAGGAGTGGACAGGAAAAGAGACCCCAAGCAACTGACTGCTTCTGGGGTACAGGAGGAGAAGAGAGAGAGGTTATCCTGGTCTGCCATCTGATAGCTTATGATTTTAACTAAGTATTCTCGCTAACTAAGCTGCTGAAGGACTTCAGGTGTTGTTGACATCCTCTAAATTTAACACCCTGATGCAAAGGTAAGATCACCCTACCCTAGGTATGCTTCCATAAGCTGCCCATGTTATTCAGTCTGTTGACCCTATGCAATCTAGTGCTACATAGAGGATATGAGTAACTAATTTCAGATAGATCATCTATGGATGCTTATGTGCTTCAGTGGAATCTTCTTACTACATGAAGCACTTTCACAAATACATTAAAATAAAAAAGGACTGGATGAAGCTGTAAGAGGTCATTTATTTCAGAATCACTGTCTTGGCTCTTATTTATACAAAGTAGAATGTCTCTTAAATTTTTTTTCAAATGTTTAAGAATTATCATGTCTCTTACCAGTTTCCTTTTTTGTTAATGCAAACAAACAGCAATCCCAAATCTTAAGTGAACTCTAGTAGGGAAATGAAACCTGGATAAGAATATTGAAATCCCAAATAGATCTGGCTTAAATTTGTATCATCTGTGTACTTGTATTTCAAGATCACCATCCTCCCTCTTTTGCTAGTGGATAAACAGATAAATAAAAGTGCTTCCTTGATAACACTGGAAAGAACAGAATTCTGGATTTAATGCAAATGCTGAACAGTACAAGAATATACCAGTCCCAGAAGAAGTGTACTACCAAAATGGAGAAGGGATTTTTGTGCATGTACACTGCAGTGTGTAAGAACTCAGATGGGCATACGCCAATTAAGTTAAAAAGTTGTTCATTAGCATGTCATTCTCTAGATGAAAAGCAATCTTGAGCAAGACATTCAGGTTTAAGTGAAACAACTTTTATGTAAATCTAGTCCAGATGGCAATTAAATTAAGGCCAAAGCCTTTTGGAGGAAGAGAAGAGGTTTTTTTGTTTTGTTTTGTTTTTACCTCTGCATTTCTGTTTTCTTCAAATCCAGACATATTGTGGGTATAAATAAAAAACCTTTAGTAAAAACAAAAGGAAGCAGGAGAAGTAAGATCATTGTCCCTGATCTTGATGAAGAGCCAGTAGCTCTGAAGACTGGGAGCCCCTTCCTGGGTTTGAGTTTTCTCATTTGTAAAATGTGAGGGAGTGTTGGACTCGATGGCCTCTGAGGTTGTTTAATGAGGTTAGCTCATTCTGTGATTCTAATTATAGAAAAGTATTTATTGGGGACCTGTTAGCTCTGTACTATGTAAGAGATGGATGCCAAATTATAAATATGAGTTGCTCCTAATCTACCAAAGGAGTCTCTCAGTAAGGAGGCAAAATTAACTTACTAGAAATAATTAGAGAACAATTAAATGTAGTAGGAGTTCGAAGAAGGAAAGGATCAGTATTTACTGAGTGCCTGTTATTTGCCAGGCACCATGCTAAGCACTTTACAAATATTGTCTCATTTTAGAGCTGGAAGTGTCCTTAAAGGTCACCTCTAACTGTTCTTAGAGATCATCAGCACCTTCTTTGAGGAAACATAGGTCCAAAGTAGTTCAATGACTTGGCCAAGGTCGTCGAATTCCCCGTGGAGCATGATTTTTAGTCCTGTACCTTTTTCCATCACAGGGTTCTCCCTCCATCTTGAAAACATCCAGCTTATTATGTCATCTATATTGGCTAAATGTGCTGGTCCGTCAGCACATCCAACACTACTCTGGAAGAAAAGCCAGGCATTTTCATTAAATTCAAATTGCTTATTTGATGTCAGAATCCTGTTTACTGGGGTTTGCTTACATGAGAACTACAAAACTGGACCTTTGAGAATGCCCTTCTTGGTAGGGAACAAAGTAGCTCTTAAAGGCCTGGAACAATTAACTCCTCTTTTATAAGAAGACATCAGTTGGTACAGTTGCTGATGTTAAAACTTGGAAGAAGTTCTTAGCATATTATTGTTGGGACAGATGATCAGGCACCATATGGGAGGAAATGGGTATTCTCCTGAGATAGGCTATACTTTTGCCAAGACATTTTATTGAAAATTTTGAAAAAATAAACAGGTCATTAATTGGGTCCAGATTTAGCTCCACCAAGTAGTGCAAAGACACAACTTGCCAGATGCTTTCCTACATTTTTTTTCCTCAAACAGCAAACTATTTATGTTTTCGTTTAGTGACATAATGGCTTTAACGTAGTCCATTGTCTCAATTATTTTTCACCATCCGCTGTCTGTGTATCACTTATATATACAGGAAAATTTCAGTTAAAAGAAATAATCAAAGGAAGAAATAAACAGCAGCTAACTGGGCAGCAACCCAAGGCCTCGAACTGTGTAGCAAGTCTGAAAGTTTCTTCTAACTGCAGTGGGCACAGCTGGGGAAGGAAATGAGCCTGAAAATCCATAATTAATTCTTCCTCCAAAGACAATCAGCAGGGTGGGTTTGACCGCTTTGCCTGAAGTTTGGGCCCCTCCAAAGCTTCTGTCCTGAGCATTCTTATACAAGCCCTTTATATGAAAACAAAAATGGTAATTAAGGGGAAAAAAAGAATGGAATCTTGCCTAGAGAGGATTATAAGAAAGAATTCACTCAGCAAAATTTCTTCACAAAAAAATACAGTTTCTCCTCTAAAAGGTATGTATGTACCTTTGAAAGGAGCTATGCATGACGACCACAGAAAAGTATGCGTCTGTGACCAAGAAGGTGAAGGTTTTTAAAAGTGTTTTGTTCCTCCCAGGGGTGGAAATGAAAAAAAGGTGTGAAAGTAGTGAAAGGACAGGTTTACATAGAGCTAAGAGCCTGCGAGCTGGCAAGTTTGCAGGACCTTGCAGGCAACAGAGTCTACACAAAATAACCTAAGTCACAGATAGCAGACAGCAGGTAGACATGCCAACCCAGAGTACGTCATGAGGGAGGACTTAATTTATGATAGCAAATCCAAAGCAGAGAACAGGGCCCCACTCCTGGAAAATTGTAGAATTTCGGACCTACTTTCCTGCTTTTTTAGAAACCATAAAAAAGTTTGAGGGAAAGTATGTTTGCAATAAAAAGCAAACAAATGCTTAAGTATTAGCTAAAACAACACACCAAACTCAAATAATTGATGTTTGCTTAAACACACAGACATAGACACAGACATGCTGACATTTGAATAATATGGAAAAAGAAAATGCATTGAAAGTCAACAATCCTCCTGTCCTAAACTGCTTGCTGCTGTCTTTGTGGGAATTTGGGCTGGAATCCCAATTAGAGTTCTCTCCCGTTACTTTGTCCTGTGCTCTTGCTATGTGACCTCAGTTTCTCTTCTCAGACCCTGCTCTGAGCCTCAGTTTCTCATCTGTAAAATGGGTATGGCAATCAAGTCTACACTTCTCAGGGTTGTTGTGATGTTCAGATGACATCATATTTATCTAAACCCTTTATCAGCACAATAATGGTTCATCATAATAATGATAATGGTTCAAAAGCAAGGAAATACCATTTACCAGAGAAAGAAAGACTAGGAAAGATCTCCTAAACATCCTTTGTTTCCGGTAAATCAAACACCCTACCTAATTTTATTTTATGGACATTATCCAGGAGTTGATCTTTAGCCAAGAAATGCTTGATTTATCAATGCCCTTTGTAGTAAAAGATTGCCATTTTAATACTTAAATGGATCAAGAATCTCTCCAGTGGTACAGATCCATACCTTTTCATTCTCTGGGAGTTTTGCCCATGTTCTCCCAAAGAATTTCTTTGAAGGATATACCCAAAGTAAAGGAGACCTGACTCTGGCTGCTCACCTTTCCTGTCTCTTACTACATGACCTACCTGATGCCTTTTCCAGGGATACATTTTTTCCTTTAAAGATGACCTTCCATGTCTGTTTGTTATTTCCCAGACCCATTCCCCACCACCATTCCTGTGCCCAGGCTGTTCTTAAAGCCTGGAATGTACTGCCTTCTTAACTCTGCCTCTTAGAATATCAAACTTCTATTTAAGCTCAGCTCAAATGTCACCTATGCTATTTAGGTCTATTCCACTCTGCTCCCAAGTTGCTGATGCCCACCCCTACTCTTTATACATTTAATATTTATTTACTATATACATATAACTCCCACAAATATATAAACTTCTTGAGGTAGAAGTACATTTAATTTTTGTCCCCAGTATCCCCAGTGCATTGTACAGGGCCTGACATGTAATTGCTTCATAAATGCTTGGTGAATGCATGAATGATCTATGATTTCCTCTCTACCCACACAACAGATCGTAATCCCTTTACCCCTTGGCAGATAAGTCCTTGGAGAAGGAAATGACAAACCACTCCACTATCTTTGCCAAGAAAATCCCAACATGGGATCATGAAGAGTCAGATATGACCGAAATGAGAGAACAACCCCAACAAAGATAAGTCCTAGGGAATGGCCTGAGATATACAGAAATTCAGTGACATTCTGGGGGTCATGTAACTAGTAACAGAGTGGGGACCGGAGTCTCAGTCTTCCCAACTCCAAGTCCAGCTCTCAGTCCATTACGGCTTGAAACCTTCCATCTTCCTTCTACTATCAAGTCTAAATCTATAATTTCCACCCATTGTTCCTAATTCTGTCCTCTGGACCAACGTGGAACATGTCTTAATCCTTCCTCATAAAAGCTTCAAATACTGGAAGCCAGTTATCATGCCAACCCTAATTCTTCCACTGTTGAATCTAAATATCTCTAGTTTCTCCAAAAAAGCAGATTGAGCTTTATAGTAAGTAAAATATACGTTTAGTTAAATTAAAATAAAATGAAATTGTAACTGAAATTGCCAGGAAATAGAATTGAATCCTTCTTGGTAAGGATCACTCAGTACCCAGAACTTTGACAATTCAATTTAACAAACATTCAGTAAGTGCTATATGATTCAACTATTCTGAATAGAAAAGTCAAAGAGGCAGTGTGGTACAGTGGAAAGAGAGCTGATTTTGGAGTACTAAATTTAGGGTCATGAGATCTGAGTTCAAACTCCAGTTGTGTAATTTACTTTACTGTCTCTGTGACCTTATGTTAGTCATATAATATTTCTGGGCCTCAGTTTCCTCATCTGTAAAATGAGATAGTTAGACTAGAACACCTCAAAGTTCCTTTCCAGTTGATGGCATATAGTTCTATGAGTAGAACAAAAATAATCATCCTTTGTAATAAAGTAAGATTTAGAAATGGAATGCAAGAGTGATTTATTGGCAAAATGATGAATAAAATAAATCTTATCAAGTAGAGAAAATATAAAAACTATTATAATATCATTGGCTATAACATTCATTTATGTCAAATATGAGAAAAGAAAATAGAGTAATATAAAATGTAGGAAAATCTGTGATATGATAAAAAGGCTTATATTAGAGAACATGAACTGATATTTCAGTGGAGCAATTCTAGATGCATTCCTATTAAAAATCAATGTTAAATAGGGATTTTCATTCTCCTTATTCCTATCAACTTAATTGTAAAAGTCTTGACAATAGTAATGCATGAAAATTAAATATGAAAAGAATAAGTATTAACAGTGAATAAGTTATATAGTATTTCTATTTGCAGACAACATGATTGTATATGTAGAAATAGCAAGATGATTAGCAAAAAATGTTAATGGAAGTAATAAAATGCATTCATGAAATGGTGGAATACAAAATAAACCCATAAGTCATCACATTTCTACATATCAACATTAAGAAACAAGGAAAATTGATATTGAATAGGACTAACCTTTACAATAAAGACAGACATATCAGATATTTGGGTATTAAGACATCAAGGCTTACAAGCAGCCTCTATGCACATTCAGCTCAAAATAACTATGACAAAAATTGAAGAAGAATTGAAGGAATGGAGGGATTTCTCCTGCTCTTGAGAAAATCATGGTACAAACATTATCATTTCCCATACTAATTTATAGATTTCATCTAAAATTCCAATTTATTCTTTCATAGATTTGGATAAAATTATACCACAGTTCACATGGAAAAAATAGAAGGGCAAGAACATCAAGAAAAATTTTTACAAAGAAAAACAGCAAAGGGAGACTAGCACTACCCAATGTCCAACTCAACCATAAAAACTGTCAGTCTTGAAAAAAAATGTAGAAATAGGTCAGTGGAACTGAAAAAAAACCCATATAAAGTTCCATGTAAGTAAAAGGCTAGCATTTTGTAAACCTACACCTTAAAAACAACAGCAGATAGAAAATCAATATTTGATAGAAACTGCTGAGCAAACTATATAGCTATGATTTGGGTTCATCCTGCACCCTATATACTGTAATAAGCTCTAATTAGGTCAGCTATTTAAATATTTTTAAATGTGAGAAAAGCAAATAATATATTCACCTCAACTATGGAGAGGAGGAATATTTTGGTAAGTCATAAAAAGGAAACTGTTCTGTTCCATGTTTTAGTATTAAATCAGGAACTGGCAGAATTCATATAGCTTGCATTTACTTGTTGGCATATATTTCCCTCCCCTCACCAAAGGAATTGTAAATTCCTTGAGGTTGGGACTGTCTCGCTTTGTCTTTGTGGGTGGCAAAGTGCCTGTCACATAGTACTTTTTTAATAAATGATAAATGAATGAAAGAAATTTGAATTTGATCTTTGAGGAAGTAGGGAGCCATTGAGTTTTCTTGTGTTGGAGGGTGATATACTCAGTTTGATACCTGTTTGGAAGATGAATTGAAAAGGAACACACTGAAAGCAGGGAGACCAGTTAAGAAGCCTTTGCAATAATCCAGGTGAAGGATATTAAGGGCCTTAACTAGTATGGCGGTTGTGTAAGTGGAGAGAAGGGGGATACATATGAGAGATGATATGGAGGGCAACTTGACTAGACGTGATAATAGATGGTGTCAGGGCGGGGGAGGGGAGGGAGAGAAAGGAAGAGTGAAAAATCCAGACCAATTGAGATTGTGAACATTTGCAGAATTTACTAGTATGGTAATTCCCTTGACAGAAATAGGGACATTAGGAATAGTGGTTACTTTTGGGCAAAGAGAATGCGTTTTATTTTGAATATTATGAGTTTGGGATATCTATGGCATGTCCAGGAGATGTTTAGCAGCTAACTGGAATGGAGCTCAGGAGAGAGAGGAGAGCTGGACATGTAAATCTGAGAGTCATACACTTAGAGATGATCATTGAACTCACAGAACAATGACAAAGAAAAGAGAATAGAGAAGAGAATCCAAAATGCCATTGACCTGATTAAATAGCCCCAGAAGACAGGACATTTAAATAATTAGGTCCCATTTTTCTCATGCTTTTTCCTTAGTTCTGCTCACCATCCTCTTTACCTTGACATTGGAAGAGTAAGAGTGAATATGGGTTCAAATACAAACTCACTATTTAATGCCAGTGTGATCTTTGGAAATTCCCTTCTGTGGGCCTCAGTTTCTTTGTGTGTAAAAATGAAGGGATTGGACTAGATCATCTCTAACATCCCTTTTGTCTTTAAAATTTATGCTCCTATCATCTCTAAGCTCTAAAATTCTATGTCTTTATGATTCTTTGTTGGTTACTGAAAATCAGATAAGTCTGAACCTTTTGGAGTTATCCAACATTTTTATGAAATAATAAAAGTAATCATTGCCAAAGATCTGAACTTGTTGAAATGTAACACAGGTTGAAATATATTTAAATACTTGTTGACAAACTGAAGCACATGTGTTAACTATTTTTTTTTTAATATATAGTTCACAGATACCTAAGACAGGGAAGTTAGATAATTCTTTGATTCATGGATAGGGGAGGGGAAGAGAAGAAAAATTCTTATCTTTTTGCCTGGGGGCAAAATCAAATGTTACTTTGTTAAGCCAAATGATTTTTAGTGCTTGGAATGTTGATAAATGTACCTTTTCAAGATTAAAAGAAGGGACTTAGGAATTTAATTAAGTGCAATTAAGGCTTAGAATTTGCATGCATTCCTAACAGGTTTTTTAACCTATTTTTATACCAAATAATATACTTTAGACATTTTTTGAGGGCTAAAGACTTGAATTAATAAGATTTTTTAAAAGAGAACTGTGTTGGCTAATGAAGACTCACATAAAAGTAATGTTCTTTTCTAAATAGAGGCAAATAAACTTCAGTGTCTGAAATATTTTATAGATGTTCCATTGAGTAGTGGAACAAATACTGTGATTGGAGTCAGATGACTTGGCTTTCAGTTTCAACTCCTTCTTCCTACATTATTTAGCTTCTTTGACCTGAGTTTCTGAATCTACAAAGTGAATATAATAATACTTGTACTACATACTTCGTAGGGTTGATATGAGATGTTGTATGTAAAATGTTTTCTAACCATAAAACTACATAGTTGTCAGATAATAATTGCTCATAGCAGTAGAAACTATAATAGCAGTGTTAAAGGCTAGGCCCTTGAAGCCACTAAGAACTCGTCTTCCTAGTACTGACTCCTATTCCTGCTTACTCCCAGAACTCTTCCACTTGAGTCCAGGAGCTCTGTTGTACAGGATTTGTCCTTTTCTGTCTGGAAAACTTTTCCAAAACCTTAATATCATCCAGGATTGCTTCCTCTGTGCCCAAAATGCTTAGAATTCCTACCTTTTTCCAGAAACTACTCACTATTTCTCATAGCTGTCATCTGCTACCATGTTGGGGAAGGGAGGAAAGGGGAAGGGAAGAAGAAAGTGTTTATTAAGCACCTACTGTGTGCCAGGCCCTGTGCTAAGCACTCTATAAATATTGCTTCATTTGGCCCTGTGAGGTTCTATCATTGTCCCCATTTTACAGTTGGCAAAACTGAGGCAGAGATTAAGTGACTTGCCTGAGATCAGACAGCTAGTAAGTGACTAACGTCAGATCTTAGACTTGGTCATCTATCCACTGAGCCACCTAACTCCCCCTCCCATGGTTTTCTAGCCAGGCCAAGTAAATGAACAATCTACCCCTCTAGGGAACCGCATCTGAATCTTTATGTGTACATCTCCATTCTGGTTTCCTCCATCTTTGCTCACACCCTGGATTTTTCCTCTAACTTTTTTTACTTCCATCTCTTTTTCATGTCTCTCCCTGCTCATAGTTACTCAGAATACTCCAGAACTTCCCTTTATGCTGGTCTCCACCCTCTTCCCCAACTCTTACTTCCATCTCATTTGCCCAAGTGGCTCCTCATCTCATGTTTTCCCTTTTCCAAATTTGCACTGCCTGATGTAAATCCTGTGTCCAGGCATAAGACCCCATGGGAGTATGACATCCTGGAATTTTCTCCAATGAATATGAACTCCTTTGACCTGTCATTATGGGCCCTTGAAGCCATGCTGTAGAAGCCCCTGCCCACATCACAGCAATAAAACCTGAAATACTAGAGAAATCACATAACAAAGGGCAGTGTGGCAAGCTGGGAATAACACTCAAACTGGAAGTTGTTCAAGTTCTTACCGTAACAGCTCTTCTACTCCCTGAATGAATAATCTCTCTATGGAATTTATTTTTTGAACCTATAAAATAAGTGGGTTTGGAACTACATGATGTTTCAGGGCCCTTTAAAGTTCAAAATGCTAAGTAAGGTTTCAAGTGTGAGAGCTTGATAATCAGGAAGGAAGCAAGAATTGAATGAGCAACATGTTAAGCATCCTACCTCATAACTTCTGGCACTAAATGCACACAGTACTTCGTGGCTATTTTGGTTTAAAGGATGTCTTTCCTCAAATACCATCTGGTCTAGCAACTTAGCCTTGAGTTTCTCCACATTTAAAAGCAGTGTAGTTATGACTTGTATGAATTCCGAACCCTCTAACATGTCAGTACAACAATAACATTTCCACCATCATTCAAAAATCTCAGATAGACTGTGAGTTCCTTGAGGGCAGAGATTTTGTTCTTATTTGTCTTTCTTTGTATCCTCAGCATTTAGCACTGATCTTTTTTAGACAAACTGCCATCTAATTATATTTCCCTCATCTTATGCTTGTGAAATAAATTTCTTAACCCCAATTTGAGACTTCACATTTATCTTTGTTAATAATGTTTATTGCTAATAATAATGATAGCTTGCATTTTTCTTGCTCTTTAGTGCATGAGTTATATCCAGCTCTTTGGGACCTCATCTGGGGTTTCCTTGACAGAGATACTAGGCACATTTGTTTCTCTAGCTCATTTTATAGTTGAGGAAACTAAATCAAACAGAATTAAGTGACTTACCGAGGGTCACACAGCTAGTAAGTATCTGAGGCAGGATTTGAAGTTGGGTCTTCCTGATTCCAGGCCCAGCATTCTATCCACTGTGCCATCAGCTAATATATATATAGCATTTATTATGTGCTAGTAGTGTGCTAAAACATTTTATAAATGTTATTTATCCTACATTTTACAATGAAGGAAACTGAGGCAAACTGAGGTGAAGTGACTTGCCTAGGGTCACAGAGTAAGTAAGTGTCTGAGGCTGGATTTGATCACAAGGCTTTCTGGCTCTAGACTCAGTACTCTTTTATCTACTATGCCACCTAGCTGAACCCAAACTATAAATCTATTAAGTTTCTTCTTACTAAATTTAGTCCAATATTCTGATTTATCAGGACCTTTTTTGGAACCTGTATATTAGCTTCCAGTGTTAGCTATTCCTCCCAGATCTGAATCACTGGTCATAAGGTAATAAGGATGCTAGTTAGGCCTTCATCCAAGTCACTGCTAAAGGTGCTAAAGAGCACAGGGCCAAGCATAGATCTTTTGGGGATATTCCACTGATCTAGACCCCTAATAATCCTGTTTAAAAAAGAAATACAGTTAATCTGGTATGATCTTTTCTTGATGTAATGATATAGGTTCTTTAGGATTACTGCCTCCTTTTCTAAAGTTCTCATTTCTTTAATACACTTTTACTTCTCTGCAAAATGAGGATAAAAATTTCTGCCTGCCTATCTTATTATGTGACTAGAAATGAGATAATAGGTGGGAACGTATTTTGTAATACGTAACATGTTCTCTAAATGTAAGACCAAAACCTCCATGAGTAAATAGTATGATAGTATGATTTAGTAGCTGATAAAGCTAAGTTAATCTTGGGCTTTGTTGAGAGATACAGTTTTTAGGATTAAAGAGGTGATGGTCTGTTCTAGTCAGATCCTACTTGGAGTATTATTTTCAATTCTGGACACCATATTTTAGTTGAGGACTTAGAGAGCATAGAGTGGTGCTCACAGAATTGATGAAGAGCCTTAAGTCCATGTCATACGTTTTTGGTCATCCTTTGTGTGTGAAGAGGACCAGTGACATCATGGATGTTGTCTTGAATTGCATCAGGTTGTTGGTCTTCCTCTCTTTTCCTGAGTCATTGAAGTCCAGTGACAAGACAAAAGTCAGGATGACTGGTGATGGCCTGGGATGCAATGAATGACTTTGGAGCCTTTGATGTTCGACCAAGCTCTAAGCGCTCTACAGTGCCTGCTTCAGCATCCTTCATGGCCACTGGAACAAATTGTTGTCATCCCCCCTCTACTGGGAAGAAGTCTTCACATGCTTGGGGTAGATACTCCCCTAATTCAAAAACAGATCTGAGACCTGTTGGTTACCCTCAACCTGGTTTAGCCTGATACAGGTTTGCTGGTGTGTGGCTTCCATACATACTTTAACTTCTTGGAGCCACAGCCATGTCATAGGAAGATCACTTGCAAATATTGAAATCTTTATAATGGAGAAGAGAAGACTCAGAAGAACACTAGCTCTCTTTTTATTCTTGAAAGCCTATTATGTGTAGTAAAGTTTAGACTGCTCTCAGAGACCAAAACTAAGAGAAATGGGTAGAAGCTCCAGAGAGGTAGATTTAGGCTCCATGTAAGGAAAATCATTCCTAACAAAGCTTTGGAAAAGTACAGTGGGCTGCCTGGGGAAGTGGTGGGTTCCCTCATTCAGTCTTCAAACAAAAGCTGGATGACAAGTTATTGATGTATTATGGTGAATGTTGGAGGGGGCACAAAACTTTCAAAACATGGAAGAATTGAGGAGATGCATCTCAATAAATGCTAGTAGAGTGTTTCATGTTTTGGGGAATGCAGAAGAAACATATGAGACAGACTTTGTCCTCAAGCAGCTTGTGACTTCAGTGGGAAGAAAAATGCACAAAACAATGAAATGACAAAATAAGGCAGCATATAGCTTATTGTCAAAATGAGAACTTCAGATGGTAGTGCTTTTGGAGATCAAGATAGAGAGGATCCACAATATAGGCTGGAACCATTTTTGAAGGTTTCATGGAGAGACTGAGACTTGACCTGGACTCTTCTGGAGGGGTAGGGTTAGATAGGTTGAGAGAAAGAAGAAATATAACCTAGTGAAGGGAAAACAGCATCAGAGAGGACAGTGATCTTGTTGGAAGGTATGTAGAACTAAAGGGAAGTAGGACAATTTCCATCAGTCTCTTAATTTTTCTCCATCAAGTCTCCGATTTTCATGAATTGTGACTAGTGTTGTGGAAGTGGAAGAAAATTGAAAGGAATTATCTTACAATGAAAGTTTAGACAAAACAAGTTTGGAAATATGCTCCCTAAATACCTAAGATCTTTTCTCTAGCCAGCTAAATGCAGGTGGGTTGGGTCTGAATCTCATCAGCCTATGAGCTTTTCAAAACTGCCACCCTATCAGTAGTGATAGAGAAGCAAAGAACCCTTATCCCTGGCAAAGACCAGCAGTTCACAGTAGAAAGTATGCATACCAAGACTTGCCAAGTGTAATGACCACTGCTGGCTCTTAGTAATTCTTGTGGGAACAAATGATGATGCTAAACCTAAACCTAAAATGTAATGCTAAGGAACATACATATACACATATATGTACATATATATACACACATACATATACATGTACATATACACACATATACACATATATGCGTATATACACACATATACATATATATATACATACACATACACACCGAATCTCTGGGCAAGAAACTAAAAACATTAAAAAACACAAGTAATATTTTTGACAGTGCTGGCAAGGGAAAGTAGAGGCTTAAGGGAAGGGGAGAATAAAGAAAGATTTGAGAAGTAAAAAATGGTAGATGAGAATTAGATTTTGAGTTTTGAACTATAGTTTAAAATGTAGGGATGCTAGTTCTAGCCATAGATTATATTTACTTAAGCAGGGCTAATAATGAATATACTTGTCTGAATTTGGAATTATACTGAGAAAGGAGCTAAAATTCTGTAAATAAAATAACTAAAATGTCCACACCCTTTGATTCAGAGACCTCACTCTAGGTATATACTCCAAGGAGGCCAAAGATAGAGAGATCTCATATACACAGAAATGCATTTTGTAGTAGCTGAGAAATAGAAACAAAAGTAGGTGCCCATCTTTTGGGGAATGACAGATAAATCATGGTACATGAGTATAATATAATGTTAGTAAGTTCTAAGACAATGGAAATGAAGAATACAAAAAATCAACTGATTCAGTAAAGTGATACACGCAATGATTACCACAATAGAAAGAACAAAAACAAAGCCAAATACTATATAATTGTAATGATCAAAGTTGCACATGAAGAAGAAGGAAAAAAATATACGTCCCTTCTTTACAGAGCTGCAGATGTGTGGTGTGAAATAATGCATGTAATATCAGAGTTAGATGATAAGTTGATTAGTTTTCCTGAAATGCTTTTTTTTGTCTCTCAGTTCTTTCTTTTTTATTCTTTATTATAACTGATGGCTCTCTATGGAAGGAAGGGTGAAGGTATTTAGTGAAGGTATATTTGGAAATGAAGGTGATGTAAAAAAAAGATTCCAACAAAATTTATAATTAATTTTTAAAGGATTTATTAGCTTGAATAATCTTGAAAATATTATTGAAGGCTTTAAGCTAAAAATGGAAAGGGAAAGAGAAATCTGTCCACACATATCTGCCAAGCCAGATACCACAAGGAGTAGTAGTTACAAGATAGAAAAAATGAATACCATTAGAGGAAACAGTAACTCACAAAAGATAAAATCCAAGAAGAAAGTCAGCAATAAAATTCGAGGCCTTAGACATTTATAAACAAAAATACAAAGTGTCAGTAATAAACAAAATGATGGGAAAAGCAGAAGGTGGTTGGATGGCAAGGCTTTTTTGAAAGAGTTCAGGAGGTAATAGGAAACCATTGAAAGTTACTGAACTATGGAGGGACACTCAGATTTTTGTATTGAGGGGAAAATCTGGCAGTGAAGTGTAAGGTTCATCAGAGTGGAATAGGATTGAAAAATAATGAAGGAAGGAGACAATGAACATGCATAGAGAGGATGGATCCTAAAGGTATCAGGGAGATAGAACCCACAGATGTAGCCGTTCACTAAATGGGATTTTGAAGGATGAGGAGTCAAATATCATTGTTTCAAGCACAAATGACTGGAACAATGCTGGTGCCATTAAGAGAAATGGGGAAATCATGAGAAAGAAGAAATGGAGATGACTAGGAAGCGCTTGGAAATATCAGTTGGGAACTCAGGGGAAAAAGATGAAAAGCCTACAAAATACAGATCTTGGAGTCGTTAATGTGAAGGTAATAACTGAGGATGTGGGATTCGATGAGATTGCAAAACAGCGTATAGCAGAAGAAGAGAAGAGGAGAATAGAGTCTGGAGGTGATATTTACATAAAGGGGACAGGAGGAAAAGAGTAGAGCCCTAAAAGAAGACCGCGCAGCTAGGAGTCACATTGGATAGAGCGCTGGGCTTAGAATCAGAAAACTTATCTTCATGAGTTCAAATCTGGCCTCAGACACTTCCTAGCTGTGTGACCCCGTTTGCCTCAGTTTCTTTATCTGTAAAAATGAGCTGGAGAAGGAAATGGCAGACCACTGCAGTATTTCTGCCAAGAAAATCACAAATGGAGTCACAAAGAGTTGGACACAACTGAAACAACTGAACCACAGCAAGAAAAGAAGACTGGGAAAGAATGATTAAAGAGATGAGGAAAGAACATAAGAATGTAATGTTATTGAGAGCCACAGGTGAAGGGAACATCAAGACGGAAGGAGTGGTGGGGGCAGTCTGTGTTTTCATGTGCAGTAGAAATGGCAAGGAGGGTGAAGGCTGAGAAAAAAGTCATTATTAGTTGGCAATCAGGAAATCACTGGTGACTTTAGGGAAAGATCAACTTCTACACAGTGGTGGAGATAAAAATCACATTAGCAATGAATTTAAAAATGGAGAAAATAGAGACTGACAATGAAAGGTGACAGAGAGAAAGGAGTAAAAGGACCTTAAGACAGGGAGCTTACACTGGGGGACACCCAAGGATACTTGTGAACTGATAGGAAAGAGCTAGTAAAGAGGAAGCGGGTGAAAATGCATAAGGGAAAGAGAACATAAATGATGAAAGAAAGCTGGAGGATCTGGGAGAGGGTAATGAAAGCAGCCAGTATGAAGGGACTGTCTTTGACAGAAGGAGGACTTCCTCTGAGATGAGTGAGAAGCTATAGATAGCATTTTTGAGGTATGGGAGATGAGAGCTGATGAAGCAAAGTTTAGATGACCTTGATCTCAATCAAATAAGAGCTGGGGGTAGCTAAGGGTGAGGCTGAAGGGTTAAGGAGAATGAAAAAATTTTGGAATGACCAAGGAGGCCCTATGAAGGGCTGTCAGTTGAACAAAATAATTGCAGGCAGTGGGTCTGGAACAATGGCATACGATGAACTAAAAGAACTGGGCATGTTTTCTCTGGACAAGAGAAGATGAAATGTGGGGGAGGGTGACATGATTGCTGTCATGTGGAAGAATGATTAGACAGTTTGCATAACTACAGAGAAGAACTAGGACAAATGTTTGTAAGTTACAAGAAGAAACATTTTGGCTCAATGTAAGAAAACTTAAAAATCTGAACTGTTGAGAAGCTGAATGAATGTGCTGCATTTTACGTTCCTTTCTGAAAGTTTTCCCAGAGAGGCTGTAGAGGTCAGATTAATTAATCCCTGAGATCTCTTCAAACTTTAAAAATTCTTGTATTTTAAATATAGAGAGGCAGTGTAGCATAATGAATAGAGTTTCTGAAGGCCAAGTCTCCTCGTGGAGTGCAACCCTGAGCAAGACATTTAATACTTCAGTACCCCCAAGCAACTCTCTGAAACTATTTATTACAGGTGCTTTTTGATCATGGTTTGCAGATAGTCCCATAATTTTTAAATTGTCTCTCCTGGATCTATTTTCCAGGTCAGTTGTTTTTCCAATGAGATGTTTCACATTATCTTCTGTTTTTTCAATCTTTTGATTTAGTTTTCTAACTTCTTGGTTTATTTCATAATCATTAGCTTCCCTGAACTCTACTCTCTTCTTTAAAGAATTGTTGTGTTCAGTGAGCTTTTGAACCTTCTTTTGCATTTGGCTAATTCTGCTTTTTAAAGCCTCCTTCTCCTCATGGCTTTTTGGACCTCTTTTTCCAATTGAGTTAGCCTATTTTTAAAGGTGTTATTTTTCTCAGCATTTTTTTGATTCTCCTTTAGCAGGCTGCTGACTTGCTTTTCAAGCTCTTCCATGGCCTGAGTCCATTTCATATTCATTTTTGGAGGTACTGGAGGCAGAAGCCTTGACTTTCTCTGACAGTATGTCTTGCTCTTCCTCATCCAAAAAGATGGAAGGAGATGCCTGTTCACCCAGAAAGTAACCTTCTATGGTCTTATTTTTTTTCCCCCTTTTTTAGGCATTTTCCCAGTCAGTTACTTCTGAATCCTTTGTCAGAAGGAGGAGGGTCCTAGTGCTCCTCCTCACCCCAGGACAGTGCTCAGGGCTGAGATTCAGATCAGCTGCTCAATTCCTCCAGAGGCTTTAAGCTGAGCTGCTTGCTTCTGGGGCCGCAGTGGCCACCTGCTGCCATCTGCTGCTGTTGCCACCACCTCTGCCACCACCTGGGGCTAGTGCTGGGGGGACCCTGCTCCCCTCTCTCGCCTAACTGAGAAAGCCCTCCCACACTGACCTTTGAAGCTTTCTTAGGCACTTGTGGGTTGAGGGATCTGGGACCCTTCCTGCTGGGAATTCTGCCCTGGAGGCCTTTTCCTGTCCTATTCATCCCTGTGCCTCACAGCCAGGGCTGGGCTCTGCTCGGCTCAGTCCTGAGGGATAGACCTTTCCCGTCGGCTTTCCAGGTTACCTTTGGCTGGAAATCTCTTTCACTCTGTCGTTCTGTGGCTTCTGCTGCTCCAGATTTATTAAGTCATTTTTTACAGATATTTTGTGGGCTGTGAGGGAAGTGCTAGAGTATATGAGTCTTTCTATTCCACCATCTTGGCTCTGCCCCCTGGAATTCATCTTTAAATGAATAAGAAGTAGTTTGTATTAAAGAGATTGAAAGTAGACTAGAGTTAGCAGTTAAAAAAAAATCTTTGCAACATCAGTTTTTTAAGCTTACCACTTATATTGCCTATGAGGCAGAATTACTTTGGATTCCCTGTGATGTGTTTATAAAGTTGGAATGTATGCAAAAGAGAAGGATGAAATCACAAGGAGATATTCCTGGCTTCAGTAAGAGCACTCCATGCCTTTGGCCATGTATAAACTAGATTTTACTAGGCGTTAATCTGTGTTCATCCATCAAGAGACAAACTTGGAAATTTTAAACAAAAAACATTTTGTTTAAAGGTCACACAGCAATGTTGTTCTTTTAGTTGGAGCGTTTGGTGTGGCATTTGATTCCATGAATCAGTACAAGTAGACCAGGCCAGCTTTGAAAATGGGCAGAGGCTGAGGACAAGTAAGAAACTTAAATTAGGTTCATTCCACTCCATCCTGCCCTACCCCAAACTGCCACCACCATGAAAGAAGGGCCTTCTGCCCAATAGTCCTGATCTATATCTTGCCCCTGGACCCAAATGGCTTTGGAGGAGAAAGTGAGGCATCAAATGCTTGGTGACTTTGCACAGACCTCCCTCCCTTAATTCCAATTCATTTGCAAGTCATGATCTTCCTAATGTCATAGTCTTCTTTAAGAAAGAAGGACAAACAACCACAGTGAGAGAAATATAGACACAGTTTGTCCATCTGGACAGTTTGTACATGAATGAGGAGTGTCTCTCCTTCCAGATATCCTAATCTGTAACAAGCATTGCACCAATGGAGCAGTCATGATGAAGGCATGTGACCTGTTAATGATGGGCCCCTGTTACCTTTCTGTAGCCACTGAGAACTCATCTGCTAACATTTTCTTTTTATCTGTGCATGGATAATTTCTATCTATTTTTTAGAAGTACTCTTGTTGTTCAGTCACTTCAGTCATATCTGACTCTTTGTGACCCCGTTTGGAGCTTTCTTGGCAAAAATATTGAAGTGGTTTGCCATTTCCTTTTCCAGCAGATTAAGGTTAACAGAGGCCAAGTGATTTGCCCAGGGTCACACAACAAGTGTCTAAAACCAGATTTGAATTTAGGAAGAGGCATCTTCCTGACTGAAAGCTCAGGCACTCTATCCACTTCACTACCTGGCTACCATCTTAGAAGTAGAGTGACCACATTAAGAGCAGTGATGGTCCATAGCAGCATCTGTGTCTGTCAGAACAAACCTGATAAGCTGTGTGCAGTTCTAGGTACTATGTTTTATTAGGGACATTAACAAAAAATAATAAATGGTAACAGAGTACAGAGGAGAGCCAGGATGATGAAAGAGGGAGTAGAAGGCACTCGGTGCACAATGTAAATCAGATGTTGGACAGGTATTTATTTTCTACGCACAAAAGAAATACTCAAAGAAACAAAAAGTTGCACAGTGCCTTAAAACAAGATTCAACAACTTAACTTCTAACTACAATTCTACCCTCTTAGGCTAATACTTAAACCTCATAAGAACATGAAGTAGTTTTGAAGACACTGTAATAGTCGTTATATTACACTTCTGTACTACAGTGTCTACAAAAGACCAGCCAGAGGGGCCAGGAGTGGACCCTTCCTCTTTTTGATGATATCTTCTTCAAGTGTGCTGAGGACATTTCCAGGGCTCACCCCTTCCCCTCCTACCGCTGGGTCAGTCAGTTCTATACAAAAAGACTTAGAACTTCTAGACTTTTTGAACTCCATAAAGTCACCTACAAACCTAGATATATCCACCTCAGGATATTTATTCTCCTAAGGTCAGGGAGGGGAAGTTAGTAGCTTGGTGCATAGAATGCTGGGCCTGGAGTCAGGAAGACTCCTCTTACTGAGATCAAGTGTGGCATCATTCACTTATTAGCTGTGTGGCCCTGGGCAAGTCACTTGACCCTATTTGGCTCAGTTTCCTCATCTATAAAATGAGCCAGAAAAGTGGCAATCCATTCCAGTATCTTTGCCAAAAAAAAAAACAAACCCAAAAGGGGTCAAGAAGAGTTGGACACAAATCAATCAACGATAACAACACTTTTAACAAAGAACAAACACAAAAGAAACAGTTCACATCCAGCCTTGGGCTTGCCTAGACAGGACACATGTGCTCATGGCTGCATTGCTGCTGAGGTCACCCTGGCCTCCACCCCTTATGAGAAGCAGCTTGAGATATTCCTGGCCCAATCTGTAGAGAGCAGATAGGGAGCACTGAGCCCTTTTAAATATTCACTGAGTCATTTTTGCTTCTAGATCATTGGCTAATAGGGAGAGTCTTCATTATCCTCAGCATTAAGCCCTTCAGCACTGAATCACACATAGCCCAAAACAGAAGCCACTGCTCCCACACGTCTGTCTGGAAGCAGGTAAGGCAGACCTGCACATACTCTCAGACATGTCCCCTATAGGGCAATTCAGCCACTGTTACACAAAGAGCAATAGAAAAGAGGCTTGTGCATGAAATCGGGAACCTTTGTTAGGTTTTTAAAGAGTATGTTAAATTTAAGAAAATGGCTGTCCTGCTTGCCTGTGTCCCCTTCTGAACTTCCTGTTAATGTTTCATTGACACTTTTTTCTTTTCAGCACTAATCACCAACTCCCTCGTTGGCTATGTCTGAAGATGTATGCCACATTAACTCTGTCCCTGTAGTATATTACCTCTTTGTCAAGAGATGGTAGACTCACTTTACCACAGGGCTTCTGAAGTCATGATTGGTCACTGTGTCAGAGGCCTGAAATCTTTCAGCATTGTTTTCCCTTACATTTTTGTGGTCATCTCCCCAGGACACTTTTTAAGGAGCTCTGGCAAGTTCACAATCCAAAAGATCAGAAAGTCCAAAAGATCACAATCCAAAGGATATCTCAGTCTGAGGTCAGAAGGCTCCAGAGAAGGAGAGTATGTAGGCTACTTTCTCCACACCACCAGACAAAAGGAAACACGAGCCTTTAATAAATGCAGAGTTTTATATTGGGGATACAAAAAGGAAGTGAGATTTCAAGGAGTTACTAATCTGACATCTAAATAACAGACTCACCACTTAACAAAAATATATATGTCCTTGTAAAAAACTTAGAAAAGAATCCCATATATCTAAGCATTCTCATATAAAAATATAACATCAATTTTAAATTTCACAACAATAAAGAGTATACTCACGATAGGTCACTAGAATAATATACTAACTAGACAGCAGTACAACTCATCAGGTTCAAATATCATACCCTGGAACTTGTTCAATTACAAAAACTTTGGGGTGTTACCTGAGGCTTCAGATTTCCCACTTCCCTCTTGGTCCCCAGGGGAATGAGGCCAATATTGATCCACCATGTCTGGGCAGCTACTGTTGATAGACTGTACTTTAGCAAAATGGGACTTTAGGTTTCTTTCAACCAGGAGTATGAGAGTGCTTTTGTGTGTTTATTTGTTCTCACTCTGGCTCCATCGATAACTGCCAGGCTGCTGTGGAATATTATGTCATGTTGGTGCCCCAGTGTATTTGTGTGAACCCAAAGAATGTAGTATTTGTAATCTTGTGGCTTTCAGAGAAAAATATCAAGACCTTCAGTCTTATGTGGGAAGGACATACAGTGCTTTTCTTCATAATTTGACTCCTAGATACTGCAGTGCTTCTCAAGAAAGAATCAATACACATTCATTTTGAAAATACAGCTAAGATGGAAATGAAATAAAACATTCATACTGGCAATAAATACTCATTTGCTTTGAAATACAGGAGCCAGAATATGGCTACTATATGTTTTCTCCAGAATTCCCTCTACTATTCCTCCAATAAGTTCTCCAATTATCTCCTTAATCCCCCAAATTCAGAGGCAGCTAGACAGCTTAGTGCATAGAGTTTTAGGTCTGGAGTCAGGAAGACCTAAGTTCAAGTCTAGCCTCAGACGTTTACTAACTCTGTGACCTTGGACAAGTCTGTCTTCTTGAGTTTCCTCAATTTGAAAATGACATAATAATAGCACCTACCTCACAGGGTCATTTTAAGGACTGAATGGCATGTGTATAAAGAACTTATGATAACACATGGCATGTAGTAGGTTCTTAGTAAATGTTCATTCCCTTCCTTTCCTAAATTCTCCATGCTCCTTGCTCCTTTTGAATGCAGAAGTGATGGGAAGCAGATGCCTGTCTTAGTTTAGTGGTTATTGTGACAGGGTTAATCCTCGAATGCTAGAAGCCGAACTAGATGGCTGTATAGAAGCTGTCTAGTACAAGGGTTCTTAACCCAGATATCTCTGAATAGATTTCAGCAGGTTCAATTTTTAAAAAATATATTGATAACTTTTTCAATATAACTGATTTCCTTTGTGATCCTATGTATTTTATGAATTTAAAAGCATTTGTGAGCATTTTAAGAAAGTGTCCATAGGTTTCACCAGATTGCCAAAGGGGTTCCATGATAGAAAAAAATAGTAAAGAACCCCTGATGTAGTGTTAGCTCCTGATCAAAGAGAAATGACTCAATACCAACAAGAGTGATGACTACCTTTGCTGGTAATCATGTAGCTTTATCTCACTCCTGCACTGAGGCATGTTCTCCATTAGCAATCACAAATGTGCTCTTCCTCCATGCTTCCAGACGGTCGACAGTGATGGGATCTTTTCATAGCGATTTGGTGTTGTTCAGACGGTCTGAAGGAGAAAGGAAACTGAGGTAAATGGAGCTAAGTGACTTGCCTAGGGTCACATAGCTAGTCTGAGGCTGGATTTGAACTAAGAAGATGTCTTCCTGACTCCAGGCCTTCTCTGACACAGCCTAGGTGTGTGACCTTGGGCAAGTCAAATTTGTAAAGCATTATTGTTGTTTGTCCTTTGCTCTGGAAGAGGACCTTGGTGTCCTGCAGGTGATGCCATAATATGCAAGAGAATTGGATTTAAGTGAGAGAGGGCTATGCAAAATGACCAGCCCTTTCTCCTTCAGAGCTATCTGGGTCCAGTGGCCAGATGTAAAAAGAAACCCTCAAGGATTATAATCTAATGGAGGCTGGTACGAGAGTTAGGACTAATACAAAAATACATGAAGCAATGTTGTACAGAAAGACCTGGGTTCAAATCTCCCTTTGGCTATGTATTTATGTGATTTTAAGCAATTTACTTCCATTGACCTCATCTGCAAAATATGAGGATTGGACTAGATAGCATCCAAGGTCCCTTAGTTCTAAATCAATGAATGTAGGACATAAGTACAGACTTGAGGCCATCTAAACATGAATTTCCTCAGCTATCCTCCTCCACTCCCCAAAGTGTTTCAACAGCAACTCCACCTTCTTTATAGTCACAGAATAGAACTCTTTTTTTGTCACTAACCTACTACATGTACCATTCATTGATTCCATTCCCTTCTAACTCCTCAAAAATAAATGCTTGTTGAATTCAATTGCTAAAACTTTAATACTGGAATGGCAAAGTCAGATAAGAAATTTTCCTTCCTTAAGTATCTCAATCCAAATTCCAGTCACTTTTAGTTAGAATTTTATTCACTGAATTACAGAATTTGAGAGCTGGAAGGGGCCTCAGTGGTTAACTTGTCCAAGTTATACATGAAAGGAATAAAGGAATATGATAATTTTTCCTGGTTGTGCCTCATGGCTGGAATGCTCCTTTCTCTGATCTGCCCACTAACCTCCCCAGTTTCCTTTTAATTACCCCCCCCTTTTTTTTTTACTGGAAATCTTCTCCAACTCCTCTTAATTCTAGTGCCTTCCCTGTGTTGTTTCCTATTTATTCTATATATAGTGTGCTTCATAGTATTTGCTTATGTGTTATCTGCCTGATTAAACTATCAACTCCCTGAGAGCAGCAACTGTCTTTTGTCTCCTTTTGTATCTCCAGCACTTAGCATAGTACCTGGCATATATCATAGCTGCTTAATAAATTGGTTGATTCTCCATTATAACATAGCCTTATACACTAGATCATACAGTATATCCAGGGCTTCTTTAACTTTTTCCACTAGTAACATCTTCAGAGATTCTTAAACTGTGGGTTGAGACCTCATGGGGTCCAACCCGATAGCATATAGTTTAACTTACATTCTTCGAATTAAACTTCATTTATGTGTTTTTCTGACTAATGAAACATTAGACTTGTTCAATTCGATTCAAACTGTCTTATAGATAATAATCTCTATTTGATTGCTTAAGAATCTAAACCTATCCTCCCACCTACTTATAGCAGATTGCCTTGCCCCTTGCTTTACTAAAATTAAGGCCTCTTGATCTCATCTTCCCCTTGATCTCATCTTCCCCTCCCTTTGCTTTCCTTTTCCCATTCCTCAACATTTCTCAGCAATTGAAGTTTATGCTTTCTTTTCTTTTTGTTACTGAGAGGAGACTGCCCTGAAATAATACATTGATTCCCATTCTCTTTCTCACCTCCTCCAGGGGACCTTGTTCCTTCTGTCTTAAGTACCTGTATTCTTTTCCTTCCTCTGGTTCCTTTCTACATGTTGATAAATACGTTTAAGTTACCTTAAACCCCCCCCCCCTCCCTTTTCCCCTCCCCCTCCCTCCCTCCTCTTTCTTCCCTCTCTTCCTCTTTTATCTGTCTTATTTCCTCTTCTCTCACTCTCCCTCACCCATCTCTCTCCCTCATACCATTTCCCCATCCCACTTCCCCATCAATCCTGAATTACTTTAAAAAGTTGTCAGCAAATGATGCTTTTTCCCTTCCCAAATCTGATGCTAACTCAAAAATATAGCATTTGAATCACTTTTGGAGAACACCAACTGTACAGTTACCAGTTAAAAGGGAAACTCTATGCCAGGGCCGATCGTCTCATTAACTTCCCCCAGCGAAAATGGGTCTAGAATTCCTGTATGAGTTCTAGATCAGCACTGTGTGAACCCATGTGGAAAAGAACTCAAGGCTGATCTGGTTTTCAGTCGAGTTAACATAAAAAGGCAGTAAGGGGAGATGTGAAGGCTGACTGCAGCTGGAGGGCCTTTTGTCATACAGAGGTGCTGAAGTCTTGATTTAGGCTTTTCTAAGCTTTAAATTGGGAGCTTTTCTTTGTTTGGACTATAAACCTGAGACCAAGCTATGTTTAACTTTGAGCCAGACAAATGAAAGGCCAACTTGGCTGTATACTTACCAAAAGTGCCTTTTTCACTAAGCCCCCAAACACAGAGTCCTATAACATAACTGCTACAGACTTGGCTGCTTTTCACATCAAATAGAATGTTATAGGGAGTGGGGGGAAGAAAAATATTTTCTCCCACTACTCTCCTACATGTACCCTTTGCTTCAGCCAAACTGAACTACTCTCAGTTCCTGAACACACCCTGTACTTTTCCTGTCTCCTTGGTTTGGCTCATACCATTCCTTTTCCCTTCATTCCTCCATCTCTCCTCATCAAGTGTCACCTCCTCCAAGGAGACTTTCTTGATTCCTGCCTGGACCCCACCCCATGGAATTTTTTCCTTCCTTTGAAGTCCTATAACTTTTTCTCTCTTCTGACATTCTCCTCTCAATTTGTATTACTGGTATTGCTGTATACCCTACCTGTTAAATTGTAAGGCAGAAATTGTCTTACATCACTTTGGGATATATTTCATCAAACGGCTTATTATATGTAAAGTGATATATAAACGTTAGCTATTACTATTTTTGTAATTGCTTGCAAGTGTGTAACAGGCATTCCATAAGTTTTTATTCAGTAAATGTCGTAGTAAAGAGAATTACATATCGATTAAGTAGTAGAATCAAAGGAGAGAAAAACAGGGAAATGTGGGGAACATTATTCTTTCAGTAGACGCTCAGGTCTCCAAGCTCCCTTTTGAGTGTCCCATTCTTTTAATTCTTTGCCATTTTTCTTCTGCTAGTAATGCAGTTGAAGTTTGTGGTGGTTGTTTAACTGAATAAAACTTTCTCGGTTCACACCTTGTGGATGAAAGGCAGCCGTTTCGCTTGCCCGAGGCCATTTTTGCCCGGACAGAGGACAACGCATAAGGAAGCCCTCTCGGATGACCTGGCTACAGGTAGACCGGCCCCTGGTGGAGGCTGAGCCGCCAGGTGTTCCTGTGCCCAGCCGTTTTTCCTCCCCCTCCACCCCCGCTCCTTTTAAATTCTCCTGGCGGCTCCTGGGTGCTTAGTCAGCGGGGAGGCACGACTGCACTGTTTGCATTTGCCCTCCAAGCCCGAGGGCTGGGAGCCCGCAGCGGCAGCGCAGCCTGGGCCGGCTCTTCCATCTGACTTGGGAGTACTTTCACATTTTCCCCCCTTCCATTCATTGGCTCCTCGGGGTCACGTGCGGCCCCGGGGCCCGGAGGGGGGGCTGGAATTCGGGAGTTGTAGCTTTTGGCACTCCTTTTTTTCTTTCCTTAAAAAAAAAAAAAAAAAAAGACTTGCTCCGCGCGTCCCTCCCGGGCTTGTTGCCTCTGCTCTACTGTGAGTAAAGTTGGGAGCAGCCGCCCAAAGCACTGGGGGTGGCAGGTAAAGACAGACAGACGGAAAGCTAGCGAGCCGCGGAGATGTTGAGGCAGGTCCCCCGGACCCCGGGCTCCGGCTGCTACTATCTCAATCCCATGACCCCCGAGGGCCAGGAGATGTACTTGCGGCTGGATCAGAAGATGAGGCGCTCTCGGTACCGGATGAGCAGGATCCTCGCGCGCCAGCAGCTGGTGACCAAAATCCAACAAGGTGAGTGGCTGGGGCGGGCAGGGCACACCTGTGCGAGGCTGGCCGCGGAGAGCCCTTTGATTGTGCAAGGTGCGCCTGCCCGGATCTCGCCTCCTGCACGGCGGGTGCCCCGGGGCTGCCCGCGGCTCTCCCTCCCCTCTGACCTTCTGGGCTCCTGTTGTCAGCCCACGGTGACAGCCGGGCGCTGCCAGGTGAACCGAAGCGGCGAGCGCCCAGGTGGAGGACAGCGGCGCCTGAAACGCTTTCCAGAAGTCGTCCGGGGATGTCAGCAAGACAAGCGGGCAAGGCTTCTCCTCGCCCTGCTGGGGGGGTTGGCGCTTTGCTGGAGGGTTTTTTTTGTTGGTTTTAAATTTATTTACCATGGCCACATTTAAAGCCCCAACTCTGGTTAACTCAAATCAGCAGTCCCTTCTTTTAATCCAAGAAAGGGAGAGGAGAAAGAGGGAAAAGGAAAGATCTTATAGGAAATCTTTGGAGGTGGGAAGATGAGAAGAGCTCCGTCGGAAGTCTACAAAGTTGTCAACTGACTTCTTCTTTGACTCTTTGTGTATCTATCTCAGCAGTTGTGACAGATTTATTGTCTTATTATTTCTGGGAAAGGATTAAATACACAGGCCAGCTTCAAAACTAATCCTTTGACCTTTTACGAGGAGCTAGCAATGAGCTGCTTTAATGACCCTTCTGAAGCAGAGGTGGGAGAGTATTGATTACCAGCTGCCCAGGTGAGTGTTTTTCTCCGCCTGAAAGGGAGATCCATAGGAAAAGTCCCTAAAACTTGTCCATCTCAAGGAAACTTTAACATATGGAAGAAGGCTGAAAGAGGAAATAGAAATTGGGAACTGATTTCTTTCTTTTTTCTTTAAGAAGCTCTTTTCTGACTTTTTCCTTAAGTAATCAGCTAATGACACAAAAAACCGAAGCTGGTGATTCAGTTAA
Source organism: Bettongia penicillata ogilbyi (assembly GCA_023548195.1). NCBI lineage: Eukaryota > Metazoa > Chordata > Mammalia > Diprotodontia > Potoroidae > Bettongia > Bettongia penicillata. The sequence goes on from JAJHZJ010000061.1 coordinate 5,068,299, forward strand.
AAATAGTGAAATATAAAGACCAGTAATTTCTAGTGTCTTTTAGTAAAATAGTGACCAATTAAATCTGTGGGTTTGAAAAATATGCAGTCCTTCAAGGGAAATTCAATATGGAGAGGGAAATTGTATTAGGATCTTTATTGTAATGTATCCAAAATGAACAATATATATTCTTGTAGCTGGCATTTGATGAGATTGTTTCCTTGGAAATTAGGAATTGTTTGTGAAGTTTCAGGAACCGGTGATGTGTGAAGGATACTGGTCCTCCATGCAGGTCTCGTTTCAGGAAGGATATTATGTCATTCCATAAACTCTGTGTACAAATCTTGATTGAATAGAAAGGAAAAAAGAATTATTTCCCTGTGGGTTGACTTGAAAATGCATTAGGCATAATTTCAGAAGTAGTTCAATTTTAGTTAAAGACTACCAAAAAAAGTTGCTTTACAGAATACTGTTATTATCATCACTAGAAAAGGTGCTCCTTGTCTTCGATAATTCCGACAGTGGGTAAGCTGCATGTTTGCCAGTATTCATCCAGATTTGTTAAAAATCCAATTTAGTGAATTTCCCCAAAATGTATCTAAATATTGATTAATTTTTTAGAATGAATTGATGCATTTGCCCGTTTGAAGACTACTGATAATAGCTGTCCTTCATATAAGGCTTTAAAGCGTTCACAGTGTTTTACATATATTATCTCATTAGATCCTCTGTTGGTCACCATGTTTTCATCACTTAGTGTATAGCTTCTTGCTTAAAGTATCTGATTGAAAGATTGGGGAAGCAAATCTCATCCTTATGACTGCAAATATTAGGATCCCGGATTCAGAGTTTTAAGAGACTTTTGAGATCATCTCGTTTAAACTCCTCATCTTATAGCCAAGGAACTGAAGCCGGGAAAAATTAAATGTCAGGTCACAGAAGTAGCAAATGGCAGGGTCAGAATTTGAATCCTGGTCCTCTTCTAAATCAAGCGCTTTTTCTACCTCTGTGTCATAATGCTTTCCTCAGTTAGGTATGTTAGTAGTGAGTATTTAGGAGAACTGAAAGGCCAAAGTAATACTTTAACTCTTAGAGAATTCCTGTGATTGGAACCAACTGTTAAACTCTATAGCGATTAACATCATAAAAATAACACACGACAGCATAATAGACAACGCAGAGCATGGAAAAGGAATTAAAGATGAGACTATAGAAATCTGGAAAGGCAGTTGATAAAGGACCAGCCTTGGAGTCAGGAAGGCCTGGGTTCCTTACCTCTGACAAATTCTGACTGTTATGCTGCCTAAATTAACTTAACCTCTCAATGCCCCAGGCAATTTTCTAACACTGTAATTTGGTGAATAGTTGCTGGTCTGTATTGGTTTGGGGAGTTGCCTCACTGGTAGCTCCCTACACCAGTAAAATCACAAGTTTGAGCATAAGAAGAGCTACATTTCCGTATGTAATAGGTAGTATGCAAATTTTGTTTTGAATTACTTGTTTGATTTGAATTATTGCCCAGGCATCTTAATTAATGCTACGGATAGTAAAGTTATGACCCTGTGAATCACCTTTGGATTAGGACACAAGAGGCCAAAAGGCCAGTCTTTAATTCCTTTGTATACTTTATGTCTACAATGTAATATTGGATCCTCCAAGAACACGATCATGTTACAGACCCAGACTTAGACTTTCACATTTGAGATTTCCAGTCAGGTTTTATTTTCTCAAGTGTATGGAAGCTTTGCTTTACTTGCTTTCCCTGAATCACCATCACCCCTAGTGCATGATGTTAGGTTACTTTTACGGTCTGTAATCATTCCACAAATGTTTACTAAGTGGGTATGACGTGGGCAATACTGTCAATTTTTTTTTTTTTATAGTTTATGTATCTGTTCCTTTATACTGACAGTCACATCAGGAAAATAGATTTTCATCAATCTTATCCAAATCTGTCATGGAAAAATAATCACGTTATGTTAATGAAATTTTCAACTGCACTTAAAACTGCCTATTTTAAAATTTTATTACTGTTGTGTACAATGTAACCAATAATAAAAAAAATTGCCCCCTCTTTACCTTATTTCAGTAAAATAGCTAGTGAATACTATAGTAATGATTCAAAAACTTCTAGGCTTTTGTTGAGAAACAGGAACACTAGAAAGGATTGTGATGAGGCATAGGATCAGAATTAAAATTATTCAAAGCCAAGGAGAATCTAAGCTGACTCATCTATTCAAAAAAAATTTACCTTCCTGCCCCCTGATGAATTTTTCCCTATAGATTTTTTCCAGTTGTAGAGAGTAAAGTCTCAATTTAAAATTATGGGAGTTATTAAAACTAGATTCTTCCACTCCCTGGAAGTTTGTCATTCGCATCTGTTGCCTCTTACTCTTGTATGCAGGTGGGGGAGGAAAGAGAGAAAAGTGGATTGATACCTACTCCTTGCCCACCTTACAGGTAGGCACCATGGGAGTTAAGTGTGAGTAAGCTAGAGTTTAGAAGATGCTTTACAAAAGCAAAGTGGGATTGAATCCTTCTACCATTTTCTGAAAGCAAAGATCATATTGACCATGAGTGTATCCTAATTTAAGAAAACTGATATTGGAAAATTCAAATCTTAACTTACAAGACAGATCAGATCATGTTTTACATTAAGAGAATTATCTAGGGTTATCAAATGAAATAGTTCACTGTAGAATTCCATTAATGTTCTCCTGCCCCAGTGAACTCTAAGAAGCAGTATGACTAACCCGGAGGTAGCACCAGGATGGATATTGGGAAGCCTGAGTTTTTAGTTCTGCTATATGTCTGCATGATCTGGGATGAAACTTTATGGGCCTTACTTTTCTTATTTGTGATATTATAGATTTAAAGCTAGAAGGGATATTAATACAACTACCTCATTTCACATAGGAGGAAACTGAGACTCAGAGAGCTGATGCTCAGTGCTACACAGATAGTGAGATTTGACCCCTAGTCCTCTGACTTACATTGCAAAATTTTTTCTCTGTGCCACACTGGAAAATAAGAAGAGGCCAGGTAGGAAGAAACTGATTAGGAACTATGGTTCAGAAGTGAAGATTAAGAGCAGCTCAGAAATGACCCTGGGGCGCCATGATGAACTGTGATTCTATTAACATTTTCCCTGACAACTTCTTAGAAACACAAATATTATAGGACAGGAAGAATGGCTCCCTGTACTTCCTCCCTTCTTCCAAATACGTTGTTTGCTTGTGTTTCCTTGTTGTTTTCCACATCGAGCCTTCCTGCATTCAGTGCTTTCTTGGTACCACCAACCACCCACTATGGTCTAGTAGGATTTAATGGAAGAATTGGAGAGATCTGATCTGGAATACTAACTTAATAGAGTTTTATAACTTAAAAAAAAGCTTACAGAAATATTTTTTTCTTAGAACACTGTACTATACAGAGGCTTCATTTAGTGAATTGCCCTACAGGGACAGCCAAAGGCAAGACAGACCTATTTTTTAGCAACTTGGGATTGGACTTGTACAAGTACACCTATTCTCATTACAAGATTCATTGCTTGATTTAAAAATGCAAACATCCAGTGAGAAGATTAGTGAGAGACCAAACTTGTGTTTTCGTTGGATTTTCTTCTCATGGGACTCTATAGAGTAAGTTAACATTTTTTAAACATCATCAGGGGCCAGGAGGAAGCAGCAGTGTGTTAGTGCACACAGAAAGTCTGACTGATGGCCTAACATTTTGAGAATTTAGCCAGCCTTCTTTGCCAAACCTTGGATGGAAGAGACCGCATATTTGCAAAGTGTAGATGTCCTTACTTCCTTCCCACTCCGTTTTTATTGGGGGAGATTTAGGGTGGAGCAGCAGCCTAGAGCCCATGATGAGAATGCATTAATGATTAGTCAAGTTCTTTTTAAAGCAAATAAAATGGCAGCTGTCATGGGTTTCTGTTTGGTGAGTCAGACTCTCTTGCTATTCAAAACTCATGGCTGAAGTGCGACAGATAAAGGATCCTATTTAACAGAAAGTACAAGAAAATATAGTTAGTGAGGTGGAGTAAACTTAGCTAGCATTGACTAATTTTGGAAAGCATCAATAGCGAATGAAATCAGATTAAGTTACAATTACGTAAATACTTGGAGACTCTGGACCAAGTAGAAATGAATATAATTTCGTTATTTTGAGTGCTTTATGAAGAGGTACCTAAGTAGACATAGGTAAACATTAAATTTTATATTTAATGAAATTATGCCCCCATATCTTCCCATATCCTCATTGCAGAGGAGGAATTCTGGTATATGAGCAGATGCAAGTATCTACCACTTTAAGATGCAGATTTAAGAGGAAAAGCATCCTTTTTATCTTCTCTCCCCATAGTGTTTTAATTCTTAATAAATCTTAGTATGTTTTCTTCCTTTGTTCCTGAAGGCTTTTCGCTTTCTTAGTTCTGGAGTCACTGACTGATTTAGAAGCACACATCAGAAAGCCCCAACATCACTGTTAGGGACTGGGGCAATGCCAGTTCAATATACTAAACAGTCCAATGAGAATAAATCAGAGAAATGGTCATTTGAGTTTTGGTCCTAATTTGATCTTGGTCAAGTATATGAGTATGGTGTTTAGCAGAGATGTTCCAGTTATAAGTGTACTTTACACTTACGGGAGAGAAATATGAAGACTAGCTTATAGATTGGCATTGGAGGACAAGGTAGTACCATGCTACTGTAGTGCACATACATTTCTATAGGGGTGGAAAGGCTCAGCAAAATATCTTTTGGCGTCCTGATGAAACCAGAGTATAATGTTGACATGATGTTGGGTGTTGGAAACTTTCTTTCCCAAAGATGAAATTTATCCTTAGAAATTATTCCATAATGAAAATGTAGCCCCTTTCATGTTAATTTGTGTAAAGCTTTATTGTATATTTTCTTATGAGATAAACCACTTACTCTTGGGGGGGAAAGTAAGTTTCCAGAGTTGATTCCTTAGAATGGGTGTCATTCTTCATAATTCTTGACTGGCTAAGATAAAATCAGTTTTCTAGAGGTTGGAACTGTTTTTTTCTTCTTTTTTTTCAGGTCACCAAACCTCCAAACTTTATTCCAATCTATCCTACAGTCAGCCACTGCAGTGATTTTTTCCAAAGTGCCAATCTGACCATGTGACTTCCCTACTTAATAAACTCTAGTGGCTCTCTATCAACTACAGGATCAAATATAAAATATTCTGCATGGCATTCAAAACCCTTCATAAAATAGCCCTGTCTTTCCAGTCTTCTTACATTTTGCTCTCTACTCTTGGATCCATTGGCACTGGCTTCCTGCCTGTTCCACAAAGAAGATGTTCCATTGCTTGGCTCTAGCCATTTTCTCTGACTGTCCCCCATGCTGGGAGTGCTCTCCCTTTTCATCTCTTCTTACTCTCTTTCTGTAAGTCTCAACTAAAATTCCATCTTGTATATGATCCATCTCTCTCATGAGTTCACCAGTTGTTTTTCTGCCTATGTGGTTCTGTAACATAAATCCAAGACAATTGCATCATTTAGTTTCATTAAAAAACACACACGCAACTTTCCCTCCCTGTATGTAGGAATGCCACATGTATAGAGAATATATGGGGGATACAACAGAGTATACATGGAAGATTCAAGTTGGTTCTCTACTCCTGCTGTATCCCCAGGTCTGTTCAATGAGATTGACCCAGAATCTCTTCCCTCTGTTATTTCCTATTTGTCCTGTATGTAGCTTCTTCATATATATTTGTTTCTTTATATATACTTCTTCCATTCAGTTGTGTACTCCTTGAAGGCAGGGACTGCCTTTTGCCTCTTTTTGTATCCCAAGTGCTTAGCACAGTGCCTGGCACATGGTAGGCTCCTAATAAAAATTTGTTGATTTTTCTAATAAAGCCAAACCACTATCAGTGTGATATGAAAGTCTCCAAAGGAAATGATCTTATATCATCTTCTATTCAGCTAGGAGAACAGAAGTTAGGGAGAAGCAATGTTATCTGTTTCTTCCTGTCTTACTCATTAATAATGGAAGCCAGAGAGATCTTTAAATCCACACATTTAGACAATAGTCCAGTTAGTCTAGTTTCCAGTAGTAACTGTGGGCAAGTCATAAACACATAGAGTAGCAAAAATCTACATCTTTCAGCCTAGACACATACTTCACAGTGAAATATCATTCAGGCCACTTTTAATCAATAGTTACTGCCCTTTGCTGCCTTTCAAGTACAGGAAAGTCCATAAACTCATTTCTAGTCCTCACATATGCATGTGATTTTTACCTAAAAGGATATATTTTATCCCTTTCACTACTCCTTGGGGGAGGTATTGTAGTATAATAGAAAAAATACAGTCAGAGGACTGATTTCAAATCCTCTTTCTTTTACTACTTGTGGGACCTTGGGCAAGTCTTTTCACCATCCTTGTATCTTAGTTTCCTCAACTATAAAGTGAAGATGTTGGATTACATATCCTTTTAGGGCCTTTTCAACTCTAGCTCTCTGTTTCTCTGCTACCAGTATTGAAAACATTGATATTTTAGGAGGAGACACGCAACTTGTACTTGGGCATCACCAGATTCTTCTCCGACATTGGTGGAAAAATAGAATAAGTCCATTTTGGGAGGATATGAGGACATGTGTCTAACAGATTCAATACCATTGTTTCCTTGAAGTTTCTCAACTGTGATGACTGGAGCTGGGCTCCAGATGGATTATTTGTGTCTTTGCCTTCCTCTTGAGTCTCCACCTCCCCCATCTCTCCAGGGTATCTCTCCTACTGGAGAAAAAAAATGACAACGACCAAAAACAACCCCCAAACTCTGAGGAGCTGACTTAAGATCTAAGAGATTTACTGATTAAAATGTGTCTTCTGAATGTTTTAAATTTTGACTAGACTGATGCCACCATTACACAATTCTTGTCTTGGACTGTTCAGTTAGATTAGGGTTTCTTAACCTAGGAGAGTCCACGGATAGATTTCAAAGGGCCCATGAGACTGAATGGGGGAACAATATGCATCATTATTTTCCACTAACTTCTAAGATTTAGCATTTTCTTCAATTACTAATTAAAAACAACAACATTATTCTGAGATGGGGTCCCTGGGCTTCACCAGACTTTGGAGGGATTCCCAACAGGAAGTAAAAGTTTAAGAACCTTCGTGTTAGATCTACAGGATTGTTCACCCCTCGCCTCACATGTAGCTCCTGTTTATATGGTATTTTAAAGTTCTTCGGACTCTTTAAATGCATCATCTCATTTGATGTAATTGGTCCATTTTACAGAAGAAGAAATTCTCAGAGTGAGTGAATTGCCCAGGGTTGCACAGCTAATAAGGGTCTGTAGGAGGACACGACTGCAACTCCATCTGGATCCAAGGCTAGCATTCTTTTCACTATAGTACACTGCTTCCTTGGCCTGAATGATGAAAAAGGGGCCCAAGCATCATGGTGAGCAAGTGTTATTAGAATATTTTGTTTGTTGTTTCCAGGTCCAGGACAAGGTCTTCCTGAGTTCTACTTCTGCCTTCAGAGATTCAGAAATGGGCTTCATCAGCCCTAGGGATGACAGTTTAATGAAGAGTGGAGACCATAGGACTCTCCTTACTCATGACTTTCTCTTTTTTCAAAGCTATAATAACTATGAGACCTTGCATATGTTCAGAGAAGAGTTTGGCTAATATGGAATATTCCATTGCTGCAGGGGCCTCTCAGCAGGAAAAGAACAGGAAACCACTAGGGGGTTGTTAGGTGGCTGGAGGTAATGTGAGAATGTGTTTAATTGGGGAGAGGACATAGTAGAGCAGGACATGAAGAGGACAGTTGCCCAGAATGAATTTTGACTTCGTGGTTTCAAAATATTTCTCCCACTAGGTCTGAAGAAAGGAAGTCAAAAGAATTTAGTTTTACGAAATAAATTTAGTTTCCACGTGAAATAAGCAGTCGTTGTGTATCTCTAGTCTGTAAATGGTTTATTGGGAGAGTTTGTTTTGTTTTTTATTGAGTGTTAATACGTTACTACAGTCTGTGATATGAGGTGTGTGTGTGTGTGTGTGTGTGTGTTCAATATGGAATCAAGATTTAGTGCTGGCTGTAAGGGACTTGGAGTTAATCCAGTCCTACCCCTTCATTTTACAGAAGAGGAAACTGAGGTCCAGAGAAATGAAATGATATGCCCAAGGACCTTCCAATAGTTATTATTGGCAAATCACACAGGAATAGAGTAAGAAAAAGCCATAAAAGGAAGTGTCAACATTGCTAGAAATGATAAGGGACCAGCCACTTCTTCTGGCCTGGGTGTATGCTTTATGGTTAGGTATTGATGAACCATCAATAAGCATTTATTAAGCACTTGCTGTATGCAAAAGACTTTTGAAAGTCCTAGCTTCAAGAAACTTTATGTTCTGATAGGGGAAACAACATGTACCTCTATAGGTACACACAAGATAGACAAATCAAATACTGTACAAGGTAACCTTTGAGAGGAAGGTGCCAGCAGACCAGGAAAAGCTGCCATAGTCATTGCTGCTTGACTTGAGTGTTGAAAGAAATTAGGGCTTCCAGAAGGTGGAAGTGAGCACTCCAGACCTGGGAGACATTAGTGAAAGATGAAATATCTGTGGTGTGTGTGAAGGACAGCAGGCAGAACATTGTATGGCAGGAACATAGAATGCAGGAGCAGGGTAATGTGTGTGTTGATATAAAAGATTGGGTTGTAAAGAGTATAAAAGTGAAACAGAGCAGTTTGTATTTGATCCTTGAGATAGTTGGGACCTAGTGGTGTCTGAGTAGAGGAGTTGGTTCACAGAGATGGGAGGTGCAGCATCTTGTGTTTAAAAAAAGGGCAGCGGGCAAGAAGTACAACTTAGCTCAACCATAGAGTATGTAAAAAAATAGAGGAGTAATGTATGAAAAGGTTGGAAAGGTAGATTGGGGCCAGATGGAGAGCCTTTAAATGTCAAACAGAAGCATTCTATAGACTAGAATATAGTATGTACATAAAGTTATACCATAGGATCAAAGTACCTTTTGTGTCCTTGTGACCCCAGAATGGAGCATAGGAACACAATGACCACTCGGCAAGGGTCAGGTGACTGGTGAGAGAAAACTGATTCAGAACACTAAAAGGGTTTTCATGATATTGACTGAAAACACCTGACTTTTAAGATTTTACAATCCATATGAACTTGAATGTGGCACCATTTGCTAAATCAACAGGAATAAAGGCAGCCTGTGTGACTTGGCTAACACAGGTACAGCGTTTAAAAATCTGTCATGTTTCAATTTACTCTCAAGCCAGTGAAACTGACCATCTTTAACTGTGCAGCTTGAGATAATGTCGATTGAAAGTGACTCCCTCTTGCTTTAATAATGCACAATGGCAAGGGGTGTCGCAGAATTGAGGTTGCAGTCTAATTTGACCCCCACAATCCCCCAATCTGTACATCTGTATTAGCTTTTGAGCTGGGGGATGTATTGCTTGTGCATTTCAACTTTCCACTTCAGGTGGTTTCCTAGTTAATTTTTAAAACCATAAATGTTGGTGGGAGCCATATTCAGTTTTTAAGTGAACTATAATATTTCTCATGTATTTGTATTCACCAAGTAATGCTCTGGAAGCAAAGATGTCATGAAATAATTTTCTTTTTGACTGAATGTTTTACTCCCATCAAATCATAATCTTCTAAACCTACCTAAAGGAAGAACATGGGCAATAGAGCCAACACTGGTGATACTCTAGGTCTACCTAAGTAAAATCACATTACTCATTTGTGAAAACTAAAAGTATCTCCAGATGTTTTATCATTGACCTTATGGTCATATATAGAATTCCCCTGAAGGACACATTTCCAACTAAACACATCTTGCAAAACTGAGAATGAGGCACCCGGAAGAGCTATACACATTGTCTTCCTTCTAATTTCTAACCCTCTAGCTATTAGCATTCCAATCCACCAGCAGTTTTTCCCCCCTACAGAGGTTTTTACTAAATGAAAAAAAAAAAAAAACAGAAAGAAAAAGAAAAATGAGAGCTGAAGCTGATAAAGCCATTGAGATGTTTTTATTGCTAGCCTCATAGGGGCAAGAAAGCTTGGCAAAGCCCAAAGGAAATCAACCTTGCAGAACTTTGGGAAGAAAGTCCTCCAAAGGAATTTCACTCTCAGTTCATCAGCTGTAGGTTCAAACACAGGTAGTGATGTAATCCCTCATTTGGATGATTTATTTATTCATTAGGATACTTACTGCTAATGACTACCAATTCCATCAAAGTTGCACCTTAATGAGGGTCAGCATGGTATGAGTTATAAAAAAGGGTTTTGGAACTATGCCATCTCTCTCATGTGTTCACTAGTAGTTTATTCTGTCTGGGTGGTTCTGTAACAAGTATTGAGGCCAATATAACTGCAGCATTTAGTTGTGTTTTTTAAAAAATCTCCTTCCTCTCCCCCCCCCATGTAGAAATACCACACTGTAGCAGAGTATATATGGAGGATACAGTAGTTTCAAACCAATACCTTGCTCCTGCTGCATCCCCAGCTTTGTTCAATGAAACTGACCCAGAAGCTCCAAAAGATCCCAAATTGTCCCAGAGAGTAAATCACTGCCCTAGGGCAAAGGTGTTAAACTGAGAAGTTTATGTTTGCAAAAGGTGTTTTTCACTGTCGTGGAAGATATATAAAGTCCAAACCAAAAGAGAGTTTCCTATCAATGGTGAGAATATCCAAAAGCTTCTCTTGGAAGACACTTAGCACATTGCATTAAACCCTGTGCTATTACAGGATCTTCTTAGTTAATTAAATTTACCAGAATACCAAATGGACCTAGCTCTCCACAATGAAAGAAAGGATTAAGAAAACTTACTGGAATTTCGCATGCAGCTGGATGAGCAGCCCATTTAGTTAGTCCATTAATTTATCTTGGACTGGCACTTCAGGCAGACAATTACTTGGACACAGAACAGACTAAGAGGAAGAGCTTGGGCTGAATTGCATTTGGGAAATTGCAAAGTGCTTTTCAATGATCCCACAGTGCTTGTTACTGTGAAAGTCCATCTTTTTAGCATTGTTGTTACTATGTTACTTTCGCATAGCTGTGAATAAAGGAACGCTGTGATCTTAGTTACAAATATACTAGTAACCCAAAGGTAAATGGACAGTTGCATGATGGGTAAAAGTGCATTCAAATTCAGGCCAGTTTAAAAAAATAAACCCTTGATATGCGCAGGGTACTGGTTACCATTACTACCATTGAAGTTATCAGTGACAACTGTGTATGATAATTGGTGTGAAAAGCACCATAAAGGACCTCTGGTCCTCTAAAGGGAAGTGGGTCAATTATATAGAGCTAGAATGGAGGGCATTAGTTGAGGACAAATGCAGGAGAAATTCACATATAAAAGGAACTGATGTATCTTGATTTTTTTTCCCCATTTATGAAATTCAGAAAAATTCCACCATTTTGAAAAAAATTCACCTTTTGATAAGGGCTTTCATTTTAACCTTCTTGTATTTAAAAGTTGATTTAATTGTTTGTGTCTACTCTTTAGATAACTTGGCAGATTAGAGGGTATGCAGTTGTAAACCATTAACTAACCAGTAGCACAGTTCAGGTTTTAAAACTTATTTATTTTTGTCTACCTTGCATTAGAGTGAAATACTTTTCCCTCTGCTTTATGATTCATTTTTGACCAATTTATTGGATTTGATTGCTTTGAACCAAAATTTCTCTTAATCACCACTGGGACATTTGGAAGCTATCTCCCCTCTTCTAGGCTTTGTGAAGGGTATTGTCATGTTACCTTCATAGCGTACATTCTGCCTCATGACATTAATTTTCCTAGAGGTCAATTGTTCCTCATGGTAATACACAGGAATAAAATTAATTTCAGACATCTCCAGTTCATTTAGCAGCAGACATGCTCAGGTAGAACTACTGTCCATCCATATCTTGCAGAAAACTGAGCTTTGTTTTGGAGTCTCCCTGAAATGCAAGGTATGTCCTGATTACTGCCATCAAGATATGATTATAACGACATGAAGCCAGCGGTCGTGGAAGGACTTCTTCAGTTAGACTTACGTGGATTTAAAGAAAATATTTAGTCTTTTGGTGTTTGTCACTTGACTTTTTGCCCAGACTACAGGCATTATGCAAGTTTCAAGACTTATTTGTTGACTTTGCACTATTTCAAGATAATTAGGAACAAGTACGTATTAAGCATCATCACTGTACTGAGGACTGAACTCTGTAGAATCACTTCGATTACATTTCTGTCATTGGCTTGCTGTTCATGTTCTCCACATACACAGTTCTAGGTTAGTGTGGCCAAAGCCAGCCCAGTCAGCAACATCTGCCCTCTCCTGCTGCCCACTTGAGAATTGCTTGGTTTTATCAGGAACAATGTGTCCAAATTAAATGCCAAGGCAGCTGGAATTCTGACATTTGGCAGAGATACTGGCATGTTTAGGTAGGAACTGGTATAGTATAAAAACCAGGCTGTTTCCCTCCTCCCCCATGTGCCCTACCCTACCTCAGCTCCTCCAAAGTGAGGTTTTTTTCTTTCTGGAAAGCACTTGAGACCAAATCCTCATCCGCCTCCTGATCTCATCAAAAGTCTTCAGTTCCACAGAACTGGGTGATATATGTGACTTATTCAGAGAGAGAGAGGAACTGCTCACTGGTGAGATGGAAATCCTTTGTGGAGGAAGAAGGGAATTTAATTGCCTTGTATTGTTTGTGGAGGGATAAGAAGGGCAGTATATTTTTCTATTATATTGCAACTTTACCAAACATATACTGACAAGGAAAGGAATCCAGGAAGATTAGAGTGTATCCATTTTAAGATAGCAGCCCTGTACGAAGGTTTCATTTTTAGGATTTTGTAATTCTATCAGACAAAACCATTCTTAGCTGCAGTTGTGATTTGCACTTGCACCCAGACAACAGTAGCTAGTCAGAAGAAAATACCAATGTTCTGCCAGGTTCTGATGTCTGTGATATTTTGCCAGCAGCAAAACAGGATCAAAAATAATAAACAGACCTCCTCCCTCAACTGCCTGCATAGTATTTACACAAAGAGATTGATGAACTATGCGTGTGTGTGTGTATGTATTCAGGAAAGGGAAGTTTTAGGAAGAAATGTTAAATCTTTGGTGTTGGGATATGTGTAAGGTTTAATATTTTATCAAATGATTAAGATTCCATGGATCTTAGAACTGGAAGGATGTAATGAGTTTATCTAGTGAAGGGGTGGGGAACCTGCAACCTCGAGGCCAGATGTGGTCCTCTGGGTCCTCAGGTGTAACCCTTTGAATCCAAACTTCATAGAAGAAATCCCCTTAATAAAAGAATTTGTTCTGTAAAACTTGGATTCAGTCAAAAGGCTGAACCCAAGGACCTAGAAGGCCACATGTGGTCTCAGGGCCACAGGTTTGTCTCCCTTTCATTTTACAGATGAGGAAGCAGACCTAGAAGGAAGTGACTTGTCCAAAATCACAGAAAGTGGCTGAGATATGAGTGTAGGTCTTCTGGCTCCAGAACCAGCACTCTTTTGAGTAGGATGGTCTCTAAAAGAGAACAAGTGTATTGGATTTCTAGAAGAAGTTACTTTGATATGGTATGAAACTTCCTTGGTTTTTAGGGTTCTTTTTCACCATAAAATCATGTGAGATTGATTGCATTTTTTGATACAGGGAAATAGCAAAGTATAGTGTGGGTGTATTGAGGGAGTAGAACAAGACAGGAGATCTGCTTTCTCTGATTCTGTCTTCTCTAGTCTATTGCTTGACTTTGGCTAATTGACTTCATCTATCTCTGTCAGCTTCCTTATCTGTCAAGTGGATATTATTTTTGCAGAATTGTTGAGAGGAAAAAATAAAGTGATGAATGTGAATATTTCCCATTTGATCATTTTTTTAGCACCAAGATGCTGCCTTGGCATTCACTGGAGCCCAGATCATAGATACCATTTTAAGCCAGTCTCTCCCCTCCAGAATATTTTTGTAAGGAACGAAGCATTAATAACAGTAGCTGTTGCCTGTTTCTAGGAAGGGAAAAGGGATTTTAGTGCTCTGGAAGACTGTAGACTGTTCTTTCTTTAATTCCTAGCCCCCTTATCAAAATCATTGATTATGCCCAGTCAAACCTCAGCCTTTGGTCATTCCTACATATATGCTGCTGAATGAAAATGATAAAAATATTCTGACTAGGTCTATTACAATTCTATGTTATGTAACCTCAACTGGGCCCTCGCTGCTGCTAAGTAATCCTGCTATACCTTCTTTATCAACTCATTGTCCCACTCTCTGTAGGAGTTCTTCCAAACCTTTTCATCCCATCTTAAACCTCTCATTGTTTTCCTTCCCCCGACTTGCTCAGCTGAGAACTTTGCCTTGTATTATACAGAAAAAAATAGAGGCCATTCACTATAAACTCCCTCTTCTATCACTCAGATGCCTTCTGTCTCTATTTTCTCCTTCACTCCTGTCTCATATGTTGAAGTGCTCTTACTTGATCCTTCCATCCCAAATATTATCCTGTATTTCTTCTGCCCTTTGGGGCCAAAGTTTTTGAAAAGACCTTCTACAACAGATGATTCCACTTTCTCTTTTCTCATGCTTTTCTTAATCCTTTACAATCTGACTTCTGACATTATTCCACTGAAACAGTTCTCTCCAAAATAACTGATGATCTCTTAGTTGCCACATCCAATGGGTTTTTTCTGTTCTGGTTCTCCTTGACCTTTTTTCAGCCTTTGACACTATTGATAGATCTCTCTCTCTCTCTCTTTCTCTCTCTCTTTCTCTCTCTCTCTCTCTCTCTCTCTCTCTCTCTTTCTCTCTTTCTCTTTCTTTCTCTCTCGCTCCCCCCTTCTCTCGCTCCCTCTCCCTCCCTCCCTCCATCCCTCCCTCCCCCTTCTCTCCCTCCCTCCCTCCCCCTTCTCTCTCTCCTTCCCTTCCCTTCTCTTCCCTTCCCTTCCCTTCCTCATCTCTTCTCTCTAGGTTTCCAGGGCTTACCAATCTCACTATTCTGTCTTTGTCTCCTTTGCTGGATACTCTTCCAGATCATGCCCTCTAACCGTAGGTATCCTTGAGGGCTCTGTCTTTTGCCCTTTTCTCTCTATTACTTCACTTGGGGATCTCATTAGCTCCCAAGGATTTAGTTACCACCTTATGTTGAGGATTCTCAAATCTACTAATCCTGCCCCAGTCTTTCTGTGATCTTCAGTCTTGAATCTCCAGCTGCCTTTTAAATATCTTTAATTGGATGTCTAGTAGACATCTTAAACTCGATATGACCAAAACAGAATTTAATATCTTTGCCTCTGACTGTGCCTCACCTCCTATCTTCCCTGTTACTTGTGGGTAACACCATCGTCCAATCATCCTGGTCTCCTCACTGTCTTTCCTCCACCTCCACCCCCACTCCCATATCTAGTCTATTGCCAAAGTCTGTCAATTTCACCTTTGGAACATCTGTCAAACATTCCTTCTTCCCTCCCCTGGCTCTGCTACCACTCTAGTGCAGATGTTCATGACTTCACACCTGTTACTAATGCAGTAGTTTGCTGATGATCCTACCTGCCTCTAGGCTCTCCCCTCTTCAAACCATGAAAAGTGATTGTCCTAAAGTGCAGGTCCAATCAAGTCACCTCCCCACTTAATAAACTCCAGTGGCTCCCTATCACCTCCAAGATGAAATACTAAATTCTCTGTTTAGCATTTAAAGTCCTTGATAACCTAACCCCCTTCCACCTTTCCAGTCTTCTTATACCTTACTCCCCTCCCTGATAGATTCTCCTTGATCTAATGACACTGCTCTGTTTGCTGTTCCAGGAAGAAAACTCTTCATCTCTTGGCTTCAGTATTTTCTTTGACTGTTCCCCTTGTCTGGAACCAATATCCCTCCTCTGCTCTCACTATAGACTTCACTGGCCTTTAAGTTCCAACAAAATCTCACCTTCTATAGGAAGCCTTTCCCAACCTGTCTTAATTTTAGTGCCTTCCCTCTGCTAGGAAATTTAGTGCCTTCCCTCTGCTCTGGTATTTACTATTTATCCTGTATATAGATTGCTTTGTATGTTTTCGTTTGCGTGTTGTCACTGCCACTAGACTATAAGCTCCCTGAGAGCAGGGACTATTTTTTTGCCTCTTTATGTATCCCCAGTGTTTAGCACTGTGCCTGACACATAGGTGCTGAATGTGTTTGTTGACTGATTGGAGGTAAAGGGAAATCAGAGTTGAATGACTGGACCCAAAATTCAGTGTCCATTTGGAAGGAAGCCTCTTGTGGCATGCCTCAGGGATCTGTGCTTGGCCCTGAGTTAATTAACTTTTTTGCCCCACCAGTAATCTGGATAAAGGCCTAGGTTTCATGCTTGTCACATTTATAGATGGCAAAAAAGCTGAGAGAGATAGTTAACACTCAGGATGACAGATTAAGGATTAATAAAGAGCATAACAAAATATATATGTATAAATAAATACATACCTACTTTTTGTATAGACATATACATGTGTATAATTTATATGTATATATGTCAAATTTAACAAGATAAACTTCAGTAAGGACAAAGAGTCTTACATTTGAGTTAAAAACAATTTGACTTAAGTACAAGGTCAACATTAGTTCACTAGACAAAAGATGAGGGAGTTTTGGTGCAATGCATTATCAC
This sequence comes from Bettongia penicillata ogilbyi, assembly GCA_023548195.1. Lineage (NCBI taxonomy): Eukaryota > Metazoa > Chordata > Mammalia > Diprotodontia > Potoroidae > Bettongia > Bettongia penicillata. The sequence continues at coordinate 5,084,949 of JAJHZJ010000061.1, forward strand.
CATGAGTTAACAGTATTCTTGGACAGTCAAGAAGAAGATGAGCATGATTGATTAAAGAAAGCCTAGTGGGCTATCTCATGCTTACCTGGGTGCCTCATTTTGGAAGTAAAGGATCTCAAATTCATGCCATATGAGGATCATTTGAAGTAATTGAAGAGTTTTAGCTATGTTCAAGTTTTCGAAGCAGGGTTGGAAGAGAAATCAGATTTATCCTTGGCTCCAGAAGGCAGACAGAAGTAAGAACAACCAATGGTAGCTTCTGAGAGACAATTTCATCTTGATGTAAAAGGAAAAAAAAGTCTTAACAGTCCTAACAGAGCTGACCAGTCTTCTAGAAAAGGCTGGATGACCTTATGTTGAGGCATGCTTAATGGGAAATGCTGTTCAGGCATGAATTAAACTGGATGATCTCTGATTTCTCTTTCAACTCTGATATTTCATGTTTCTCTGAAAATTGTGTTCCATTTCTAAAAAAAAAATGAAAGCTAACTATGCCAGTGTGCTTCTATTTATTATTCTTTCTTAGTTCATTAATACATGCAATTCTTTGCACCATTTTCAGATTTTTTTTTGTTTGTGAGTTTTGAGATTTTTTAATTACAGAAAGATAGTTAATTTGACTAAATTGTGGCTAATTGCAGTTATCTTAACTTCAACTTTTATCTTCTGACTCACTGTGATTGGTAGAAAAATTTTATTTATCCTCAGATTATTAAATATTTTACCCTAAATAAATGATTTCACCTAACTGAATAGGCTAAATAATGGGCTAAACATAGATTTGATATAGACATATATATGTACAGTTGTGCACACACATACGCACACACATGTACACATATAGGTGAGTGGCTTACATTCTTTTATTAAATATAAAATGAATTACAGAATAAAATAAAGAATGGAGTCTATTGTTGCTTAAAGGAAACATGAATTCAGTGCAGAATTATATAGCTAAATTAAATTATATGTAGCTAAGGTTTTTTTTCTCAGTATGAATTTTCTGATGTTGAAACAGGCCTGTATTTTGTTCTAAATATTTCTCACATCAATATCATATAGAAGACATTCATTTAATCAGATGTCTGTTATGCTCCACAATATATTGGATGTTGACAGAAGCCTTTGACAATTTAACATACAGTGAAACCCATAGAAACATTTTCATTGTGAATTTCCAGATAAATGGGTTTTACAAAATAGTCCTAACAAATTGTGTGGGTAAAAGCAGATTTGCAGAATGCCTAATTTCTATCTAGAGCCATACAGACAAAAGCTTATTTTCATCACGAAATGAGAAAGTACTGATGGGGTAGGAAAAGAAGTTCCTTACTTGTAGCTCCATACACCAATGAAATTACAGATCTGGTAAATACACATGCACTTATATATGTAAATGCACATCTGTGTATATATGTGTATATATATACATACACACACAGACATTTGTTTATATATATATGTACATATGCATACACATGGATATCTGTGTGTATATATGTGTGTGTATATATATATATATATTTAGGGTTTTTAAAATTTCTTTTCAACTTGATGTCAGTTTTCATTTATTTTTATTTTGTTTTATGTTTCTGTATCTCTGGTGCCTGATAGTTGCTTAATAAATACTTGGTGATTGACAGAAGCTGACTTTTCCTCTGATATACACATCCACACAAATTATTTAGTGCAGTCACTGAACATTTATTAAACACTTACTATGTGCCAGGCCTATATTAGGTCTGGGGTCACAAAAATGAAAGAAGTAGACCGTGAAAGTTTGCTTTCTCTAATAGGGATCAAGAAGAGTCTTGAATGAGGACCAGGGATCATAGTAGTTGGGAGAATATCCAGATTGTATAGAGTAGCATCCCACTGACTTGTCAAGAGAAACAGGGGTCCAGAGTTCAGTGACATCTTTCTCCCACATCTGGAGAGAGTCATCCTCCCCACCCACAGGGATGTGAGGTACCTGACAGCTTTCCTGCTTTCCTACAGTCAGTTGACTTAAAAGAAAGAACATACTTCTTGTTTATACCTGCCTTGGCCATGGGAACAGCCATTTATAAATCACTGAAATTTGTGACAAAGGCCGACAATTTGGTGTGAGAGCTATGAGTGGCTGGAGCTGAGAAGGCAAAAAAGCTACTGCTCCTTTAAGCCCCTTGGTCTGTCCCAGAACAAAGGGAAGGAGTTTTTGACTCATTCTTTGCTTGGCCCCTTTGAAGCTCTACCCAGAATTCTGCCTAGATCTTTGGATTTCTCTTACCTCAAAGCTTGTAGCTAAACTGGAGGATTTTTAGTAATAGTCAGCAAAGCTTACTAAGACTATGTAGGTATTGACATATGGAAAAATGTAAAAGGAACCAAATTTGAATAGTGAAGCTAAAAGCCGGGTAAAGGAAAATGCATCGGGGATCTATAGATAGCTACAGTATGGGGGAAAGACTACAAGGGAAGTTGATGGAAACTGTTACAACTTAAAAAATATAGATAAACAAATCACTGTATCTAATTAAATGTGGTTTACCCCTTCAAAATAAGAGTACTTTAACTAGTTCCTAATATGTATTTCTCTACCCCTCCAACTGTTTTCCCTCCCTATTTCCCTACCCCCCAGCCCACACACTGTTTCCAGAGTGCTTTTAAGCAAAGATGGTGTTCTTTAATTTATTTGTCAGGATGCAATAGGTTAGCTTCCATAACTCCCTTTGGCTATCAGATGGTGATAGAAGGATCTCTTTAGATGGCACAGTAGATAAAGTATTGGGCATGGAGTGAGGAAGACCTAAGTTCTGATCTTGCATCAGACACTCACTGGCTGTGTAACCCTGGTCAAGTCACTTAAAAATCTCTTGCCTCAGTTTCCTCAGCTCTAAAATTATAGCATCTATCTTCCAGTATTGTTGTGTGGATTAAATGAGATGATGCATATACAGCACTTTGCATACCTTAAATCTCTATGTAAATGCCAGCTGTCATTGTGAATCAATCAGCAAGCTTTTATTAAGTACCTACTATGTGCCAGGAACCATCTTAGTGTCAGGGATGTCAAGACAACTCTCAATGAGTTTATATCCTAACATGTTCATCCTACGTGCCAGAAGCCAAAAACCCTAAATTGAATACTCAGAAGATTGTGTAAAGCATTTGTTTGAGTGGTGGCTATATTACATTGTCCAGTTATGGACACTGCCTTATATTTGCTGTCTTCCAGACATATCTGGAAGATAAGTGGAGAGGAGCACCTGACATTTACTCCCACTTGAGCTTTCAACCTAGTCTAAAGTCCAGGAGAATTGAGTAGTTGGGGTAGCATGTCTTTAAAGTCTATTATCGTCTTGACTTTTTTGCCAAATAATTCTTTTTAAACCTTCTGTGTTTAGTAAGTGTTGTTTAGCTCAAACTAATGATCTGTGTCTGTTGGGCTCCACTCATTTGATGAAGGGTGATGAAAACTGCCTTTTCCTACAGCAGGAAGGACAGAATTCATCTCTAGCCAGCTTTGCCACTGTTTCATCACCTTCATAGGAATTGCACATGCCTGGCATCAGAAGATACACATGCAGTCCTTACTTTAACTAGCCAAGGCTGCATCGGACAGGCGTTTTATCGTCTTTCATTCTTATCAACAAGCCCTGAATAGCTGGGCCCCAATCCAAGAATAGTGGAATCCTTCCCTCTGAGTGGAACTCTGTCCTATTTCAGTAATTCATGCCAATCTCCAACACAGGTCTCTGGGGCATCATTTTCCCCTACCTTTTAAGCTGCCCTTGGACAATATATTGAGGTAAGATGATAAAGAATTATTTTCACCCTAAATTTGAAAGGGGCTAAAGATATGACTATACCTGCATCATCAGCATCTTGCTCCCGATTCAGCTCATTCATTTGTTCCTTACCGATTTGTTGAGTACTTAGGTTCATGGACCTAAGTGTACAAACACCCTTCTTCCCTGTGTGGTAACAGAGACAACAGAGATTAACAAAGAATACAATATCAGTGATGCAAGGCATCACTTATTCATTCAGTAATAATGTATTGATTACAATTTGCAAAGCATTATACTGGATACTCTAGGTTATATACAAATAAGCTATTGTCAGTGGCTTCTTAAGTGATCATTGCTCTCCAAATAAAGCAGACTAAATGCTTTGAGAGTTTAGGGAATAAGAAGCTCTCTTCTCTCTAGATGATCAGGGGAAGGAGTATGTTGGAGCTCGTTAGCATTGACATTTGATTTATAGGTAGGGTTTTGTTAGTTGAAGAAAAAGGGAGGGAATAGTGTGAATAGAAGGTGAGAAGGCACAAAAGTCAAATTTGTGTGCAAGTAGACCACATTGCCTGGGAAGTGGGGAGGTAAGGCAAAATGGGACAGGCTGACGAGTGTAGGATTTTATTCATTAAGCACTAGGGAGCCATCTGAAATCTCACCCGGGCAGAGATGTGATCACAATAGTGTTTTAAGAAGATTAATGTAGGGTGCTATGTGTAGGATTAGAAAGCAGGAGACTGGAGATAAAACAGTAAGGTTATTATCACAATAATTTAGGCATGAAGCAATAAGGTCATAACTGAAGGGGAAGGGCCAGATATGAATGACTTGTCTTAATTTTTGGATGCCACCCACCAACACACGTTTGTAATGTGTTACACTGTTTTCATATGTGATTACAATTTGATTCCTAACCTAACTACTCAAATGTGTTCTCATTTAGAGTGATAAGACAAAATAAGTATTTTTCCCCAGTTCTTGTGAATTCAGCTGTCATTTCCAAACACCTAACTTCCAGAACAATAGACATAGCTCTTGTCTCTCTCTGAATTTCAGGCCTCCATCACCAGTTGTCTATCAGACTTTATCATTTGTTTGCTCCATAGTCAATCCGCTAGAATTTATGTGTGTGACACGGTCAGACTGAACTTTCGAAAGATCAGTGTGACAGTTGCGTGGAGTGAGATGAGACTTCAGGCAGGCAATATTGTAATATTGCAGATATGTGGTAATGAAGTCCTGCAGCAGGGTGGTGGCATTGTCGGAGGAGAGAAAGGGTCATATAGGAGAAATTGAGGGTAGAAACTACAGGACTTGGCAATTGCTTGAATATTGGGTTTGGAGTGAAAATGAGAACTTGGGGATGACACCATAGGTGTCTCAAACTGAAAATGTCCAAATGTAACTTGCTATCTCTTCTCTAAAACTCTGTCTTTTTTAAACACCGTTATTTCTGACAGCACCATCCTTCTAGCTATAGAGCCTTTTTCCAAATCTTCCTTCTCTTTCCCCCATCCTCTTTTGGTTCTATGAAATTACCAGTTTCTGTTCATTGTACCTCTATAAGACCCCTTCCATCTGATGCCTACTTCTTCCTCATGTAACATAGCCACCTTAGTTCATTATCTACTATATTACACTTATAGTAGATTACTGATTTGTCTCCCTGCATCCAGACTTTCTCCTCTTCCATCCCTCTTTTACACAGCAACCACATTAATATTCCTACACACCAGTTTGATCATGGCCCTCCCCTGCTCAAGAAGTTATGAAAGCTGGCCTTTAAAACCCTTCACAGTCTGATTCTAGCTTACTTTTCTAAACCATTACGTCTTATTACTCTTTGTGTGTACTACATGCCACCTGAATTAGACGAATCACTGTTGTTTATATATGATATCTCATCTCTTGTCTCCATATCTTTGCACAACTTACTCAGCATGAACTTCCTCCTCTTTTCTCCACCTCTTAGGATTCCTTGCTTCATTCAAAGCTTTTTTAAATCTGTGCCTAGCTCAGCTGCTAATGCCTAAAGTACTTTGTATTTACTTAGGTATATGCAGCTTATTTTCACTGTAGGATGGATGTAAGCTCCCTGAGGGCAGAGATAGCTTTATTTTTGTCTGCTTGTCACAGAGTAGATTATTTGATTAATGCTTATTAGCTGATTGTAGTGCCTTTAAGAAGAGACCTTCATTAAACAATAACGTACTCATTCAGTGACTAGTGTTAGTAGGAATTATTCTTTACTGGATGGAAATGGACCACCTTAGAATTGAAATGCTCAGGGCTGTAAGCACCTGTGGAAGATGTCCACTATTCTTTCTTTTATAGGTATATACTTAGTTCATTTAAAAGTTCACTGATGAATGAAATCAAAAATTAAAGGTTCAGCATAAACTTGTATGGTAATGGAATTTTTATTTTAAATTAGTTTGAAACCTTTCAACAATTTTTTAAAATGTGGTTTTATTTCCCTACATTTGCATCATGCTTACTTCTGAATATAGGAAAGAATTGGACAAGTGCCAGTTTTCAGAAATGTGATTATCCCAAAACATTAGTTAAATTAGGCTAACTCGGATTAAATAGTTATGAACTTCAAGATAAATTTGCAAAGAGATTAAATAACAAATACTCTTCTAGGACACCTGTTCTGGTGGTTTGTAGAGAATTTTTAAGGACTGAGTCAGCACTTGATCAAGAAAAGGAATTGCAAATGGAGACCCTTCCAGAAGTAATTTTAAGGTGTTTAAATATTTTATGAAGCACTAAATCAAATATATTTGCCTCAGGCAGGCTCCCTGATGGTGTTGAATAAGAAATATTCATATGCCACTTTACAAGAGCTATTAATATAAAGTTTAAATCTCTATATGAAATTGGGGTCCTGATTTTATATCCAGCCCCAGTCAATTTCAGATTGAATGGGAATACCTGAGGGTCTTCGGCAGCCGCATGTATGTGTTCTGAAATGGCATGGCCACATCAGTTAATTTGCTTCTACTGTACATGTTAACAGAACCCACTGAGTGATTCAGGGTATCCTTGTATACATGAGGCTATTTCCACAGCTACGTTGTGATAGCTATTTTAAAGTGTTTCCTTTAAATGGTGGATGTTCTACATCCGTTCCATTTTTATCTTTTTCTTTTTCCAGAAAATTTGATTTATCTCAATAGAACAGTTCAGTCCAGTGCAATCATGTCAGTGCTAATATGTGGAGCAAGTTAACCTGGGAAGTGGATGACCCTTAAGGAAGTGGCCTGGGATCTGTGGGGGAGAAAAGAAGGCAGGAGATCTCATAATGAATGTTAGTGCCTTGAGGCAAAGCTCAGTCATGTCATGACAGTTTTGACTCTAATAAAAATTCTGGGTCTCTACCCATCTTGCTTTGATTTGGACAGTTTGAATGAAAACTATAGCAAGAAACAGTTTATAATATGCCCATCAACTCTTATGGAGAAAATACCTCTAAGAGTCTTTTTCCTTGGAACTTTTCATTAATTCTTGAGTTGAGCCTTTATAAACATAATTCAATATTGTACACTGTCTATGGGAATCATGTGTACTGATTTCAAATATTTTGTCCCATTTATAATTTTTTTTCAGTATTAGTCTATGTATCTTAATTTGGAATTTGGAAGCTGTAGTCACATTTGAAGTCCGTGTTAATTTCTTTCCTTTCAAGTTGTTCTGAGAAGGGAGGGGGTGTAAAAAGAGGAGGAAAATTTTTGCACGTATTTAGAATACATTTCAATCTGTAGTCTCCCTCTGCTGTGCTAATGAGAATAAAGTTTGTGTTCCAAGTAATTTTCTTCACCCCTCAGGAAAATAGGTGTAGTGTAAATCCTGGTGTTTTTCAAGACTTTGGTAAGCCGTGGGTGGGAGTTGGACTCAAACCTCACAGACTGAGACTTGTTTGTTATGAGCTGGAGAGGGGGAGAGAGAGAGAGAGAGAGTGTGTGTGTAGAGTCGAGTGAAAGGGGAGGAGTAAAGAGTAAGGCAAGGAGAGCTTATCTTTCATTTTTGATCATATCTTATAGTAGCAAGATGGCAATTACTTAAACTTTTAGAGATAATTGGTTTTCTTTTCCTGGAAATAAAACTGGAAAGAAATTAATTTTAAGTTCAGAAATTGTGGGTTTTCAGAGAATTTAAAAAAAAAAGAAGACATTTCCTCTCAGCATCTCCTCACAATCCCAGTTGTGTCTGATATGTTTAAAGCTACTGCATTTGTTGCAGGTACTCTTCTGTTGCCACTATTTTGTAAGACTTCTAATACAATATGGTTAGTTATACTGGAAGGAAAGTGATACAGGCTGGCAAAGGCAAGAGCTCTTCCGGCAGGACTGAGCTGATTGATGGATCCATGAATCTAATATCTCCTAGTTGTGATTCATGCCTTCTGATAGGTACATTCATCACTGTGCATCATGTGTCAGTGGCACAGGCTGTCTTCATTCTGCCTTGGACACATGAGTGTTCTGGTAATAGGTAACAGTTAAAATGTTGGCGAAAGGATTGACTCTCCTGACTCTTTGTATCACTTCCCAGTTTGAGGTGGCTATTCTTTTCCAAAAGACAGACTAAATGTAATCAGGATCATTTACTTAGATGAGGCTTCTTCCGCTCCTATTTCTCCATGGTTCCTGGGTCCAAGTTCATCATTGAAGAAAGCATTTCGAAGTGCATGAAGCTAGAACAAAGGAGCAAGCCAGCTCGGGCTGCCCTCACCCATCCAGCATGCACATACAGTGTTTTAACTGTTCTGGAAAGAATGAAGCATTCATAAGCTGTTCCATTTTCAAGAAAAAATTTCCTGTGACATTTTAATCCCCTTTTGTGCCAGAGCATTTTTAGATTTTTTCTGCTGCAAGTCATCTCAAATGCTTTGTATCTTTCACTTTGGATGAATTGCATATTATGAGCGTGACCCAAGATAAAATATAATGCCAGTATTATTGGATGAAAGTCTCATTCTTTTGGACATTCTGGGCTGCTGGTCAGCACATAAATACTGACCTCTGAGTATGCAGAGAAATCCTTAGAGACTTGTGCTTAAGAGGGAAAAAATGACTTTTAAAATTAAATGACCACCTGTAACACTAAGCTTGGTTTATGTTTCTGTAAAACAGGTTTTTCTTCAGAGGACATTGTAATTAGAAACATTTGTTATATTGTGAAGGGAAGAAAGATCAAGCATTTTTCTGGAAGTGGAAACTGAATTATCTCTGAAGATGTACCCTGGATCTTTATTGTTAGCTAGTAATTTTGTATGATAGAAAATTTTTTAAAATGCTGAATGCTATCAGAGCATGTAGGCACAAGGGTATATGTTCACGCATTTAAATATACAGGTATACTTAGACAAGTCCCCTAACTATTGAACGTATGCTGGAACATGATGAATAGTAGTTTGGGGATTTGCTAGGTGAGTTGGCATTAGTGATTCAAAGAGATTAATGATAAATGAGAACTGGATAGTATTCAAGGTGCAGAGGCAGAGGTGAGATTGCAGTTTTGTTCTAAAGTCTAAAGGATGGAACAAATGAAATCTGATGAAAGTGAAAAGAGAAATTGACTTTGGTGTGCACACTAACCTCATAGTAGCAGATCCCACTGGGTCATCAGTGACTGTAAAAAATAGGCAGGTTAAGCAGCTGTGATTTGAAGGGGTTCTAGTCAGAACTTCCCTCCTACCCCACCCCCAAATTTTTCCACCACTTGTCATTCCATCATTATAATTTCAAATATTTTTTGTTCTCATTTTTTTCCTTCAAGAGTGAGATACCCCTAGGAGGAATCAAACCTTGTTTGTCAGTTACTACTTTAATAAGTATCAGAGGAGAAGGGAACATGAGATTGGCTAACCTCTCAAGTTACTAGGAAGAGAGAAAAGGAAGCCCAGTTAGAGGAAGTGTGGATTGGGTGGGGGGTGTCAGGTAACAGTGTCAGTTATGAACTTTATAGTCTTGTCTGTGACCAATCAGAGGGTGTTGAAATCTCCCCTTCATGAAGGTGAATTCTGCCGTCCAAGCGAATTGGCCTTCTTGCTGTTCTTTGCAAGCACAGCATTCCATTTCCTGTGTCCATCATTTTGTGCCAGCTGCCCTCCATGCCTGGAACATATCCCTTTTCACCCCTACCTCTTAGAATTCCCACTTTCTTTTCATTCCACAGCCCAAATGCCATGAGTCCTTTCTCAGTCTCCTCAGCTGCTGGTGCCTCTCCCTAAAATAACCTTTGGTTATTTGGGTCCATGAATAAATGATAAAATATTTATGAAATGCTTACTATGTGTTCACTGCAGGGATACTAATTCAAGCAGGCTTTTTCCTGGTTCTCCTACCTATCCGATGACTCCTCATTTCCTTTTGCAGGATCCTCCCTATGGATTATGCTTTATCTGTGGGTGTCCCCCAAGACTCTTTTTAGGGAATCATTTTCTTTTTCCTCTATGCTATTTCACTTGGTGATCTTCTCAGCTTCCATGGATTCATCAAATATCTGTATGCATCTAATGGTGCAATGAATAGTGTTCTGGTCTTAGAACTGGAATGACCTGAGTTCAAGTTCAGCCTTAGATAGTTTCTAGCTGTATGATCTTGGAGAAGTCATTTAATTTCTATTTACCTTAGTTTCCACAGCTGCAAAACGGGGTAGTAATAACAGTTACTTCCCAGGGTGCTTGTGAGGACCTAAAGACATCATGTTAGTAAAATATTGGCCATACTTACCACATAGTATGCACTTAATAATTGCCTGTCTCCTTCTCTCCCCCCTTTCACCTCAGACCTACTTATCCAGACCTGACTTCTTTCCCAATATCTGTTCTCACATCTGCGCCTATTGGACATCTCAAATTGGATGTGTGGTAGACATCTTAAATCCAACACGTCCAAAACTGAACTCATTGTCTTTCTTCCTAAACCCTCCCCTCTCCCTAACGTTCCTATTATTTTTGAGGGCACCACTCTCCTAGCTCCAAGACTTGCAACGTAATTGTTATCTTCAACTCTTCTCTCTCTCTCCCGCCATTTGCAGTTATGAAGTCCTGTCATTTTTTTCTACATTCTCAACATTTCTTCTCTGAGGTGGCCACCACTCTGGTGCAGCCCCTCATCGCTTCATGCCTGGGATGTTTCAGTAGCCTTCTGGTTGGTCTCCTTGCCTCAAGTTTCTCTCCCTCTAATGCAGCTTTCACTCAGCTGTCAAAATGGATCTTCTTGAAGCACTTTGGACTGTATCCAAAAGCCAAAAAACCCTGTCTCCTCCCCCTGATTAATTCTGTTGCCTCTTTATTGCCCCTGGATTGAAATATGAAATCCTCCGTTTGACTTTTAAGCCTTCCCTAACTTACCCTCTTCCTACCCCACACATACGCTGTGAGCCAGTGACGCTAGCCTCCTTCTTGTTCCTTAGATGAGGCTCTCCATCTCTTGATTCTGGACATTTTTATTGGCTGTCCCACACACATGTAACTCTGCTTTCTTGTATCCTCCTCCTACCTTTCCTGTTTTCCTTCAAGTCTCAGCTAATACCCTACTTTCTGTAAGAAGTCTTTCTGTCCCCTTTGATATTAGTGCTATTCCCCTGCTGGTTATCTCCAGCATATCCTGTATATCATTTGTTTGTATGTAGTAGTATATATGTAGTTTGCATCTTGTATTCGCCATTAGACTGTGAGCTCCTTTGAGAGCAGGGTCTGTCTTTTGCCTTTCTTGGTAACCGTAGTGCCTAACAATAAATGCTGATTGACTGACAGTCCTTTCCCTCCAGGAGCTTATGTTTTAGTAGGGAAAGCCAATACATTAAGCAGAGGGGAGGGAGGATAGGTACACAATGGCATGGTCTCAAAATGTCTGAATAGTGACATGGAGGCAGGTGTGAACAAGACCAAGTTAGAAGCTTGATCACCCTTGAGTTTTTTAGCACTCTAGTGAACAGAGTGCTTTGTAAATGTTAATTATTTATGGTAGGTTTGGCTGAAATTTCTTTGGAATTTGTCTCTGAAGTATTCTGTGATTTTGCAGGTAGAAATAGCTTGAAAGATTTTATAGTCTATCTCTACTGCCAGGCAGGACAGCATATTTAATAACCATCCCTAAAAGATAATATTCCACTTAGAAGAAATTAATGTCTGGAAAAGATGAGGAGAAACCATGAAATAATGGTCCTTTTATCTATTAAACCTTATAACCATTGTTATTTTCAAATTTAACCAAAATTCTGCTTTCTACAATTAAAATGCTCCTTTGTACTATTTCACATAGAAATAAGATAATTGCTCCATGTACATATTTTTTTCAGAAAGCAATTGTTGAATAATAATAATCAACATACCTTACCTTAAGTTTTGTAAAGTGCACTACCTATGGTTTTTCATTTGATCTTTACCATAACTTTGTAAGGTAGACACTTTTGTTATCCTTCTCTTACATATGGAGAAACTGAAAGGTAGAGTGACTTACCCAGGTCCATGTAGCCAGTCAAGTATCTGAGGCAAGATTTTAACTCAGGATTTTGAGTTTCAGCTGTACCACCTGCCTACCTCAGTTGACTTTTTGGACATGATTTGGATTATTAGTGTGTCTTCGTTATGACAAGAATTAGCAGATAATCTCTACTGAAAGGAGACATATTGTAATTAGTATCTATTAAAGATGATAGTATTAACTTCACATTTCTATAAGTACTTTAAGATTTATAAAATACTTTCTTCACAGAAACATTGGTGAAGAAACTTAGATTCAGAGTCTTGCGGAACTTACGAATTGGTGCTGGAATTTGAAGTCTTTCCTGACTTCAGTTTTGATGTTTTGCATGCATGATCTCTCTTTCTCTGTCTCTCATTCTCTCACATACGCACGACACTATAACTGCAAGGAGATGTGTAGTAAAGGTGACCCAGGAATCCAAGAGAAGGAGACATTGTCCACTATCACGTGCTCACAGGACAAAATGAGATTTATTGAGTAGATGAAGCAGCTGGAAAGTCATAGCAAGTTTCATTTAGTCTTTAGACAAAGGGCTTTTGCCAACACATGCTGGTATCTACTGCGCACGTGTCAGCTGTTCTGGGAGGCTGATGTGCACTTTCAATTTATGAAGCTCAGCTGTTCTTGACTGTAATAGATTATAAAGTGTATTTACAGTGATGATCCTTTTTTGTGAGATGCAAACATCCCAGACTGTTCACACTGAAACTTGGCTTTCCTGCTTTGTTTTTATTGCCCTCTTGTGTAGAAATTGAAAAAACTGACAATCAAATGAGCCCCATATTCTTATCAACCATTCATGGCTTTCTCTATGATGAGAATTAAAGGATACAATAAAATTAACATCTTGTAATAGATGAAGCCATATGTATGGTTCATTGTTGATCTCAATGGAATTCTTATGACACAGACATACAATCAGTAAGCATTTAGCACCTACTATGTGCCAGGGACTGTGCTAGTTGTTGGGGATACAAAGATGAGACATCATACATAAAATTTATAGAGAGCTAGCATGTTAGAATGAATATAGAGCTGGCTTTGGAGTTAGGAAGACAAGTTCAAGTCTCATTTTCTTACATAAAAGTACTGGTTGTGTAAGGTGGAGCAAGTTACTTGACCTCTAGGTCAAGTCTGGGGCAATTTCTTTAATATAGTAAGTTATAAAATAGTTGTTGACATGCATGATTGATATAGGGCACTTTCTCATTAGGAATTCCTTTACCTGTGAAATCACGGGCCTGAATCAAAAAAAAAAATCAAATACTCTCTTAGTTTACATTCACTAATTCATACAATAAAGACTGACTGGTTCCCATTTGTAAAAATATTGTACTATCCTACAAGGGGAATAATCAATATGAGCTTTTGGAAAAGAAGCTAAAACATATATGTTGTCAGTTCTCATCTACCTTACCATTTCTTGGAATTTAACACTGATCATTAATGCATTCTTGAAGTTGTCTATTCCTTTAACTTCTGTGTTACTGATTTTTTTGTTTTCCCCTCTGGTTCATACCCTACCTCCCCTCCATCCCTTGTTGGATATCTGTGCTTAGATGCTCATGTTTCCACCTAGCTTGGGAGTTCTCCCAAGGTTCTAGCCTCAATCTTCTTTCTTATTAGGTTACTTCTGTCTCTTCTCTCCCTTCCACTCTATTCTCATGGTTTCCACTAGTCAGTTTCATTCAGCAGACTTTAAACATCTTTCATCTCTAGAACACTATACTTGGTCAGGGAGTTGGAAGGTGGAAGAACATGACACAGAAAAATGGGAGAAGAATCTTTAAGTAGTTGGACATGTAGAACAGGAATGAGGTTGTTCCCAAGAGGATGGGTATAGGCTTTCTGAGGAAGAAGGTGGGTGATCATGTTCCATGAAAAAATGAATGATCCATATGTGCTACCAAGAGTTGGGACAGCTTTTATTAACCCCAGAAAAATGAAAAAGCTTTTTATAGCAGGTGAGTCTCTTTAGAGACACAACCATACATTGAACTGACAAAAAAATTGGGAGATATGCTGTATTTTGCAAGCATATGTCCCAGATGTGACAGAGAAACTCAAAATTTATCCAACAAAATTATGCACATCTAGGGCTTCATATGAGAATGAATAAGATAGCCAGCAAGAACCTAGAAATAATTTCTAGAAATTATAAAGACCTCATCAGGAAGTTGAAAGACTTGGAGACACAAGTAGTGTTTTCATTGCAATTGCTTGTTGGTAATAGATTCTTCAGAAAAGAAAGTAGGATTTGGGAAATGAACAATTGGCAAAGAAAATACTGTAATGTCAGAAAGCAAATTGTGGCTTAAGAGAAAGGAATGATGGATGTGTCTCACAAGGGCTGGGTAAAATGTATTTGCCTTGGAGACCGGTTGATCTGGTCAAAAAAAAAAAAAAAACTTGACAGTGAAAATAGGATGTGAGGAGGAAAAGTATCTAGATAACCATAGAGAAAAGCAGGTATGACAAGGGTAGAATAAATAGCAAGACATGTTGTTTGGTGCTTGATAGGTGAGGAACAGAAACTTATAATCATGAGCTCAGAAGTTCTGATGCCTAGAGTTTAAATAATAAAGTGATCTTGGTATCTTAACTAAAGGTAAATATGATCTTACATGTATCAGGAAGACCCTATGGGATACGCTTCTTGGGAAGAAGAGTACAGTTTTTGTTCAGAAGGAGGAAATTAAAATGATATTCTACCAAAGTAAGATAAACAAGCAGAAGAGGAGAATGATGGAGAATATTAAGTGAAGAGTAAAGGAGGGTAAAACAAACAACATTGAGGCAAGACTACACTCAAGCTACCAGACCAGCTAGAGGAATAGATGATGGGTTGCTGGCTTAGGTCACGAAACTGACATGGAGGTGACTGTTGGCTAGACAGACATATAAAAGCAAAGCAGCCAATGGATATTTTAAAATTTTGTTTTGCTGATAATTTTTATCTTTCAGAAGATGGTGAAATGACAAGAACTAGTATGCTAGATATGATTTAGACCCAAAAAATTAGGAAGATGAGGGAAGAGATGCAACCTTTGTCTGAGATAGGAAATTGATAATGTATGCCAGAAGACAGAATACTCCTGTTTCCCTTTCTCCCCCTGCCATACCCCCACCCCATCCTCCAACCTCATTACAAAAGAGGGTGAGCTTCAGACTTTGACGGATAAAACAAAAAAATAGTTTGGGAATTGAGACTCAAAGTTACTGAGATAGTAGTAAGAAAGCACTTGGCTCCTCTAAATATATTCAAGTCATCTGGTACAGATGAATTGAAATACTATGGTGTTGAAAAAGCTCATGAATATGGTTGATGACCTGCAATTAGTGACCTTTGAAGAACTGTGGAAAATGGAAGAGGTGCAATAGGACTAAGGGTGGTCAAATGTCTTGATTTTCTAAAAGAGGAATACTTTTTTTTTTTTACTTCAGAATATAAGCAAGCGTGCTTGGCATTGGCTTTTAGCTAATTACCTGTCTCCTCGTCCATCTTGTATTTATTACCAGATTAATCACTTCAGTCTCATCAATACTGGTATGATTCTTTTTTAGCAGAGTAGTTTGAAACCTGTCCATGCATTACCTCATTCTGAATGACCCTTGTCCATTCCTCCCATCAATCCTCCAGAAGGGAGTCCACCAGGGAGTTTCTCCTAAGCTTTTTAACATTACATGGGTAATAGCAAAGTGTGTATCTTCTATATAATATTGCTTGCTTTTACTTCATGACTGGGCCACCTCATTTTCATATATCTCTTGAGTAATGTCTACCCAGGGCTTCTTAAACTTCTACTTGAGACCCCTTTGCACCTTTCAGCAGCGTTGGACCTGAGGGTGTGCACAGTGCAAGACAAGCATGCTTTGTGTTCAGAGCCTCAGCTGCTGTGACTGCCCAGTGCAACATGGGCAGGCCGCCAGAAACGCCTCAGATTCATTACACATTTGATTTTCAATACGTTTTTCATCTTTGCATATTCAGAAACCTTTTACTGTTGGCAAAATTTTCATGACCTCATATGGGATCCACAGTTTAAGAAATGCTGTTCCATACAACTTCTTACAAATAGCTCCTGATAATATGCTGCAGATGACCATATCTCTCCACTGCCATTTAGGCAAACTGCAATTTGGACCTTTTGAAGATTGTACTATTTTCTGTGATTAATCTTCTGAAAATACTATATTCTTCATGTCATTCAAGAAACTACTGGCTCCATATTGATAACTCCATGAAGACTCGAGTTTCTCTACCTGACTTTTGAGGCTTTGTGTCTTTTCTATCCAGTCTTATTTCATACTACTTCATTCAAGCCTGAATGCTGACTTCACTGTTTCTCCTCATACACTGCTTATGCTTTGCTTCTGTATCTTGCATATATAGGTTTTTGTTGCTGCTCAATCATTTTTTTCAGTCGTGTCCAACTCTTTGTGACCCCATTTGGGGTTTTCTTGGCAAAGGTCCTGGGGTGGTTTGCCATTTCCTTCTCCAGCTCATTTTACAGATGAGGAAACTGAGGCAAACAGGGTTAAGTGACTTGCCCAGGGTCACACAGCTAGTAATTGTCTGAGGCCAGATTTGAACTCATGAGGGTGAATTTTCCTGACACCAGGTCTGGCAGTCTATCAACTAGGCCACAAAATTTCCTGTATATATATATATATGTAGTTACTTCCATTGAAATATCCATTCCTCTCAACCTATCTAGATCTTATCCTGTCTCAGGATTGTTCTTCCCTGGCAGCTCAAGATCTGCCTTTCTGTCTTCTGGTCATTACCTCATTGTTTAACATTTTACCATTTACTTACATTTCATTAAAAAAATGCATATATACATAAAATGCATATGTATGTGTTTACATATATATGTCTTTATGTATATATTCACATATCTTTGTATGTATGTAGATATATCATGTATGTGTATCTATATGTATAGATATACATATAAATTTGTGTATGTTTTTTTGTCTTTCCAATTAGATAATAAGTTCCATACTCATAGTCAAATACTAAGTGCTTGATAGATTAAAATACTGAAATTGAGAAACTTTTTGGCAAGGATGATTTTACATGCACTACTTCAATATCTCACAAAGCTAAGACCCTATTTTGATTTGACATCAGTTCAGAAAGTGGGTACTTCCAGCCATTTGCAAAATTTCTGTAAGATTTCGGATTGCATAGTAGGTCATTGTAATGTATTTGCTGAGTAGGGGCATAGCTGGGGTTATAATTTAGGACTAGATTTATGTTAGCTATAAAAATAAATCAAAATAACTAAATACTTTTAAAATTCAATTATTTAAATTAAGCTGTATTGATTTTAAAAAACCCTTTTTCCCAAGGAAGCCAAATCCTTTCATGTATATTGTATTAATATATTATAATATCAGATAAAGAACAATCTTATTGCTGCAGTTTTTCATATTAAAGCTGAGGATACGGAGGGGTTAAATGCTTTATTCAAGACTAGTCAGTGCTCAAACTTAGATTTGTTCTTTCCACTAGAAAATGTTATATACTTTGGGTGATTAGCTGTTTTCAGAGCAATCTCAAGCATTCAGGTGACCATTGAGAGTTCCCTGGGAACTTATATTAAAAATAAGTGGATGAGGATAACTGTCCCCCAAATCAGTGAAAGGTAAATATGCAGTTTAATATATGGGAAAGAGCATTGGTTTTTGGTGTAAGAATACCTGGGTTCAAAGATGGCTTACTACCTGTATAACCTTTGGTCTCTAACCAAAGATTATTGGTCTCTAACATGTTCAGTTTCCTAAATTATAAAAATGGAAGGTCAGACTCGGAGGATCTCCAAATTTCCTTCCAATTCCAAATCTTTTGATAGGATTTTTGTTTTGAGAAGCAACAAAGTGTAGCAGAAGGAATATTGAGTTGGCAATTAGGAGACTTGGGTTAAGGTCTGAAATCCACAGTAACAGCTCACAAGGAACTTCCCCTTTCTGGGTACTAGTTTCCTCATCTATAAAATAAATAGGTTGGATGAGATGATCTCATTAAGATTCCAGCCAGTTCTCCATCCTATAATGGAAAACCTACTGTATTTTGTTTTCTTATTATAGTGCCAATATATGCTGTCCTGTGCTCTGAATTATCATTTCTGTTTGAACTGTGGCCCCACAAGGCTGTTTGCAAGAACTTTGAAAAGTCTGGCCTTCTTTGATTTGCTGGTTTGCAAACTCATCGATTAACTCTGAAGGAGAAACATAAGTCTGTTGTCTAGAATCTGTCATACCTAAATAAATCATGTTCTTTGACAGACTTATTCAGCCATTCACCTTACTTCTACTGGAACTACCATGTGCTTGTCAGCCTTACAAAGGTCAATCAAAGATCTCTACTTCATTGTGCTTAGAGAATGGATCTTTGCATCAGGAGTGAGTTTGGCATGCATGACCTCCAAGGTCCCTTTAAGCTCTGGAATTCTGCGAGACTGAGGAGTGAGTCCTAGATAACCAGTTAAATTCATTTGAATGTTTGATTCTACACTAGATGAAAATAACTTAGAAATTCTGGAGTCCTTGAAACAACTACACATTTCAATCAATCCATTAGGGCAGGTTAAACAAGAAGTTAACCCGCTTTATGTTATGGACCCCTTTGGCAGTCAGGCAAAGCCTGTGAGCCCCTTCTCAGAATCATGTTTATGAAATTCATATAAAACATAGGATTACCAAAGAAACTAGATTTATTGAAATTCAGTTATCAAAATTAAAAAACTTCAAACCTTAGGTTTAGAAGCTCTTCTCTATACCTTTCAATTCACTGAGCTGATAAATATGTATGTATATGTATATATACTTACAGATTTCTATGTATACATTCTACGTATACCTTTCTATGAATGTATATGTGGTGCGTTTTTCGTAGGGATCGCAAAAAAAGCTCACTTTGGAAATGGTGCTCTTGTTGGACTTCAGCCTTGGTCTTTTCCCCAATGGAATTATTGTGTTCCGGCCACTGCTGATTACTTTTTGATTGATAAAGTCAGTCTTTGCCTTAATCAATTGTGTTATCTGTAGTGGGAAACAAGACATCTCAACCCTTAAGAATTATTATGAAAGTCCAACAAAGGACCAGTTGAACTTGTCTCAAGGGTATCTTAGATTGGTTCTAATACATGGCTTGAAGCATATTTTTTAACTAAATAGCTTGATAAATCATATAACTCATGGCTGAGAACCCTCAAATTCTGGATTTAAATAAATTGGACCCAAATTTTGGAATGGTACCCTAAATGTCTTCTTTTACTTTTTGAGGTATTGTCTTCACCTAGAGCTTATTCTGAGAGAATATAAATTGTGTTTAGGTTTCTACAGATAATAGGTAACTGAGTTCTTAACCATATGGGGTATGGTATGTGCCCTATCCCCATGACTTTATTTAGGGTTATGCAGAAGGTGGAAAAAAAAAGAAGAGAAAAAGAAAAAGGCTGAAAATAATTTGTTGACTTCCTTTTATAGGCCAGTAAAAAAAGGGGTCATTCTTTCCACAAAACTATCTTTCTAAGAGTCCAGAACAATTCACCTTGGGGTGAATTGGCCCCTAATAAGGATAACCAACTTCAAAGAAGTACAAGGAATGACTTCAGATTGGTCATTTTGTCTGCACACAGCCTGCCACTGAGATGAAATTAAGAGCTTTAGTTCATTTTCAAAAAGTACTAATGGATGTATTCATATGCTCTAAACAGAGATACGTGGAACAGTCCCAAACAAATACTCCTTTCCAGGTAAACTCATCTAGAAGATCAGGGGAATTTCCTTGATCAAACCCCCCTTGCAAATGTAGGACCAAAGGTTGGCATTATAGTTGGAAGATTTTTTACATACATCATCCTTTTTTGTTCCTTACAACCATCTCGTGAGGTATATACAACAGGCATTAACTGTTCCTGTTACAGATGACAACAGGGGTGGCTCACAGGTGCTAACTTTGCCATGGTTGAAATACTAGTAAGGGTCAGAGGCAGTGTTTAATCCCAGGTCTTCTGCTGGCTTAGTCTAGTACCTCTTTCACATTGTCCTGCACTGGCAGCTTGAGGTAGGCTTCCTGGTTCTAAAATATCACATTCACTCCCTTTAATAAGGGAGCAAGTTGCAGGAGAAAGCTCACTGGATTAAAGCTGTGGTCCTCAGACTCAAGGCCAGTTCTGTCATTTACTTGCTGACTGCGTAGTCTTAGACGAGTCATTTCATTTGTGTTAGAGTTTCTTATCCATGAAATAGGGATGAATGAAATAAAGAGCATTTGTTAAATGCTTGCTATGTGTGGGGCACCATGATAAATACTGGGGACAACAGGTAAGGTAAGAAAGCCCCCGTCCTCGAGGAAAGCAACATATATACAGGGGAGTAGTAGGGAGTTGGAGAGGGATGTTTTGGTCCGTGAGATCCCAGGGATGGTGACTGGAGCCATAGGTTAATTGATCAATGTGCCCTTTCCAATAAGGGAAGTATTGATTTGAATAATCTCCCCGAGGCAGAGGTAGGGACCTGGGGGTGGGTAGCAGGTAAGCTCCTGGCAGCATGGCATGAAGATGACCAAAGGGCAATGTTGATGGGTCTGGGAAAGGCTAGATGGAGAGAACTCTCCAATGTGGAGCCTGGGACCCAGGATGGGAGCTGGGGTGGTGAGTGGGAACCAGGGTAGCATGGCCTCCTTAGACTCACAGGGATGCTTCAAGATCAGATGAGGTGTTTATGAAGCACTAAGTTGGTGTGAATTACTATTTTTTTTTTATTAATTTTATTTATTTTCATTGTTCTACAATCACTACCATATAACTTAGGTTTTTTCCCCCTCCCTCCTCCCTCCCTCCCTGAGATGGCATGCAATTTTATATAGGTTCTACACATACATTGCTATTAAATACATTTTCACTATAGTCATGCTATGTAGAAGAATTAAAATGAATGGGAGAAATCATAACAAACCAAAACGTAATACAAAAGAAAATTATCTGCTACATTCTGCGATTGAATTCCATAGTTCTTTCTCTGGATGTCGAAGGCATTTTGCCTTAAAAGACCATCAGGAATTTTTTTAAATCCTTACATTGCAATGAAGTTACAAGTCTACCAGAAAAAACTCTCGCACACTGTGGCTGTGCCCAAAGTTCTCCAGGTTCTGCTCCTTTCAGTCAGCATCAGATCATACAAGTCTTTCCAGGCCTCTCTGAAGTCTTCCTGTTCATCATTTCTTATATAGCGCAATAGTATTCCATTACATTCATATACCATAATTTATTCAGCCATTCCCCAATTGATGGGCATTCCCTTGATTTCCAGTTTTTGGCCACCACAAAGAGTGCTGCTATAGGTATTTTTGTACATGTGGGACCTTTCCCATTTTATGATGTCTTGGGAATAATACTATTGTTATTCTACTATATATATTTACTCATGTTCTGAAATACATGTGGTACAGTGGAAAGAACACTTGTTCTGTTAGCAAAGGAATTGGGTTCAAATCTTACTTCTGATGCTCTGTGATGCTTAACCTCCTGAGCCTCAGTTTCTATATCTGTAAAATGAAAGTTTTGTACTAGATGGCCTCTGAGGTGTCATTTCTAGCTCTGAATCTCTGCTACTATGTTCTCCAGTCCTTTCAATTTTTCATATTTCAATTTTATGGCTACAGTAACACAAGCCCTTGCAGGTTCTGCCAAGCTGGAAAAGATTCTGGTGGTGGCATACTTGTAATCCAAACCAATAAACATTTATTAAGCACCTACTAGGTGTAGGCACTATGCTAAGCACTAGGGATACAATTAACAAAAAAGAAAAAAGTCCCTGCTCTCAAGGAGCTTACAGAAAAACAGGGAGACCTCACAAAAGAACGCAGGAAAATGAGGTTGAGGGGGCATGGAACATCAGCTAGGCAGAACAGTAGATGCCAAGTGAGTGATGTGAGAGTCCAGTTTCTGCCATCTATAAAGGCAGCCATTGGGAAGAGTTTGGTACAATACCTTCTAGCCCTCTAGAAGGAAGAGGAGGCTGTGCGAGGTGGTGTTAGTCAAGGCTTCAGTTGGCATCATAGTGATGAGTTTGGAAGTGTTGAGCCTATCCTGGGAGGGGCTTCTAGTGCTGTGGAGTTCAAACCAGACAGGGCAGCAGATGCAAAGTGGAGTGAGACTCCAGAATGTGTATAAGTCATCAGAGGAACTGATTGGATGATCACCATCTCTCAGTACCTCTGTGGAGATCTAAAGCCAAAACTAGATTGGGATTTCAATTTTTAAGAACAATTTGAAAGTTTTTACTCTCCAGTTAGTCTTGAGAGAACATAATTCATCAGGATCTGCATTCATTTTTCAAATGAAGCTAGGTTTGTCAGCTAGATGGTGCATTGGATGGAATGTTAGACTTGGAGTCAGTTCAGATCCTGCTTCAAACACTTATTGATTGTGTGTCCCTGGGCAAGTCACTTAATTTCTCTTGATTTCTTTATCTGTAAAATTGAGATAATAGTACCTACCTCACAGCTTTGGCATGAGGATCAAATGAGATAACATTTATAAAACACTTTACCAGAATTAAAACATCTGGTTGTTGTCCTTCATTTTCGAAGAGGACCAAAATGACATCACCATGATAAAGTGAAGTTTCAGTTTGTCTGACTGTGGCTGATCAGACCAATACGAGCTCTGAATGCTCTACCACAGGTTGGGCACAGACAGTCTATATGAATTTTTGGGGTGATTATTCCAAATTTGTGCATTATACATTTACTTTGTGCTGTCTCAATTCTACTTTGCTCAAAAGCACAGCACTCTTTCTGATGTGGGCGCACCATGCTGAGTGGTCCTGAGTGTCTTCCATGTTGCACAGTCAAATCCAAAGTTTTTGAGAGAGACCTTGAGAGTGCCCTTGTATCACTTCTTCTGACCAGCATGTGATCACCTGCCCCATGAGAGTTCTCCATGAGATAGTTTCTTTGGCAAGCACACATTTTGCATTTGAACAATGTGGCCAGCCCATCAGAGTTGTGCTCTCTGAAGCATAGTTTGAATGCTTAGTTGTTCAGCTCGAGCAAGGACTTCAGTGTCTGGTACCTTATGCTGCCAGGTGATCCTCAGAATCTTCTTAAGACAGTTCAAATGAAAGCAATTCAGTTTCCTGACATGGTGTTGGTAGACTGCCCATGTTTCACAGGCATACCCCAATGAGGCCAACACAATGACTCTCTAAACCTTCAGTTTGGTAATCAGTCTAATACCTCTTCTCTCCCAAAATTTTCTTGTCTCCCTAACACTGAGCTGGCTTTGGCAATGCGTGCATCAACCTCATTGTCAATGTGCACATCCCTGGAAAGTATACTACCAAGGTAAGTGAACTTATCTACAGGATTCAAAACTTCTCCATTTGTTGTAAACAATGGTTCCAAGTATGGATGATGTGGAGGCGACCCATGGAGCACCTGTGTTTTCTTGGTATTAATTATTAGGTCAAAGTTAATCACTTAAAACCTATAAACACTAAGTAGAACAGCAAGCAATGTCTGTCCCAGGTTTGAAGAAACCTCCATGTTCAGCATTTCACCTAATTGCTGTAATTGTGCTCATGGCCTCTTACTTTCAATTGAATTTTAAACTACTTGAAGCAGGAATTTTCTCCCATTCATGTCTTTCTTGGCTTAGCACATAACACAACATGCCCAGTAGGTGCTCCATAAATATTTGTTGCGGTTGGTGTTGCAACCACATTCCAATATGATGTCTGCGATGGTAAGGGTGTTCTGTGGCTCCTGTGGTTGGCCTTAATGCTTGTTCATTAGCAGACATTTCCTTCAGAGTGTTGGACCATTTAGGCCTTCCCCTTACATCTAGAGATGCTAGGAGAGTTGCCATTACATGTCTAGAATGTGAATTGTTGAGTGGATACCCGTATTTACATATTGATCAGAATTCCTCGGTCTAGTTCAGCTTTCCTTGAATGGAAACAATCTGTAGATGTTTTCTGCTCAACCTAGTCTTCTCTGGTCATTGGTAAAGAACAAGGAAATACATGGTTTGAATAAAGCTGAGTGCTGACTGTGTCAGTCAGTGTGCTAGACACTGAGTATTATAAAGATAAGACTAAGTCTCTGTCCTCAGAGAGCTGATAGTCTATGGAGGGGGAGATAAGATGTAGTTATATGCACAATGGATATGAGTTGTCAGAAAGCATTTATTATATATTATTATATACCAAACAGTATGTGATTTGGGAGTAACAGCTGGGGAAATTAGAAAGGTGTCCTGTGGATGGCAGTACTAGAGCTAAGCCATGAAAGAAACAAGGGATTCCTTGTTTGGCAGAAGTATTTCTATTTGCTTCTAGAGATAATAAGGAATCACTAGAGTTTGATGGAGAAGGGGAAAGGTAGCATTGTTGTTTGACATGGTCAGACCTGTATTTCCAGAAATCACTTTCTGGAGCTGTATGAAGCACAGAGTGGAGGGAGGAAACACTGGAGGCAGGAGAGACCAGTTAAGAGGCTGTTGCAGTCTGCTAGCTGAGAACTGATGAGGTCCTGGACTCTAGTGGTGGTGGTGGTGATCATGTGAATGGAGAGAATGGAACAGATAGAGATGATATGGAGGGAGAAATGATAAGATTTGTCAACTGATTGTAAAAATTTTGTCTGAATTGTGTATGTTGTAAAGCTGGAGCAAGAACTATCACTAGGCACATGATGAATTAGATCAACTTTCTTCAAATATCCACTTTGCCTCCCAACATACACACTTTTCATCAAAAATTTGAACGCACACTCTTTTGTATGCGTCAAGGCTCAGCTATAGTGCCACGTTCTATATAAAGCCTTTCTCATTCTCCTACTATTAATCTCTCCGTGTGTGTGTATCTACCTTATCTGTTTTATACAGGCTTATATATGGACATATTTTCTTGCCTCTAGGCTATAGCCTCCTCAAGAACAGACGTCTCTTTTTTTCTTTACATTTCTAGAATCTAGAACAATGCCTGCCAAGTAGTAGTCATATGTTACTGATGATTACTTTCCACCAGGCCACTGGTCCCAATTTTTCAGTTGCTACCTCTGTCCTACCACTGGAAAGAAGCTAGGAGAAAGAGAATTACTGATCTACCCTGATGGGTTCCATATGATACACTGCCTTCATTATCTCCACCTCTCATAAATGCTGCCACCCTGGTCCCTGACCCTGTAATAAAGGCCTGAATAGGCTGTAACTTCTACTGACTTGCCTCCCCCCTCCCCAGCCCAAGTCTGTCTTGATGCCCTTTTCCAGAGGCCCTTCATTTACCCTATATGTGTACTCATTGCCATAGCCATTGCTACATCCCACTCCTTGGAAGGAGGTAGAAAGACAGAAACCCCAGCAACTCTCCTCTTGTGTCAGTAGCCACCCAAATAGAGTGGCTTTGGTCAGAAACTGTGTGGGAGTGAGGAGACCTTAGGCATTTTTGAAAAAATAAGACTCTATCAACCATCTTATGTAGCCTTTGGGGGCCATGGCTCCCACTTTGGAGACTGCTAGTCTAGATAAGGAACCATTCTGTTGTCCTGCTGTCTTTTAGCTGACCCTCAGGAAGACCAAATTGATGGCATAAGTTGTTAGTGTATATGCTACCCATCCTTGCTTTCTCATCCCATGCCAGTGTGATCTGTATCTTTCTGGAAATCTCCTTAGGAAGGCTGCCACCCAAGGTTCTGGGAGCTTTCTTCTTAATCTCCTGTCATTCATTACCTTGATCCCAATGAAGCACAGATGTTGTCTCGCCACAAGCCAACTCACCTTCTTTCCAGTCCAACACTCCTCTGATGACATACTTAAAGCAGCTTCTCATGTGTATTCTTAGTTTGTAGTGCATTGCATGAACCTCTCCATTACCTTTTGAGGTACCCTCGACTTCAGTTTATTTGGAGGTTGTTGGTGTTCCGTGATTTGCCATAAAGTGTCTTGAGAAGAATATCATTAAACGTTTTTGACAACATTAAACTTAATACAACCATCATGTTGACAATACTAACCCTAGCAGCTGTCTGGAGGAAGGAATGCACTTGTTTACCTCTCTTTGACTGACTTGTACAAACCCACCATTTGGTACTACATGTCAGGGGCTCATGAAGCTCCACATGGCATCATTGTTTCCTGGCAGTTTCTGGGCTTCTTTGCATTCCTAAAACAGCCCAGAGGCATGAAGTGAGGGGTGAAGTAACCTTTACTCAGCAGGGTGGGGTGGGTAAAAGGAATGGTGGGTTATTGAGAGACATTGTTGCCAGCCCAGTCCTAACCTGCCATAACCCAACAATTTTTGCAAGTGGAAATCCACCTTCTGTCATCTATGACCTAGATGACAAACCATCCTGGCAAAGTGAGGAACTCTTCTGTTCTATGAAGAATTTCATTCTATAGCTCAAGTAGCCTCCTATAAAATTATTTGGTGCCGAGGTGTGGAGAGGCAGTGAAATGATTAAACAATACTTTGCTTTTATATGACATCCCCAGTTGGTTCAGTTTGAACAGCACACCTATGATTGAAATGCAACATATTCCTGTAGAGCCAATATCCTGATAAAATTCAGCATATAGGGAAGAAGGCTTCTTTTCTGCTGGCAGCTTCTGTCTTATGATGGGAATGGATTTTAAAAGTGGGTCTTTGTAAAATCAGAACTTGCAAAAAAAAAAAGCTATCTCTGATTATGTAAAAAGGGGAAAATGCTGAGGGGAAGGGAAGTGAAAACTTTGCCAGTGAGAAACAGGAGAACTGTTTCCAGCTATTTAAGTTTCCTGCATGGAATGTCTAGCATTCTATTATCACTGTTTCATTGACAGCCTCTCAGGACATGCATCTCAGCATGCCTCACCCATATATTTTTGCCCAGGTGTCAAAAATAGGCAGGCGATGGGGTAAGTGTGAAAGTTGTTGAGGGAACAAGGCAGTAAATTCCAAATGAAGGAGAATAGATTGTGAGTTTTAGAGGTTCCTTTGAGTCTTGGCTAAACCATGTCTTAGAATGGAATTAAGTTGAATTGGCATGTGATAAGATTGGTTTCTTTAAAGCCCAAATAAGTAATTTGATTACTCTGTTGGTGATATTAAAGATTGTGTTGATTTAGTTTAAAAGCTTAGGGTAAAATTGGCACACTAGTTGAAAAAGAAACATGAAGGATCACAAAGTATGCAAAGTATCAAAGAAATGAATAAGCAAAAAAGATGGGTTGATCCCTTGGCAAGGGTGCTCCCGGGTGCTCCAGAGAGTGAGGAAGGGCTCTAGCAGTTTGGTTGGACTTCGTATGGTGAACTTATGGATAAATGGGTTACAATTTCATTCAACAAGTAATTTTTAAATGCCTACTACATTGTTAGTTTTGTACCTAGCTAGAGATAACATAGAGAAAAATAAAGCAGTCCCTGCCCACAAAGAGCTTATATTCTACGAAAGGGAAACAAATACACAGATAAGTATATGTAAAACATATAGGGAGTAAATGCATGATCATTTTTCTTTGGTAGGGGAGAGCATTAATAAATGGAGTGATCAGAAAAAATAATCTCTCCAATGATGTGATTTGTATCATTGAAAAGAATATTCATATACATATGATCAGAGTTCATTTCAGTATCTGTAGCTATATTAGACTCAAGCAGAAACTTGCATAGACACGTTCTTTGCCCTTATCTCTACAGGTAGAAAAAAAGAGAAGAAATATATTTTTGACCTGTTGTTTACAGCTTGGCATTACCTATTTATTGATCTCAAGTTTCATTATTTGACAAGTTAATTACTGTGTTAAACATTATCTTTAAGGGACTAATACTTCAAAGTTTCATAGATTCAGGAAGGATATGTGGAGAGAGTGATGGAGACAAACTGCTGCACCCAGAGTCAGAATTAAGTTTGAATCCTGCTTCTTGTCCTGTGGGATCGAATCAGGAGCAAGTCCTTTTACCTCTCTGAGCCTCAGTTTCCTTCTCTGAAAAATGGGGATAAGCCTACCCACGGTCCCTATTTCATGGGGTAGTTTTGAAGCTCAAGGGAGAAGGTATAAGAAGTGTTTGTAAATGTCAGTTGTCATCATTAGCATTTTTGTTGTTTTCCTATGGACCTCGCCTCTACCAACAAAGATTACAGCTCTTCTAAGTGATGCACCTCTAGCCTTAGCAGGGCTGGTCCTTGAAAGATATACCGTCTGCTGCTGGGCCCCAACTTGAAACCTTTCCAACTCGGTAGGATTTGCTAAGGCTTGTGTTCTGTGGGGCATAGCCTTCCTTCACATGGAGATGAGGTATTCAGAGAGGGCTTGAATGGAGGAAAAGGAATAAGCAGATTTTTAAAACCCACATTTACCTTAGTTCTATGACTGTTTCTTTACCACGTAACTATGAGGCCGTGGAAATGACATAGGCATGTAGACAAACATGCCTGAACTTTACACAAACAGCCAATTAGATGTGTATATTTTATTTTGGTCTGAAGAAAAACATTTGGAAATGTAGATGTGTATCCATTTACAGAAAATCTACCAGGCTATTGCGTACTTCTGACATATTTCTGTCTTGTGCACTTCCTGTCTTAAAATACAAAAATAAAGGATACAGAGACCAAATCCTTGCAAATCAGAGGCTATTCAGACTAAGGAACTGAGCTAAACGCACATGGTTTTCTGATGATGACGATGGCTACATCTGGGGTGGGTGAATCATCCTAACCTGGCAAATAAGTGTCTTCAATTTTAACAAAATGATTCATTCAAGAAAGGCAGGCAAGGAAATAAGGTTAAGGCACAAATATTCTGACTTAAAGGTCTCAAAGCTATGTAATGTTATTCTTCTTTGAAAAATAGTTGAGTTTTGGTAAATTGCTAGATGATGAGGGAAGGATAAAATTAAATTTTATCTATTATTTTAAGGTGACCATTTAAATTTAGATGTATCCACAATAGCACTTGAAAGAAGAAATAAATATGACACCCAGGTTCAGGCAATTAATAAGTATAAGAAACTAAATATAATCCCACAGTATTACTATTATATTTTTCCAAGCTTCCAGAACTCAACCTGGGTAGGAATGATATATTATTCCTAATATGGAAAAGTGGGAAAATGTGGATTAAACAGTTAGATGGATTTGAAAATAACTGAGTAGCCAGACTCAAGAAATGTTTAATGGTTCACTGTCAAATTGGCAGGAGGTCAGTTTGGAATTCCCCAGGGATCTGTGTTTAGTCTTGCCCTGTTTAACATTTTTGTCAATGCCTTAGTTGAAGGCATAGCTGATATGCTTATCAAATTTGCGTATAACTCAAAGCTGGGAGGGATAGCAAAAGCCCTGGGATGATGAGTCAGGATCAAAAATCCTCACAAGCTGGAGCCTTGGAAAGAATTTAATGTATACATGGACAGGCTGGGTGTGCCATCAAATGTCTGAATTGAGTAAGATGAAATTCAGTTAGGTTGAATGTAAAGTCCTACAAATGTCTTTACAAAAAAATTTCGTCTTCAGCAGTATAAGATGAGGCAAGCATGGTTAGACAGTGATTGCTCCAGAAAAGAGAGAGGGAGGTGAGGCGGAGAGAAAGAAGTTTAATGGACTGCAAAAAAAGCAAATGCCTTTGTGGTGTGTATTGAGAGAGGTCCAGCTTACTTGAATAAGGAGATGGTGCAGTGGATTGAGTGCTGGGCCTGGAGTCAGGAGGACACATTCTTAAGTTCAGATCTGGCCTCTGAAACTTACTAGCCATGTGACCCTGGCCAAGTCACTTAACCCTGTTTACCTCAGTTTCTTCATCTGTAAAATGAGCTGGAGAAGAAATGACAAAATCACTCCAGTACTTTGCCAAGAAATTCCTAAATGGGGTCATAAAGAGTTAGATGCAATTGAAAGCAATGGAACACCACCACCACCTGTGTACTCTGCATGAGTCAGTCATCATCTGGAGTGTTGGGTTGAGTTCTAGGTGCCTGTGTCCTATAAAGACAAGTTGAAGGGACTGGGGATACTTCTCCTGGAGAAGAATACCCTTGGGAGGACAGGACCGTTACTGTGTTCAAGTATTTGAAGTGCTGTCATGTGGAAAAGGGATTAAACTTGTTCTTTATGGCCCCAGAGGCTGGAACCAATAACAGTGACTACAAGCTACAAAGAGGAAAATTTAGGCCTGAGCCCACCAGGGAAAGCTTCCTAACAATTAGGTTATCCTTTGTGTTGTGGGCAGTTCTCAAAAACCACTCCTTAGGGTCTTGGAGCCTGAGGTTGAATGATCACTTTTAGGATAGTATGTATTTTTTGTTATTGTTCAGTTATATTCAACTCTTCATGATTCCATTGGGGGTTTTCTTGGCAAAGATACTGCAGTGGTTTGCCTTCCATTTGCTTCTCCAGCTCATTTTACAGATGAGGAAGCTGAGGCAAAGAGTAAGTGTCTGAGACTGGATTTGTAGTTGGGTCTTCCTTACTCCAGACTCATCAATCTATCTACTTTGCCACCTAGCTGCCTGAAGTCTTTTGTTTGAAGTTGTACTTTCTTCCTTAAAGTCTTTCTTCTGTACTTGACTTGCCCCTGTGTCAGCTTTCCACATAGCAGTTTCTTGGGGCTTGTGCTATCATTCACCCTCTCTGAGTACAGTTCTCAGTGGAGTCCTGGTACAATAAGCATCACTCTTCAATTGCTTGCATTCTAGGACCTTGTTGCTCAAGAATGATATCTTGAAAAGTTCAAATCCCAAAGCCTTACAGAAAATTGCACAGTACCAATCATCTCTAAAAATTTTTTCCCATTTAGTTATAAAGTCTGATACTTCTCTGACAGTGACATCTGCTGTCACTTGAGAACTTTAATTTTCTATTTTTTCTTCTAAAATAGTCTCACAAGTCAATATCGGGTAAGAAATATATAACAGCCTGGCAGCCTTTTTTAGCATTGAATAAGAATTCATTTCTACAAAACAAAAAATCCCGAATCTAAGATTTAGGTATTTTTTCACCAGACAGAAGTAGTATGCCCTAGTAAGGTAACTCTAAATTTTAAAGCATAAACTGTGTTTGATTGAAGCAGAGATGAGCGTATTACTTTTATTTCTTTGTTAGAAAATAAATGACTATTAAAATAGTGGGTCATAAACAACATTAACCAGCTTAAGAAAATCTCTTTCAGAATGATTTTTTTAAAAAAGAACTATCTGGCTACATGGGAATTAGAACTGGAGGATATAAACAGGTAGACTGAGCATTTATTAAGTGCTCACTGTGTACCAGGCCCTGTGGTAACCACAAATAACAAGACAGTCCTTGCCCTCAAGGACTTAGGTTCTAATGGGGGACACATAGTAGGTGAGCCTGAAGGGGGACAAGGAAGTGGCAGATGAACTAAGACAGATGCCTGGATCTGGGTAAGTAGGGCAAAGTCTTGTCAGAACCCCGGGTGGTCGCAGGGATGAAGACCAAGGTTTCAATGAGGAAGGAACCTCACTGAAAAAGAGAGTGGAGCCTGAGTGGAGATGGCTGAAAAGGAGACCTTGGAAATCATCTGGTCCAATGTATACAATTTATAGGGGAGAAAAATGAAGGTTCGCAGAGGTTAATTGACTTGTCAAAGGTCATGCAACTAGCAAATAGAGCTGCCATTGACTACATCTAGTAAGTGGTCTTTTTAGGCACCAGTTTGGAATCTTTTCCATATTTTGAGCCTTTCCTTTCTAAATTCTTCCTGAACACGTTCATTCATTGAACACATTTACTGGGTACCTACTTTAGGCAGGCACTGGCAAGCTTTAATTTGGGAGCAAAAGTGCTTTTTGGTGACTTATCCTCAACCCTCAGGTTATGTTCAGTATTAAAAAAACCCTTGGGATGCTCATGACTTAACTGCTGATTATAAAGTCTCACTGGCTTGTCTATATTGAATATATTTAATGTGGAGAAAGATCCTTAGGAGACTAATATTACATGTACAATGACTATTAGTAATACTCATCCTCCTAGTCCCCCTATTAGTACCACTACTACCTAGCATTTAAATAGCATTTTAAGGGTTGCAAAGCATCTCACAAATAGTATCATATTTTATCCTTGCAGCAACCCTGGGAGGTAGATGCCACAATCCTCTCCATTTTACAGGTGAGGAAACTGAGGCTGAGAGATGTTAGTTGACTTGTCCAGGTCACAAAACTGCTGGATGGTGGTATTCCAGACTCCAAATTCAGCACTGTTACCCACTGTACCACCTTGCTGCCTGCAATGAATGACATAAGACTTCGTCTTTGATTTTTCTTTGTTCAACCTTTTCACTAGTGACTTAGATGACCGCCTATGTGCCTGTGTCAGATATAAAGCTGATACAAAGCTGGGAAAAAGCTATGAATTTAGATGACAAGATCAGAAGTCAAGAATATCTTGATAGGTTGTAATGACATTTAACTGTGGATAAATATAAAAATCTCAGATTTAAATTTTTAAAAACCAATGGCAGAAATCCAAAATGAGAGAGACCTTACTTGGTAACAGGTGATATGGAAAGAATAAAAACAAAACATGGAAGATTTAGTTTAATAGAAATTCAATATGACCCAGATAATTACAAACTCTGTGATACTGGATAAGTAATTTAACTTTTTTCTGCCTCAATTTCTCCATTTGTTAAAAATGGATAATAGTACCTACCTCCCAGGGTTGTTGTAAGGATAAAAGTGAGATCATATTTGTAAAGTGTTTTGCAAACTTTATACAGTGATGTAAATGCTAGTTGTCATTACTATGACTATGATACAATACATATGATGTTGCTGTCCTCAAAAGATAACTTTTAATCTCCATTCATAAAAATACAGTGTTCCGAGCAGAGCAGAGAGTATGCTGAGTTGTTCATTAGTCATCTACTTGGAGCCCCATGTCTAGTTTGGGGATGTAAGATTTTCGGGACGCAACAAACCAGTATCTAGAGAAATAAGACCAGATAGAAAGTCCTCTAGATAATAAACCCATATGTGAATGGTTAGAGGATCTGAGGCTTTTAGTCCGAATGACTCTTAAAGGGTTAACATGTGGGAAGAGGAGTGAACTTACACTGTTGTTGTTGGGGTTTTTTTCCCCCAGGGACCAAAATTAGTTATCAGTGGTTGGAAATTATGTAGAAGCAGATGTTAGCTCCATAGAACAAAGAATATAGCAGCTAGAGCTGCTCACAGTGAAATGGGCTACCTTGAAAAGTATGGAGCTTCTGCTGGTACTGGCAATATTACAGCATGTCCTGGGGAACTATTAGTCAGGAAGCTTACAAGAAAAACTGTCCAGTTTTTATGTGAAGAGCAAATGAGGTTAATTTCTAATTTCCTTTTCTGCTCTAAAATTCTGTGTTTTTCTGATGCTGTGATTTTATTTATCCTGCCTAAACTGTTCAGTTTTAAAGTTTTTAGCATGTTTCAACATAACTGCTCTTAGAATTTCTCCTTTATAAAATTCTGCACACACAGAAAATGTTAAATTAAAAAAAACCCCAATAACAACCCTTTACCACTCAATCAGGTATGCCAGGGATTTTGCCACTCAAAGTACAATTCCTCTGACTCTTTTCCCAATAAAATATACTTTTCTGAATTTCCTGGCCTCCCCTTTCACTTCGCAAAGTAGGTACTTCTGGGGAAATTTACATGCAGTAATTGGAATTATTGTACCAAGAGAGCTAACTACCTTTAATCTTGGCTCCAAAATTCACAAGCTAATTTAGAACAGAATAATTTTCTTGAAGTCCCAGTTTCCTTTACATGACAGTATTTTGTACATTTTTAAAAACTGAGATTTGAAGTGACTTCACTAGATTATATCTTCCAGATCTTGTAAAAACTTATTAGTTTCTTTCATTCAATTTTCAGGTAATTTAAACAGATTTACTGAGTATTTACTGGACCATTGTAGCATCAAGATGAATGTTTAACAGGAGGAATAGCACACAAAGGGATGAGTAGGTGGTACAGCAGATAGAGTCCCAGGTCTGAAGTCAGGAAGACTCATCTTCCTTGACTTCAAATTTGACCTCAGACACTTAACTTGATATGTGACCTTGGGCAAGTCACTTAACCATGTTTGCCTCCGTATCTTCACCTGTAAAATGAGCCAGAGAAGACAATGGCAGAACACTCCAGTATCTTTGCCAAGAAAACCCCAATTGGTATCACAAAGAATTGGAGATGACTAAAGACTAAATAGTATCCAAAACAAGTAGAAAACATATTCCTTCTGGGAACTCAAAGTATAATTGAGAAGATGAATAGAATATCTAGAAAAAAACTGCAAAACAGCCAATGTGAACACATGCTATCAACTTCTAAACCTATATAGGAAGTTCCTCACAGGGGTTCTTACGAACTTGTTTTTATTAACATTTGGATAATTATATTTCAGTATAATTGCTTTCCTTTATGCTCCTATATATTTTGTTTCATGCATTCTTCTGATCTTTTTCAGAAGGATTCCATAGATATCCCCAGACTCTCCAAGAGGTCCATGACACAAAAATGATTAAGAAGCTCTGCCTCTGGCATTCTTGAATGGGGTCAGTTAACATGCTTTTGCAGACTTCCAGGAATGGGAGCTTATTACCACCACCACCACCACCACCCCCCACCCCAAGACAGCCTATTCCACTTTTGTAAAGCTCTAATATAATTAATCTGTAAGATCAATCAGTAAACATTGATTGAGCACCCATAATGTGTCAGGCTCCGTGCTAAGCCCTGAGGATACAAAAAGAGATGAAAGACAAGGAGTTTACAACCTAATAATTTAGAGATGGAAGTGACCTTGGAGACCATTTAGTCCGACCCATTAATTTTACTAATGAAACTGAGGCCCAGAGAGGCAGAATTTGAACCCAGATCCTCTGACTGCATCCTCACTAATTTTTGTACTATGCCATCTTGCCTCTGATTCTTAGTTCTTCATGTTGAGCTAAAGAGAATTGGTACACAGGAATGGCATATAGTGAGAGCTTAATAAATCTTTCTTGACTGAATAAGAAGTCATGTGTAGAAACTGGCCAGTTTTCTTTTGTTAATTAGAGTTTCACGTGTTTGTTGCCTAGGTAGCAAAATTCATTGACATACTTCAGACTCCCTGTTGCCAATGAAAGCCTTGGGCTTTGTATTATTTCCCTGACCATAAATTCCATTATTGTGGTATTCAAGTCCTAGCATTTTAGAGCTGATGTTAAGTTCTTCCTGTTTCTAGTTATAAAGCTAGAAGACATTTCAGTTTGGTTCTGTATGACCTAAGAAAAAACACCAATTAAACAAA
Organism: Bettongia penicillata ogilbyi; assembly: GCA_023548195.1. Lineage (NCBI taxonomy): Eukaryota > Metazoa > Chordata > Mammalia > Diprotodontia > Potoroidae > Bettongia > Bettongia penicillata. Next base: position 5,120,519 of record JAJHZJ010000061.1, read on the forward strand.
CTACAGTTCAGCAGGTAGACAGTGCAGTAGATAGAGCACGGGGCCTGGAGTTGGCAAGAACTGAGTTCAAAACCAGCCTCAGACACTTACTATCAGTGTAACCTTGGACAAATCACTTAACCCTGTTTGCTTCAGTTTTATTATCTATAAAATGAGCTGGAAAAGGAAAGGTAAACCACTCTAGGATGTTTGCCAAGAAAACCCCAAATGGAGCCATAAAGAGTTGGACATGACTGAAAGAACTCAGCAACTACCACAGTTCAGCTAGTGAAGAGAGCTTTGGGCTCAGTCAGGAAGACCACAGTTCAAATCCTGCCTCAGAAATTTATTACCTGTGTGACCCAGCAAGTCACTTAACTATGTCTGCCTCAGTTTCTTCATCTGTAAAATGAAAATAATAACAGCACTTAACTCCCAGGGATATTGCAAGGATCAAATGAAATAACATTTATAAAGCACTTTGCAAACCTTAAAGTGCTATTTAAATGTGAACTATTATTCATATAACATTTCCTAGACACTAATTGCTTTAAATAGAACACTTAAATCTTCTATATGTTCAGCAGTAGGATGTGAGTGGGAGCATTTTTTTTTTTCTGTTGAGGATTACAAACCCACCCCCAAAAAAGTTATGGGCCATAGTAATTCATAGGCATTAGGAGATAGGAGAGCGTTTCAGAATTAACTGAGGCCAAAAAAGGCCAAGTGACTTTTTTACAGCCACACTACTCATCAGTAACAGAGCCAGATTTTAAATCCAACATGGTTCAGTCAAAGGCACAATGGATTCAGAATACAGAGAACTTGTATTCAGATTTGATTTCTGTTCCCAACTTGTGTGACCTAGACACATCTCTGGGCCTCCATTTATCCATCTGTGACTGTAGAGTCAGAAAACCCAAGTTCACATCCCAGCTCTGACAAATTACCACCTGGGTGACCCTGCCCAGTCACACTCTGTTCCTCCTGTAAGGGAGGGGGTTGAACTAAATGTTCAGACTTCATATCTAGGTTCCTATAATGATGTGACTCAACATCCAGGGTTCATTCCCCATATATCACACCAATCTTGTGTTGCTATCACTAAGTGAAATGTTTACCTTTCTCGTTTATATTTTTTTTAAATAACAAACGTTTATTTTCTCCACCTCCATCTCATCCCCATTAAAAAAAGGAACAAAGGAAAAAAGAATCTTTGTAAGAGATGTAGTGCATGTCTGTAATCCCTGCTACCTGAGAAACCAAGGCTGGCAAATGTCTTGAGCTGGGGTAGGCTAAGGTAATCACACTCAATTTGGCATTAATATGGTGAGCCCCTCGGCTGGCCAAAAAGGGAGGTAAGTGGTCCAGGTGAGAGTGGGATCTGCCTGATGAGTAGCCTGTGCCCTTCCAGTGTGGCCAAGAGAGGGAAATCCGGTCTTAAAGGGAGTGAGTGTGTGTGTGTGTGTGTGTGTTTAAACAAAACAAATCATATTCCTCCAATGACAGTATTGAAAAAAGTTATCTTATTCTGCCTTTTGAGTCTATTGTTTCTCTGTTTAGACAGTGGTCAGCATGTTTCATGATTGGTTCTCTGGATTGTTCTAAATATGTTCAGCAGTAAGACTATAGCAAAGAAACAATTTCATAATACAATGAAACAAAAAAATAGTTTATCATTATTTTGAAAAAATGAGCTTTTATCGTTAAGCAGTTTCTCTGCCACTAATATTATTTTTCTTCATGAATTACTGTGACTGAAAAACAATTGATTACTTGGTAATAATTCTGGGTAGGAGATTGGCATCTCCTACCCTAGCTTATTCTGACCTTTAAACAGCAGATACAGAGTCTGTTAAGGGTCATGCTGGAAATCCTGACAGTTCAATAGGCCCTAGACCAGATTGGTTATCACTCTTGTACACATTAACCTATCACTGGAACAAGTAGGCCAGATCTATTTTATGATCAATCCAAGAAGGGGAGGGGAAAAGAAGAGGATAGATAAAGAAAGCAAGCAGAGGAAAAGGGATAATGGAAAGGGGAGGGATAGAAGAGATCCACTGAGGGTGAGACGTGAAATACTTGCAGCAGCTAAGATAAATTCTTGTCATAGCTTGCTTTCACTTGGACCGTGGTGACTCAGAGTTATTACTCATAAGTATTGTTGCCCTTTGAAATTGGGATTTGCTGTTCTACTGCTTGAGGGGAGCTAAGCGGTCCAGTGGATAGCGTGCCAAGCCTGAGGTCAGGAAGACCCGAGTTCAAATTCAGCTTCACTAGCTAGGCAAGTCATGTGGCGCTGTTTGCCTCAGTGTCCTTATCTTTAAAATGAGCTGCAGAAGGAAATGGTAAACCACAAGAAAACCCAAGTGAAGTCGCAAATAGTCAGACATCGCTGAAATGGCTGAATAACAACCAGAAATCCTGTAGCTCAGGCTTCTTGGGAAATTCAGGGCTTTTTCTTTTTTTTGCTTTTCAAACTCCAGATCTGTAGAAGGCATCAGGTACTGTGTGTAGAGCTTGAAAACATGAGATCAGAAAGACCTCAGTTCAAATCCTGCCTCTGAAACTTATTTGCTCTGTGACCCTGGACAAGCCACTTAATCTCTGTTTTCTCATCTATAAAATAGGAATAATAGCACCCACCTTCCAGCAGTTAGGAGGATTATATGAGATAATCTATGTGAAATGTTCTGCAATCCTTATAGGGAATCACTGTATTGATACTTATTGTTTTATTGAAAATAAATATAACTTATTGGATTCTACAGATTTTACACTAGTGCAAAGAAAACTTGGGTTTTCAAAATTTATTTGGTAAAGGTAGATGAGTCTGCCAATTTTAGCAAAAGTTCTTGGAAGTATCTTGACCTAGAAAGACCTCTTATATTTCTGTACTTGCTTCATTTACTCTCTATGATCCAGTGATACTGGCTTTTTTGTTCTGTAGCACAACGCTCCAACTCATGACTCCATGCATTTCCCCCTTGCCAAGAATGTTCTCCCTCCTTATTTCCATATCCTGGCTTCCCTGGATTCCTTCAAGTTTCAACTTGTTGTTCAGTTGTGTCCGACTCTTCATGTCCCTGTGGATCATACTGTCCATGGGGTTTTCTTGGCAAAGATCCTGGAGTAGTTAGCCATTTCTTTCTCCAGTGGAGAAGGGTCACAGTGGAGTAAGTGTCTGAAGCTGGATTTGAACTTAGGTCTTGCTGACTTTAGGTCCAGCCCTCTAGTCACGGACTCACTTAGCTGCCCCCCAAATCTCACCTACAAGAAACTTTTCCTGGTCCCTCCTTAATATCAGTATATTCTCTCTGTTCCTTCTCTCTGTTGATTATTTCCAACTTGGGAAGTTCCTATGAATAGGATATATGAATATGATCTATATATCTCACATGCCCCTTACAGGGTACAGCTATTGTCCTGTTTATAGTTTGTTTTTTCATAGTTGTATGTTGTCTCCTCTATTAGATAGTAAGCTCCCTGAGAGCAGAGATGGTCTTTAATCTTTATTTGTATCCCTATTGCTTAGCACAGTACGTGGCACACAGTATATACTTAATATATGTTTATTGACTATGTGAGGTCTGAGTAGGGAAAGGGTTATCATCTACCTGGGAGGGTTTGTGAAAGTTTTCTGGAGGAGGTGACATTTGAATTGGATTACAAAGGATAAGGAGGAATCCAAAAGTCAGAGGATGAGAGAGAATTCCAGGTCTAGGAAATGGGACCCAGAAGGGCCTTGACTAAGGAACTCAGAGGGTTTTTAGCAGAGGAATGATATGATAAAATCTAGTATAAGAATTTTTTTAAATTGTCATCCAACCTTCCAGTTTTCCCCAAATTAAATGTCCTTTTTCAAGTTCTCTTGAGGTCTCAGGCATAGACCAATTCATTGTGTATAATACAATACAGGCATTCCTCTGTGCTAGCTATTAGCAAGATTAAGTCCTCTGTAAAATCCAGCAAACGTTCATCAAGCTCCTATATGCCATCCACTGTAGATACAAAGACAAATATAAAACCATCCTAACCCCCCATGAACTGGAGGAAACTCCAAGTCTCTATACAGATAAGTAAATACAAAACACATGCAAAGTCATTTTGGAATGGGAGAGGAAGAGAATGCTGATAGCTGGGAGACTCGGGAAAGGTCTTTTGTAGGAGGTGACCATTGAGCCAAGACTTTAAGGGAGTAAGGGGTTCCCAGAGATGAAGTGAAAAGGAAATACTTCAGGCATAAGAAGACAGCTTATACAAAAGCACAGAGGCCCAAGAGAGAATGTCCTGGCAGAACAACAAGAAACCTTGTCTGGCTAGGAAACCTGATGAGTGATAGTCAGTAACCATTTTTAAGCATCTCCTATGTGCCAGGCACTATGCTTTGTTGTTCAGTTGTTTTCAGTTGTGTTGGAATCTTAATGACTCCATATAGAAATTTTCTTGGCAAAGATCCTGGAGTGGTTTGCCATTTCCTTCTCCAGCTTATTTTACAGATGAAGAAATGAAGGCAAAGAGGGTTAACTGACTTGCCCAGGGTCACATAACTTGTAAGAGTCTGAGACCATATTTGAATTCAAGTCTTCTTGACTCTAGACCTCCACACTCTGTCCATTGCATCATCTTGCAGTCTTTAGGTAGTGCAGTGCTGCTAATCATGGGATAATGTTAAATAGAATAATTAATAATTTATGTGAAATATCTAATTTATGTGAAATATCTAATTTATGTGAAATAATTTATGTGAAATACATAATATGAAAATCTAAAAAGATAAGTGAGGCCATATCAATCAGGGCTTTACATGTCAGAGGACTTTGAAATTTGTCCTAGAGGCAGGTGCTAGGGTGGCTGTGCTGTGAGTGGAGAGAAAACCAGTGCCAGAGAGGCAAAATAAGATATATTCCTGTCCTTGAGGATGCTGCAGTCAAGCCTTCGGTTGTGTTCTGAATAGAATAGCAACCCCAGTGGGACTAAAATAGGGTCAGTGATTCCCGTAATGTTGAAGATTTCCCTGTCTTCAGACGGAGGAGAATGGCGATTTCAGAAATATTTTGGTGAAACTTTTGTTAGTCATGATCTGTCCCCTAATCACCCAAACCCAATTCAATTCAAACCCTATCATGAAGTCAAAACTGGTTAGAATAAAGAAGTTAGAAAGTAAGTTTTCAGCTGTGATACAGATTTCATTGTGTGTAGAAATTCATGTAACCTCAAGTTGTTTTTCTAACTAGCTAAAAATTGATTTTAATTTGGGGAGCAGAGTATATGAAACCTAAAACAGAGAAGAAGGAAAGACATGAGCCCCAAATATAAATGATTAGTCATGGAAACAGTGCTATCTTAGATATTCAGATAATTTTTAGAAATGATAATGGTGTCAGGCTTCCTTTTGCTGCTCTAGAATCTATAATTTGCTTTATTTTTAGGATCTTGCTATTTAAAGAAACAGCTCATTTAAAAGTTGGCAGCACAGTTATGGTAGAGTTTATTTCTGTCATTGTGTAACTTGAAATGAAAACAAATGCGGCATGCTATGGGAGACTTGGAATTTTTTTCTTTAAAGAAATCTGTTGCTTTTCCCAGAAAGGTTTGTGTGATAAACAGAATGACACACACTTTTATTTTTCCCAAACTCAGTGTCAAAACTCACAAGAACAACATATCACGGTACAGGGAATTTACCCAAAGGTGACATTATCAGGATTGAATCCCCACAGTGTAATCAGAATAAATAGATTAACATGCTGATAGAATTCAGAGAAAGGACTTCTGGGAATTAGGTTATATATAGTCTTTTTATAGTGCTTGAATGAATGATTGGTTATAGAATATTACTCTACTTAAATTTACATTCTTTGGGGGCTCTGGGTAAATCTTGTATTCTTTTTAGAATAGAACTGAAAAGTAAGACAGTCAGTGGCTACAGTTTTAACCAGACTCTTTCAAAGAGGACTTGGGGAACTTTTTCTTCATTTAATGTAGCTTCAGTCTGTGTAATTCAGTCTTTTGGTATAGGCTTACTGTGCTTCATTTATTAGACATAAATGAGTACAGCTGTGTGGGGGTAAGTGGTGAATTCAAAGCCAAATCTTGTTTTCTTTTTTCGTTTGGATTTTCTGTTCACCTTCAGACAGGAGTATCAACTGAGTATGTATATTCAAGCAGGCATCCAAAATGTTGGAGTCTGTATAATTTAAAAAATTCATTACCCTTTTTTTATTCTCAACACAAAGAAAGCACCCTGATGCTGAGAATCTTTTTTTCCCCCGCTCATATATTTTAAAGTATATAAATCACTTTTGGAAAAAAATATGTGATGTATGTGTGTGTGCGTGTATATATATATATATATATACACGCACACACACACACTAGTATTGGTATAGTGATTAGAAAACTGGGGAATCAGGATTGTAGTCCTAGCTGTAACATGTGCCCATGGATGAGATACTTTGGTTTGTTGTTCCTCAGCTACAGAAAGAGAAGTTTGGATTAGATGATGAATTTCCAAGACCCCTCTGGAGATCTAAAAACGTTTCGATTTTATGATACTTAGATGGAGACTCTGGTGTAAAATGTTACTATCACTATCCTTTTAATCTTAAGGTCTACATGGATGTACAAACTCATCTAAATAGGACTCTGGCCCCTACTTCATAGATCCTACAGCTAAATTTTCTCTCTCAGAATAATCCAGAGAGTTTAGGTCAGAGATTTGCTGGCTGAGTTGAATTCAGGTAGGATGGAAAGGGGGCTTTTCTGCCACTCTATCCTTTTCTCTTCCTCTTCTACAAAATGAACATAAAATTTGGACCGTCTCCCTGGGTGGGATTTAAATAAAGGCTGTATGATCACTTCGGAGGCATCCTCCACAGAGGATCATTTTTCAAGTATGGGTTTCTAGATAGCTTCAGAGCCATCTTCTAACTGAAGGTCAGTGGAAGTAATTTGTCTGTTACAAAGCTTTCTGTAAGTTTGATTTTGGCAGTGGGGATGTGGATTAGCCAGGTTTCTCAAAAGCTGTACAAGTGGAACACAAACTCTGACTGGTCTTACCAAGCAAGAAAGACCTCCAGTTCAGTCATGGTCATGAACTGTCTTTTGTCCAAGGAACGCCTTTACCCTTGCTCAGTTTAGAGAGGCTTATTGCTAGAAAGTTGGCCCCCAGCTGAAAAATGTTTTATTCATGCTTGCAAAAACTGTGTAACAACTATTGCATTGATGGAAAACACTGAAGAAATCAGATTTTTGAAGTATAATTGTTTTTGGTATTAATACAACATGCAAGTTTATCTTTATTCCAAGGCCCTGAGACTTCACTCATGTGGGTACTCTATCCACTAATGCGGATGATAAATCCATCTATACTTTATTAAATAGTCATCATGATTTGCTGTGGTAGAGAAATTCAGCTTTGCATAGTAGCCAACAATTTAGTGCTAAGTTTCTCCAGATTTAACTAGGAAAGTCTTCAAAGAATATGTACATAGTGTCATGACCTTGAAGAACAACCCAGGAAAAACTCCATTCTACAATGAAGTACAGGAATGTAGTAGAGATAGTGTAGAATATTTCTGTAAAATAGTTTCATAGGATAATGGATTTAGAGTTAAAAGGCACCTTAGAGATCATCTCCTTTTTATTTAACTTCTTGGGTTTCAGTTTCATGCAATGAGAAGGTTGGACCACATACCGTCCAAGGTTGCTTCCAACTCTAGATCTGTGATCTCAAGTTTACTGGTATAAATATAGCATGCTTGTTTTTAAAAAGGTGAATTTAAATGTGTAGACTTGGAATTTTAAAAGAAAATAATAAAATGCTACATAGCCCCAGCTCATAGTACAGCCTCAGGATTTTTCGGTAGACACTAATTTAGTGACTTATGGGCATTTGAACAAGCAGAGTCAGTGTTCTGGTAATTGCAACAATTCTGAAACATAATTGTATGTCATTTTCTTTAGTTTAATGGCGTTGTGAAGAGAGGGGAATGGAACACTGTCCCCCTTGTTCTTTTACAAATACAGCCCTTCCAGTTACCTAAGTAAAGGGTGAACATCAGCGTCTTTAAACTTGGGAGATAAAAAAAATCCTGAATATGCCAGTCATTTTTGAAATAACTTATAATTACTTAATATTTCCCACTTCTGGTAGTCTCTCTCATGAAGATACTAAATGTGGTTAAAAAAACAAAACTTTGCCTTTATTCTGATTCTCTAAGTATCCAAGAGGAGATACTAGAGGTTATTGTTGACTTGCCATTTTTAATTATTCTTAGGAAAGAGATTTAATGATGAAAGAAGCAGCAATAGAGAGAAAAGCAAGCTATCTTAGACAAAAGAAAAAGCATAGCGCAGAGATTTTCTTCTGAAAAATGTGCCTTAAGGATTCAAAACAATTGTTTTCTTATGCCACTGTGATAGTACATCTTTATGCATAACTAAATATCAAGGTAATCCATATTTGATGAAATAATCAGCTGATGGGTCTTTCCTGAGAAAAACACTGACAAAAGGTTTTACTTAACCACTGATTATGCTTAAATTCTCTTGTGTAAATTTCTAAATGTTTTTTAAAATATAGTAAAAAATGGACATGTCATGTCTCTGGATTTATCATAGTTGAAAACAAAATTATAGCCCCCTCTCCACAAAAAAATAAAAACCCAAGAAAACAAATTTACCTGCCATAGGCTACATTTTGATATACTTTCTGCTTATTAACATTATATTTTTATTAAATATGAAAGGCAACATAATATAGTAGATAGCTGCCCTCAGTCAAGAAAATTTGGGGTTCAAGTCTCACCTCTGAAACGTAATGGCTGTTCAGTTCTAATTCACGTGGTTTCTCAGTATCCTGGGTACCTCTCAAGAACTCTTAAGTTTCAGAGAAGGTACCAACCTTTATTAGGAGAGGGATTTTGCTTATCTGAAAGTGTCTATACCAAAGGAATCACAGGCCTAGGCTCTGTTCTTAGCCCCATACTGCAGGTGGGTTGGTCCAGTGGACAGAACGCTGGATCTGAAAGCAGGAAAGCCTGAGTTCCAGTGTTGCCTGAGACATGTACAACAAGCTGTGTGACAAATCACTTCACTTCTTTCTGCCTCAATTTCCTCAGCTGTAAAATGGGGATAGTAATAGCACCTATCCCTCAGGGTTGTTGTGAAGTTCGTATAAGAAGGTCATATTTGTAAAGTACTTTACAAACCTAAAAGTATTATATAAGTGTCAGCTATTGTTTTAATTTTTTTATTACTAGATACTTGGTACAAATATTCAAAATATTTGGCACAAACCAAAACTTTTTAATTCTAGTTTTCTTTTATAAACAAAGCAGACTATTCAAACTAGGGAATAACTATGCTGTTAATTGATAAAGATTATGTCCTTGGGGCATATCACATAAATCATATCAATTTTTCTATAATTTTTTTTGAGACCAAGGGTCCAGGTTCAAATCCTAGAAGGTTTTGCTACTTTATTGTCTGTGTGATAAATCACTTAACCTACCTGAACCTCAGCTTCCTTTTGTAAATGAAGAGAGTTAGACTAAATAATTTCTAAGATCTTTTCCAGGTATAAATCCAGTAATCCCCTGATCTTACAATAATTTATTACTTCTGTTTTTAGATGAGGGATGATTTTGCTCATAGTCAAAGTATATTTTGAAATACAATGGAAAATATTTGAAGCCTAGTTTGAATGAAGGTAATTCATTTCTTGAAGTTAGGGATAGTGGCCGCAAACAAGAATATCAGACGCTGCTCTAGATGAAAGGAGATGAACCATACTATGATGGATTTAGTGAGTCTGAAGATTCCCTAAGGTACAGTTAGTCTAGAAGACCCTTGAGAAGCTGAATAAGTTCTTGAACTGGCATTTGGGATGTCCTCATCTGAGTGGAGCCTGAGGCCTGGCAGCGTTTGGACTCCTATGGTCTCAGTCAGATCTTCAGGGCCATAGTTGGCAAAAGACTAGACCAGCCTTGAAGCCACACTCAGTATCTCCCAGTACAATCTTCTGGAGATACAGATATCAACCTACCTGTGTCTTGAGAGTTAGCCTATAAGGAAATGTTTACCTAGGCCATCGCTCTAGTATATTTGGCCTGTTGAAGTAGATCTTAGGTCTGGAAAGCACCTCAGACCATGCTGTCTTGTTCTTCATCATCAAGTTACATATTTGACCTTGTTTTCTTTAAACAAGAGTCAGGATTTGAGGAATGAGTCCAGGAAATGAACAAAGATTGAGTGGTTTAGAGAAGACAAAAGAACAATAGAAGAGAATAGGAGAAATAAAAATAAATGCTAGTAGGAGGTTGACAGCTGGGTGGTACAATGGGTAGGGTTCCTGGAGTTGGGAATATCAGAGTTCAAATTTGACCTTAGACACTGACTAGCTGTGTGACCCTGGGCAAGTCACTTAAACCCTGTTTACCTCATACCTGTATATGTGTGTATATGCGTATGTGTATATATGTATATGTATGTATGTATATATGTGTGTATATGTATATATGTATGTATGTGTGTATATATATATGTGTGTGTATATGTATATGTGTATGTATATGTATATGTGCATTCCCGGACCACAGTAGGTGAAGCTTTTACCAATCTGATGAATAAGTAATCATCAAAACAGAGCATAATGACTCATCTGTACTTCTGCTTTATGAAATGAGAAAACTATTTATTCGTCTTACGTCTCTCTCCATTTGTCTCTATTTGGCATGCATGTCCTGAATAATAACTTCAGGATTGCCTCTCGTTGCTTTATCCAAAGGACAGACACAGGGTATGTGTGTGTTTTATGAATTTTTCTGCTGTGGGCAAAGAATAACACTTTGCTTTAATTCTTTTTTTAATGATGGATCCTATCGGTGAAAATGCTTAACAGATCTTTATATTTTACCTGATTTTCTCCCCTGCCAGAGTATATGCTTTTTTACTTATGCGCTCTATTGAGTAAAGGGTAATTGTTGTATGCAGTTGCCCTGATTTTAAGTAGAACCACCATATGCATCTGAAACAGGAGTCTGGCCCCTGGAGTTTACAGGTTAATTTAATCTGTTCCCTGTAAATTATTTAATAGAAAGCCAGTGTTTCAGAAAACAACATGCACCAGTGCCACTTTCTTGTCACATGGAAGACAGAGTGTCTCCCTTTAGGAGGACAGACTGACAGTTCCACTCGTCTTAGCTTTAAGATAATTAGATCAGTAACTTATTCTCTGCTGAAGACTAAACCTTATCTTATTGGCTAAAGTTCAGAATCAATCATGTGTTCCTCATCCTGCCCTATCTTGAAAGCAGGGAGCAGTAAACAATTTGTATGTTTCAATTAGGTTGCCATAAAAAATGAGTAGCTGCAAGGCATTAGTTTATTACTGGTATCCAGCCCTGTTTTCATTTACTAAATGACATTCTGAAAGCCTCCATTCTCAACATAATCACCTCAGGGCATCCACTGAGTATGGCCCTGAATGATTCAATTATGGCTGAAAGTCGTTCTCTTCCCAGAACAGGAGATTTAGGACTCTTACAGTCTCCTAGAGTGTGTCTAATGCTTCCATCTTTGTCCTCACTGGGATCCTTGCATAAAGATTGCTACAGAGAAGCAACTGTAAGAAGATACTTTATTTTTTATTCTTTCATGCTTTGATGTTTTTCCTTGTACCCCACCTTCCTCTCCCCTCTCTGCCTCTATCAGTGAAGGTCCCTAAATAAATGAGAATGATAGCAATAATAGCTGACATTTATACACTGCAGTGCTTTAGAATCCCCATGCATTCCTCTTTCATTTTGCTATTTGAGTTTCACAACAACTCTGTGAAGTAGTATATCAATAGGATGTACCATGATGGAGGGAGGTAAAAACCGGTAGGGAGAGGGGAAAGGAACAAGTATCTATTAGGTGCCTGTTTTGTCCCAGAGACGGTACTAAATGATTTATAAAAATTATCTCATTTAATCCTCACAACAACCCTGGAAGGTAGGTACTCTTCTTATCCCTGTTTTACAGATCAGCAAAGTAAGGCAGACAGATCAAGCTGCTTGCCCAGGTCACACAGGTAGTCAGTGTCTGAGGATGGATTTGAACTTGGATGTTTCTAACTCCAGGTTAACTACATTTTCTTATCTCTTTGCTTTGTTGCAGTAACAAGATGGAAGTTGCCACCTTGCAATAGGTGGCAAAGAATAACAGTAGCTGTTTAATGGTTTTGGATTTCATAGTAGCTCCTCTACTGGCATATGAGAATGTAGGGATGAGAGTCCTGTGGCTTAAAGAAAACTCAACTTGGAGTCATTGGGAGACTGGGTAGAGACGATTGAGACAGGGTTGTTTCAGACATTGATGGGAAAGAAGTATTGGCAGTGGAGGGGGCAAGTGAAATGAGTTTCTTAAATTTATCAATCCAGGGGCAGCAGTTGACTAGAAGAGGTGGTGAGTACGTTTGCTTTTCACAATTACTCTTTGTCTGTAATGGGACCTCTACTTTAATTGGATTTGGTGAAAAGCTTTTGTCCTCTCTAAGGACAGGAAGACTTTTTATTTTTTTTCGTTGTATATAGTTCTTTTCGGTAAAACATAAATAATGATGAAGTATTGGATTAACTTGAAATAGCAACACAGATATTTTCTAAATTGATCATTTTAAAGTATATTTTGCTTGCTTGTTGATACACAAGAGTCTGGGTATGCATTTCATTAATTTTATTCCTGCAACAAAGTTACTTTACACATAAGGCTAAAGGAATTAATTCAAATGAAACTATTTAGAAAACAAGAAATATTATACATATGTATGTATTTTATGTATGTGTGTATACACATGTGCTATATAGATAGTAAATATAGTAATATATGTATATATTACAAATGTACAAACAGAGTTATTTTGAGAGCTAATAGTTGACAGTAAAGCTGTATTTCCAAAAATCCATTTGAGACCAAGCTTTTTTATTACCCCATGGAATTTAATTTTGTATATTTTCCTCCATTTTTACATCTGTTTGGGCTTGGGTGGACAGTAGTATATTAAGATGTTTAGAACAGAATTTAAGCTACTTTTTCTTGTGTTTTTTTTTCATTTTTTTTAGTTTATTCTGCATTATAAACATTTTCTCCCACTTTCTAAAGCATAGACAATCAAATTCTAATTTGTAGCATTTACTGATTTTTGAAGTGCATCAGATGTTAATGCTGAAAATTTAGCATATATGAAATTCAAGCTGGCTCCAGCGCACCCCTGAACTAGAATAATTATGTATTTTATCTTTTCAGTCCTTCTTCTGACCTTTGTCATCCTCAAGTGTTCTTTTGAGTCAGTGACTTCTTTTCTACATCCTGAAAATGACATAAAGTAAAGACAATGTACACATATTTACATTGATGATATTTGACTTAGTAGGCAAAGAGGACTCATTAAGGATTTTTGAGCAGGGGGATTAACACCAAACTGAGCTTTAGGAAGACTTAATCTGCTGACGTTGTGGAAGATGAATGGGAAGGGGGAACCAGAAGCAGGGAGGTCATTTAGAAGGCTACTGCAGTAGTCCAGCCAGGAACGGATAAAGGTCTGACCTAGGATCATGGCATAGAAATGAAAAACCAGAAACCTTTCTCCTACTTTTGTTCCTACATCTTTATATATTCCCACCCTCCATCTTCCAACGGCTTCTCTTCCTACAAGGCTGTCTTTCTCCCTTCTCTTCTCTGCTTCCTTCCTTGACCATCTTCTCCAATGATCACCTCTTTTTCCAGCCCTGACCTCTCTCTTGAGCTCAAGAGACATATTTCTAACTGCTTGCTAGATATGGACCTAGATATCATGCTGCCACCTTAGATGCCACATGTCCTCCATACCCCATTCCCAAAAGTTATGACTTGATCAACATTTATTGAGCTGGGTATTATATTATGTACCAGGAACTGCGCTAAGTTCTGAGGACACAAAAAGAGACAAAAGGCAGTCCCCGCCTTCAAGGGGACAATATGCAAAAAAAAAAAAAAAAAGCAATTTACAAGATAAATAGAAAATCATGCTAGAATTAAGAGGCAATAAAAATAAGAAGGTAATAGAAGTGTTATCACTCACTCGTAAAATTATTGTGTATTTATTTTCATATATTTTGCGTCCTCTTAATTAGAATGTAAATTCCTTGAGTGCAGGAGCTTCGTGTTTCTTTCATGACCTTTGAGTTAGAGGTTCAGTCCTTACTTCATTGCTAAGTATTGCAGCTCCCATTTCCAAGTATGGGCTCAGCCAAACTCAAAGCATGATGCCTTACACATTAATTCAACACTTGTTGAACTGAAAACTTTTGTCAAACTCTTGGGTTCTTTATTTTTTTAAATAACTTTTTGTTTTTCTCTCAACATCCATCGTTGTTGGGCATAGCATTTTTTTCTCGCTAGTCTTGGCTCCTGGAGCTACTTTCTAGAAGACTGCTACTGATTCCAGTTGCTAGATCTCAAATGATTTTCTGAGCTTTCAAAGCTTATGAAATTGTGACCAGGTGTGTTTTGTTGTTTAGATATTCATTCACCTCAGATCGGGATATAAGACACACCCCATGAAAAGAGGTGCCATGCTTTCGTGGTCACATGGTTACTGAGTAGGAAGATTATGCAGCCTACTCCTGCCTCCTCCCAATAGAGGCCCCGCAGTACTTCTTCTTCTTCCCCAGAAAATAGTGAGGGGAGAACAAGTGATAATCATCTTTTTGTACTCATACTTCATTCTGGCTCAGCTGCCAAAAGTGGGCTTTTTGTTACCATAATCAGAGGATACTTACTTGTGATTTGAAATAGGAGAAAGGACCCCTTCCTTACACATCTGTAAACATGAAGCCTCCATGTTGGGTTGGTACCAAAAAAGGTATATTGCTCATACTCTAAAGACTGGGCCCCTATTGGCCCATTAAATCCAGATGAAGAAGTTCAAGCCAAGAGAAATGAAGGAATTTCTGAATTTACACAGATCATAAGTGTTAGCAGTAGAATATGAACCTAGATCCTCTGACTCCATAGCGAGGAAGTCTTTCCACCATTTTGTAATCAGACTGTGAATTCCTTAAATGACAAGCTGAGGAGTTTATATGATATCTTAAGGAACCACTAAATGCTCTTGGTCAGGGAAGAGACATTGTCAAT
Organism: Bettongia penicillata ogilbyi; assembly: GCA_023548195.1. Classification (NCBI taxonomy): domain Eukaryota; kingdom Metazoa; phylum Chordata; class Mammalia; order Diprotodontia; family Potoroidae; genus Bettongia; species Bettongia penicillata. The sequence goes on from JAJHZJ010000061.1 coordinate 5,135,666, forward strand.
CCTGTCCCTTCTACTCAGAATTTCCTACACATTGATTCCTTTACTTACTATGTGTTATTGTATCTGTGGAGAATATAATCTAGGTAGGCTGTGACTGTTTAACAAGAGTATGTAAAGTAATTTACTTCACCATACCTAGGAGGAAAATGGTAAAATGATCTTTACTGTAATAGACAAGAATTAGATATTTGATCAGGATCTTAACACCTTGCATTCCCTGACTAATCTAAAATGTTATTTATAGTAGTTACTGAATATTTAGAAGAGAATTTCAGGATTTTTGTAAGTGGAAAGAATTTTAGAGATAATATAGCTTCCCTGAACTCTTTTGCCTCAGATTAGAAGACAAACAAAACAAAACAAAACTGAATCTCAGATTGAGTAACTTCTTCAGCTAGTTTGGGGCAAATTCAGAATCTTAATTGAGGTGGTCTGACTCCTCTTCCAGTGCTGTTTCTCTTAAACTGTGCTGAGGAAGGGATATGATACCTTTAGACATTCCATCAATTTACTTTTCTGCAGTCAATTGAACAGAAGGTGTGGTGGTGCTAAAATATGTTTTTGTCATTCTCTTTTTATGAAGATGTCATAGAGTTATATTTTGAATCCAGGATAATTTCTCTCCTCTTGAAACCAGATAGCATTGTTTCATTTCCTTTGAACTACATTGATGTTTTTAAAAAACGGTAAGATAATATTTTCTTAAGATAAAAATAAATAGTTCCAAGGAAAGATGTTATTTCCTGAAGCATCATATGTCAGAAGCTTAAAGAGTCCTTGACATATGTGGTGCTAATACCCAGATCAGAAGGAGTCAAAGGTAAAGAAAGTGAAGGTTCATAGGCTAGGTTTTGCAGAAATCTTGCTTTCAAAAGTCCCTCCATGTTCTTTCCTTGTACTTCATGAAAAGTGACATGAAGATGACCCTGGGCTCCTAGAAAGCTGTGCTAATAGAGAATAAACATTAAAAAGCAAGTTCTGGCAGGCCCTCCTTTCCAAGCTTGAGAAAGCTTTGGATACAAGCCCAGTGACAAGATTGTGCATCTGGGACCAGCCTAATGAAGACTTTTTGAAAAAGGCCATTTCTAGAAGGTTGGTACCAGGTGATGCAACACCTTGAGGCAATAAAAGACTGCAGTCTTCATAAGCTATGGGAATACTCGTACCAAATCATGAATCTCCAGAAATATGTTAAGATTTTTACCTCTTTTTTTTTAGAGGGTACTCTATAAAGGTACTTTGCTTTAGAGGTAAAGGGTACTTTGTTTGCTGGTTAATGTTTTACTTAAAAAGATCTACACCTTTGACACTATTTTGGTTTCAGAGACATTGATCTAACCTAAAAGTTCAGGACAATGGATTATTAAGTGTTCTTTTGACTTCTACAAGATTTTCAGCCTCTCAATTTCCAGGTCCTTACTTCATGTGAAAAAGAGATCTGAAGAAATCTTTATGCCAAATCAGATAAGTCAGAGTGATAGGGATTGATGGGAGAGTATCATATCTGCCTGGTGTTTTAGGAGCCACTCAGCAAAAGTCACTGAAATATTCAGTAAAACCTTGAATAATATAACTCAGTCTACTTTTCTGATTTAAGTTGTTTGGTTTAGCCCTTATTAAAAACATATCTCAAATCTATTAGTATGCATTTTGCTTTATAAAATGGAATTTTTTTCTTTTTAATCTGTTACTTTATGGCCAAATGATTGAACGCTAGACTTCTTCTCCCCTTTGACTTTCGACTATAATCCGTTTTGACTGCTCAGTCTTGGTCATTCCTCTCTAGAACTGCTCTTTCCAGATTTCTTAATCCATGGGTGTTAGTGAAGAAAAAGGCAAAATCCCACTGATTTTGTCGACTCCAAATTTTCATTTAATCTCAGCTTTTTGCTTAATAATCCATGTATTCATCTATTTTCAAATCTTTTACACTCTTTCTGTATGTAAATGTTTCTCCTTCCCTTCTCTCTTCTGGTTCCTAACACCACAAAACACCCACCCTCTTCCTTTCAGGATATATTTTTCCTTCACTGAGTTCATATGCGTCATTTGCCCTTGACATCTTTGAACTCTTCTTTATCTTCATTTCATCTCTTCTTTCTCCACCTCAGAAAAAGTTGCTCTCCTATACAGAGCTCATTTCATTTCTACTTAGGAGCCCTTCCCAGACCTAGCTGTTTCATCTATTTTTCCTCAACTTCAATATTTCCCTCTCTACAAGTTCCCTGCCACCCTACAAACTTGTTTAGCTTTCCCTAGCCTAATAGAAACCTTTCCCTTGCTTTGCCATTCTTTCCAGCCGTTATTTCATCTCTCAGCTTTTTTTCAAAGCCACATGTTTATAAAGAATAAAACTTGCTGCTTCCATTTTCTCAACCCCTTATTATCTATCTTCTGTCAGTGTTTCTGGAGAAATTGCTGTCACACAGGATGACAAAGAGAGATCATCTAGTCCAATCCCCCTCATCTTGTGTGTGAGAAATTTCAGTTTAGAGAGGATTAGTAATTTGTTAAAAGACAAGATTTTGAACCAATCTGCAACTTCTTTCCTATGCACCCACAATGCCGTTGGGTATCAAATCTTTTTCTCAGTCATCCTTCTTGATGTTTCTATAACATTTAAGGGGAATTGTTAATCCGTATTTTATTGAGTCTCTCCTCTTCTGTGACCCTGCACCATCTTGGTTCTCGTTCCTGGAAAAAAAAATCCTTCTGGGTTTGAAGAATTCTTATCTTCCTGTATTCTAAAAGTAGAAGTTTCCCTTAAGTCCTCAGCCTTATCCATTATTTTCCCTGGGATAATCAAAGGGAGGGGGAACAGGTAGGGTGGCAAAAATTTTAAAAGTGTATGTTTTATTAGAACTAATTACTTTTTATATAGGATTTAGTCATCTTAAGCAGATCAGTTCTGAAGAAAAACAGTTCTGAAGGAGAAATGCCCTGAATGGGATCCTACTGACCAACTCAATATAAACATTGTTTCCTTAAAAGAAGGGGTGAAGTCAAAATTCTTTCCAAGCTTGATAGCATAACAATTGCTTCAGGATAATAATGCAGTTTGCATCTCAAAAGCTAGGAAACATCTTGAGCCTTTCAGCAGACTAGGGAATAAAGCTGGAAGCACAAAATTATTCACAGTACAATTTTCATCATTTTCAGATGCTCGAATCAGCTTCCTGACATGAAAACATATTTATTGTAGAAGCTTATCTTATGCCCTGGTTATAGTCAATTCTGTGGTTTCTGCCTGAACTGTGAAATTGCAGATGTTGTTAATTCTGAAACTAAACATTTGCTGTAAGCCGACTCAGGTTTGCTTTTTTAGCATAAATATAATGCTGATCTTAAAAAAAAAATCAGAACTTGGCAATTTTTAGGTTATCTTTTCTGTTTTTGTTTGCCAGGAAGAAAACAAACATCCGTAAAATATCAGCAGTCAGGAAATTGATCTAATTCCATTCATATTTATCTTTAGTGGAGTCTTTGACTGAAGACTTGAATAGGAATGAATCTGAAAAATGCATGAAGATACTGCAAAAGGAGAAGAGAAAATGGTGGTGATGCGGATGCCCTTTAAGTCTCCATTCAAATGTTGTTACAGAGCATTTAAAAAGTACTTTTCTGCTTTCGAGCACTTTGTAGACATTCCTAATTAAACCTGGCAATCCCTATGAGGTACATAACTATTATTATCCCCACTTTACAGATGGGGAAACTGATACACCAAATTAAGTGACTTGCCTTAGGCCATGGAGAGCGAGAGTGTTAGAGCCAGAATGTCAGACTCCTACTAGGAGGATAAAATCACAGCTTATTTGTTCTCATTGAAAATGATTCATTTCACCCCAGGGCTCTTCCAGTTGGGACACAGCAGTGGTTTCTTACATCACTCTATATAGTAGGTGTATAACAAGTGTTGATACTATTTAGCAAGACAAATTAAGGAAGTCCACAAGGAATGTTTGCGTTTGAAGCATTTGAAAGAGGGGGAAAGAAAGGAAGAAGAGGATGGAATTGCCTATTGAAAGGTGATTGACTGATGCCCACCATTAAAAATGCTAAAGTTATGTAATTATTCTGTTATCTATTGGTGAACATATTTGCTATTCAGTCCTGGCAAGACAGGAAGAAGAACCCACTCTCATCTCAAAAGGACAGATGTCAAATACCTGAGATGCCAAAAGAACGGAGATTAGCCCCTAAGGAAAGAGAAGTATTAGTAAATGGCAACTGTCCCTCAAGAGAGGGAATACGATGCCAAATATTCTAGGGGCTGAAAAACCACCAGCATGTAATTCAGTTCATTTAAATTCAAAAAGAAAAATCAAGTATCACTAGTAATAGGGTGCTTGGGGAGGCCCCTGAGGAGAAACAACATGGAGATAATTCAAGGTCACTGCTCTCATGGGGTCCAGTAAGAGATAAGATATACATGGATAACTGAAATGTTTTATGATAAAATTCTTAGGTACATAATAAAGTTTTAAACTTTGAAGAGCAAGGTCCTTATAAAGAAGAAAATCTGGAAAAACCTCATTAGGGGGTATAGGGAATCATATGGTGAAAGGGATAGTGGCAGGAAGGCACAGAATATAGTCAGCAGACAGAGTAATCTAATTTGTCGGGAATATTGAGTAGTGTATCTGGAGAAGACTAAAATTAGACAAGCTTGAAGAGGTAGGATGGCACCAGATTGTGTCAAGAAGGCCAAGAATAGGATTTAGAGCTTAATGAACAGGGTTCCTTTGAAAAGTTTTGAGCCAAGGAGTGACATGGCCAGACCTAAGCACAAGCAGGACATGGACTGGGTTAGAAGAGGAAGGCAGTGGAAGACCTGTTAGGAAGCTGTTGTATCGATTCATTCAGGCCTATGCCAGGGTGATGACAGTGGGAGTAAAAGCACCAGAAAGGAGAACCTGCTAGATGTGCATCATCTTGCTGAAGAAGAGGACTTCTGAACTGATTGGATGTGAGAGGTGAAGAGAAGAGAGGAATCAAAGGTAACAAGTATGAGAACCTTTGCCACAAATAATGAAGTCAAAAGAAGGAAACACTCTGGGTAAAACTAATATACTTGGTTTGGGTCATAATGAGTTTCAGGTACTGGTGGCATGTACAGGTGGTCCATGATGGGAAGACTTTAGCTCTTTCTGTTAAATAACTTTGCCTGCACTTGGGGAGAGCCTCTCATTCGGTCTGTAGCTGAGACCTTAGTATGACAGGAATTGCGGGACCTTCCACTTCTTTGAGTTAAGCTTATGTTTGCACACTGTCTCCCCACTTAGATTGAGTATCTTGAGAGCTTGTTGACTGTTCCATAGTTCAAAGGTAAGGGAGATATGGGGTAACTATCTGTTTTTTGTTTATTTTGATCATTGTAACCAGACCCAACATAAAATTTTGATTTCAAAGTGGATAAGGAAGCCATAACCAATCATACTCTATTCTGGTCAAACCATGTCTAGAATACTGCGTTGAGTTTTAGGCACAGCATTTTAAAAGAATGGTGATAAGCTGGAGTATTCCAGAGAGTACCTGGAATGGTAAAACTTTTGATTCCGTGCCAAATAAGGACCACTTCAAGGAAAGAGAGACGTTTAGCCTGGACAGAAGAGAAGGTTCATGGGCAGGTGGCAGCAGGGAGGAACATGATGGCTGTCTTACAGTATTGGCTATCAGGAAGGAATTGGATTTATTCTGTTTTGTTAGTTATGCTCTCTGGGACCAAAGAGGCAAATTTAGGATTGATGTCATTTTTTTAAAGAATCCTAATAGTTAGCACTATCAGAATGTTGAATGAATTGCCTTTTGAAATAGTGAGTTTCCTCTCACTTAGAAGACTTCAAGCAGAAGTTGGGTGACCACTTGTTGATTGTGATAGAGGAGCCTTTTTTGGACTAAATTACCTCTAAGAATGTTGGTGTGAAGCTCAGAAGATACTTAAACATAGTCAACCCCACAACTTTCATTCTACATTTCACATGCATATGAACACAAGGAAGCTGACTTGTCTGTTTGTGAGAATGATTTCCCAGACCTAGAAGGACATGAGGGAGATAGACTATCCATTGACTGCTAATCTTTATCAGTAATTTCCTGGGGGTCCTCTTACTTAATGTGTTTGTCTGTGATCTAAATGATGGAATTGAGCTCACCAAGCTCATATCAAATCTAAAGGAAGTTAACATCCTAGAAGACAGAGATTAGAATTCTGTGACCTCGTTAAATTAGGAAGTGTTCCATCGAGCCTGGGATTGAGCCCAAGTACACGATAATACGCTTACATTCCAAGACAACAACAACAGTGAATTACACAGATACAAGATGAGGAAATAATAATGAGATAAAATTCTGCTATGTATAAAGGTCATCAATATGTGATATTATTTATAGCAATATAATTATGATAGCTCATATTAACTGAATTTTTTTTTTCCTTTTTGTTCTCTCTGTAATGTAGAGACTCATGGTAGGGAGATAGTGCTTACAAAAAGAGTAACATGATTAGACATAGGGAAAACAACTCTAATTAATTTCTGTGTTGTACATTCCTTTTGAGGAGCTTGAGCAAATTAATATTTTTTGTTACTGGTTCTCACAGTGTTCCCATGAGACAATGAGTTATACACATCCTCCATTTTATTAAGGGGCAAAGACATTAACTGACTAATCAAAGGTCCCATAGTATTCAGACTGCAATACCAGCTTCCTGCCTCCCTGTTCAGTGTCCTATACACTGCTTAGATAAATCCTTCCTAGACCACTTAGGAAAAATTAAGGGTACCAGAATGTTTCCACACCTGAAAAGGTAGGATCAAATACCAATCCAATCCAAGAAGCATTTTTTGTTTGTGTCCCTGCTGTGTTCAAGGTTCTATGCTGCAAAATCAATGCAAAAGAGTGCATACCTAGAAGGAACTTACATTCTACTGGAGGAATATACCTTAGGAATTGGGTGCCTTAACTGTCTCTGTGTATATGAGGGGTTATTATAAGTATGATGCTGTTTATTGAAGCCGAACATGAAAAAGTGCATTTAAATTAAATAAGATGAATTTTATCAATCAACGAGCATTTATTGAAGGTCATCTATGAGACAGACACTATGCTCGCTACCTCCCAGGAATAGAGCTTACATTCTGCATACATTCTTAACTTTGCATCATATACCTCTTTAGTAATCTGATACCTCTCAGTCTTATTAAATAAATAAAATGCATGCAATTTCAAAGAAAACCAAAGGTCAGTAGAAACAAAAGTGTAATTTTTTTCCCGTCAAGCTTGACAGATCCTTCAAATCTATCCACAAAGTCCACAGACATAGACCCCCAAGTGAGAAAAATGGGGATGCATTATCTTCATAGATAAGTAGATATTGAATATAGTCACAATAAATATGCAGTGGTGAGGGACTACCAAGTATCTGGGAGAATCAAGACTTTTTGGCTAAAAGAATATGTTATCCTAATATAGACTTCCCAAGAAGGTTATAGAACCCTCATCTCTTAATAACACTGAAAAATCTAATCCACAACCATTCCTTGTATGGTTTTAAGTGCCTGTGCCAAAGGATAAAACCAGATGGTTTTGAAGTTATCTTCCTGCTTAATGTTTGAGACAGTGAGGTATTGCATTAGATAGAACAGAACTTTGTATCTGGAGCCCCAAAATGCTAGTTATTATTATGAAATGTAGGACACATTTTTCAGATATTAAAGATACTATATTTTCTTTCCTCCTTCTCTTCCTTGCTAGAAGTAATCCATCCAATCCACCATTTTTATAAATGGAGAAACCCAAAGAGGTTAAGAGAGTTTTTTCAAGGTTATCCAGATAATAACTGACAGAACTGAGATTTGAACTCAGGTCTGTGATTCTAAATTCAGGCCTCTTTCCGCTGCATTCTGTTCTCTCTGTATTGTATCCGCATCATGATTGCTTTGTTTAGAAAACAGGAATGCAGCAATATACCTGACATGCACTGAAAGACAGGCTTCGTTGTAGTTGAACATGATATGCATACAAGCCTTGTTTGGGGGACCAAAATTCAATGTATCATCATTTGCCATTGCCTTAAGTAAAACTAGCTTAAGATGTTTTCACCATGTGGACTGACCATCTGCTCACAATAACTGAAAATTCACTTCCAGTATTAATACACTCTTTCTCTGTTCTTGCTTGTCTCTGAAATGCCTCAAGCAACTGCTCTTCTCTCATGTGAAGCAGCCACAACAGCTGTGGGATTCATGAGGGCTTGTCTCTGCCTCCATTTCTGTCAGTTGACAAAAACAGCAAAGAACATTCCCTCAAAAGCCTGAATATTGTAAACTCATTAAGTATTAGCTCCTAATAGACAAAAAAAAAGTCCTTTTGACTGTGAACTCCCTGACACAGAACTGACACCTGCAGTCATCCTCAGGGCCAGAGTAGTCTATAAGGGACGTTACAAGCTTCTGAGGGAACCTTTTCACAAGTTTTTCAAACAAAAGGATCCTTCCTTCAAACCCCTCTATCTTTCTGATTACCAATTAACCAAAACCTAGCAAGTGAAAAAACAAGTCTTCTCTTTAAAAAGAGTAAAAGTCACAAAGGCAGCGGGGTTGAAGGAGGTAATCATCTTGTTGATTTCTTTCATTTAATTTTTTTTTTTAGCCAGTAAAGCCACTTCTTAAGGATTGATGTGATGAAAAATAAAAGTATTTGCAATAAATGAGTTTTCTTTCTGTAGTGGGTTATGCTTTCTGCCAGAGTTTAGCAAAGAGAGGGGCTTTATAGTATTGGGGAAAGATTAAAGCACCTTAGGTGTCAGAGGATCTTGGTCCAAGGCCCATCTCTGGCCCTATCTATGTGACCTTAGGCAATATGTTTAATCATCCTGGGACTCACTTTGCTCACCTGCAGAATAGGGGGCTTGGACTAAATGACCCTCAAATCCCTTCAAGCTTTGACTTTATGATTCTTTGGACTCTTCGTTGTTTACCTTCAGTTGAGAATGTTATCTAGGATAGACCATATTAAATAGGTTATGCCTTTTGTTTCATTAAGTGAGAGTTTTCTCTTCCCCTCAGAGTATTTCTAGTTCCCATGAGTGTACCCTTCCAAGACTATGTCCTAGAGATATTCTGTTCATCCATCAACAGCTTCATTCTCCTTCAACTTTCACAAAATCCCTATTTCTGTGGTCCTCCTATGGCATCTTCCTTAAACTTTCATTTTGGGCTCTCCAAAAATAGAAGGCAGCTAAGCAATGTGGTGCATAGATGTAAGACTTTAAGGCAAGATGAGCCGAGTTCGAATCCTGCCTCAGATACTCCCTCTTTGTGTGAACCTGGGCAAATGACCTCATCTCTTTGTGTTTCAGTTTCCCAATCTGTAAAATAGGGATGATAATAGCAGTTGCGAGGATCAAATGATTTAAAATGTCAAGTGCTTTGCAAATTTTAAAGTGCTTTATAATGCTAGCTGTTAGCATCTTCCCCATTCAGTAATTTCCCCTTTCTGCTCTGTTGTCTCTTTGCATAGAGACAGTTCTCTGAAAGAATTCTTCCAAAAGCAAATGAACCGTTCCCCAGTGATACTGTGTTCATCTGGTGCTGGTCTTGCCCTCTATTTCACCAAATAAAGACCCTCTAGGGTGTGAGGCCAGTGGTTTCTCCCCTTCTTTCAGTGAAGAAGATGGTCCTTGAGTTAAACACCAGATAGTTTACTTAGAAATTGCACATGAGAAGTTTTAGTTGCTTCCTGGAAGCAGCTTACATTTTGTTCATTTTCCTTCAGAGCCCTCACGGGAAGGTTAGAGGGGGAAATGCTGCCCATCAAATGAGACTTTCAACAGGAAGACCTTTGGTAAAATTAACCATTTGGTTGTCTTGGGCCCTCTTGGTTATGAAACTTAGCAGTGTAAAAAATGTAAGCTCTTCACAGGCCTCTAGTGACATCAGGTGGAACTGCAGGAACCTTTTGTTGAACCAGAGAAACTTGTGCAGGAAGTATAAAGAAGGAAAGCACATTGTTCAATGGATAGTTTGATGACAGATGGTGTGTTTGAAAATTTAGGAAGCTTACTTGTAAGGCAGGGCCTGGGGAAATGGATTTGAAATGTTAGTTCTTTTCATAGTCTTAACCATAGTGTATTTCTTACTGTTTATAACCATTATCATTGGAACTGTTGCATTATTTGGGGGTTCTTCAGGTAATTTCTCATGTTATTGGGTATTTTCAAATAACCTTGAAACTCTTCTCTCAAATGGTCGTTGATTAGGATTTTACTCCTGATTTCCCCTGATATTTGATTTCTATTTATCATTAAGAATATTTGGGATTTTCATATGTCATCTCAATGAGAAATAGCTGATTCAGGACTGATGGAAATAACAGATTTCTCCTGGCAAGAAATGGGTGAGACAATAGGACACTATTGTCCATTGTCCATAGTTTTCTGACCAGGAGATCAGAATCCATAATTTCTGTTACGTGGCCTTCAGTGATTTTCTATGCTTTGTAGTATAGAGACTGCTCTAAATGAAAATGAGAAGTACCCAACAAGGGTACAGATGTATAAGAGGCTAACCAACCAATGTGTGCCACAGTAGGACTTGTGTTGTTTATTAGCAGACCATTCTCTCCAGGAGCCATCAAGCTAGGTCTTTACTGACTAGCGTCAAGGAAGGCCCTGAGGCAGTTGATCTGATAAGGCTATACTTTCTAGCTGGCTGCAGAGAGGAAACTGTGTAGTTCCACAATTAGAACCTTGATGCAGAATATTGTACCACCAGAAATTTGCTCTCCATAATGTCTAGACTTCATTCGTCATTTGGCTTTTCATACAGAGGGAGATACTTTGACTTATTCCTAAGAGAACAGAAGCCTTAAAGAGTGAAAAGGGACAGGGGTACTCATCAGTCACCCATCTATGGTTGACAGAAAGGAGCCGAGAGAGCTGGTCACTTTGGGAGAGATGGTGACCACTGATAAGAGTTGACTCTAGACTAAGGTAATTAGGTTCTTGTCTGAAAATATAGATGCTAAGCTTCTTGCCTCTTTTCAAAAAAGTTATCTGGAAAATATCATATTCTATTAGGGTAATTTTATTTTAAGCCTTTTCACTAATGGCAAGAGGAAAGGCTTTACACCCTCTTGAATAGAGATATTTTTAATTGGGTAGGCATACCACATTGGTGAACTTTCTACTAAGGCTGGCTTTGAATTAAGACTTTTTGGCAATACATTTAAGGGAGATATATGTTGGTCTCTTAAAATGCTGACAGTTTTAAAAATATTTGGAGATGTTGGCATATGGAGTTACAGTCTACTGACCCCACTTTCAAATTTATTTCATATTATTATCCTTCCTACATTTTATATTCCATCTTATCCTGCCCCCAACTCCACAATAAATAACATCCCATCCCCTACCTCCATGTCTAGGGTCATAGGATCAGAGACCTGGAAGGGACTTTAAAGGTTCCCTAGCCCAAATGGCTCATTCTACTGATGAGAAAACTGAGGCACAGAGAAGTCCAGTTACTCTGCCAAAGTCACACAGGTAGAAAGAGGTATCGAGATTCAAACCAAGCTCCTCCAACTTCAAACCCAGTGTTCTTTCCACTGCCTTATATTGCATACCTGAAACGTTCTTCTTCCTTACCTACACCTCTTAAAATTTATAGTTTCCTTTAAGGTTCAGCTCTAATGCCATCTTCTAATGTTTCCCGATTTCAATCTTCCCCTAGCCCCCAACCACTTGTTAGTATTCTCTCCATCCTTTCCTATGTGGTATTTATTTCTGTTTGTTATATCCTCCCAATAAAATATATGCTTCCTAAAGGAGTGTTAAGTTTTAGCTTTTGTGTACTTAGCATCTAGTATAGTATATTTAGCACCAAATATATGCTAAATAAATTATTGATGATACCACCTGGGATCATATTTTGAGTTATTTGCAGGGGAGGGAGCAGAATAATTTATAGAAACTTATCTCCAAAACAGTATGGTTAAGAAATTGCTATTATGTGACTTGAAAAGAATTTTCTTTATCGATAATGGTCCATTAATGGTTAACTCCTCAAAAAAAAATCATGACTTGACCACTGAGAGAAGGGCAGTCCCAAGCTGGAGGTTAAACACAACTTGTCAGTGATGTTAAAGGATTTTATTTCAAAATAAATTTTTATGGCTGTTTTGTCATAACTTAATTTTACCCTATATGCTTCCCCCTTCCTTTCAGAGAACCATCTCTTGTATTTCTTCTTTTATTAATCTGTCCCTCCCCCCCACCCCCCATTGAAAAAACATAATTCAAAAACTAAAGTCCTCAAAACATAGATGCATAGTGCAATGAAACAAATTTCACTCATTGTCCATGTCCAAAAAGACATATGTCTCTTACTGCATATTTAATAAAGCACCTTTTTGACAGGAGCTAAATGGTATGTTAAAGGATTTTTCATGGGCCTTTGAGATGCCTTGAAAGTGGACTGAACTCTATTGAGAAGTCTATTTAGTCTTGCAGGACTATATTATAATATTCATCACTTAGTGGACAACTCTCTGGTGTTAAGCCTCTCCATGCTAGTCTTCAAATGGCAGTCTTGAGGTTCATACCCAAAGCCTTTCCAGCTTGGTAGGTCCTATCTGAACTTTTGGGCTCCATTAGTATCATATTCAAGAACTCAAGGCTACCTCTGTGTAACCAGGGTGCTATGAAAGGAGATCTCAGAATGTCTGCAGATGTTCTCTCAGACCATTGTCAACCAGGACTAAAGAAACCTTCCAGCTGATGTGGTCAAGGCGTATAACCAGCAGGCCTTGGTATCCCCTTTTATAAAATGTAAAGTGTTGTACTAGATGGCTTCTGAGCCCCCTTCTAGGTCTGTGTCTGGGATCCATCCTATTAGATCATCAGTAAGCATTAATTTGACACTGACTGCCTTTAACGTGCTTGGTGGTGCAATGGTTAGTGCCAGTTCTAGAGTCAGGAAGACTCATCTTCCCCGTTTCAAATCTAGCCTCAAAAACTAGCTGTGCGATCCTGGGCAAGTCATGTTCTTCATAAACCCTCTCCACTTCCTCCTCCTTGAGACCATAATGACATAAGGGCTACACTTACTTTCACAATGACTGACTGCTTATACTCATGAATGCTGCCAAGAGGAGATGGCCAAGTAACAGAACATGCAGTTTGTTTCTTATTATCTTTGGCTGCTTGAGGAGACAACTTCTTTCTCTGTCTCTTTGGTGAGAGCCTTGAGGACTTCCTTTCTGTTTAGCCGCTGCTCTTTTCTTGCTTTTTGTTTTCATTGAGAGCGTGGTATGGTTTTTTTCTCTCAAATATAGATCTGATCACTCACGAGCCACAGGGGGCCCTGTAAGGGCTGTTGTTGTTCAGTTGTTTCATTTGTGTCTCACCCTTCATGATTCCCATTTGGGATTTTCTTGGCAAAGATCCTGGGGTGGTTTACTATTTCCTTCTCCAGCTCATTTTACAGATAAGGAAACTGAGGAAAACAGGGCTAAGTGACTTGACCAGGGTCTCACAGCTAGTAAGTATCTGAGGCCAGATTTGAACTCATTTTTCCCTGACGCCAGACCCACTGCTCTATCCACTACATCACCTAGCAGCCCCTTTTATATGCTCTTAATAAATCTTTTGTGTATCTAATCATTTACATATTATTTCCCTCATCCCATTGTAAGTTTCTTGAAGGTAAGGACTGGTTTTGCCTTACTTTGTGTTCTCACTATTCTAGTACAGTGCTTGTCATGTAGTCAGCATCTAATAAATGAAAGTTGGCTGACTTCTCCCTCCAAGCGTATACTTTCATAATCAGATGATTTCAGTGGAAAGGTTCATATGGAGAAGAAAGTGAAAATTGTACTGGAAAATATATCTGCATGTTATAAATATTTTCTTTAGCTCAGATATGTGCCTTAGGAATATCAGCAGTCTGCCAGCTGTGTGTCAGATGGAGCATGAAAGGGGAAGATTACAACGAGATGGGGAACCTGTGACTTGGGGCCACATGCGGTCTTCTAAGTCCTTAAGTGTGGCCTTTTGTGCATGTGGCCTCAGGGCCACAGATTTCCCAATATAAGGGAGATCAATAATGAGGCTATTGAAGTATTTCTGAGGAGAGGTGATGGAGCCAGAACTAGGATGTTGGTCATATAAGTAGGAAGGAACAGATGTGAGAAATGTCAAAGGTAGAATCCATGAAAATTGGTAAATGTTTGAAGATAGGGCAGGAGTAGGGAGGAGTGAGGAGCTAAGAGGGACTTCAGTTTTGTGAACCAGAAAACCTGGAAAGAGCAAAGTCTCTTAACTTCGCCAGTCTTGCTAATGGTTAATGGCAGAGCAGTCACTGTTAATGATGATGATAATATATTTATTAATATGATAATGGTAGCATTTATTTATATAGTGCTTTCAGGTTTGCAAAGCACTTTACAGATTATTTCATTTTATCCTCACAACGTTCTTGGGAGGTGGGTGCTATTATCCTTGTTTTACAGTAGAGGAAACTGAGACAGACAGATTAAATGTTGGGTTGTCCTGCACTCTATGCATTGTACCACCTAAGATGCCTTTGACTGGAACCCAGGAGTTCTGATTTCTAACCCAGTCTTTTTTTTTTAAACACTGTACTATGCTGATTCCCCTTTATCTGTTCCTATTTGTCTTTCTCCCTGTAACCACACATGGAGAAACTGGATAAAATAATTTGAAACAATTAATAACATTGCTGTGCAGAACTGGTAGTTTGAATGCAATCTCAAACTGCCACCACTCCAGTACAGTCTCCATTATATCTACTTGTAGTACTTTTATTACCGTTTTATAGGTGAGAAAAGTGAATTTTTAAGTGAAATGACTTGTTCAAGGTCACTCAGCTAGTAAAAGTCAGGATGAAAACCTGGGTCTCCTAATACCAAATCTAGTATTCTTTCTGCTATACCAAGATTACATAAGACTGACTAAATGTGCTAAAACTGGCTAAAAGTGTTAGCTGAACACTTTAGCTGAATTAATCTATGCTAAATTGATAAAATTAAGACTGCAGCAAACTCTGAGTAGAAGATGATTTTATATCATCTTTATTGCTATAAAAATGATCATATTTACCAATTCAATTAGGAGGACTCTAAAGATCTATAGTCTATGAGAAATTAATCAGATCTATAAAACCATCAGCCTGGGAACAGGAATTACTGTAAATGACAGAAGTCTCACTGAGGACTGGGTTTGCTTAGGTTATTGTTGCTTTCATGTAGCTATCAGGTGCATCAGCTGAGGTACATATACTGAATATGTAAGAATTTGCTGATTGCTTAGGGACAAATTTATGATTGTTTGCTGGCTGCTGAAAATCTGGATTCAACATTTCAGTAAGCACTGATAACCGCTTATTGTGTGAAAAGCACCATGCTAAGACCTGAGCACTGTACAGTTTTGAAGAGGGATCCCTGCCCTCCAGGAGCATGTTGTCTAGTTGGGAGGTAGTAGATAGGCCAGTTTGTGGATAGAATGGAGCATGTGTAAGGGGCATGAAATATGGCTGACAAGATAGAGTGTCACATCTAAGACTTTGCTTAGATGAGAAGTTTAACGAAGCTTAGGAGTTTGAATTTCACTTGGTGGTCAGCTGGGAGCTGCTGCAGGTTTAGGTGGGAAGTTCCCATAATTTACCCGAAAGACTCTTTGTTTGCATTGCACTTAGTGTACAGTTATGTTTAGCGACTTTTACATTTCTTTTTTTTCCTCATGAATAAAGAGGAAGGATTAAACCAAAGGAAAATAGAAATGTATAGATATAGAGATAAGTAGGAAAGGATTTTTTTTAATGTCCATATGTGTTTCTTTAGCATGTTTACTGTCCGTCTTCTATATTTACTAAGTAGAATGTTTTAGAGTAGATGGGAAAGAATATCTTTATAGCACTAATATGGGTAAGGGCTAATAGTAATACTATTCACAGTAGGAGTATTGATTCATCATTTTTTTCAACATCAATTTTCAGTTGTAGCCATGCTGAAATGCTGAGGGTGTATTTTCATTTTTAATTCCCAAACACATAGAAGAATATTGGCTAAAACAAAGTGAAACAGTGAATTGAGCTAGGGAAAACGAGTCATTTTCATGAGTCTTAAGACCTTTGTAAAACCATCTATAAACCTGTTGCAGTGATTCTCATCTAAGAGTCTAGTCCCCATCATGGCTGGGAAGAAATGTTATTCTGGGTTGAGCGTCAGGGTGGTCGAGTTACTTTATCTCCTACCAATATAAATCTGTAGCTCTTTTCATTTTCTGTAGTCAGTTACTATGGTACCTGTGTTATTTTATGCTCTGTGTTATTTTAATGAATTTTTGTAATTTCTTGATATATTCCATTTCAGAGACCAGTAGTTTTGAAATACCTTTTATAATCCAGAGAGATTATATGTAAAATATGTTGATTTTTATAAAAACTCACCCTCCCCCGTTTATGTGATTTTTTTTCTGTCTGGATCCTAAAACATAAACTTGGTCTCAGCAAAATAATAAAAAGTATCAGAGTAATTGGCTCAGTCCCTTGCTCCTCCTTCTCTCCTCTCTCTCCTGGAAAAATGTTGATTTTGTCCTAAACCCCATATTTTTCATTTAAAAACATTCATGGAGTTTAACCCAATATCTGACTCTTAAATAATTTTTTCCCCAAGACCTAGCCTTAGGAGTAAAACTAAGGGTTTGCCAGCATCAAAGCACCTACTGTGTGCCAGGTACTGTGTTGAGCACTGGGGATACAAAAAGAGGCACAGGATAGTCCCTACCTCAAGGAGCTCACAGTCTGTTTAGGGAGAGAACAAGCCAACATGTGTACCAACAGGCTACAGACAAGATAAATAAGAAGTAAATAAGAAAAGGAAGGCACTAGAATTAAGAAGACTTGGGAAAGACTTTCCATAGAAAATGAGATTTTTTACATAGGACTTAAAGGAAACCAGTAGGCAGAGATGAGGAGGGAGAGCATGGCAGGTATGGGAGTCAGCTGGAGAAAATTGCCAAGAGATGGGCTTTCTTTTTGTGGAATAGCCAGGAGGTCAATGCCACTGGATTGAAGGGTAGGTATTGGAGAGTACAGTGGAAGACAACTGGAAAAGTCAGGGGAGCTGGGTCCTAAGGGGCCTGGAACACCAAACCGCCGCATTCTGTTTTCCATCCTGAAGGCAGCGGGAAGCCTCTGGAGTTTATTGAAATGGGAGGGGGGGTTGGGAAGGACTAAGGACATGATGTGGTCAAAACGGCACTTTAGGAAAATCACTTTGGTAGCGAAATCTTGTGTCATGTGATTTGAGGCCCAGGGAGAAGTCTCTAGGCCAGAAGTATCTCACCCTGCAGCCTAACGTTTGCACTTAACCACTTTAGAGAATACTCCCACCTGCTAACATCACCGTTCCTCTCTTGGTCAATCCTTAATCTTCATCACCAGTTGCAGAATTGGCACTAAGAGAATCATAAAGTATGTTACTGTGGCTTCAGAACCTCCATACCTCCTCATATTTCCCTAAGAGGCAACAGAGAGACTTGGGATCTGTGAACTTCTGTTTTTGTTTTAATTTGTTTGGTTCAGTTACATCTAACTCTTTGTAATCCCATGGACCATACTGTCCATGGGCTGTTCATTTGTTATTTTATGAGGTGGGGCAAAGATATTGGAGTGGTCTGCCATTGCCTCATCCAGTGGATTAAGGCAAACAGAGGTTAAATGACTTGCTCAAGGTCTCACAGCTAATGCCTGAAGCTGGAGTTGAACTCAGATCTTTCTGACTCCAGGCTTCTTCATTTCCTCCTTTTACTTTAATGCTTTCATTTAATACTTAGTATTTAAAAAATAATACATGCTAATGTATTGTTATGAGGGTCAAATGTAACTTTGTAAATACAGTATAAATAAAGGTGAACTGTTATTTTAATTAATCTCTCTTCTACAATTACTCATTTCCTTCTTCATGCTTTCCACAAGCCAATGCATCATGGTATCTCCTTTAAGTCCTCTCTATCCCATTATACTCATTCTTCCTGGGCAGCAACTTGTTCCCCTACCCTTTCCTCCATCTTTACTTTCTATTTAAAATTGAGTAGTCCTGTGTCCATTCCCTTAGTGTTCTATACTCCGCTTTTCAAAGACATGTTTAAGAAATATTTTTATCTATACTCAGTGTTAATAGCTCCTAATAGGCCAATATAGCCTTCCTTTTCCACTCATGTATATCTTCATTTGTCTCAAAATAAGATGCTTTAACCCAGAAGAATGACTTGCTTATTGTGAGATATTTAGGTACTCTCTGATTGAGCTGGGAAGAGAAAGGTAAAGATGGTTATTAGAATAGGAACTTTTCTGTTTCTTTCTTTCAACTACAGAACCCCTGTGAGAAGGGAGGAGGCTTTTCCCCTAGGAAAACACCTCTCAGGCACTGAGATATGCAAATGTATCAAGTAGTTGAAAGCCATGAAGTCAGGCACCTGAGCCCTGGATGCCAAGTGCCCTTGCCTGGCAGTCACCTTAGTTTCACTCCTTTTTCCCTTTTATCTTTCTTTAAAATAAATGCCTTATCACATTGGTCTGGATCTGACAATGAAGCAAAGATTTCAAGGGCAGTACCTCCTGAAACTGGCAAGTTACAGATTGTGAGGCAGACAAAATAATAAACCTTTCTGTTAGGTATTCAAAGTAAAGACTGTTTAAAGTATCAATTCTCAATAAGTGTTAGGAAAAAATGGGGAGTGGGATAATGCTAGCCCAGCTGGGCCCCAAGCAAATGTACCTCTTTACCTGGTTCCGTGATTTAGAACTGGA
Organism: Bettongia penicillata ogilbyi; assembly: GCA_023548195.1. NCBI lineage: Eukaryota > Metazoa > Chordata > Mammalia > Diprotodontia > Potoroidae > Bettongia > Bettongia penicillata. The sequence continues at coordinate 5,154,499 of JAJHZJ010000061.1, forward strand.
CCTGTTCTGTCCCTCCATTTCAGAAGCTGTGTAGTAGGTGCTCAATCCCTGCCAAATCAACTGTTTGAAAACTAGTAAGAATCCTAATGGTCTCCCATTTAGTACCTCTGCACAATATGACAAATTTAAAGACCCCAGGCATGGGAGACAGGAAGAAGGACTTGTAATATAGGGGATAAACTATTGGGTTCAGAGTCCTAAGCCCTAGACTCATGTTACCATTCTGTTTAACTGTGTGACTTTGAAGAAGTCATGTCATTTCTCTGGGCTTCAGTTTTCTCATCTGTAAAAAATGAGGCGACTGGGCTAGCTGAACTCTGAGCCTCCTTCCAACTCTAGAACTTTTGGCCCTCTCTCAATGGAAAGCAGAAACTCTCATAGGAGCTATGTTGGATTTTCCTTTACAGCTCTTTGCTCAATGTAGTGTAAGCTGTCAGAACCTAGGACTTTATTTTTTCTTCCTGTTTATTATCAATGATCTATCTACTAGACTTTAAATATCACTAGCTTCCCCCATTTTTGTGTCTTTGCCATATTTCTGATATGTATTACAGTTCTTCATCAGTAAAATAAACTGGAAGAGAAAATGGCAAACCACTCCATTATCTTTGCCAAGAAAACCCCAAATGGAGTCATGACGAATCTGACCCAAGTGAAAACGACTCAGCAGCAAGGAAGACTGTAAGGTATACTTTCAGAGTATATCTCACAGACTTGTTAATTTATGACCCTAAATTTTGAATATTCATTTTTGTTTCTTAAAATGTCATTAAATTCCTTGATCATTTTCTTCATTTTGATTTTTATAGCCTTATATAATTCAACATGACCCAGCATAGTATAACATAATTTAATATGTTTTTATTACAGAGAGTCTTGTGATCTCTTGGCTCTGCAATATCTGAGAGCTAGATTTTGAGTGAAAATAAAATTGCTGTCTGGTAGTCACAGAAAAATGAATGACACAGCATGGTAATAATTATGATGTTCCTTCAAATTTATATGCCACACTGTACTGAGTTAAAATATTTTATATACCACATTGCTCATTATTTTGACATCCTATTTAACATAGACATCAAATGCCTTGCCAGAAGTCAGGTGGCAAAATCTTCAGTGACCCTAGGCAAGTCATTTGCTGTCTATTGTCTCAGTTTCTTGGTCTTTAAAATGGAGATCATAATAGCGTCTACTTCCCAAGGTGGTTGGGAGGATCAAGGGAGAGAAACTTAAAAAGCTCTTAGCACTACCAGCTGTAGAGCACTATTATGACCATATTATTATCACTGTAATGAGGTTGAGAATGAAGACCAAGTATTCTGTCTTTTAAGCCAGTTCCCTGTATCTTAACCTAATACATTTCCCCAAATGTTGTACCTAATTCAGTTGTTTTATATTTAAGATATTTCATGAAATAGTACCTAAATGGTGATTTCCCTGCTATTCACATCACCAGAAGGTACGCGGTATCCTTTCCTGATTTTTCCATAGTCTTCTTCAGAATCTTCATACTGATGAGCGTGTTCTAAATTTATAGTATTTTGGTGAAGGCTCAGTTGCCTAATAATGAGTAGGAAAAATACTTACTCAGAATTGTGATGGTAATGCTGAATCTCCAAGTTTCATTGATAGTATTTCAAAGTGTATTTGGAGTTAGATGTCTTTTTAAATGTAGTCATTTGCTTACTAAGATAGAGTGTTGATATTCTTGGTTTCAGGGGGTCATGTCACCTATCAGTCTGCTTTTGAAAGTCATTGTAGTATATAATGGATCTGGAGACAGGAAGACCTGACTTCAAGTCCTATCTCTGATAATTAATCATATGAACATGGGCAAGTCACTTCCATTCTGAACCTCAGTTTCCTTTATTTGTAAAATAGTGATAATAGTAACTAGTATTTATCTCATAGACTTGTGAAATCTCAAAGGAAACAAAGTATGTTAGTCTCTGCAAACCTCAAAATATGAATTGAATTTGCATGTATCCAACCCTGTGTAATCAAATAGCATTTTATGATTCTAAGAAAATAGGGAAGAAGAGGACACTCGGAGGAATCCAGAATGTGTCCTGGTGCAGTAGAAAAATTGCTGCATTTGGAATTTAAGAATGTGTCTTCAAATTCTGGTTCTGACATTTGCTACCTTGGTGACTTTGGAACCTATTTGCTTTCTAACATCTATCATCAAAGCTCCAAATTTCTCAGCAGTGACTTGTCAAACAACACAGTTAAACCAGACCATCCTAGCATCAGCTCAGAAGGGCGCCTGTTCAAGTTTGGTGCCTGAACTCCCAAGCTTAGCACTTTTCTTCCAATGCTGACATTCACAGGGTGCCTGGGAGCCTGTGGATCAGAGAAGTGTCCCTGCCCAGTAGGCTGAGATGAATCGGAAAAGGTGAATCTGGGATGAGGAACAGAAGTCAGAGTGGCTGACTCCAGGTCTTCTTGGCTCCAAGGCCAACACTCTATCCCTGACAGCAGCACCAACAATAAATGACCAGTGTTTGCCTTGGCCTTCTGGGACCTAACATTTTTTCTAATAACTAAATCAGAAAAAGCCATGGCATGTGTTTACATGAGTGTTTCCTCCATAAAAATAAGAATGACCCAGAAGTAAAAATGATGCCCCTAAAAAAATAGGAAAGTGAAGAATAGAGACCCAATGAATATCTTGTCTTTAAGGCAAATTTTTTTCCATAGGTTGGGAATCCAAGTAGTAGGTGGAATGATGGACCTACTCCAAGTAAGGAGAAGTTTAAGTTTGAGCTCCAATTTGAAACCTCTTAGCTCTGTCACCATGGACATTTGATATTTGATATTTCTGAATCTGAACTATGAGATATTAATAATACTTAGGGGCATCTAGGTGATGCAGTGGATAGAGCCAGGAAGACAGAAAGACTTATCTTGATGAGTTCAAATCTGATTTCAGATACTTAGAAGCTGTGTGATCTTGGGCAACTCACTTAACTTTGTTGCCTCAGTTTCCTCCTCTGTAAAATGAACTGGAGAAGGAGATGGCAAACCATTCCAGTATCTTTGCCAAGAAAACCCCAGAAGGGTCACAGAGAATCAGACACAACTGAAAAATAACCGAACAACAGAAACATTTATGCTGCATATCATGCAGTGTATTGGAAGAAAAGCTCTTTGCGCCTTGAGTGTTCTAAAAATGTAAGCTCTTATTAGGTGAGAACTTATTCTATTTTTCAAGCCCTCAAAAAAAACCAGGATTTTGCAGCTTCCCACAGGAGTTCATTCTGGTGTCTCATATTCCCTTTTTCCTACCTTCCTGAAAGAGCTTAAGTAAACTCACATGTATTCTTCTTTTGGCAGTTACCATGAGGATTATTAATAAAACATGAAAGCCAGCTGTAGTATGTATCCCTCAGTAATGAAGCTGGTCATAAGTAGGATGGACTTCACCAAGTATTATTAATATTAATTCATGTTATGAGACAGCTAGGGTGGAGGGTTGCTGGCTGAGTACTGGACCTGGAACAGGGAAGGCTTGACTTTGAATCCCTTTTTGGACAGTTACTAGCTATGGAACTTGCCATGGACTGGTAGGTACTTTCTTACTATTTCCTTGTCTTGGGTTTGAATTCCACATTAGACATTTTTGTTCTGTTATTCCTGCCCCAAAGGGCATGCTCCATAGCAGACTTGACAGAAGCAAAAGTAGAATTGACTTTGGCCTCAGTTATCGTTACGCTATCCGGTACAATCCTGTCCCTTCTTTGATTCTCCTTTTCTCCCCCCAGTAGAGAGAATAACGAATTAAAAAACCATATTAGAATATTTGTTGTGTTACAGTATCAGAGGAGATTATCTGAATATCATCATGGGTTATGTTCTTATACAGTATAGTGAAAGATGACTCAGAGGTCCCTTAGTATTGTTTGAACTTAAAAGACTTCAGTTTTCTGACCAATGCAATGATCTGGGGATTCATGATGATCTGTGCTACCCACTACCTGACAGAGGTGATGGACCCAGGGAATAACATGACACATAGATTTTTGGACAGAGCCAGTGCAGACATTCGTCTTGCTCGACAGTGTTAACAAGGGTTTTGTTTGATTTCCTTTTTCTTTTAAATAGGGGGGAGGGAAGAGAAAATAAATGGTTGTTAATTGAAAACTAAAAGAAAAAGAAAAAAGAAAGTGTTGTTTGGAGAGCTGCCCCTTTGGGACATAGTTCGCATGAATCCTGGCTGCATTTTGTCCAAGGTAAAGTAAATATTAGCCTTGTAGAGCTAAAGTAGGTCAGGAAAACCAGAGGGCACTCACTCTTCGATCACATGCCATTCCTCAAACGAAAGGAACTTGGCAAAACTAGGGAGAGTTTATTGCTAATGAAATATATTGTCTTTGAAGGAAGAGATACTTAACCTCTGCACTCAGGGAATGTGACCAGCCTGCAGTCGGTGACTGGCAAGTTCTCCACTGGACCACCAAGGCTTCTGCAAAATACACATTTCACGTAAATTGCTATGATATTTTTATTATATGGGGAGCTGGTTGAAGAATCTTGTTGTGATAGAAGGGCATTCCTTCTCAGGAGTGAATGTTTGTGTTAAATGCCGCACTTAGAACCCAGTGTTTCCAAAGGATTTCAACAAGCTTTGGTTGCCCTGGCAACCAGGTCCTTTCCTGCTGGTGACACACATTTTTAAAGGCAAGATCAGGAGCACCCTAGTCTGTTGCCAGCAAAAGTCACCTTGAAACCGAGGCAGGAAACTGCTCTTTTTGTAGGGAATGGTAGTTCTGGGGGCTTTTTGTTTTTAAGTACTATGTAAATGGTTGGCCTTTGATTCTCTCCCTGGGGAAGAGATGTCAGGTCTTCATGTTCAGGAGGGAGGTAGTCTGGAGAAAGGAGAGGGGGTGGGGTGGGATTGGGAATAAGGTTTGGAAAATGTTGGGAGGGAAGAAGCTAGCAAAGTCTGTTATCACTCTCTACTCAAGCTCTTGCTCTAGGATTTAGGGGAACATTATAGCAGAGTGGCTAATCTTTTTGTGGCCAGGGCTGCTTGCCTATGTTGATAAGCATGATTAAAAACTTCTAAAGCCAAATGCATTAACAAATGCCTTATAGCTGCCAAGGACACTTATGGCCACCCACACTTTGCAGCTATCTCAGAGAAATTGGGCTGCTTCTACAACAGGTTTTGGGTGAATAGGATTCCAAAGCCCCTTAAATAGATCTCTTAAGTTTATTTGGACAAGCTTGGAATCCGAGATTGTTCTAGTCTAAAAATATTTTCTAACTCTTGTCAGCAATCAACTACAAATGCACAAAACAAAATGAGTGCCTTCTGTTTAATAGGGAAATAGGAAAAGGCTGAGATTATTTTTAATTCAGTGACTTATGTGCTAGCAAAAATAGGCCTGTTCTTGTCTTGACTGTGGAATTCTATTTTTCAAGAACTAGAAAAAATAAGCACTCGACCGTTTAGATAAATCTCCTTATAACCCCATGTCAAGATGCACGCTTTAGATAAAATTCAAAACCATAGGCTTTTTGCCTTAGTCATTCGTGATCACAGACTCATAAGACTGAGGTCCCAGGACCATAGATTTAAGGTTTGAAGGAATGTTAGAGATAATCTAGTCTGAGCCCCTCCCCTGACAGAAGCGGATGAAATGCCATCATCCTAACTCAGTTACCAATGAGGGCTGGGGTACTGTTGCTTAAGAGGGATGAATCAAAAGGTCTTCCCCGCTCCTTAGGGGGCCCTTTTGTGTTCTAGACCAGTGGAGCTGTGGGCTGGACTCAAAAAGGAGCTGAAAATATTGTTAACGGTCTCAGGGGCATTTTCGCCTTGGCTGTCTTACCATCAGCCAGTTATCAGATACTGTAGAGCATTTATTAATCACCTAGTAATACACCATACACTGAGGTAAATGCTGGAAATACAAGTAAAGACTACAACAATTTGCTGAGGGAAAGTGGATGGTAGCTGTGCAGGCAGAAGTGGTAGGTTCTAGATGGATCCATAGCAGTATCTAAGAGTTCTAGACCAAGATCAGGATCCTGGCCAAGCAGAGAGCTGAAGAAACATGAACCTGCAAAGTGAACAAGCAAAGATAATTTGATTTTAAATTATGTTAAGGGAGGAATGGAGAGGAAATGTGATGGTAGTGATTGGAGAGCCACCAGGGTGACCTGTATTCAGGTCTCACCTTTGATGACACACACTGACTGAATGACCTTGGGAAAGTCATTTAACTTATTGGTGAACTAGACAACTCTCAAATTCAGAGATGGTGCCAGCTTGCATTAGTAGAAGACCTTTCCTTCCTCACCTGGAAGTTTCTGATGGGAATGAAAGCAAAAGTTGTCAGTATCCCTAAGGAGGAATAGTGTCTAGTACTAAGGTGACAATCCTGCTGTATTCTGCATGGTCAGATTATTTATAGAGCATTGTTTGCAGTTGTAAACTCCACAGTTTCATAAACTGGATAGTGTCCAGAGGATGGTATTCAAGATGGTGAAAAGTGTAGAGATTATGCCATAAAATTGTAGGCTAGAGGAATTAATTATGTTTACCCTGGAAAAGGAAGACTTGAGGGGAGATAAGACTAATCTTCAAGTACTTGAATTACTATGTAATGGAAGAGAAATTAGATTTACTTTCTTTTCCCACATGAATGTCCTTAGCCAAGGGTTCTGAGTTGTTCTGGATGAGAACCTGATCCCAGAGAGTATCCCTAAGATATGAACTTGGATCAGTGCGAATCCAGAGCTGCTTTTGTTTTTGGGAGGGGAGATGGGCATGGGGTGGAAGAGCTGTGGCTTACTTTATTAATACTCAACAGGAGATCCATCATTATCGTAGTTACTAGTTGGTACTTTTCTGCCTCATAGTTAATATTCTTATATCTGGAGCTGATGAATTACAAAACTTCATCACTTTTCTTTACCACAAAGAAGAAAACTAATAAATTCAATTCCTTGGCATCAAAGGACCAGGCTAGCACTAGATTTGTAGAAGATACTGATGGTGATCTTTTAGGTTTTTTCTCACTTAATACATCCTTCGAGTCTTTGGTGTTTGCATATAATTATATTTTCTAGGTTTGAAATACTTAGGCCATGACATTGTTGATGTTAGGGTTTTGGGTTGGTTTCACCCTCCTCCGCTTTTTCACCGATTTTCTTCTACCTGAGTGGGATAAATCACACGACCATATATTTGTGTGCATGTTATAATATCAAAACAAATCTATATGCTCTTATATTTAAATGAATTAGTTAAGTATAGGCTAAGGCAGTGCTGACGTTTTCTAACTGTAATTGATGTGATGAAACCAAACACGTATATTTGCTCTTGAGTTTTTCCCTCTGGAAACCTCATACTATCGTCATTCAGTCCACTTCGTTTGCTCTTTATTTTTTTAAGAAAGAGTTTGAACAGGTGGGTTCGTTAGTCTCTGTAGCTTGTCCTGTTAATCTAAGCTACTTTAGCATAACAACATAGCACAGAGAGGGTAGGTTGGTTTTGCACCAATCAGCTTTGCTGCCTAATAACTTGACATTTTAAAAGGCAAATACTCAATACTAAAGTGAACCTTTATAATATAATGAGGTAAGAGTTGATTTCTTTTTTTTTGGAGAAACTGTTGAAATGGGAATCAGAAGCAATAGAAAGTATAAAATACAAGATTTTAATGTGCAGTTACAGTTCTGACATTCTAGGAAAGGATTTACTGCATATAGTGTTTGTCTTTACAAAAATATCTTCCCTAAAGTTGTTTCTTTTTCAGTGTAATCAGTGTAATACAACTGAAACAGTATCAAAGGTATATGTACTGTTTTGAAAGCCCCTTTAACATTCATCATTTTTAAAAAAATTGTTGCATGTTACAGTGTGAAAAAGGATCATAAGATGTTAGAGGCTTTTGAATGATTTTACGCATTTGTTATGCAAGTTTTCACCTACTGTTACCTGTTTTGTGTGTACCTACGTATTTGGTACATGTATTTACTTGTTTATACTCTGGTATACTTGTTGTCCAAGTGACTTGTTAGTTTAAAAATTTGACTTTTTAAATAATAATAATTTTAAAAATTGGAAGGTGGTATTTAATCTTAACTGGGAAAGAGGGATGCTAAGGGCCTGACCTTATACGGAGCAAAGTATCCTCTGGAGGTGATGGGATTTGTATATATTTAATAGCAGACATTTGTTAACTCCCCTTCTACATACAAGTCATTGTACTTGAAACTGCAGAGAGGGAAAGGTTATAGAAAATGTCTCATGCCCCCAAGGTTTTAAAAAGCAATACAAAGATTCGACAGTAAAAAGAGATATGGCATATTATTGGGAAGGATTGAAGAAAGGGCATTAAGCAGAACCAAGAGAACTTTGTATATAGTAACAGCAATATCATTTGATGGAACAGCTTTGGGCAACTAAGTCACTTTGACTATTATACCCAAATTAACTCTCTGGGAAGGAAGGAAGGAGGGAAGAAAGGAAAACACTATTTGCATCCAGAGAAAGAACTGATAAATAGAAGTGTATGTAGAATAATTTTGTGCATATGTGTCTGTGTGTCTAATAGTAGCCTGGGGAGGGGAGTGGAAGAAGAGAAGAAAAAAGTGTATTTGAAAGTTTTATTATCTATTTAAAAGGAATAGCAAGTTGTACATTAATAGATTTGCAGTTTCATGTGTAACCATCTTTTTATTTCACTGTGTTATGGAAATGTTTGTTTTATTCCATAAATTTAAAATAAAGTAAATAATTTTACACAGACATTGTGGAACATTAAGATCATAGAGTAGTAAGTTGAGAGATGAGATCCCTTTCAGCTCTAAATCATCAAAACCAACTTCTTCATTTAAAAGATGAGAAAACTGAGGCCCAAGGAAGTTAAGCAGCTTGCCCAGGGTCACAGAAGAAGAGTAATGTTAATTAAAAGAAATGAAATTTTGACCCATAGTTAAACTGCTGCCTCGATGCAAAACTTGGCAAGCTTGAAGAACTAGTTGGTTTAAAATACACTTGCCTATTTTGTGAAATTTTGTAGTAGATTATATGTATTGGTATTAGACGGTATACATGTGGATTAGTTGACTCTATACATTTACATTTCAGTGAAAATAAAGAGCATCATTGATTGTCCTCTTTGTAGATAATTGCATTTTCTTTAAAAGACCTTTGTTTCACATATATATGGGAAGAGACTGCAAAGTTTGTATTTTTTCTCCTAGTAGTGGGATTTTAAAGTAAAACAAATTGGGAGGAAAATACTTGCATAAGATGGATTTTTAGAAGTGAAACAGATAATCCTAATTATAAATTTAAAGACTTTTAATGAACAAAGCTAGTGCAACTAGAATGGAAAAAAATACAAGTTGGGGAAAATATGTACATTAATTATCAATGATAAATGTTTAATACCCTCCAAAATAGAGAATTGACACAAATCCAGAAGTTTAGAAGTTCTCCCTTAATTGATGAGCTGGAAGGACATAAAATCTTCTCAAAAGAAGAAATACAAATAATAAAAAATGTGAAAAATTATTCCAAATCAATAATAATAGGGTGAATGAAAAGCAAAACAACTGAGCTGTGATCTCACTCTCACCAAATTCACAAAGATGGTTTAAAATGGGAAAATTAAATGTTGAAGGGACTGAAAAATATAGGCGTACTAATTCACTGCTGGTGGCTCTGTCAGCTGGTCTGATTTTGTTCTGTGCAACTATTTGAAATTGTTAAGAAAAGTTACTAAATGGATAATATCCTTTGACCTGGAGATTCTACTACTAGATTTGTACCCACAGAAAAATCACATGTATAAAAATATTCATAGGAATATTATTTATTTCAAAAAAGTGCTAGAAAGAAAATATGTGACCAATGATTACAGTCTAGCTGATCAAACTGTTACATATTCAATGAAATGTTATTGTGGCATAAGGTCTGGTAAATACAAAGTATTAAAAGAAACAAGTAAATCCTTGTAGGAAGGGTTGCAAAGGGGAAAACAAAGTAAAACACACATGTTGTGGACTATGATATGATATATAGTATCCATCACAGTAATTATTAGGTAGCTTTGCTTAACTCTTTGGAAGGAATGTACTTTGGTGGGAGGTTGTATGAGTGTGAGTTGGAGGAGTATTTGTTGTGTGAAGATGGAATTTATCAATTAAAAAAAGTACTTATTTAGTTAGCTATCAGTTGTTCATTTGTTCAGAGAATCAGTGGCATAACCTAATCTGTTAGTCTGGGTTTACACCATTTAATTTGAACTGCAAATTTAGGTTTAGAAGGGACCTTATAGGTATGTTTTCAAACCTCCTCATTTTATCAGTAAAGAAACTAAAACCTAGAGAAAGTGACACAGGTAATTAACATCGGAGCCAGGCCAAGAGCTCTGGTGCCTTGATTCTCAGTTCAGACTTCTTTCCAATATACTATGCTGCCTCCTCTGCTCGTAATTCTGTAAATTACATTCGAAATATTCACATTTCACATTTTGGAAAACTGAGAATAAGAATGATTGAGCTTTCATGTAGCCTAGGAGTTCCCATGCATTGACTTTTAAATGTCATATCCTCATGGCTATCTGCCTGAGAGTAACTCTTCTGCTTTTCAATGACTTGTAGGTGTTATCAGACTTTTGTCTAGTAGTAATCTAGGAGTCAGCTAAGTGACTGCACTTCTATTACAAATCTGCAAGAAAACTTTTCCTTTTGTCCTCAGTCTTTTCCTTGGTTCACTTGTATTTCTTTTCTATCCCTTCTTTCTTTCTCCCCTCATCTCCTCTCCTCTGTGTGTGTGTGTCTGTCTGTCTGTCTCTCTGTCTCCCTCTCTTCTTCCCTCCCTTCCTAGTAATTCCATGGCAAGTGGGAATAAATCCAAACAAATAGCTGAAGTATTAGAAAGTCACATATCCTCAACATATATTCTGTTCCAACCAATTGACCACAAAATATCTTTCCTTCATTTATCTTGTCACAGGCTGTCGTATTTAGTTTTGTGCTTGTCTTTTCCTGATTAAAGACATACATCATTCATATATTTAACGTGGCTCAAGTGGCATATATTCCTTCAGACCCAATAATTAAAAGACTTGTCATGGCAGTAAAGTTGAACAGGGCTTAATAATCCTTGTATACTGTACAGAATGTTTCAGTTGGTTGGTTTAGCCTATAAATTTTTCAGGTTGGCATTTCCTTTATAATGACTAGTCCCCCACTGTTGAAGAGCTACCTTCGAACTTAGTACACATAAGAACTACAATAACATAAACAAAATTTTACTGAAAGGCAGTGGAACTCACTACTTGCAATAACCAATCTTGGTCCCAGAGAACAGATACTGAAGCATCCTCTTCTCTCTCAGTAGAGTTGGGAAGAAAACTTAGGACAGCAGGGGGAGGTGGAACTAGGACAGTGTTGCCATACTGTCTGAGACAGCTGTTTTGTTCAGTTTTCTTTGTCATAAGGGAGGATTCAGTTGGGGGAATATCCAAACAAATGACATATGAAACAAAAGACATCTAGAAAATTTTGTTTTTAAAAAGCTAAGTAAGATATACAATATAATTTCCAATGTCTTTACTCTTTCTTCCCTGAATTTGTGGGTGATATAATCATATAGGATAAAAATAGAGCTAGGTGCTTAGGACATTTCTTTACCTGAATGAAAATGATGACCTTTGTTTCAGGTTAGGTAACTTGAATAAACCAGTATTTTTTCTTGCATTATTCTTTCCCTATATTCTTTTGAGATATAGAACAAAATTCATGGTTTTCAGACCTAATTATTTAAAAGCATCCAGGCACATTTTTTTTACCGGTCGTATGTATATGCTTAGAACTGCTTCATGTATTTCCTCTCTTCCTATAAACGAGTGTGGGATTTACTGGAAAATATGGGTGTGACTATTGGGTGCCTACCATCCAGGTGAAGGATTGCACTCTGGTTTAGTAGTGATGGAGCAGTAGTCTTTGCCATAGCTGCACAGCCAGTGTGAAATGGGATGATTTATAGGAAATCCAGCTGTGAGGTTGTTGGTTTTTTTCTTTCTCTTGGTTTCTTTTAGAACGAGGGGCGGGGCTACAAACCAACCTCAAACTGAGCAGACCATTGATCAGACCAGGGATGATGTAGAACTCAGTCTCACAGACAACAGCTAAGCATCGGGGAAAGATTAGCTGGCAAAGATAACGAGAAAGAAGCACTCAGTGACAGAGAGACCATCTGTCAGAGTCTGAGAAGCTGTTTTGAAGGAAGCAGAAAATGAAATGAAGAAAGTGATTTGGGTTCACAGCCTAAGGACATTTTTAGACAAAGTAAGTTTTTATCGGATAGTACAAATAGCGGTGGTGGGTCGACAGACAGTTAGTTACTTTTCTCCCACTTTGAGCTCTGAATGGATATATACCATATCCCCCCAAGAGTACTTTGTATTTTGAAGCACTGACATCCTGTTCGAGTGGAACTTGGTTTTAAATAAAAGGCAATATATGCCAGTTTAGTTATTCATGTTTATTTGTCTTTTAATTGAAAGCTACTACCATACAAACAAAACTTAGAAGTCTTCTTATTTGACCTTAGATGGTGGTTTTACCTTATTTTTGGTTCTTGTTTTTCTTTAAAGTGGTTGAAGATTATTGGACATCTTTCCTCACAGGCAGTTTTAATAAGAGACTGGCCTATCTTTCGGTTTTAAGCAGCTGGCAGTAAAACTGTACTTGGTTGTTTATTCCATTGAGCGTAGGTTACTCAGCCAGCCCTGGATATGCCCCAAATTTCCTACGTGTCTCCTAAATCACTTTGCTGGTGTTGGCATACATTTTGAGGAAAAATAAGTGAGTCTATGCTGCCACAAGGTCTTTTTTACTTTTGCCTTTCTCCAGAGAACATCATCTCTCATGGGGAAAAATATACAATAAAGTAATCTTACTGCTTTGTGTTAACAAGTTTTAGAATTTGTTGGACTTGTGTTGTTCACAGTAATAAGGTACACTGAAGTGTTTATGCTTGGAGATAGATGCCTTTTGGTTCATTAGCCAGGAATGTAGCTAATTCTAGAGGGGTCTGAAACTGTCTAAGGCTAATGATAAGATTATATAAGAAATAACAAAGTATACATGAAGAGCTCTGAAAAGGAACTCATGAGCCTCATTATTTGGACTTAGATGATTCTTTTACAGTTTGTGCAGAAAAATGACTACTATTTTGCAGTGATTCTAGTGTGGGCAGTCTGTTCCAAACCAGAAGTGGAAGCATTGGCTGTAAACTCAAAAAAAAAAAAAAAAAGAAAAAAAAAACACTCAGTGTTATGGCCCAATATGGATGACAAAAACTCCGTAGCATGTGTGGGAAAATGGCTGCAATCCAACGTCTGGAATCATTTATCTTCTAGTAGAGTCTGGAAGATGACTGTTTTATGTATTTTACAGAAATCCCCACTGATTGATTTCATTTACATGGAGAGAGGGCATAGTGACTGCTGATGGAGACAACCAGAGAGGGGAAAAAAAAAAAGTATTGATCCTTTTTATGGTTTTCCTGACATAGTGATCTCATTAATTTTTTTTTCCTTTTTGGCACCTTTAAATGAGAGTGTAAAATTACTAACAACCTTGTGGTTTCTATAGGGACCTTTCTTAGGCTTTTGAGATAAATACCATATTTTTTATCATCATATTTGGGAGATTGAGTAAATTGATAGTTGAAGGTACCTTTTTCTTCTCTTTTTGAGGATTAACAGCTTCTTTCTATCTAGAAGAATGAGTGAATAGAAGATAGCATCAATAGACAAAGTTCCATGTAACCTAAATTACCAATCTGTGTGTAGTGAATTAGTGCCACAGGTAGGGTGTGCTGTCCAATGTAGGAGGTTAGCATCCTAACATTTATGCTAATAAGTCATCTACTAGATTTATTGTGCAGCATCTATTGGAGCTAAATATCATCCCATGTGTTGAGTTACTGCTTGGTAACCTCTGGAAAGACACTTTATATTTTGGGTCACTTTCCTCCATTTTAAATAGAGATAGTAATTTTGGCCATTTCTCTGCCTCCCAGAAATATTTTGAATGACAGTGAAATAATATCCATGAGAGCCTTTAAGCAATTACCATTTTAGTTATTATTCTTAAGCAAAATTTCTACATTGATTATGCTGCAAATCCTTAGTTAAAATTCGGTGGGTTCAGTTAATGTTACATATATTTTTGTTCTTATACCTGTTTTTGAAGATATTTATATCAATATTTTCTGTCATGTAGAATTCTTTTTTAAAAGAATTATGTAATCCCAAGGCTAACCATTTATACACACAAAAATAGTTTGGTGTCATCAAAATAGTAATATACTTTAGTGTGATAAAGGAAAATTACCTAATTATTATAATTGACTTTTTAAAATACCTGTTTTAAAAACTCAAAGATTAGAATTATAGAAGACAGTGTAGCAATGTGTAGTATTTTTATTCTGCCTTCTATAATCTCTCCCTCAGAACCTTCTATTAAAGGAAATAGCGCATAAAATAATAAAAAGTAGTCTCTATTGTAGTTTTGTCTTAAAACTGCAACAGTTGATACCCATAACAATTGATTCAAAGAACAAGTGAATAAAAGCAACCTTCTCCTGTCCCCTTCCCTTTATCATTTTTCATTGTAACAGCCAAAACTGAAACTTTACATCCCAATTATTCATTAGTGAAAGTTCAATTAGGATTCTCCTGGAAGTTTGCTCTTAAACTGCCAGGTTAGGACTTTCAACAGTAAAGAAACAAGAGGACCTGAGACATCCATGTAGATATGCTAAATTTCTTATCTACTATCCCACCTATTTTGGAGCTCAGGGTGCACTTACTGTTATCATTGTCATAATATCTCTGTGCTTTAAGGTTTGTAAAATTCTATGTGTGTCTATCTATATATTTATATATAAACATAATTTGACCCTCACAACAATTCTGTAAGGCAGGTACTATTATTGTCATCTCCATTTTGTTACTGTTCAGTCATTTTCAGTCATGTTTGATTCTTCATGGCCCTATTGGAGGTTTTCAGCAAAAAGTTGAAGTGGTTTGCCATTTCCTTCCCCAGGTTATTTTACAGATGAAGAAACTGGGGCAAACAGGGTTATGTGACTTGCCCAGGGTCACTCAGCTAGTAAGTGTCTGAGGCCAGTTTTGAAGTCAGGAAGATGAGTCTTCCTGAAATGGAGACAGGGACAAGTTAAGTGATTTGTTCAGTATTGTACAGTTAGTAAATGCCTAGAGGTAAGATTTTAACACATTTCTTCAAGTCTAGCCCTCTACCCGTTATGCCACCATTAGATTTAGAAACATAGGATGCTCTAGGGAGCTAAGATGTCTAATTTTTAAACTAGGCCATCCAGTACTTTTTACTCTGTCTTCATAAAAACCAAAGAAATAATTCTTTCTATACTGTCTCTAGCCTTTTTCTTACAGTTGAGTGGCAAGATACTGGCCCTGCAGTACTGAGTGCACTGCCTTATCTCTTCACCCTTACCTGCATTGGCTAATGATCCATTCTTGTACTGGGTCTAGGCCCACTGTCTTGATAGTGTGTCAGGCCTTTCATCTTGGCTTATTGAGAAATTCTTCTACATTGTAATAAGCAGCTCTCAAGGATAATCATTATCCCACTCAGAAAAGTAAAGCTATCTTTGCTTTTTCTACTAGTTGCTTCATCTTTTTAGATGACTTTATTATTTCTTACCTGCAGCCTTTAGGGTAGGAGATTTTTTTTTCCTGGCATAGACCCTTTAGATAATTTGGTAAAATCTTTGGACCTATTAAAATGTTTTTTAAATAATGAAATGAAAGAAAATGCTAAATTTCAGTAAGAGGTTAATGAAAATAAAGATGGAATTTTTTTCTCCCAACCAGATTAACAGATCATTATCCTCCCTTCACTCAAAACCTCTGCTGTAGAAAGAGGACAAGGCTAAGTTCTCTAGTTTGCTTAGAGAAATTTAATCATTTGGACTATAAATGTGCTTACTATTAAGCAAAAATCCTATGTGAAAACACTTGTTAGGGAAAAAGAAATTAATAGACAATAAGCTTGCCTGTAGTTTGAAAAGAACCATTACCCTTCCACCACCCTTTCACTTAAGTAAAAACCAACAATCAGTGTTGCATCTTTTGGTGAGAGAACCATCACAAATATATGAAGAGGCTCATTCTACGATTATTAAAAAAACAGGTGCAGAAGTTTCCTATCAAAGAAGAGTATGGCTAATCTGAGAGTACCTTTCTTTGCAGTACATCAGGTGGAACCGAAGAAAAGTTAGAACATCTCATGGGTAACAATTTCTTACCAACCCATTTTTTTCTAAGCAAGTTTTTTAACATATATGTATATATACATATATATATATATATATATACATATATATATTTAATATATTGACGAGGAGCAGTAAAGCAGAGAATGGGCAAAAAAAGCTGACCTTGGAATTAAGAAATCCAGTCCTGCCTTAGGCACAGAGTCAACATATGAATCCAGGCAAGTCATTAACCTCAATAGTCCAGAAAACTCTCCAAACATTGTAAATTGCAGGTACTGATTTGCATTGGTAGAGGGACTTTTCTTACTGTGAGTTCCCTATGCTACTAAAGTCTCAGGTCTGATAAAAACAAAGTAATATATACTGAATGAAGTATTTGAAGATTAATTCAAAATTTGTATTGCCCTTCCTGATGTTGAGTAAAAAAAAATCTAAAGGAAGACCATTTAACTCATTCTTCTCATGTAAAATTGGGTCAGGAAAACAAAAATTCTTTGTGGAAACATTAGCTATCTATTTCAGTCTGAGGTTAAGAATAGTTAAAAGGAGAAAACTTGAGTCTACTTGTTAAGTGACTGTGAAGAAAACTATGTAAACTGTGGAAGCATTTGTAATCTTTTATTTAATCTCTTTTCACATAGTATAAATGGCAGAGGCAGAGACATTTTATCATAATTTTCTCTGCATGTTTTTATCAGGAGAAACCACAGAAATGCTTCAAATATCTTTTTACCAAAACGGTATAGTCTGTGAGCTGAGTTAAAAGATAGCAATATTTGTTACGGTTCTGGGCCCAGCACTAGCCTGTTCTCCTGGCATCATTGACAGTTGAGCTCTAATCATGCAGCACAATGAAAAACAGGATCAGTGGGTAATAGGGAGCCACTGGAGGTGTTTGAGAAAAGTAGTTACACGATCAGAGAGCTGTGTGAGGAACAATGTGTAGGATGGATTGTAGGGGGAGAGAGACTAGATGCAGAGATGCAAAGTTGGAGGCTCTTGCAGTAATCAAGGCAGTAAGCACCAGAATTAAGGTGGGAAGAGTAGGAATGGAGGAGAGAGAACAAGTGAAAGAGAGGCAATTTAAGCAACTAATTTGATGAGTCACAAGAAGGAGTCAAAGGTAACAGAAAGGATTCCAACCTGGGTGACAGAGGAAAATCAGGGTTATGTGAACAGAAATAGGAAGGAAGAGTAGATTTGGGGAGGAGAAAGTAAGGGAACTATCGAATTCAGTGTTAGGCATGTTGAGTTGGTCAATATGTGCAAGTCAAAATTGTTAATAAGGAAACACTTAGATGGCAAAAGTTTCTCATAGAAATGTAAAATTAGAAAAAACAACTTGGCCATTAACAGGGTTTGGACAGTGACTGTGAGATGGGTGAACTAAAAATCCCCTACTTGTATGGTGGGCCCAGACAAGAAACTTTTCTGATTTGTTAGGACCTCACAGAGCTTTTGCCTGGTTGGAAGAAACCAGAGTCCTTTTCAAACTGTGCTGGGGAGTAGAACTTTAGCCATGGTCTACCTTGATCTCTGTCCCTAATTTTCATAGCTTATATAACATCATATTTCTACTACAGAGGAAAGAAGTTGTTTGTAAATACATAGAAAAGCTATACCTTTCTCAAACTAAGTATGCTGGGTTAGGATTACTATTTAATTCCTATACCTCAAGTCAGTTTAGTTACAGCATATTTTTTAGTTTTATTCCTAAAATATTTATATTTAGTCATTCCTTCATCTTTCTGAGGAGCTGATAAAATAGAATTTAAATATCCAGATTTCAAAGGCAGTTCTTCCTCCAGATCTCTTTCGACCCTTTCCTATAGGTATACCCCAAAAAACTATACACCTCACATTTTCTAGAGAGAAACTAAGTTTCTTGAGTCTAATGGGCTAATAAGACTGAAGAGTGGGGAACCTGTGTCCTCAAGTATGTCATTTTGACTAAATCCAAACTTCACTTTGGATTCAGTCAAAGGGCCATGCTAGAGGACCTAGAGGGCCTCATGTGGCCCCTGGACTAAGTTCTCCAGTCAGTCAAAAATGACTTTTCCTGAGCTCTGCCTTCCTAAGCCTCCTTAAAGTAATAGAATAAATGTATTTTTGTCTTCTTGACTCATGGTAGATACTAGCGATCATAGTTCTTGATTCTACAGGTCTAGTTGCCATGGCATCCTGAACATTAGAGAAATATCTGTCAGTTCCAGGTGACTAAACACAGGTTGAACATTACTTGGGTGAACAGAAGGGGGAGGGGAATAATTTAGTGAGTGGTATATACCAAGAGGAGTATTCTCCATGGATTTTTTCCCATAGTGGGCAAGGCATTTTCGGTATTGTGTCTTCATTGTTTTAAAGAACACTCCTTACTGTTGAGCTGTAAATAAAGCAAGGTTTTTCTGGGCCTTTTTCAAGAAATTTTGAGTTTTCTTCAACATGGCAGTAAAATGTAAATAATGTTGTAGTAATCAAATGTTGTGTTACTGGAATAAAGTTCATACTAAACAAAACAAGCATTTTGGGGGAACAAAATGAATCTAAAATGAATGTCTGCTTCAAGAAAATAAGAGGTTGCAATGTCCAGTGTGGTTAAAGGCTTTATCCATTTGAATTGTTTGATTTTCAAGTTAACTATTGGTTTAAATAATTTTATTAGAATAAAAAGAGAATTTATCATTGTAAATGGTTCTGTGAGTATGTTTCAATCCAGCAAGAAGGGAAGAACAAAAGAAACCAAACAAAATATAGTTTACTTGAATCTCATAAAAATGTCTTGCACAAGAATTGACAAAGCATGGGAAAATATGTGTTCTTTTATAAAAACAATGTTTTCCTTGAAGTGGCTTCAAGATTACGGAAGTTCGCATCACATATTGGTATGTGTATATGTTTGTATAAGTAAGGGCTCTGTGTGCCATGAGAAGTATGTGATGTCAAGAGTTGCAATATTTCTTTTAATTGTTAGGACTACGTATAAAGTGACTGCACAGCTGTAGTACATTATTCATTCAGAAATACTACAACTTCATTTTCCCAAACAAGCCCATTTCCTTGAGTCAAAAAACATTTCTCCCTTTATTCTTTCTTCTTCCCATACTTTTTTTTTTAGTTACCCTGCATCCTCTTTGCTACTGACAAAAGTAATTACCAGATGGAAAGTGGTTTTCTGTAGATAAACGTGGAGAAATATGGCCTTCAGTATTAAATAAAGCATGTTTTATTTGTCTCTCAGTACTCTGAATTACTGAGTGAAATGTATGCAGACTGGGTAAATTTTACCTCCAGCTTAAAAATAAAATACAAATTACCTAGCTTTAATCAATTCTGCTATGTAAAGATTCAAATTTATAGACCTTTATAGAAGGTCATTTTTTTTTTTTTTAGGATTTGCTATGTGTCTTTTTTTAAAATCAGCATTTAGTGTATTTAAAAGAAGTGCCATTTTAAAAGTTTTACAAGTAATTTTTCAAGAATGACTATTATGTAAGGTGAGATAAATCTGTAATTTAAGACACATGAAATTTAAATATATATATAAAGAGATACACTGTGTGTAAGGAACTGTTCTTCAGGCATTTCTGAGGTAGTATTCTGTATTTTAAGTGCTTTTTAGTAAAGTACCACATGAGATGTATCATGTTTTGTCCTATACTATATCAATTCATATTATAGGCTTGAACTGAATATTTAGTCTGGAAGAGACTTTAGAGTTATATTAGCCAACTCCTTCATTCTACAGATAAAGAAACTGACACCCAGAGAGGTTAAAGTAACTTGCCCCACCCCAGCCCCCAAATCACACATTTTGTGCTTTTGTTTGCTGTATAGAAAGAAATTGATTTTTGTTTAGCAACTGGTGGAAAATATTTTAAAATTCTTTATCCCTCAAGAAAAAAGGTTAGATTAAGGGGGGAAAAAAACCCTAAAAATCACACCTTTTTTCATTTTAAGATTTTACTTCTGCCTTCAGGTACTTACAGGATAATATTTTTATCTTTAGTTATCAGTGTCATTTGAAATTCTGATTGGTCCTGATAATCACCCTGAAACTTTGAAGTACTTAACTAGTAAATAGCTAAACTTAATTAATACTCTTGAGTGCTATGTCAACTTCATTTCCCTAGAAATGAGATGCACTTTTTCTCAAGTAAAATCCTATTTGTCTTGTTTTTCTAGTGGAGTTGATAGTGTAGAGTGGGGGAAAAATCCACCTCTGCTAAAAGGACCTTAAGTGTAATCAATCACTGTTCACATCTCTTCATTGGCTTTTAGCAAGCTTTTAGAGGGTCTCCTCTGAAGGGAAATGCTGCCTTTGGGGATAACTGAGGTTTCCCAGAAGAGATTATCATCTAACCAGTCTCACTTCTTTTGAGGGAATATTTTGATGGATTTGTGATCGCCTATATTCCCACCACCTGTGCAGTTTGCAGCCCCCACCACCCTTCTTATCCAGTTGGAATCTTTTTTGTCCTTGTGTATGAAAAGTGATCCTCACAGAGGAAGTAGCTTCCTCTTAAATATCTCAAGTATACTACGGTAGCGGTTTACCTTTCCATCATTTCCCATAAATGATGTCCACCCTCACACCCACCTCACTGTTTAACACAGAATAGTTCTGAACATTGGGTAGGAAATGACACCTTTAGCTGGGATTGGAAGGAAGCCAAGAAGCTAGGAGGCAGAGATGAGGAAAGAGAGAATACCAGGCAAGGGGGAAAGCCAGTGAAGACACTCAGAGATAGATGGTCGATGAAGCTGAGAAACAGCAAGGAGGATAAGGTCACAGGATCACACAGTACAGGAAAAGGAGTAAGATCAGAGGAATTAAGAAGACTGGAAAGGTTGAAAAGGGGGCAGGTTGTGAAGCTTAAAAGCCAAACAGAATTTTATTTTTCATCCTGAAGATAAGGAGCCCCTGGAGTTTATGGAATGGGGGTTGTGTGGGGTGACAGTGCTACCTACTAAGTGAAGGAGACAGTGGAGGGAGGATTGGCTTGAGCCAGGGAGACCAACCAACAGTCTCTTGGATTAGTTCAGGCATAACATGATGTCAGTCCTTTGCCAGGGTGGAGGCAGGGTCAGAGGAAAGAAAGGCATATACGGGAGAGATGTTGCTAAGGTATAATCAATGGAATTTGGCATTCTTTTGGACATGGAGAATGAGAGTTGAGGCTGACACCTAGATTTCAAACCTCGGTGACTGGGAGGATGGTTTTCTTACCAGCAGTAGGAGCGTTATCCAAATAATCACTGTGTGATTAATTCTTTCAGTTAAAAAAATCAGAGGTCCCCTTGGTTTTTCTTTTCCTTCTGCTATCTCATTCATTTAACAAATATTAATCATCTACTGTTTGCAGAACATGATACGAGTGGAGATAAATTGCTTGGATAAGTATGATCCCTGCACTCATTGAACTTTCATTGTAGCTGAAAGTAAGACACAGAATCAGATAACTAATAGATGATATTACGTGAGAAGTACATAGAAGGTATTCTGATGCAGTGGATAGAATTTTGAATTTCAGAAGAGCTAAATTCAAATACTGTTTCTGATACCTGTACAACTGCTGGCAAGTCATTTAATCTCTGAATCTCAAACAGCTTTCTGGAATCAAGAAACTTATGGGTAGATTTCAGAATCCACAGAATTGGAGGGAGAAAAAATGACATCTTTATTTTCATTAATATTTGATTTCCTTTATAATCCTGTGTCTTTTGTTTTATGCACTTAAAAACATTATTCTGAGAAAGATTCCGCATGCTTTACCAGACTTCTTGAAGTTCAGAAACCCTTCTCAAAGACCTGTTTACTAAGTTACATGCAGTTTGCATCTGCTTTACCGGGAGATCACAGATATCTGCATGAAGAATGCATCAGAGTTGCAAAATAAAGAACTATGTGAGGTCTGTGCTCATGAGGGAGAGGCAGGCAGAGAAGAATACACAGAGAAGATGGTATTTGAGTTGGACTTTTAAAGGATGAGTAGAAATTCAACAGGCAAAAAAAAAGAAAAGGGAGGACATTCCTGACATTAGGAGCAGCTGTATTGATAATGCATTTTTACTTACGGTTAATATAATTTTGCTTCATAATGAGGTCTTCCCTACCCATTAATGGGCTTGCCCATTAAGGGGAGTTTGATTAGGGAAGATCTGTAGGAAGTCCGACACCTTTTGTTAATTTCTAATGAGGCACTGGTTGTCAAGGGTTGGGATGACCTCTGGCTCTGAAAAATGTGTAAATACTCTGAGGTGAGGTAGTACTTTGGGGCTTAGTTTTTGGAAGAAGGTTTGTGTGCCAGATGAGACTCTGGGAAGCTGGGAAGCTTTGAAAACCCAGATGTTGGTGCTTCTCTTTCTGGTAACTATGTAGGTATGGTCAGACAGTTGGATCTTTCTGGTGATTTGTGATGTATGTATTGCTTATTCTCAGGCAGCTGGAACCTCCTGTCTGTTGATCCTGATTTCTCTGTATTTTCTCTGAAGTTCAGGGTGCTGACTTTCCCCCCTGAACTAAGTGAATGATACATGCGCTTGATTAAAATGATTGTTGACCCCTCAAAAGTTGCCTTTCCTTTTAGAAAAGCAAATCAAAGAACCTGTGATAGCAGACCCTCCATTGTATGTTGGGGTCCTTGCCTTTACAGTAGCTAATAAACAAAGGCACAGTGTATCTCTCACAAGTATACAATGGTTCATTTTTTGAGAAGTATAGTCTGAGAAAGTGAAAAGTCTGCAAAGGTAGGGTGGTTCCAGATTTTGAAGGGCTTTAAATTCTAGGCAAAGGAATTTGAACTTGACTCAGATGGCAGTAGGGAGCTTTTAAGGATTTTGAGCAGGAGTGATATGACCAGAGGTGTAAGAAAGAAGCAAGGTGGGAAGACCAACCTGGAAAAAATACTATTAGGTTTCAGGTAAGTGGTAGTAAGGGCCTATGCGGAAGCAGTGGGAGTAGAAAGGTGAGAAGAGATACAACATAGGATTTGTTTACCAAATAAGAGAATTTGGGGGGATGGAAATGTCAAAGACAACCCCAAAGTTATAAGCATGGAAGACAATATGCAGCGTGGAAGAATAAAAATTTAGGGGAGAAGATATGGTTTGTAGCTTTGGGACATGGAAACTTTCATTTGAGGTGCTAGTGGAACATCTAAGTAGAAGTATGCAACTGGGCATGTGAGTTTGAAACTCAGGAGAGGTCAGATCTAGAGAAACATAATTTGGAACTCAACTAAATAAAGACGATTAATTGAAATTGTGAGATTGAATGCGATTGCCAAGAGATAGCATTAAGAAAAAGGGAATAATGACTAGATCTTTGATTACTACCTAGATTAAAGGATTAAACATAATGGATGGAGAAATGGTGGGAATGGTAGTAAGGGCCTAGAAACTTTATTCAGTTGAAATCCACTGGTTTAGGTCTTCTTATAATTAGACTTCTTGTTATATAGAGATAGACAATGTATGTGTGTGATGCAAAATGTATGGGCCAAATGAATGTGTATTTCACAAAAAAAACACCAAAAACCTTCAGGTGATAGAAATTATTTCATTTGTAACTAATAGCAAGCCTGAAAGATATTAAAGGCCAAGGTAATTAAGGTATAGGGAGAGAAAGTGTTCAAATAAACCATCCCCCTCCCCTTCAAATAGTGTTTCTTAAATACCTATTTTTAGTTAAACCATGAAATTGAAGCCTATTTCACACTCTAGTGGAGTTCTTTAATATTTTCGTTAAACAATCGTTGATTAAGTTGAGTATTTGTTCAGAATGTGCCCACCTTTGTAAACCCACACTCTGCACAATACTTGGCACGTAATAGGTGTTTACTGAATGCTTGTTGACATAACATAAGAAATTTTCAATTTGGCAGCCTTTTCTTATCTAACTGCAGTCTAGTGAAGAAGACAGAAGTATTCATGGCTGGAACAGTAGGAGAGCGATGTAATCAGGGCTTGATGTTGCCTTTATGCTGTTTTGCTTTCCAGTGCTACGGAGAAGGTCACAGAGCTGGACATGTAAGAACCCATCAAATTAGAGAGAAGTCTGATTCCATGTACGTGAATAGTGAAAATCTTTCTTCAGCTTCTCATTTCTACTGGCCTGGGATTGTAAGGCTGGGAAAGATCTGAACTTCATATTTAGGAATAAAATTGAAAAGAGAAACAAATGGAGATTGATTTCAGGAACAAAAGTACAGCAGCTGAGACTGTGGTTTCTCAGGATGTTTATCTTGTTATGTCAGGAACCACAATACAGAATCCTATAAGTCATTTGGATTAAGGCAAGTCAGAAACAGGCTGTCCTAGCAACAAGGTTTTATACAAACTATAACTTTCCTTCAGAGTTCATACAGTTTTCCTTGGATTTAATTGGCATGGGTGTGTCTATTGTTGCCACAATTATATATTAAAAAGTGAAATACCAAATCTCTCTCTCTCTCCTCTCTCTCTCTCTTTCTGTCTCTCTGTCTCTCTCTCTGTCTGTCTCTCTCTCTCTTTCTCTCTCTCTCCCCCTCTGTCTCTCTCTCTTTTTAGCATTCTTACTGTTATAACTCTTCCAAGGTAAATTCTGGCCTACTAGCATTTATAAAAAGTCAACAGAGCCATCTGTGTCTATAAAGTCATGGAGTATTAGAACATGAGGACACATTAAAGATTATCTCATCCAATCCCTAAATCTTATAAATGAGGCTAGAAAGGGAAGAATTTTGGTACAATCTCCATATTTTATAGGGTAGAGAATAAGTCATGGTCAGTGACAGAGCAAGGAGTAGCCTAGAGTCTAGGTCTTTAAAGCAATATAGGAATACCTTGTGTCAAAATCAGTTTAATTTAACCTACATTAAGAACATGTGTGCAGTACTTCTCTGAAAATCAAGACCATTTTGACTTCCAGGTTATTCATGAATGGTGGTTGAGGAGAGTGGTGTAGTTGAACCCCTTTATACAGAGAGAAACTTAGTACATGCATGTACAATAATGGATTTGCTAGTATAGCAAGGAAGAATTGAAAGACAGAGTTATTATCCATCAATCAGTATTTCATAGGTGAGAGAATTTTACAATTGGGAAAAAAACTTAGAGGTCACAGAGTTATAGAATTTGAAACTTAAAAAAAAAACCCAAACCTTTTCTCCTCATTTTACAGATGAGGAAATTGAGACCCAGGGCAGAAGGGAGACATCATCTTGGGACCCCTGGCAAAAAAAAAAAAATCCAAACTTTTCTTGTTAGACAATTATACGCTATTGAAGATTTTTCTTTTAAATAGAGGATTGTCATGACTGTGTGTGTGTGTGTGTGTGTACCAGTGTAAAAACAGAAAGTAAGTGCCATGAGGGACGTCCCCAATGTCACACATATGGTATTGTTGATACTAATTCTGAAATTTATGTAGCAAATTGGTTTATTGTATGCCCTGTCCTGACTCTTATTTAGAACATGTTTACTGGATATGTGTATTTTCTCCAAAAAAGGAAAGGAAATGTTCATTAATTTACTTGAAACAATCTTGCCTAAATGAAGATCTAGTAGAACAGGAAACTGAGATAGATAAAAATAAATAGATTCCCCCTCCTCCCTCCCTCTTCCTTTCTTTCCGTCTTTTCTTTTTTCTCTCCCTTAGATTGAGTTGATGTAAACATTTGAGCTTATATCATCTTATTATTGAAGAACAGGCAGTTATCAATTTACGAAGTGTGGCAGAAGGATCAAATTCATACAGAAGTTCATATGTCAAGTCAATTGTCTGTAACTCAGAAAGAATTTTCTCATAGAAACAATGTTGTCCATGGTGGTTAGGTTTCCTGGGTTAACTCATAGAAGCAATTTAATTTTTAATTAGTACTACGCTAATAGTATGAGGAAGACAAATGACTACAAAAAATAAATACATTCTGAGGGAAAACACATTCACATTCCAACTCAGAATACTGAGAACATGTATCTCTCTGCACTGCAGTGCAGTCAGTAATGGGCTCCTCTCCTTCCCTTCTGAGGGACAAAATCTCGGAGTATTTTTCTAGGTCCCCTGTGGTTGCTTGGGTAGCTTAAGGTGAGAGATTTCAGTAAGACAGAGGATGGCATCAGAAATCTATAATGCAGAACTGAGGATGACCTGTACCTTTGGGGATGCTTTCTGGTCTTATTCTGGCTCCCTGAGCATGTTCTGATGAACACAAAAACAACGACATGCACCATTTTTTTTTCCTGTGAGACCCTGCCTGCTTTCACTTAAGAGTGGAACTTTTAACAGATGGGGGTTAAAAGGCTCCCTATGGAAAGTTTCCTGTAGGAGCAAATGGGCCCTTTGGGTACACAAAGGACTGAAATATGATTAATCTAGTATTTCAGATGAAAGGAGGAATCAAGTTTTTCTAAGCGCAGCGTTGGGGGCACAAGAGGGAATCGGGGGGGGAAGGAGGGAATCAGGATCTGCAGATGGCGATTCTATTCATTTAGGGGCAAACCAGAGGAGGCCAGTGCTAGGGCTGTGGAAACAGCTTCGTGGAGAAGGAGCCTTAATTTCCCCTGATCTCCTCCCTCCCCACTGGGCTGGCCATCTCCAGAGGCCATCTGGAGTGAAGAGAAGGGGGGAGGGGCAGAGAGGTCCCAAGCAGCCCCAAGAGGAGGAGAAAAGAAAAAAAGGGGAGGGAAATTTGAAGCGGCAATGAAGGTGAGAGAGAAGGGAAGTTCCCTCAGCCTCCTGTCCTGGGGCTCTCTCAGGATGCTGGTCCTCTCCATCTCAAGTCTGGAGCTGCCTGTAACACCAGCAGCCTAAGAAATCAAGCTGCGTCTTCACACAGCTGTCCAATGAAAAAACAGGACCAGAAAACTGAAAAACTGTGTAAGTGTTTTTTCTAAATGTACATCCATGACCTAGCTTGATAGTTTGTGGTAATGCCTGACATCATGATTCATTGAATATATGTATACATTTTTATATGTTTCTTAAAGTCCATTCTAAATAATCATGCAGAAAAAAATTGGGAAAAATACTGTATTATGGACCATTACCTCCGATTTTTTTTAAAAGGATATTATGGGAATATATTCTGAGAGGAATCTTAGAGTTTTACTGTGTTTCCTCAGATATTTGTCAAGAAGAGAATCTTTTGGTCAGGGGAGATGAAGATGAACTGGGACATTAAATACTGGGGCTTTTGCTCACCTGTTTTGTGTTACCTCCAGTGTCTTTGAGATAAACCAGGTTGAAATTAAAACCAAAACAAAACCTGAAGAAGAAGAATAACAATATTGATAAGTTTAGCTGTCAAACCACAAACCTGGACTAAGTATTAGCCAAGTGTTTAGTCAGTCTTATGTGCTAATATGTACCTAGTATGGGACAGCCCAGGGATCTGATTTCTGTTTCGTTCATTTTTCCTGGAGGTTCTTAGTGAACCAAGGAAGGTTTGTAAGAAGTTCAGTCCCGCAACATCTGGTCTAGAAAATTGTTCTTGTTGTTTTAACATTCCAGTTTAAAAAAAGGTTAAGGGTGAGATTGAAGATACAGGTGGGCAATCTAAGTCATGATAATAGCCCTGGTATAGGGCAGTCTAGGAACAGGCTTCTTTCTGTGGTAAGGGAAAAGGGAAAGAGGAAGAGGGTTTTGGGGGGCAAAGTGGTTTCACTTGGCAACTAATAAGGTAAGATAAATGGAAGAGACAAAATCCAGGTGTACCTCCCTCCTTTGGAAGCACAAGGGAAGTAATTTGGGCAGCAGCAGTGAAAGTTAGGAGCAGGGGGAGAAGAGGAGGTGTGGAGAGAGCTCTCTCTGAAGTTTCAGACGGGAGCAGGACAACCAAAGAGAGATGTCCTTGGAAAGATGGTATTACCTGATGGATTGCTGATTGCGGTTGTTGACTTGGATAACATGAGATGTTATGTTTTTTTAACCTTGAAGAGAGTCTGCCTGGGAATTCACAGGGGAAAAATACACATACAGTCATTAATTACTAGTTCAAAGGCACAACTTTTATTTCATTCAGACATATCAAAATTTTTCATTATTGAACTTGCCAGTATCTCATGTAGATAAAATGAAGGGAATGAGAAAGGTTTGATTTGATGTCTTTTAAGTGATGTTATTTTTTTAATTAATGCAAAGGAAATGAAACATTTAGAAATGACAGAGTCAACAAACACAAAAGTCAGGAAGTCTTTGAATGGTACATGACATCAACAGTGTTCTTACTAGACAAAAAAGATAAGTTGAGTAGAAAATTGCCCAGCTGACACATTTAGTATTCTTTAGCCTGGAAATCACAATTTAATCTAGAGTAAAATACACGTACGTTAAAGAATTTCATTTTTCCTTATTTGAGCAAGAAGCTTTCACTGTATTGTCATATTCTAACAGTTATCCAGCTGGGGAAAAGACTCCCTACTGAAAGGAAACCCTGACCATTTGAATATATACAACAGATGAGTAAAATCCTCCCACTCCCTATATCCCTTAGAGGGAATATGCCTTCAAAGTCTGGTTTATCCTAATCCAATTTTTAAAAAATGTTTTTAATTCTCTAGAGAGGAAAGAGATGAGAACGCATCAGGCATGCTTTTTACAGATTATTTCATTTGATCCTGACAAGTAGTTGTCCTCATTTAATAGTCAACGAAACTGAGGCAAACAGTGGTTAACTGAGTTGTTCAATATCAAATAGCTAGTAAGTATCTATGGCCAGATTTGAACTCTGATCTTCTTGACTCCAGATCCAGCTGCCTCTAACACTGAGAATAACTTAAAGAAGCCTACTTAGTCCAATTAAGACAATTTTAGAAAAGGAAAGGGAAAAAGTGGTTTTTATTACCCATCCAAAAAAATTATAGGGATCAGCAAGCAGAACATTTCATAGTCCTTTTGACCCAAGTGCTTGAAAAGGTTGAATTAGGAGTAGTCCTGATGTGGTTCTTCCTTGGCCTCCAAAGTTCCTGTCATTACTCCCTGCCCACCCCACCAAACCTCTGGTATCCTGAAGTGAAGTTATATATTCCACTTTCATTATGCTTGGAGACTTAATTCCCCAGAAAAGTGTGCCTGGCTTGCCTGTTCTAGAAAACATAATCCTTTTCATATGTGACTATTTTGAAGTTGTACTGAACATCCTTGGCGTTCGTTGTTAATATGAATGAAAACAATGAGAAAAGGAAGTGTGGAGGCTTGGAATCTTAGTAGATGCTCCAGAGGTCATTTGGGAATTGTATGGTTCACTCAGACTCTTGGTAGCAGGAAGTATATTAGAAAGGAATAAACTTTCCCATTCTCTTAAATTTCATTGAGTCTAAGTGTCAAAGATTTTGGGTTTTTAATATTTATGCTTTCTTTTCTTTCTTAAAAACTTAATTTAAAGAAATTATTGTTATGATAAATTTCCATAAAAATTTAGTGTTCTTTGGGGATATTTTTAGAATAGTATTACATAAAAGTCTAAGCCTTATACATTCTTCTGTGTATCTACTAATATACATGTTTAAAGGAAACAAATAGTAATTATGATTTGTGAGTATTTAGCCGTGTTGTCATAGAACATCCTGTTTTATAAGCTGTAATATGCATAATATCGATTTACAGTTTCATGTACAATTCTGTCCTGTTACATATTGTATATGCAAATGCTCATTTTATCTGGCATTTGTTAAGGTCAGAATTGAAAGAAAATAAGACAGAAAAAAATAGCCCAGCATTCACTTTAGGTTGGCTAGGTTTTTGTCTCTTCCCTGGAGAAAGGGGAACCACTTTAACTTGCCAGATTGCATATAATTAAGCAGACAGTGGTATTGCTTAGACTGAAACTCAGAACTAAGTCCTGAAATTAGGTTGGTTCTCATGTCTCTCCAATTACCTCTGTATAATTTATGTTGCACCCAATATGCAAAAAGGCATAAAACTGCTCTCTGAACTTCAGTCCTAAATTATTTTGTGGGAGGTTATTATTGGAAATACAGGAGAAAGTCTTTGTTTTCAAGCCAGCATTGATGCTGACTGGAGATACTATTCTTTTCCTGTTATCTTGAGTAGAGTTGACAATCAGATGCTTAGTTCTACGTCTCTCAGACCTTTCAGAGCAGGACCCAGGGATCAACCAGAAAGTCACTGTGACTTGAATGAAGTCATAGGTTACTTAAATTCCAGTTTGCTTCTGCTTATTCATGGTGTAGTCAGGCAGGAAGCTGCTAACTAAGTACTAAATCATCCCTCTAAGAGTAGAATTTCTTTTCTAAATTTAAACCTGATCTTCCTGATTCCCAACAGCCCTCCTCTCATTTACCCTAGGCTTTGGTTCAGTGAAGATTTTTGATCTTGTCCGTCTTTAGAGTCTGTATTTCTGTCTTTGAAAGTTAGCTGTCCAAATATATTACCTCTGCCAGTTTGTAAGTCTGCTACTATACTATTATCATCACTATATCTTCCTCAGTTGAGCACTTAGATTAGTAAGACATAGGCTCTTACTTTCTGGGAGTTTAAAATCTAGTTTGAAGAGGCGGGACATAACATTTAAAAAAAAAAAACCTGACATATTTTTAACACTTTAAAGTTTGCAAAGCACTTTACATGTGAGGAAGTGTTAGATTTTATTTTCTCCATTTTACAGATGAAGAAAACTGGGCTTGGACAGGGGAAGTGATTTCCTTATGGTCACAGACCTAGTAGTGAGAAAGTCTGTGTGCTGTTCTAGTGGCACGCAGTAGTTGGTTTATAGATTTCTTCTTCATCTGTGTCCATCTCCTTACACCCTCTCCACTTTTTTTCCTTTCTGGAAATTGTCTTTGGAGGAGGTAGATTTTTGTATTTGAATATAAAGGCTTCATTGGCATTTGGATAATTGCTGGTAGCTATCCAACAATCAGTTGTGTCCTCCCAAATTGTGTGTGTGTGTGTGTGTGTGTGTACGTGCATGCATCTAGGATTTTTTTTTTTTTTTCATTTTCTATTTGTGGTTATAGTAGTGAGAATGATCTTAACAGTGAGCATTTCTGGATGATTAATAACCATTTGGAGGTTAATGGCCTGAATCTGTTTCTCCAACCATCAGCTTCTCTCAGGTGGTCATTAATTCACAGGAAATATGAGACCCCTTGCCTAGTTTCTTAAGTATTTGTTCTTTTATACACCCCTCCTCCTCCAGTACTAAAAAATATTCTGGTATATGGGATGATTTTCCCCTAAGGTTCTGGTATCTTATGTAAATTTGAACATACCTTTACTGTTCAGGTTGGAACACATCATGCATACCAGTTGCTCATGGGCTTATTAACTGATGAAGACTTTGTAAACTGCAAATGCAAGAATACTATTAGATTTTTAAAATCACCCTAAAAGTGACTGCTTATAGGAGAATTCATTGTCATTCTTAAATTGTCACATTGTGGCTATGAGTCTCATTCTATTTTGTTAAATAGCTTATTTGTATGAAATATGACATCTTGTAATGTGAAATTATTTGACAGAAACAATATAATGTAAAGTAATTGAATGTCAAAGATTAATTCCTTACCATTTACAAATTGAATAGTTCTCATTTAAAAAAAATCCATCCGGCATTAGTTGTAGTCAAAACTTGAACTGAAATTGCTCCTTTATTTGGAAGTCTTCAGGTGCAGCAACTAAAAATAATCTAATAATAAGCAGTATCAGTTTGGGAGTGTCCAGATTCTACACTCCCCGAAGTACACAAGGTACTTAACAATAAGCCATTCCTGGGAGTCATTAGAGTTCACAAAGAAGGTCAGGGTTCAAATCTAATCCTTCCAGACATACGGGATCTCTCTCCCTTAGGAATTTCCTTTAGCACTTTGCTTAATTAATTTTCAATATTACTTTGCCATAGGATTTAGGCTACTTTTAACAGACATCTATGTGTAGTAGATTGATAAATATGTTTTTGTCTTATACTATGCCAAAAGCTCCTTGAAAATGAAAAAGACCTTTCTACATCCTGTTTCCCTCAAGTACTTAACAAAATGCCTTCCATGTTGTAGGTACTCCTTTTGTTGAATGGATTAACGAAATGAAAATCCCCAGTTTACTCAAGGTCAAGATAAAGAAATCAAAGAGGAAGGAACAAGCCAGGGACCACTGTGCAGGATATAGATATAGAACTACTACTTGGTATCAGTAGACTGTAACTAACAACCTTATGTCGTATTAAAAAAAAAATAAGGTTATATGTGGGTGTGGAACAGTCTACTCATGCAAAAATGGGCCACAGCTTATTGTACCCATACTTTGGGCACTTAAGAGGAGGCAAGGATTCTGATTACACAGACCCAACCCTTTAGAAAGTTGACACTTTATAGAGAGCGAGCATCGAGTTATCATCTTAGTTGCTGTTCAGTTGTATCAACTCTTCATGACCCCATTTTTCAGTTTTCTTTGGCAGAGATACTGGAGTGTTTGCCATTTCCTTTTCCAGCTCTTTTCACAGATGAGGAAACTGAGGCCAACAAGGTTAAGTAACTTGCCCAAGGTCATACAGCTGTTATGTGTATGAGGCCTGATTTGAACTAAGGAGAATGAGTTTTCTGACTCCAGACCTGGCAAACTATCCACCATGTCACCTAGTTGTCCTTTCTTCTATTAGACAGGAATAAAACAACAAATGCTTGTCAAAATAATGGATACCCAGATTAAAGTAATAATAAGATGAATATTTAGTGCCTGGCACAGAGTAGGTGCTTATTCCCTTCCCCTGTTGTCATTTGCAACAAAAATTCAGGATAATCCAGATGTCACTTCTTTTAAGCACTTTTCCTTACAGTAACCCTGTAAGATAGGAAGTACGACTATTACTGCCTTCATTTTACAAATTAGGACACTGAGGTTCTAGGAAGTTAGGCGAGTTGATCATCATTACCTATTATATCATTCAAAAGTGTCTGGAATAGGATTTGAACGCTGGCCCCAACACTTTAAGCACTAGTTCACCTTGGCTCTCACTCTTATTTTGGATGTTGGTGGCAGAGTCTACCCTTTGTCTCATTAGTGCTTAGCACAGTGCCTGGCATGTAGTAGGCATTAATAAATGCTTACTGATTGACTGACATCACACTTCACAATCAAGTAAAAAGCACATTCAATGTGTACCAGGTTGAAGATCAGTGAGCACTATTAGTATATGAACTCTCCCACTTTGGAAATGCCCCCAAAATTCCAGTAGGAAGGAAAAAAGTGGTAACAGGACCAAGTTTCAGAGTTAACTTTGAACTTCCTGACTTTGTTAGTTTAGGACATCCCCATAGTATCATTTAAACATCATTTTTTGATGTATGAGCAAACTTTCACTTGGAATTTCCTTTTTGAAGTCTACTGAGAATTTAAATCAGAACCATATGATTCTTTCTTATCTAGATTATAAAAAAAAGAGCATTAGGAATGTAAATCAAAAGCACTCTGAAAAAAGATTCATTAGGATGCATAGTCTGTTGACAATCCATGTTTAGAATGAACTTTCAGAAGAGCTGGATATGTTGTTTTTATTTGGCCTATAATTATGAAAACTTGAATTGGTAAAGAGAAGTTTTTTTTAAGTGTCATAAATACTAGTGCCTTTAATTGAACAATCCTGTCATTTTTAATATACCATTGAGCTCAACGAAAACTAGTGCTTTATATCTTTAAATTGGTACTATATACCTTTGGCAGCCTACTGTATTAGGTATAATTCAATTCATTTAACACTTTTTATCACCTGCTAGGCAGTCTAGTGGTTTAACAGATAGAGAGTTAGACCTAGAGTTCATAAGACCTAACTTCAAAGTCCTGATTCCTGCATTTTCTGTTTGACCCTGGGCAACTCACTTAACCTCCCTTAGCCTCAAGTTCCTCATCCGTGGAATGGGCATTATAATAATACTGTCTTCCTATAGTTGTGGATTAAAGGAAATAATGTAGGTAAAGTATTTTGCAAACCCCAAAGCAGTATATAAATACTAGCAACTATCATTATTACTATATGCTAGGCACTGTGAGCTATAAGAATGAAAAAGACAAAGTCCTTGCTCTTAAGCTTCCAATTATTCAGGAAGGGACTGTGTGTTTCTGAAGCATCTATTATGTTTCAAGCACTAAGCCCTTTGCAGACACCTCATTTGATGCTTATGACAACCGTTGACTGGGATCCTTTTATTACCCTCATTCTGAGGCTGGATTCAAACTTGGATTTTCTTGACTCCAAACCCAGTGTTCTATCCACTACATCACCCAGATGCCTCGATATTATTAGGATGCTAAGCTAAATAAGTGATAAAGGAGAATTCCGAACAAAATAATTTCTATGCTATTGGAGGGAGCCTCCTGAGTGCTTTATGAAAATTTGAGGAGGAAAAGAAGACTTCGTGGAGATGATGATACCCTGAATTGAACATGGAAGGCCAAGAAAGCTCTCAGTTGGCCAAGATGACAGGAGAGTAAGGATATTGCTCCTTTAAAATTCATAAAAATGGGAGAATATAGGACAAAATTGGAAATAGCTAGTCATCTAGTTTGATCAGAATATGGATTGTTTATAAAATAAGAACATGTAATAAAACTGGAATGGTAGGTTGGAGCCCAATTTAGAAACATACATTTTTTTTTTTCCTGTAGGTAATAGGGAGCCACTGAAAGTTTTTATGCAGAGTGTGTAAAGCAGACCTGATCAGGAAGATTGTTTTATTTTTATAAATTATATGAATGATGGATTGAAAGTGGGGAGATCAATTAAGTTGTTAAGGTAATCTAGGTGACAGGTGAAGAGGGTCTAAGCCAGTGTATTGACAACATGCTCAGAGAAAACAGGATGGATTTTGATCCAACCAAAAAATATTGCTGCTCAGTTATTTATTGAAGGTCTATTTATTTAAGGACAGAGGTTGGAAGTTCACCCTGCTAGTTATGTATTCCACTTAATAACAGAAGGTAATATGGGAGCACCTCTCCTCTAAAAGGTCCCCCTTGTAGGTGTTAAAGTTTGTCTCCTTAAATTCTGGTCCCTTCTCCACATGGTGCATTTCAATGCCATCGCGCCAGTCTAGTATGTTGGAGTCAATAACAAAAGCATGGATTAGCAGTACTTTATACATAGAGAAGATAAATGAATAAAATATGTTAAAACAATGACCATGTGGGCTAGATATAACCCTCCAAATAAGGTAATCCCTGACCAGTCCATCATTATGCACCAAACCCTTAACACATTCACTGTCATTTGTTCCCACCAACAGTTGGCCAGCATGCCCAGAACCATTCCATTCATAGTCTTTTAGATGGTGGTCAATGTCCAATGAATTAAGTTCACTTAGGTGCTGGAGTACTTAATCTTTCAGGTCCTCAATTTCCTCATCCGTAAAATAAGGAGCTTGGACCAACTGATTGTTCTTTAACAGCTCTTAATGTTCTATCATTGTATGATCCCAAGAGTATTAGCAAGCCTTTTCTTTGGAATTCAGTAGCAGTTCTATTCCTCGAAGACTTAAAAAATTAGCAAATGTCTGACATTCATCTCTTTATATACTCTTCAAACATTTTTTTAAACCTAGAATTTTTTTTTATTTCAAGCAACATCTTTTTAGTAGAATTTTACATTTGCCCTCCTATGTTGTTTATAAAGAAATTTCTTGTTGCCCTGAAGGTATTGGTATTCTGCATGTACTTTAAAGGCTAACTCAATCAACATAGCCGAGGCAAAGTGTTTTTTGTGTGTCCCAAAAGTGCCTTCTATTCATTTTGTGTTTGAACGAGACTGGCTTTCACAAAAGTCATACTCTTTTCCATTACATTCTTTCAATCCAAGATTGTGTGCTTTTAAATGTAGGAGATTGTCTTTCCGGATGTGTGAATATAAGCATTAAAGCTTCTAAAAACCTTTTTAAGAAGATATTTGCTATTTAACTTGGAAAATTATAGAGAATCAAAAATTATGTTGTCATTTTGATCACTGTTCTTTCTCATTGTAGAAGTTATGTATTCCGTATTTCGGAAAAATACTAGCATGTTAATTACTATTCTTAACTGAAATTCTCTGATGTATGTGTGACTACGTTTTAAGTCATGGGCTGGCTATGCAGTGATAAACATTTTCAATGTTTGATAGTCTATGCAACATCAATCATGAAAAAAAGGCGTAATTCAATGCTATGGGTTGAAGAGAAAGATAAACCTCTCTAGGCCAGGCCCCGTCTCCTTTTATCAGATTAAGATATTTTGATTACTTTACAATGTGTACCTCTACTAGTACAACCTCTATACTGGTCAACTTACATTCATTGGGAGTGGCACGAAATTAAAATGATCATGTAGGAATTCTATCAGTGACATTCCGTTGAGCATTATAAAACTCCTCGAAAGGATTCTCTGCACTTGTTGTCACTGACTCACATCTTAGTCTTTTGCCATCTGGCTTCCAACCCCACCACTAGAATAAGGACTACTCCCTTCAATGTAGTATCATGACCCCTTCTCAGCCATCATCCTTCTTTGACCTCTCTCTAGCATCTAACTCTTTTGGTTCCACCTTCCCTCTAGACACTTCCTCCTCCCTTGGCTCCTGTGGCTATTGCTGTCTCTTTGTTAACCTTCTATGCGACTGAATGCTTCTTAAGCTTCTGTGAAGAGCTATGAGCCTGTTCTCTCTACTCATATAACCTCTGCCATAGTTCAGACTGCCTTTATCTTTTCCAGGCTGCTGCAGTAGCCTGCAACTGATCTCCCTGCCTTCAGTTTCTTCTCTTTCCAGTCCACCCTTCATAGTTGCCAAATGATATACTTGAAATTTTGTCTAATTTTTAATAGAATCCCTAGCTTCCTTCAAAGTTTATATTGGGTGCTTGTCTATATTCTACAAAGTCTTTCTAGATCCCAGCCCAGCTTCAGTTACTAGCACTTTCTTCTTCTTGAGATTGCTTTGTATATTCTTTGAATTCATTTACTTGTGTATCCCCCTTCCCTGCTAGTCTTGACTTCTTGATGACAGGGACTGTCTTGTTATTGTACCTTGTGCATTATAGGCATTTAATAAATGTTTATTGAATTGAATAAAATACTGTTAGCCTGCAGCAGCAGCAAAAAAAAAAATAATTAAAAACTTTAGTGGCTTAAATTGGACATAGTAGTTTTCTCCTTATTAAGAGAGGTGATTGCACCTTATAAAGCCAGATCCCTGAGCCAGTACTATAGTTGTCTAAAGCTTTTGACAGCCAAAGATACCCTTGGACAAATGCCCTATAAACATTTTACGTAAACCTTTCTATCCTTGTGCCAGTAAATAAGGATGCTGATGATTTGATTTTTCTAACTAGCCAGGTAATAAAATTATGCAACAATTACATAACATTTTCTGTGGATTAATTAAATGTTATTGTTGTTCAGTTGTGTGACCCATTTGGGGTTTTCTTAGCAAAGATACTGAAGTGTTTTGCCATTTCCCTCTCTAGTTTATTTATAGATGAGGAATCTGAGGCAAGCAGGGTTAAGTGACATGTCCAAGATCACATAACTATTAAGTGTCTGAGTTCATATTTGAGTCCAGACACTCTTGATTCTAGACCTGGTGCTCTATCCACTGTACCACCTACCTGACTTAAATAAGGACTGAGTTTTTTGATCTTATGGGAAACCAAAGACATAAATAACTGAACTGGAAGTTAAATTTATGGAAAGGAATATATTCTTTTTATCATGTTTCTCAAAGTGTTAGAAACTGAACATGGTCTGTTTGAGTTTGGGACTAAGGGAGAGTATGCTAAGGTGCTATATGATCCTGTTGGCCTATATATTCTTTCTGATGGTAAATGCCTTTGTATCAGAATAGTTTTGGGACATGATGATGCTCAGATAACATTTGAACTACATCTAAACAAATAATCCTTCATAAATACAGATAGAATGTGTATATGCCTATCTTTCCATATGATGGAGCAGCTAGGTGGCACAGAGGATAGAGTGCTACACCTGAAGTCAGAAAGACTCGTCTTCCTGAATTTCATTCAGTCCTCAGACACTAGCTGTGTGACCCTAGGCAAGTCACTTAACCCTGTTTGCCTCAGTTTGCTTATCTATAAAATGAGATGGAGAAAGAAATGGCAAACCACTCCAGTATCTTTGCCAAGAAAACCCTAAATGGGATCTCAAAGAGTCAGACATAACTGAAATGACTGAACCATAACAAATTATTATATATGCAAATATGTCTGCTTGTTCACAAAATGATAGTATAATGTTTTGAATATTTTTAAAAGCTTTAATGAGTATAGAAAAGGATGCTATGATAGTTCAGAAAACTTTCTGATGATAATGCACTCTAGACTGTTAAACTTATCAGAT
Organism: Bettongia penicillata ogilbyi; assembly: GCA_023548195.1. Classification (NCBI taxonomy): domain Eukaryota; kingdom Metazoa; phylum Chordata; class Mammalia; order Diprotodontia; family Potoroidae; genus Bettongia; species Bettongia penicillata. The sequence continues at coordinate 5,193,111 of JAJHZJ010000061.1, forward strand.
AATCCAACTCTGGCAGTTAACTAGGAACTTGATAGATATTTGTCTAGTTGGTGAACCATTCTAAGCTTTGTTTCTTTATCTTCAAAATATGTATGATAATACTTTTGCTATCTACCTTCACAAGGTTCTTGGGAGGAAAATGCTTTGTAACATGCTTTATAAATGAGTTATGGTTCTACAACACTACAAATTCTGTGAGGGCTGGGCCATGTCTTATCCTTAGGACTACACATTGTTTGGTACCCAGCAGAAACTTAATAAGTGTTGATTAAATTAAACAGTCATTGTTCACAGGCAGTAGTATTTATTGCATCCCAGTCCCTCAAAGCACATATCCAGGATGCTAATTACTCAGGGGTATATGATGAACCTTTTGGCTATATTCTTCCTTCTAATCCAGTATATCTTTTATGGTTTCAGATCTAGTTCCCATCATCCAATCTTCTATCTCTGCTGCCTGATTAGGCATACCTGTTAAAACTCTACTCTCCTGGTATTGTGTGGCAACTGATGACTTAGGCTTTCCTTTTCTATTTAAAGAAAAATATTTATTGGTTTTCAGTTTTCAACAGTCACTTCCATAAGTTTTAAATTTTTTTCTCCCTCCTTCCCTCTCCAAGATGGCATGCAATCTTATATGGATTCTACACTTTCATTCTTATTAAACACATATTCACATTAGTCATGTTGCATAGAAGAATTAAAACAAGTGGGAGAAACCATGAGATAAACCAAACCAAAACATAATACAAGAGAAAATAGTCTGCTTCATTCTACATTCTGATTCCATAATTTTTCTCTGGATGTGGATGGCATTTTGCCTCAAGAGTCCTTTGGGAATGTTGTAGGTTCTTGCGTTGCTGTGAAGGGCTAAATGTATCAGAAACAGTCCTCGCACACTGGGGTTGCTACTGTGTGTAATGTTCTCCTGGTTCTGCTCATTTCATTTGGTATCATGTAAGTGGCTTAAGCCTTTTCAAAAAGCTCTAGAGGTGTAGATACGATTGTCTGTCCATGCAGCATCCCAAAGAAATGCTACAAGTCCATGATTGGAACAGTATGTACAAAATGAACAGGAAGAATAAAGCGCTCCTTCTGCCTCATGGAAAACATGAGTCAAAACAATCTGGTTAAAAAGTATTTGACTGGAGGAGAATGACTTTTCTGTTTCAGTTTTCTTGGGGATTATTGGTTTGGAGTTTTATGTAGTTTATTTATCATTGCTGAAGATACTTACTTTAAGACTAGGAACCTTGTTCCTAAAAAGCTCCCTTGGTCAAGCTGTCACTAGGTAATAATTTCTATCTTTGCAGGGAATTTAAGATCAATGGGTAAAAAAGCCCCTTCCATTGGTTTCTGGCTTCAGAGAAGTTGTGTTGTTATGGGAAGTCTAGAGGAAAAGCAATATTGGCCCCAAATGGAATAATTGCACAAATCAGAGGACTGGAGAATTTAGAGCAGAAACAGCTTAAATGTCATCTAGTTCAACCTCATTATTATACAGATATGGAAGGTAAGGTCAGAGACATGAAGTGGTGAGCCTTGTGTCACAGAGGTACTAAGTTGGAATAGCAGAGATCATAGAAGAAATTGAGAATTTCTTCAGAATTCCGATACATGTGCATATAATTGCATGTGACTTCAGTGCTTTTGTTCTTTTATTTTGGAAATACCATCGTGGAAAATAGTGACTACATTTGTGAAAGAAGCCAAGTCAAAGTGCACTTTAAGCTCTTTGAAAACTGAATGTATAGATCTAGGAGACATCTTCTTAGAGATTATAATTAAACTCATTCCATATTCTTTTAATCCTCTATTCTTGGAGATATTTTTAGCCTTTCAAGTGTATTTTGTTATCATTTTGTTTACTCACTTTATAGAGTTACTTGACTATTAACGCTACATTATTGTATTCGTAATATCCCAGCTGAAAATGTTGAATTTCTTTCTAATTATTTAGGTCTTTTAAAAAAATCCTGTAAACCCTGTAAATCTCTGTAGGTTAATTTCTGTTGATTTAAAACTTTTTTTTTTTGTTTTTAACTTAAATGAAATTTCTTTTCTTATCACTTCCTCTTGAATTTTATTAGTAATCATGTTGAATTTTTTTGCTAAACATAGCTTGCTTTTTGAAGAATGCTTCATGAGGTAGAATGTAAATATATTACTTCTATTTTACATATGAGGAAATTGAGGGTCAAAAAAGTTATGTGAATTACACACCTTCACGTTGTTCGTAGGTATTGAAGGGACTCAAATCTGGCTCCTTTGACTCTAAGACCAGTCTACTTTCTATTAACTGCTTCTCTAGTCAGGTGTTTTTTCTTAATTAGAAGATCTTTGTTTTGCAGCATTTTGTTCAAAGTTTAGGATTTTAAAACTGCACTAAGACTTTTGTAATGTCCAGTGCATACATATATTGATATTGTGTATATATTCTGTAATAACACATACATATATTTATTATCACAAGTTTTTATTTGTGTGTGTATCTATATGTATTTTTGTTGTTTAGTCATTTCAGTCATGTCTGACTCTTCATGACCCCATTTTGGGTTTTGTTGGCAAAGATATTTCTGTGTCCAGTTCGTTTTACAAATGAGGAAACCAAGACAGAGTTAGGTGACTTGCTCAGGATCACACAGCCAGATTTGAACTCAGGAAGGTGAGTCTTCCTGACTTCAAATCCCACATTCTTTCTGCTGTGCTACCTAGTTGCCCTGTATATAGAGACATATATGATACATACATACATATGTGTGTATGTATTTGTAGCAGCCCCACTATATAAAACATGTATATCTGAAAGTAAATCGAACAGCCTTTCTTTTAAAAAGTATACAATAAACCAGACTTTTTATAGATTTTAATTAGATTTTTCTCTTCCCCATTTCATCTGAATTAGTGAGTTTCTACTATTCTTCATTCTTCATTCTCTCGGGTTATATTTTAATTCTGCTCTTGATTTTCTGGATTCCTATTAGTAATACACACTTAGCAATATTAAAAATCAGACTACATTGTAAATTGCTTATTTAAACTACAAATAACCAGTCTTCTGAGGGGGGAAAAGCCCCATTAAGAATGCCAGAGTATTTCCTGAGGTTTTTATTTCCAAAATTCTGTGGTCTTCTCATGAATATAATGGAATAAACAAATCCAAATGTCCCAGCCCCTGAAGACTTCATCGGATAGATACAGCATGAAGCAGCAGCTATCTCTCACAATGTTTAGACTCAGACTTTGTATCTCCTATCTGGAAGTCAACATCATATTCCCAGCGAATAGATGAGGAAGCTGTGTCACAGAAGGGCTTGGTTACTTTCCTTATAACTAGAAAGCAAGAAGCAGGGTAGCAGCAAGAATGTAAAACTGAGTCAACTCTGCGAAATTCATCGGGGAACCAAATCCAGTGAGTTTCAGGTTGTTGTGCTGGGAAGCTAAGCAATTCGTTTTTCAGTCAGTCATGACCTAGCATCAATGGAGCTTCATCCATCTCCTCTCTCTATTAATCCCTTTGCTTAGACTGTGGAGCCACTCCTTTTCCACAGAAGAGAGGTCAAGTGAAAGTAGAGTTCCCAGAAGTTCAGGGATTTACAAAGGGCAAGCATTTTGATTCTTCCCACTTCTTCCCCCTTTCCCATAAGTCTTATGGTCTGTGGTGGGCACCGCTTATTTAATGAATCTGATGACAGGGGCCTGTGGTTAAAGCCTCAAGGTACAGGAGTACAACAGATATTAGGAGGATGGCAAAATCCATATAAGGAATGCTTTCCTTTCCATCCCAGGGGAAATTCCGATTGCTCAGAGGGAAAGGAAGGAAAGTATTCCTCCAGAGTGGTGAGCCTAGTGTTATGAGGTCATAGGCTCAAATAAATGAATCTGGTTCCAGCAAGGCAAATCATGAACCTGGATTGACACGTGTGTGGTTTCACTAGAGTACCACACTATAGCTTCTAGCAATAAGCTCTCTGGAGCAGAAGTGCTAGGTGGCTTTCTTTTGTCATAGCACTGTGGCTACCACAGAAGCTGTCATGTGTGCTGTAAGGAGGGAACAAATAAAACTGACAAAATGTGATCTTTAAGAGCCCTTAAAGTATTTTATATGTTGTACTTAGTGTACAACAAAAAACCAAGAATTTTTCAAATTATTCTTCTGAAATGTCACTTAAATGACACTGGTAATAATGTCTTCTTTTTAACCCCCAAATTTGTTTTGCTGATGTAGGGTCATATGCCCTAAAAAACATTAATTCAGAGGTTATTGGGTGCTATTATAAATGGTTACATAATTAGAAGGAATGGCAGGGCTTTTTCCAATTCAAGTTCACAGTCTACGATCAAATTTGATAGTGGCTAATTAGGTTGAATTATTATGTCTGTGTCATTAGTTATTAAGAAGTCTGTTACTCCCATAAGTTGAATTATCAAGGTATTATGGCTTATCTAGCCACTAGTCACCTGGGGTGCTCAGTTTAAACAGCCTCTTTTGAAGTTCAGAGGAAAACACAGACAAGCAGGACAGATTTGAAAATGGCATTAAATTTATTATATAGTTTTTAAAAAAACAAGCTGTATGTAATAGTAACTTGTGGTTTCTAATATAATCCTCTTTTTCTCTTGTGCATTGAACTTCTGTTAACTTCAGAACAAAATAAAATTTTAAATTAAAATTTTTGAGAGTTGCTATTCTGCCAGGAGCTTGTGAAGCGTACTGGAATGATGTAGAGTCATAGAGCCTAAGTCCGAAGCCCAGCTTTGTCACTGTCATTATTGAACCTAAGTTTCTTCATCTCTAAAAAACAATAGGTTAAACTAGATGACATCTGAAGCCTCTTCCTCTGTGATCCTCTTTATGTGCAATGACCTCCTATCTGACTGTTCTTACCTAGTGCTCCCTTGACCCCCTATCCCTTCCCATTCCTTACTTTTACCTAGGACAAATTTCCTTTCTTCTCTGGATAATGGACTGTTTTTTCCTTTTGCACCCTTGTCTGTCTGGAGCCTTTCTTTGTCCTATTCAAACCACTGCCTTTCCCTTCTCATTCTTTTTTAAGCTAACTCTGTGGCATTTTGCCTATGTGGATCTCATTTTCCTCCACTGTAAAATTAGGAGTTTATATATATTAGGAGTCCCTAATTCTATGATCCTGTCTCTGTCAGAAATCCTGCTGCCTAACAGCCTATATTAAATGGTACAAAAGGAAAAATATCTTTCTTTCAACACAGTCTTCTGGCTCTAGCTTAGACGTAGTGACCTTCTCTTAAGTTCAGAACATGTTGAGAAATGGAAGTTATTTCCTCATTACCATTTCCTCAGTCATATTAATAAAAAATATTCAAATCTAAGTGACCAAAGGTTGTTATAACTAAGAAATGAATCACTGACACTTCCCCATCCACCTCCATGAGTTACAATCAGATTGTGCTTTTCCTGCAATTCTTTTCAAATATTCATTGTGGTAATCAAAGTGAAATTCCTTTATTTTCCTTCAAAGATACAAAAACAGTTAAGGAAAAGAAGAGTTGGACTGATTGACTTTTTCAAGGCCACACAGCTAAGTCTTCTGGTACTATATCCAGCTCTTGATCACCTAAAATCCTACTGCTTCTCTCACAAAACTTTGTGCTTTGAGGCAGAGACCTGCACAGGCTGCATGCATCCTTGAACTGTTGACAAGTTCAGCCCAGCTCTAGCTAGATCAGAGAGGCTCTGGGTGTAGGTTACCCTGAACATTTAGTATCTGTGTCCAGGTTTTTCACAGCAAGGCTTAGTATCTGACCTTTGTTTTGTTTGCCTAGCATGTTCTAAATAACTGTCAGGTTGAAGCATAGTGCTGTACAGATATCTCTACCTTTCAACATAGACATGCTGTCTTATGTAAGGGTTTGTCACTTTGTTTTAAACAGCCATCCCAAGGACCCTGTGTACTCTCTGGCTTATGACTATAGAAAAAACACGTCAGAGTACATATAAGTACAGTGATCTATCTGACAATGATTCATCCAAGCGTTAGAGGAAGGGGACTTGTTACAGAACTATGTAATTTTGTTTGGGGAAAACTGGCTTTGATGAATGAATTTCTGTTCCCCTTACATTTGTATTTATCTAACAGAATTGTGGTTAGGAAATGATTCAGGAGGTCAAAAAGTACCCTGTTTCACATACTATAATATCCTTTTGTTTCACAAGACAGTTTCTCTAGGCAGGTGGTTCAGTGATCATTTAGTGTGTCAGTGCTGAAAATGATTACCAGAAAGATAGAGCATTGGACTGGCATCCACTCTGAGTTTTTCTGCTAACTCAGGATAGGACCCTGGTCAGTGTGCTTTTCTAGTGCATGGAAAAAATGCTGCACCTTTTTCATGTACTTACCTGATCCCCATATTGTTATGTGTTTTGACCAAGTGAACATTAACAGTAATGCTAACAAATATAAATGCCAACTTGAATTTCTGTAGCACCTTTATTCCTGAGAACTCAAAGTACTTTAACATAGATTATCTACTTTTATCCTCCCAATATCCCTAGAAATAAAGAAACAAAGAGGGGAGGGAGAGATAAAGTATCACTATCTCTAGTTTTCAGGTTCAAAGCTTACTTTTTTTTTTTTTTAATAGTCCTAGCACAGAGAGACAGTATCTTACATTGTGAGGCATTTCCTCATACTCAGTCATCTGAGTCTTTGGTGTTTTGGTAAATAACATATTTTGTCCTACTGGTGGAGACTGAGCTTTTGTGTTTTTAAGAGTCTATTTTGTTGTCTTTTTATACTCAAAATATTTGTGGAGATTATAATAGGCTTTTTAAAGCAATTTATGATATGAATTCATTCCTTACCCATCTCTGTACATAGTTATTTGCTTTTACTCTCCAGTATAATTTTGTTAATAATAGGCACTGATAACTTCCTTTTCTTTCTTTAAGTGAAAAAAGTTTTATGAAACTTTGTGACTTTTTGATTCATATGTTCCATGGTGTTTTGTTTTTTTTTTCTACCCTCCAGAAATTGAAGCAAAGGAGGCATGTGACTGGTTGCGGGCTGCTGGATTTCCACAATATGCTCAGCTCTATGAGGGTATGTTTACCTTTTTCATTTCTCATTCAGAGAGAAAAAATTTGGACTAACCTAATGCCAATGCCCTAAGATTCCTTTTGTCTTTCAGCTGTTTCCTCAGGCCTTCATAGGATCCCAAGTCTAGGGCAGAGACGATCTAATCAAATCCCTTCTTTGATAGATAATGAAACTGAGGCCCAGGGAAGTAAATTATTTGTCTAATGTCACACAAATGGTGTTAGTGAAAAGTTTTGAACTCGGGTCCTACGAGTCTAGAATTTTCTGCCTCCTTTAATGGTATAGCACAGAATATCAAGTCAGGAAGAGACCTGAGTTCAAATCATGTCCCAGACATTTACTGTCTGTGTAACTTAAGCCAAGTCACTCAACCTTTCTCAGCCTCAGTTTCTACATGTATAAAATGAGATTGATAATAGCACATAATTCAGAGGGTTATTGTAAGAGTCAAATGAGATGATATGCGTAAAGACCTTTGCAAACCTTAACGTGCTATATAAATGTTAGCTATTGTTACTGTATTGTACTGTAAGGTTTTTGTGTAGAAATGCAAAAACAGTTGTAGTTTAGGAAAAAAAATCTTTTCTTCCTTTGCTTTCTATTCTATTTGCTTTCCACCACTTCCAGTGTCTCTTTACCATGTGCCCCACTCCCTCTTTAGTTACCTTTAACTTCTTCTTCTCTATTTTTGCCTCACCAAGAAGCCCCAGAAAATGGTTTAGCATTTTTGTTCTATAGTAAGTTTCCTAGAAATCACATCAGAGTATGTCAGTACATCTTGAATTTGGATCATCTTGTGTGGAGGGAAAAAATATTGATAAATTTTTTGGATCTAACATTTTAAGTGTCTAATTGCCCATGGAATGCTTCCTTTTGGTTGACTTGAACTGATAGTAGTTAAAAAATGAAACATCAGTCTTTAAAATTGTATCAAAGCTGTAGCTAACACTACTGGAAAGTTTTTGTTTGTAAACAGTGTCATCCTTATTTTACCAATTCTGCACATTTGTCTCTGTGGATAATATGCAAAGACTGAGGAATATAGAAAATGAGCCTTCACTGACTTATTGACCTGTAGCAAGACACTTACTCCTCTCTGTGCCTCACTTCCTTCTGTAAAAAACTTAGTTTCCCTTCTCTTGCTGGAATATGAGGGAGGAAGGGGGAAATATCTATAAGCATACTCTGGAATCTTTCTTTGTGAATCCAGAGTATTATTAGTTTAAAATGAGAAACATCCATATATAATTAATGAGAAATTCATATAACTCTTAATTAAACTGTGCTTCCCCAGATGCATATAAACATATATGTTGAATGTATTATGAGTGAGACAGTATTTATCTTAAAATGGCTGAAATTCACTTTCATAACTTTGGCCACCAGAGGGGGAATAGTTTTCATCCTTGTAGGTTGCAGTTTACATATCAGTTTGAGTACAGATAAATGAGATGTAATTTATCTTGAATTTTGAAACTTTGGGGTCCAAAATATGAGATTAGTGAACAGAAAAGAAAATAATGCAAATTATAGTGCTGAAAATCAATATACTGGCCCTTTATGTATGACTAATAACACTTAGTTCTGAGTACTAATTTATAAGCCAAGCATACATGATAGACAGTACTTTGAAAAACTTACCAGGTGAGTGGGATCTCACGATGCTGTTGGGACAGAACATGTTGTTAGCCATGCAGCTATTTCTGAGTATAAAAATTAGAAAGATGGTTAGATTTTTGGTGGCAATGTGGAAATAGACATTTCTTTACTAGTCTAAATAAAAAGAAAGTTTTTGAGGTACCTGGGATTTAGGAAAAACATTTCTTTTTCCTGAGAATGTGTCTATTCAGCAAGATAGCTCATAAATTCAGTTGAGTGTAAATAAGTGACCTTAGTACAGATGTCTGCTCTAAGAATGTTTCTCAGAGCCCAGGTCAACATACCTCTTTGATAATGTGGAGATAGAAAAGCTTAGGCTGCTTAATATTTGATCATACCCAAGGTCAGGCACATAATTGTTGTCATAGCTCAATTTTCTTCACACTTTTAAGAGGACTTATCACATTTACAATGAAACCATCTGTTCTCTTAAATTTTGTCAATAGAGCTATCCAGGGATACCTACTATTTAGATTCATGGATTATGTAGCATTTTAGTGACTAAAGTAGATACCCTCTATTTCAGAAACAAGGTCCTATGTTCCTCATTAATTTTTTTATTATTAAATCAGATGTTTATATGTGTCTTTTTTGTAGATTCACAATTTCCCATCAACATCGAAGCTGTAAAGAAGGATCATGACTTTCTTGAAAAGGACCTTGTAGAACCCCTTTGCAGGTAAAGCACATGAAATATTATTTCATCTTTTAGCTTCCAGAAGGATTTGGATTATAATCATTTCCATGAACAATGTTGTGACACATTTTCAAACAAAGAATATAATGTCCTGTTTAATGCAAAAAGTAAATAATTATGTAATGCCCTTAATAAATGTACTTAAACTGATTCACTCATTCATTCAAAAGTTTGTACTTGTTCTTGCACAATGTCATTCATTTATTCAGTGGACATTTGTTAATGCCTACTCAGTGCAAAGCACTTTGCTAGGGACTGAATCTTGAATTTATTTGTGTCAACTCTATGCCAATGACTCCCAGATCTCTGTCATCCAGCCCCATCTCTCCCCTGAGCTTCAGTCCTCCATCATCAATTAATTGCCTATCAGACATTTCATGCTGGATGTTTTGAACACATCTTAATCTCAACATGTCTAAAATGGAATTCATCTTTTCCCCTAAATACTCTCTTCTTCCACACTTCCCTATTTCTGTCAAAGGCACTGCTGTCCTTCCAGTTGCACAAATTTGTAATCTCATCATTATCCTAAATTCCTCACTTTTCCTCGCCCTACATCCAATCATTTGCCAAATCTTTGTCGAATACATCCTATTCTGTCTTTCCACTCACACAGCCATCTTTCACTTAGAGTATTAGATCACTTTCATTATTGGTCTTTCTGACTCAAGTCTGTTTATATTCTAGTGTATCCACACTGTTTCTGAAATAGTTTTCCTCCAGTACAGATCTAACCATATGACTCCCTATGTAACTAAGCCCAGTGGCTTTCTATTTCCTTACCTGTGTTTTTGTCCTTTATTGCCAAAGAAGACCATGCCATCAGAGAAATGATGACATGACTTGCACTTGACTTTGTTTTGAGTGAGGGAGGCCTCACTTCTCCTCCAGGGCCATCTGAGTCCAGTGACCAGATATCCATCAGGATGACTGGAGATGACCCAGGATGAAGCATTTGGGGTTAAGTGACTTGCCCAAGGTCACACAGCTAGTGAGTGTCAACTGTCTGAGGTGAGGTTTGTACACAGGTCCTCCTGACTCCTGCACTGGTGCTCTATCCACTGCACCACCTAGCTGCCCCTATTTCCTTATCTATTCAGCTTTTAAAACCTTTCCCAACCTATCTTTCTAGCCTCATTTGATACAATTGCCGCTGCCACACTATGTGAGCCAGCAAAAGTGGCCTCCTCACTCAACCTTACTCATGATATTCCATCCTGTCTTTGTCTATCCTCCATGCCTGAAACCCATTCCCTTCTTCCAGGAAGGTGTGGTTAGCAATATCAGATGTGTCAAAGAGGTCAAGAAAGACAAAGATTGGAAAAAAGTGCCTTGGTGTTGGCATTTAATGGTATATTAATGACCTTTGAAGTTTAATAAAGTTGTAAAAGTAGAAGGCAGTTTGAACGTGATTGTAGGTTCATTGGATTTAGTGCTTCAACTGACTTAAGTTTTTTAGTTTAATCTCATTTGTAAAATGAGGAAACTGAGGCCCAGGATGAAGTAAATAAATTGGATGGTAAGAAAATGTAAGCAGCTGATGTTGATTGCATATTTAGTAGGGATTTTGATATAAGGTGCCTATAATAGTGGAGTTTTTATGCTAGAAGAGAATTTAGGGGACACCTTTTCTGATCATTTCAATTTACAAGGAGGAAACTGAGCCCCAGAGAATTGCAGTGACTTGCCTCAAGTCTTATTTTTCCGTTTGCTACATTTGGCAGTTTAATATTTTAGCATCTAAATTAACTGAATGGAATGAAAGAACTACAGAGTTATCTTGTGAGAATGGAATGTTCCTTCCTGTTTTTCTTCCTTTGGTAGGAGAGGCTCACAGCTCTAAAGGCAAAGAGGATATAATATAAAAATTGACAAGTGATCAGAGGTATACGTAACCGGAATTACATGTGCCCCATCACTTCAACTTGCCTTCATCCATTTTATAGAGGATATTTATGGTAACATTTTGCAGACTATTTGTGCCCAACCTCTAATAGAGCCTTCCAAGCTCCTGTTGGTCAGATCAGCCGGAACTGAACGCACTGTGCATTGACCCCAACGTAGTGATGTCATTTTAGCCCTCTTCAGATACGAAGGACAACAACTATGGTAATATTTAGGCTTCCCTGCAAAATCAAAATATAGAACTGCTTGATGTAAAGGCAGCCAGATGCACAGTGGGTAGAGTCCTGGACCTGGACAGGAAAGCCTGAGATACTTACGAGCTGTGACCCTGGACAAGAGTCTTAGCCTCGTCTGCCTCGTTTTAACTCAATTGTATGATGGAAATAATAATAGCACTTACCTGTTAGGATTGTTGTAAAGAGTAAATGAGTTAATGTTTGTAAAGTCTTAGCCCAGTGCCTGGTGCATCATAGGAGCTTAATGAAGGTTTGTTACATTGTTTCTACCTTCCCTTTGATCAGACTTGATTTCTTTCTATACAGAAAGAACAATATAGTGTGTTTACCAGGGTAACTGGTACTGTAAAGTCACTTCTACTCACAGATCATGGCTCTAGTTAAGAGGAACTAGGTGGAAAAAGACAGGGTGGAAAAAGTGGACCATTTGTGAGAAAATTATATTAAGTGAAGCGGTTTTTGGCTGCAGGTGATAAATGTGAGAAAGTGTTAGCTCTTGAATATCCCAGAAGTGCTTCAAACAGAAGCAGTTTCTTACCAGTTACTAGGTATTTCCCCATTTCATCCTAGTGACTGACTATTCAGAGCTGGATATTTTGAAATTGTATTCAAGCCTGGAATATGAGGGTGTTTAAGCTGTAAACCGTTAAGTCAAATTAATTAAATGAAATTCTAAAATGATAGGTTTCAATCAAGGAACCCATTAAAAAATCAGATATTATTATGCTTTAGGTATATGAAGGGCTCTGTATTACAGAAAGCTATGTGGCATCAGTGGACATAGTTACGAGCATCAGGCATGTGATCTGTGAGTTATAGTTCTTGTTCTGATACTTTTTATTTGTGTGGCCTTGGTTAAGTCATTGACCTTTTCTATCAGGACATCTTCTGCAAAATTATATGTAGGGGTGTTATGAGGGAGAGCCATCAAAATAATTTAAAAATACTTTTCAGATGTGAAGTTCTAAATAATAACGGTCAGCCAAGAAAACCAAGGAACATTTTCTTTAAGAGTCTATGATCTGTTGTTCTGCAAAGGAGAGTTAAATAAGATGGATTTTAATCATTCTTGCATGTTATTTACCTATAATGTACACATTTCTCCATACCCTATTTGCTATGTAGTACTAATTATTTCATGTGGTACAGACTGGGCAACAATTTGGTTTGTGTTTTTGAAGCCATATATTTTGAAGAGCTGTGGATGATTCACTTTAGTTATTGGATGGGTGTTATTCCCTCTGCATTTATTTATTTACAAAGGTGCCAGACAATAGATGTTGTTGAACTAGAACTGTCTTGTACGTAGAAAGAGATTTAGAATGGCAGGGGATTGTTCAATTTGGAACTCTCCTAATGGCAAGATACATTTCCAGAAAATATTTTCAAGCAAAGGAGGCCTTGGCTTAGGGTTTGCTTAGACCCTCCTTAGGCTGAAAAGCAAGAGAGAAACAAACCCACACTGTATTTGGTGAAGACAAAAGGAGCCCCACCCCATTGTTTTGAAGGATCAAAGGGAATAATTACTGAAGCAGCAGAAATGAGTGGGCTTGTCCTCTACGATTCTGGTGTCCATGAGTGGGCAAGGTGTGGAAAGCTCAGAGGAATAGATTGAAATTTTCCACCTTTGTAACGAGTTGTGACAATAAGAGACAAATTCACCATCTTAAAAGCAGCCATCAGTAGACGGATCCAGGTGGAGAGAATTAAGTGAATGAATAGCCAAAGACTTTGGAGTTAGCCACTCAGCCAACCACTCATGCATGGTGAGTAATGGCGGATGCCAGGCTACAGTGTAGAAAAATGAGTTCATTTATTTTGTTTACTACCAACCAAGGTGGGGGAAGAGAAGGAGAGATGTCTACACTGTTCTGTTTGATTTTATATTTTAAAGGGTTGTTAGCTATACTTGTAAAATACTTATTTGAAATGCTAAGGATGATGTATTTCTATAGATCACAGAAAACTAGAAAGTCTCAAATCTAAAATATATTTGCATCTTTGTCAGACCCTTGATTTTTCCAGTGGTCTAATGGAACTCCCAGGGTAAAATTTCCTCCACATATGCAGATTGGCAGTTCCTCTGTATCATATTGTCTTATAGGATTCAGTTGCTTAGGATCAAACAGGGAGTGTATGTCAGAAGCAAGACTTAGAATCTAGGTTTTCTTGCCACCAGCGCTAGTCCTTTATCCGTTATCCCATACTGCCTCTGTCTTCGGATGATTATTTGTAGTCAGGTCATCGGTACACTCAGGATCTGGTATTCAGCTATGCTTTTGATAATTATAGTCACAGCAGACAATCTGTTTTGGTATTATGACTGACGGCTGTATGCACACGTTTTCAGGAATGACGTAAGATAAGATTGTTTGAACTAGAGGTCAAATTGCCTTGTTTCCCTGTGCTGAGTATTTTAGATAAACTATGTCCATTTCTTTCAGACTGCTTCTGCCTTCTGTGTTTATGTATAAAAACCTTCACAAGTAAAAGATAAAACTTTTGAAAATGGATTATGTGCTCAAAATATAAAGGCTACTATAGGGTAACTGTGTTAGAAAGATTTGGGGATATGTTGGAAGGCACACATCACATACAACCAGCCTGCCAAATCGTAGCACACTAAGGAGGGAAGTATGTGAGATACATGAGAGTATCAGTAGTAAACCTGTAATAAAGAATCCCATAAAGCATGATTATTTGGAATTATTAGCTTGTGTTGCTAAAGAATGCAATGTTGCATTTATTCCTAATTTTGATTTTCTGGATTGTAGTTTTAATACTTAATACAATGTAGATATCTAATAAGTGTTTATTAATGAGTAATACAGCTTCATTCATTCAACCAATATTTTAGTTCTGTGTGCCAAAGCAGGGGGCTAGGGACGATGCAAGTAAGCACAACACAAGCTTATCTATCATGGGCTTACAGCCTAGACACATATGTAGCACTATAAATTAGAATGTGTTCAGTATAGCAAAGAGGTACAAATAAAATACTATGTAATTCGTAGGAGAAAGAGATTACTTTTGGAAGGAAGTGACATTCATTCCAACTGGGCTGACAGAGTTAGAGGGAAAGAAGAAATAAAGTTAGAGAAAGAAGAAATAAATAGAAAAGTGTGTGATATGTTGAAGGGATGAAGGGTGGTCTGGACTGGGTTTGAGCACAGGGTACAGTCAAGTGAGTAATGGGAGGTAAGGCAGGAAAGGTAGATTTTGGTTACCAAGTAGAAAATTTGGGGTTTCACTCTGGGACAGGAATTTGAATGGAGGTTTTTGAACAGGGTCTAACATGCTCAGAGTTATGCTTAAGGAAGGTGAATCTGGCATCATTGTATAGAATAGCCTGGATGAGCGAAAGATAGAAAGCAGAAACAATCTCAGCAGTAGATGGAAGGGAAATGAATTACATTCATATGGCACCTACTCTATGCCAGGTACTGTGCTAAGTGTTTTACAAATATTACCTCATTTGATCCCCACAACAATTCAGGGAAGTAGGTGCTATTATTATTGCCATTTTGCAGTTGAGGAAACTGAGGCAGAGGTGAAGCAAGTTGCCAAATGTCACAAATCTGGTAAGTGTTTGAGGCAGAATTTGGACTCAGATCCTACTGATGCAAGGACCCAGCACTCTAGCTATTGTGCCACCAGCTGCTGCAATAGTAGAGATGTCCTTGTGTAGCCTAAATCATATTGCATGCTGTCTGAGGTCGGGGGTGGGGGGAGTGTTAGGACTTTAAACTCATAATCTTATAAAAGTAAAGGTTAAAAACTAAAAATTAATTAAAATAGTAGAGATGTCCTTAGAGGTAATTTAATCTAGCTTATATCTGGACAGAAATTCCCTCTACAACATTCTAGACCATTGGTCATCCTGCCTCTGCTTAAAACTGTCCAGAAGGGAAAATTACCATTTCCTGGGGCAGCCTATCCCACACCTTCACACAGCTATAATTCATTGGAATTTTCTCTTACGTGGAAGCCCTCCAGTCTCAGTTTTCCAGAGCGAGATCAGCTATATCTCCCCCACAGGATTCTAGGGAGCTACCCTTAAAGGGTTCAGGGGTATCTTTCTTTAATGATACTGACTCCAGTCCTGTTCTGGTATGTTCGCCCTAGTAGTGGTTAGTGACCCAGTTCCACTTAACCAGTTAGTACCAGTTAGCTTTTACAGTGCAGCTAGGTAGCAAAGTAGATAGAGTTCTTGGCCAGAAGTCAGTAAGACTCATCTTCCTGAGTTCAAATCTGGCCTCAGGCACTAGTCATATGACTGCCTCAGTTTCCTCATCTGTAAAATGAACTGGAGAAGGAAATGGTGAACCACTCCAGTATCATTGCCATGAAGAGTCAGACATGACTGAACAGCACAGCAGCAGCAGCTGCCATCACTACTACAACCTTTTACGTTGGGATATTTGCTGCAAAGAGGTAGCAAGAACAGAAGTACAAATATTTCCCCCAACTCATGAGGAAGCACTCTCTTCCCTGTGGCATCTCAGACCTCAGGGAAAATAAGCTCAAACTTAAAGCTGTTGCTGTTTACCATTGGCCCTACCAAGGTCACTTCCAAACAGAACAAAACTAATCACACTCTGATCTTGTAGCCTCAGTGGTAAGATTGCTTCTGGTCTGGCTGGCTGCAAAACCTGGTCTAGCCTCTAGATTCTGGACCTGGTAAGCCACCATGCTGTCCTTTCAAAGCTCATAAGGTTATATCTCCAGTACTCCTTTACCTAAAAGCAGGAAGAAAAATACAAAAAGACAGAAGTAACAGCAGGGCCATGCACTGATGGGCCAGATGGGAGTTAGACTCCCCAGCCAGGGGGAGAGAGAAAGTCCTGAAGCCTCTCTTTTGCCATGGAGATTTACGGCATTCCCCAATTCTGCATTCTCCCATATCCTTCCAGGAAAGAGTCAGACAAAGGCAACTTGGTTGGGGGATAAGATCCAATTACATAATGTCTGTGCATGCTCCAAAGTCCACATAGGGATTGCATCAACTAAACATGCTATGAGTGAACATAAGGCCTGGGCTCACTGGCCAGTCTTCCCTCCCTGGCAAGGGAAGAAATCTGCTTGTCCAGAACTTTTCTGCCCATTACTCTTACATCTGCAGGAGGTCTGATTCCTCTTTCAAATGACATCCTTCTAAATCTGCAGAGCACTCTTATGCCTCTTTGAAGTCTTCTTTTCTCCTCGTTAAATATCACCATTTCCTTCAGTGAGTCCTTGAAAGTTATGGTCACCAGCATTTTCAATATACTGGCCACCTTCCTTTGAGTATGCTCTGTTTTGTCAGGGTTCTTTCCAAAATGCAGTCTCTAGCACTGAACATAATACTCCATATGTGTCAGTACTTATTTTTTAAGCATTTACAGTTGCATGTAAATTTTTTCCTCAGTTACATGTAAAAACAATTTTAACATTTGTTTTTAAACGTTTTGAGTTCCAAATTTTCACCCTCCCTTCCTACTCCACCCCTCCTTGAAAAGGCAAGTAATATGATGTTACGTACGTGCAGTCAGGTACAACGTGTCCATATTCATCATGTTGTGAAAGAAAACAGAAACAAAAAAAAATAAGAAAAATAAAGTTTTTTTTTAAAGAAAAGTTAGACTTCAATCTGCATCCAGACTTAATCAGTTTTTTCTTTGGAGATATATATGTTTTAATCTTAAATCCTTTGGAATTATCTTGGATCATTGTGGTACTGAGAATAACTAAGTCATTCACAGTTAATCATCATATAATATTGCTATTCCTTTTTTTCGGTGTTCTCTTGGTTCTTCTCACTTCACTTTGCACCAGTTCATGTAAGTTTTTCCAGGTTTTTCTGAGAGCATCCTGTTCATCTTTTTAGCATAGCATTCCATCACAATCATATAACACAACTTGTTCACCTGTTCCCCAATTGATAGGCATTCCCTCAATTTCCAATTCGTTGCCACCGCTAAAAGGGCCACTATAAATATTTGTGTATACGTAGGCCCTTTTCCTTCCTGCTTTTTAATCTCTTTGCAATACGGACCTAGTAGTGGTACCACAGGATTGTATGTATGGTTTTATAGCCCTCTGGGCATAGTTTCAAATCACTCTCCAGAATGGTTGAATCAGTTCACAGCTCCACCAACAGTCCATCAGTGTTTCAGATTTTCCATAACCCTTCCAACATTTTCCTATTCTGCCATATTAACCAACTTGATAGGTGGCGGGGGAGGGGGCAGTATGAGAAGGGGTATTGTTGTTTTGATTTGTATTTCTTTAAATAGTAATGATTTAGATCATTTTTTCATGACTGTAGATACCTTTGATTTATTTTTCTGAAAATGGGCTGTTCATATCCTTTGACCATTTATCAATTAAGGAATGGCTCTTATTTTTATAAATTTGACTCAACTTTTCATACATTACATGTATGAGAAATGAGGCCTCTATCAGAAAAACTTACTATAAATTTTTTCCAGTTATGTTTGCTGTATATTTTCCTCCATCCTATTTTCCCTCTGTTTATCCTACTCTCTCTCCTTTTCACCCTATCCATTCTCATAAGTGTTGTGCTTCTGACTACTACCTCCTCCATCACCTTTCCTTCTATCAGCCCCTTCCCACATATCTTCTTCATTTTCCCACTGAGTAATAAGATAGATTTCTATACTCAACTAAGTGTGCATTTTATTCCCTCTTTGAGACAGATCCTACGACAGTAAAACTCATCCCTTCCCTCCACTTATCCCATCTTTTCCACTGTGAAGGCTTTCACAATTCTTTTATGTGAGATAAGATAATCCATTTTACTTCTCCCTTTTCCCTTCTCCCAGTGCATTCTTCTCTCTGCACTTAATTTTTCTTTTAGATAATCATCCCATCATCTTCAACTCACACCCATGACCTCCATCTGTATGTACTCCTTCCAACTGTCATAATAATGAAAGAGTTCTTAGGAGTTACTATCATCTTCACATGTAAGAATGTAAAGAGTTTAACCTTACTGAATCCTTTACAGTTTCTGTTTGTTATTTATCTTTTCATGCTTCTTTTAATCATTATATTTGAAAGTCAGATTTTCTATTCAGTTCTGATCTTTTCATTAGGAATGCTTAAAAGTCCTCTATTTCACTGAAAATCCATTTTTCCCCTTACAGATTATACTCAGTTTTGATGGCTGTGTGATTCTTAGTTGTAATCCTAGCTCTTTTGCCCTCCAGAATACCATATTCCAAGTCTTATGATCCTTTAGTATAGAAGCTGCTAAATCTTGTGTTATCCTGTGGCTCCACAATATTTCAATTATTTCTTTCTCATTACTTGCAATATTTTCTCCTTGACCTGGGAGCACTGGATTTTGACTCTAATATTCTTGAGAGTTTTCATTTTGAGATTTCTTTCAAAAGATGATCATTGTGATCGAGTTTCTATTTCACCTTCAGGTTAAAGTATCAGGGCAGTTTTCCTTGATAAGTTTTTAAAAGATGATGTCTACATTCTTTTTTTTGATTCTAGCTTTCAAGTAGTCTGGTAATTCTTAAATTCTCTCTCCTTGATGTATTTTCCAAGTCAGTTGATTTTTCAGTGAGATATTTCACATTTTTTTTTGTTTTTCCATTCGCTTGATTTTATTTGATTGCTTATTGATATTTCGTAGTCATTAGCTTCTACTTGCCTAGTTCTAATTTTTAGGAAATTATTTTCTTCAGTGAGCTTTTGTACCTTTGCCATTTGGCTAATTCTACTTTTTAAGTTCTTTTCTTCACTGAATTTTTGTACCTTTTCTTTTTAACCATTTGGCCTATTCTGGTTTGTTTGGTTTTTTTTTTCATTTTTAACACAGTTCATATCTCATAGCACAATTCCACCTTTTGGTCAGATGATATTTCTTTTAAAGCATTCATAATATAGACCACAAACAGATTTTTTTTTAACGTTAACAAACTGAGACACAAATAATAACTATGTATGCTAACTTCATAAGCCCTTGACCTAATTGTCTCCTCACTATTACTAAGAATTAAAGGACCCTAACTTGTTGTTGGTCTAAAGTCCTAAGCCTAATAGCTCAATTTTAGACTTAACCTCGGATGTTCCCCTCCCAATAATCTATAATTTAATAAATCTAGTATTAAGCTTACAAGCCTTTTGACCAGAGAAAATTGCCACTAAGAATAGGGACGTTGCAGGAAAACAGTATCTCCCCAACTTCATGTCAGTTCTAGGCAGGAGTAGATTGTCAGCTTGTCAGTGAGGCTTAGAGTCTGCCAGGTGTCAGTGGAGAAATTGAGTCAGGAGAATCCTACCTCAGCCCAGGCTGAACAGCCGTTCTCCCACCCTGCCCCTGAGATCACCTTTTTCAGTTCCTACCAGTACCTCACCTCACAGGCTTACTGGCATCATGGATTGGAGGATCAGACCACCTTTGTTGTTATCCATACCTGGAGTTAGACTCATAAGAACAGTCTCTTAATAGTCTCATAGCATCTTAAAATAGCAAGTTCCAATAACCAGGTTTCAGATATGACTATAATTTCACATTGGCTAAGGAACATCTTTTGAGGCAAGTCTTAAGAGGCTTACATGCCTTTCTATACATGTTCTAGTTCCTGCTTAAATAACAATCATAAAATCAAATTTACCATTAAAACCTTAACTTTTCCATCAATGCCATATTTTACCTGAAGTCACATGCCTCTAGGAGACTTACACTAAAATTCATTTCCCCAAACTAAAGATGTCTCTGATTTATTCTCAGTAATTCATTCAGTCAATTGTTTTAATACTAATTGCTTTTACCTCACTTTGTAACATGTCCAATTTTTCTCCCCATCTCTCCCCTCCCCCCACTCCCTAATTCCTTGCATTCTGATTACTCCTTTCCTCAATGAGCCCTCCCTTCTATCACACCCCACTCTTCCTTTATCCCCATCTTCTCTCTTTTCCTGTAGGGCAAGATAAATTTCTATACCCCATTACCTGTGTTTCTTATTTCCCAGTTATACGCAATAATAATTCTCAACATTCGTTTCTAATACTTTAAATTCCACTTCTTTCCCTCCCTCCCTCCCTCCCTTCTTCCCTCCTTCTCTATCCCCACTAAGAAAGCAAGCAATTCAATACAGGCTATATATGTATCATTTTGCAAAAGACTTCCATAATAATCATGTTGTGTAATACTAACTATATTGCCGTCTATCCTATGCTATCCCTATTATTTTTTTATTCCCTCATTTGACTTTCTCCCTTCTTGAAAGTGTTTATTTCTAGTTACTCCCTTCTCCCATTTGCCCTCCCTTCTATCATTCCCCTCACCCCACTAGTCATCTCCTCCCCTACTTTCTTCTAGTATAAGATAGATTTTTCATACCAAATTCAGTGAATATGTTATTCCCTCCTTAAACCATATATGGAGACATTAGCTTCACTTTTCCCTCTCTCCTTCTCCCTTTTCTCCTCTATTGAACAAGATTTTTCTTTATCTTGAGTTATAGCCTGCCCCATTCCATTTCTCCCTTTCTCCTCCCAGTATTTTCCTCCCTCATCCCTTAATTTTTATTTTATATATATTTTTGTGTGGATATCATTTCTTCTGATTCAACA
Organism: Bettongia penicillata ogilbyi; assembly: GCA_023548195.1. NCBI lineage: Eukaryota > Metazoa > Chordata > Mammalia > Diprotodontia > Potoroidae > Bettongia > Bettongia penicillata. Next base: position 5,214,278 of record JAJHZJ010000061.1, read on the forward strand.
TAGCCTGTACTCTCTGTCTGTGTGCGTGTGTGTGTGTGTATGTACAATCCCTCCACCTACCCGAATACTGAGAAAAGTCTCAGGAGTTATAAATATTTTCTTTCCATGTAGGAATGTAAACAGTTCAGCTTTAGAAAGTCTTTTATGATTTCTCTTTCCTGTTTACCTTTTCAAGCTTCTCTTGATTCTTGTGTTTGAAAGCAAATTTTCTATACAAGTCCTGGTCTTTTCAATATGAATGCTTGAAAATCCTCTATATCAATGAATGACCATTTATTCCCTTGAAGTATTATACTCAGTTTTGCTGGATAGATGATTCTTGGTTTTAATCACAGTTCATTTGACTTCTGAATTATCCTATTCCAAGCCCTTCGATCCCTTAATGTAGAAACTGCCAGATCATGTGTTATCCTGATTATATTTTCACAATACTGGAATTATTTTTTCTAACTGCTTGCAATATTTTCTGCTTGACCTGGGAACTCTGAAATTTGGCCACAATATTCCTAGGAATTTCTCTTTTTGGGTATCTTTCAGGAGGTGATCAGGGGATTCTTTCAATATTTAGGTTCTAAAATATCAGGGCAGTTTTCCTTGATAATTTCATGCAAGATAATGTCTGGGGGGATGGAGCCAAGATGGAAGAATAGAAAGATGCATGTACTCTAGCGCTTCCCCCACAGTCCACAAAATACCTATAAAAATGATTTTCAACAAGTTCTAGAGCAGCAGAAGCCTCAGAACAACAGAGTGAAAGAGATTTACAGCTAAAAGTAACCTGGAAGGTCGATAGGAAAGGTCTGTCTCGCAAGACGCTGAGCCAAGCAGAGCCCAGCCCTGGCCATGGGGCACTGGGAGGAACAGGACCTGAACAGACCTCTGGGGCAATATCCCCAGCAAGGAGGGTCCCAGATCCCTCAACCCACAAGCAACAAAGAAAGATCCAAAGGTCAGTGTTGCAGGGCTTTCCCAGCTGGACAAGAGGGGAGCAGGGTCCCCCCAGCACTGGCCCCAGGTGACAGCTGAGGTGGCAGCAGGAACAGGTGGCAGGTGGGTATAGGGGCCGCAGAAGCAGCCTGGGTCCATTGTCCAGGCAGTGCAGGTGAAAGCCTCTATGGGGAACTGAGCAGCTGATCTGAATCTCAGCCCTGAGTACTGGGGGGAGGAGGAGCACCAGGACCCTCGTCTTGACAAAGGATTCAGAAGTTAAGTAACTGGCTAGGAGAACAACCAAAAAGGGGAAGAAAATAAGACCATAGAAGGTTACTTTCTTGGTGAACAGGCATCTCCTTCCATCCTTTTGGATGAGGAAGAACAAGGCATACTGTCACAGGAGTCAAGGCTTCTGCATCCAGTACCTCCAAAATGAATATGAAATGGGCTCAGGTCCTAGAAGAGCTTGAAAAGTGAGTCAGCAGTGTGCTAAAAGAGAACCAAAAAATGCCGAGAAAAAGAATACTTTTAAAAAGAGTTTAACTCAGTTGGAAATAGAGATCCAAAAAGCCAGTGAGGAGAAGGAGGCTTTAGAAAACAGAATTAGCAAAATGCAAAAGAAGTTTCAAAGACTCACTGAACAAAATAGTTCTTTAAAAGAGAGTGGAGTTCAGGGAAGCTAATGACTATGAGATAAACCAAGAAGTTACAAAACAAAACCAAAAGATTGAAAAAATAGAAGATAATGTGAAACATCTCATTGGAAAAACAACTGACCTGGAAAATAGGTCCAAGAGAGACAATTTAAAAATTATGAGACTACCTGAAAGCCATGATCAAAAAAAGAGCATTATCTTTCATGAAATTATCAAGGAAAACTGCCCTGATACTCTAGAACCAGAGGGCAAAATACATATTGAAAGAATCCACTGATCACCTCCTGAAAGAGGCCCAAAAAGAGAAACTTCTAGGAATATTGTGGCCAAATTTCAGAGTTCCTAGGTCAAGCAGAAAATGTTGCAAGCAGCTAGAAAGAAATAATTCAATTATTGTGGAAATACAATCAGGATAACATAGAATCTGGCAACTTCTACATTGAGGGATTGAAGGGCTTGGAATAGGATATGACAGAAGTCAAAGGAACTGTGATTAAAACCAAGAATCACCTACCCAGCAAAACTGAGTATAATACTTCAAGGGAATGTATAGTCATTTAGTGATATAGAGGACTTTCAGGCATTCATGATGAAAAGACTAGAGCTGAATAGAAAATTTGACTTTCAAACATAAGACTCAAGAGAAGCATGAAACGGTAAATAGGAAAGAGAAATCTATAAAGGACTTTCCAAAGCTGAACTGTTTACATTCCTACATGGAAAGATAATATTTGTAACTCTTGAGACTTTTTTCAGTATTTGGGTAGGTGGAGAGATTACGCACACACACACACACACATACACACACACACACACATACACACACACACACATGCAACACATAGAGACAGAGAGAGTACAGGTTGAATTGAATCAGAAGAGGTGATATCCATAAAAAAATAAAATTAAAGGGTAAGAGAGGAAAATATTGGGAGGAGAAAGGGAGAAATGGAGTGGGGCAGGCTATCCTTCATAAAAGAGATAAGAAAAATCTTATTCAGTGGAGGAGAAAAGGGAAGAGGTGAGAGGGGAAAAGTGAAGCTTACTCTCTTCACATATGGCTTAAGGAGGGAATATCATGCTTACTAAATTTGGTATGAAAATCTATCTTACACTACAGGAAAGTAGAGGAGAAGGGGACAAGTGGGGTGAAGGGGATGGTAGAGGGAAGGGAAAATGGTAAAAGAGAGTAACTAGAAATAAATACTTTTGGGAAGGCACAAGGTCAAATGAGAGAATAGAAAAAATAGCGGGGACAGGGGAGGATGGAGGGCAATATAGATAGTCTTAAACAATATGACTATTATGGAAGTCTTTTGCAAAATGACACCATATATAGCCTGTATTGAATTGCTTGCCTCCTTAGTGGGGATGGATAGGGAGGGAAGAAGGGAGAGAAGTTGAAATTCAAAGTATTAGAAAGGAATGTTGAGAATTAATTTTGCATATAACTGGGAAATAAGAAATTCAGATAATGGGGTATAGAAATGTATCTTGCTCTACAAGAAAAGAGAGAAGATGGGGATTAGGCAAGGGTAGGGTATGATAGAAGGGAGGGTACTTTGAGGGAAGGGGGTAATCAGAATGCAAGGTATTATGGGGTGGGGGAGGGGAGAGATGGAAAGAAAAATTGGAACTCAAAATTTTGTGGAAATGAATGTCAAAATCTAAAACTAAGTAAATAAATAAATTTAAAAGGAAAGATGATATCTAGGCTGTTTTTTTGATCATGGCTTCCTAGTAGTCCCATAATTTTTAAATTGTCTCTCCTGGATCTGTTTTCCAGACCAGTTTTTTTTTCAGTGAGCTATTTCACATTGTCTTCTATTTTTTCATTTTTTTTTTTTAAATTTCTTGGTTTCTCATAAAGTCATTAGCTGTGATCTGCTCCATTCTCATTTTTAAAGTACTGTTTTCTTCAATGAGCTTTTGAACCTTCTTTTCCATTTGGCTAATTCTGCTTTTTAAAGCATTCTTCTCCTCGCTGACTTTTTAGACCTCTTTTGCCAATCGAGTTAACATATTTTTCAAGGTGTTATTTTCTTCAACATTTTTTTGCATCTCCTTTAGCAAGCTGTTGACTTGCTTTTCATGATTTTCTTGCATTGCTCTCATTTCTTTTCCCAGTTTTTCCTCTACATCTCTTACTTGATTTTCAAAATCTTTTTTGAGCTCTTCCATGGCCTGACACCATTGCATATTTATTTTGGAGGCCTCTGATGGTAAGCATTGTTCTTCGTCATCAGAAGGGATGGCAGGAAGTACCTGTTCACCAAGAAAGTAACCTTCTATAGTCTTATTTTTTTCCCCTCTTTTGGGCATTTTTCCCAGCCAGTTACTTGACTTCTGAGTCTTTTGTCAGAGGAGGGTATACTCTGGGGACCTGTAAGTTCTCAGGTCCTCCAAGGTGGTGTGAGAGAGAGAGATTGATTGATTGATTGATTGATTGATTGATTCACATCCGTTGCTCAGTTCCCCCAGGGGCTTTGGTGGGGAGGCAGGGGGAGCCACTACTCAGGGCTGAGGTTCAGATCAGTTGCTCAATTCCCCAAAGGCCTTTAGACTGAGAGCTCCACAAAGGGACTGTGCTGCTGCTGCTACCTGTGGCTTGGACCTGGGTGGGGAGGGGGCACTGCTCCCCCCTTGCCCTTAGAAAAAGCCCTCTCACTGACCTCCAAACCTCTGAAAGTGTGTTTGGCACCCATGGGTTGAGGGATCCAGAAACCCCTACTGCTGGGTACCCTGTCCCCAAAGCCTTCTCTGGTCCCACACCCCTGGGAATCACATGATTGCCCCATGTCCGGTGCAAGTGATTTTTCCCGGTCACCCTCCGGGCCACCCTGGGCTGGAAACCTCTTTCACTCTGTCATTCTGTGGCTTCTACTGCTCTAGAATTTCCCAAGAGTCATTTTTTACAGGTGTTTTATGGGCTGTGGGGGAAGAGCTAGCATATGTGCATCTTTCTACCCTGCCATCTTGGTTCCGCCCCCCTCCTGTCTTATTGTCCAACCTCTTTACTTTCTGTGGACTGAGAGCTCTAGAACCTGCTGCTGATTCAGTCACCTCCTCGACCTGCTCCTGCTTTGCTGAAGCTTGGCTTTTAATGGTGTGGTCTGCCTTGAACTGCATTCCATTATCCCTCTACCCTTCACAAAACAGGCCTTTCCTGATGACCTTGTAAGTTGTCTTGGCCTGAAAAATTATTTCACACCATCTTTTTGTGGGTTCTGCTCTTCAGAATTTGTTTTGATGCATTATTTTAAGTTTCTTTTTTTTGTTTTGTTTTTTATTTATTTTATTTCTTTATTTTTTTTAAAAAAATTATTTAACTTTTTACATTCATTTTCACAAAATTTTGGGTTCCAAATTTTCTCCCCATTTATCCCCTCCCCCCCATCCCAATACACGGAGCATTCTAATTTTCCCTATCACCAATCTGCCCTCTCTTCTATGATCCCTCCCTTCTCTTGTCCCCATCTTCTCTTTTGTCCTGTAGGGCCAGATGACTTTCTATTCCCCATTAACTGTATTTCTTATTTCCTAAGAGCAAGAACAATACTAAACAGTTGTTCCTAAAACTTTAAGTTCCAAATTCTCCCATCCCTCCCTCCCCACCTGTTCCCTTTGGGAAGGCAGGCAATTCAATATAGGCCATATCTGTGTAGTTTTGCAAATGACTTCGATCATAGTTGTGTTGTGTAAGACTAACTATATTTCCCTCCATCCTATCCTGCCCCCCATTGTTTCTATTCTGTCTTTTGATCCTGTCCCTCCCCAAGTGTTGACTTCAAATTGCTCCCTCCTCCCATTGCCCTCCCTTCCATCATCCTCCCCACCCAGCTTATCTTTCTTCTCCCCCACTTTCCTGTATTGTAAGATAGGTTTTCATACCAAAATGAATGTGCATTTTATTCCTTCCTTTAGACGAATGTGATGAGGGTAAATTTCTTGTTTTTTTCTCAGCTCTCTTCTTTTTCCCTCCACTAAAAATTCTTCTGCTTGCCTCTTGAATGAGATATAATTTACCCCATTCCATTTCACCCTCTCTCCTCCCACTACATTTCTCTCTCACTGTTTACCTTAATTTCTTTTAAGATATGGTCCCATCCTATTCAGTTCACTCTGTGCTCTCTGTTTCTGTATGTGTGTGGTCCCACCAACTACCCAGATACAGAAAAATTTCAAGAGTTACAAATATTGTCTTTCCATGTAGGAATGTAAACAGTTCACCTTTGGTAAGTTCCTTATAACTTCTTTTTGCTGTTTACTTTTTTAATGCTTCTTCTCATTCTTGTGTTTGAAAATCAAATTTTCTTTTCAGCTCTGGTCCTTTCATCAAGAATGCTTGAAAGTCCTTTATTTCATTGAAAGACCATATTTTCCCCTGAAGTATTATACTCAGTTTAGCTGGGTAGGTGATTCTTGGTTTGAGTCCTAGTTCCTTTGACTTCTGGAATATCCTATTCCACACCCTTCGATCCCTTAACGTAGAAGCTGCTAGATCTTGTGTTATCCTGATTTTATTTCCACAATACTGGAATTGTTTCTTTCTAGCTGCTTGTAATATTTTCTCCTTGACCTGGGAACTCTGGAATTTGGCCACTATGTTCCTAGAAGTTTCTCTTTTTGGATTTCATTCAGGCGGTGATCGATGGATTCCTTCAATACTTATTTTGCCCTCTGGTTCTAGAATCTCAGGGCAGTTTTCCTTGATAATTTCATGAAAGATGATATCTAGGCTCTTTTTTTGATCATGGCTTTCAGATAGTCCCATAATTTTTAAATTGTCTCTCCTGGATCTATTTTCCAGGTCAGTTGTTTTTCCAATAAGATATTTCACATTATCTTCTATTTTTTTCATTCTTTTGATTTTGTTTGGTGATTTCTTGGTTTCTCATAAAGTCATTAGCCTCCATCTGTTCCATTCTAATTTTGAGAGAACTCTTTTCTTCAGTGAGCTTTTGAACCTCTTTTTCCATTTGGCTAATTCTGCTTTTGAAAGCATTCTTCTCCTCATTGGCTTTTTGAACCTCTTTTGCCAATTGAGTGAGCCTATTTTTCAAGGTGTTATTTTCTTCAGCATTTTTTTGGGTCTCCTTTAGCAAGGTATTGACCCGTTTTTCATGCTTTTCTTGCATCTCTCTCATTTCTCTTCCCAGTTTTTCCTCCACCTGTCTAACTTGATTTTCAAAATCCTTTTTGAGCTCTTCCATGGCCTGAGCCCTCCGGACATCCCCCTCAGATGTCTGGGATACAGACGCCCCGATCTCCACATCTTTCCCTGATGGTAAGCATCGTACTTCCTCATCAGAAATGTAAGGGGGAAGAAACATCTGTTCCCCAAGAAAGTAGCTTTCTATGGTCTTATTTTTCTTCCCTTTTCTTGGCATTTTCCCAGCCAGTTACTTGACTTCTGAGATTCCTCTCCACCCCTGCCTAGATCCTTCCAGCTGGTTCTTAGTGTCTGAGATTCAAATGCTACTCCCCAGCCTCAGGGCTTTCAGCGGCAGGCACAGCTGCTATTCAATGTGAGCTTAAGTTCTGGTGCTCAGGTTGGGGCAGGGCCACCTCCCAGGCTCAGTTCCCTCCGGGGGTTTATGCAGAGATCTTCAGTAATGGAGCGGAGCTCCTGTCTGCCCCGGGAGCTCCGGGCCACCACTGCCTCTGCCGCTGCCTCCCGAGAGGGCCAGAGCCACGGAGACACCCCGCTCCCCTGTCAGCCAGCCCAGAAGTCTCTCTCACTGACCTGTAGCGTCTGTGGGTTGAGGGACCTTCGTGGCCGCTGGAGATTCTGTCCCTGAAGACTGCTCAGATCTGCTCCTCTGGGGCCACGCAGGCAGGGCAATTCAGGGGTGGTCTCCGCTGTCTGGTGCGCTACGGACCTTTGGTGGCAGTCTTTCAGGGCTCTCTGGAATGGAAATCTCCTCCACTGTGTCCCTGCACGGCTTGCCCTGCTCCAGAATTTGTGGGGAGCTCTTTTTACAGGAAATTTATGGGCTGTGTGTTCAGAGCTAGTATACAGTGAGTCTTTCTACTCTGCCATCTTGCTCCTCCCCCCTGGTTCCATTTCAAGTTTTTTAGAGGGAATTTGGGAGAGGTCTGGCAAGTCCCAGCCTTTTTCTCACTATCTTAGCTATACCTCCCTTTCTCTAAGTATTTATTAAGCACCTGCTATGTGCCAGCCACTATGCAAAAACCCTGGGGATACCTAAAAAAAAATTATTCCTTTCAAGAAGCTCATAGTCTGAGGAAGATAACATGTTTTTTCTTCCTTCTCTTTATTATTTTTTGCTAGTTTGTTTTTAAATTCTCTTTTTCAAACATTTTGAATTCCAACTTTTTTCCCTTCTTCTTTCTCCTCTCCCACCCATTGAGGAGGCAAGTAATGTTGTATATACTCCATATATATTTGAATTCATGCAAATCATATTTCTATATTAGCCATGTTGCAAAAAAAATTAATGAAAAACAAACAGGAAAAATAAAGTGAAAAAGTATGCTTCAGTCTGCATTCAGAGTTTATCAGTTCTCTCTTTGGAGGCAGATATCATTTTTCATCATAAGACTTCTGGCATCATCTTGGATCATTTTATTGATCTGAGTAGCTTAGTATCTCATAGTTGATCATCTTTACAATAATGCAGTAGTATGTACAATATTCTTCTGGCTCTGCTCACTTTACTTTGCATCAGTTCATATAAGTCTTTTCACAATTTTCTAAAACTACCACCTTCATCATTTCTTATAGCACAACAGTATTCCATCGCAATTATATGCCACAACTTGCTCAACCATTCTCTAATTGATGGGCATCCCATCAATTTCCACAAAAAGAGCTGTTGCATAAATATTTTTGTTCATATTGATCCTTTTCTTTTTTCTTTCATCTCTTTGTGATATAGACCTAGTAGTGATATTTCTGGGTCAAAGAATGTGCACAGTTTTATAGCCCTTTGGTATATCTCCAAACTGTGGGAGAAAACATTTAAACAAATGTGTTCTGACCATTGTGGAGTTCTTGACACTGTGCTCTAATGTACAGCCTATGATCATGTAAGTTCCTTTGGTTATTACATCATTGACTCTGTGGTGTGGCTTTGACCACACTCTAAAAATTTTTTTAGCTTTTAGTCCTCCAAAGAACCAAAAATCATTTACATAGGAATCAATGAGATTCGTACTATGTATGTGTTGCTCTTTAATCTCTAGCTGTGTAGCTAAAGATTGCTCTTTGCTTTAAGTTTGGTAAAAGAGTGGTATATAACAATAATTAAAATAAAAAACAATAATGATAGAAGATTGGCATTTCATTAACTATAGTTTTAAGATCCTCTGCACAAATATTTTTCAATACTAGAATATTTATACAAGTACTTTTGTATTCTTTTCACAACATAATATTATAAAGCAGAATACATAAATGCTCCCAATAGCCCATCATGTTACCTCACAAAAGTCCCAGGCCTTGTATACAACCACCACACCTAAAGTACTTTCCATTTTTTCCCCGAAGGCAATTTTCCCATCTGTGTCTTCATTGCATTATTATTTTCTGACTTCTCTCTAAATGTCCTAAGGGCAAAGAGTCTGTTTCTAAATTTTAAAACCATGTATTGAATACTTCATGGCACTCTTTTTACAAAATCTAAACAATAACAACGGTGTGAAACAGGTAATTATTGTCAAAGGGTGAGAACTGACTTGATATCAGGAATGTAGCAGTACCATGTTACAATGTCAACAGCAGTTAAGCAATACTAAGCCGTCACTTTCTGCTTTCTTCATGTAATGAATGATTGACTAAGAACATGTTATCAAAGTAGCCCTGGTAACTTTACTTTTACTCACAACACTTCCTTCCCTAGTCAAAATTATCAGGACTGTAAAAATGCCACAAATGAATTTTTAAATCCTGCCAGCCAGGACAAAGCATTCATTGTGCACAGTGACTAGCTTTCTGGAATTCTCTCTTCCCATTAAAGTGGTAATCTCAGAAGGGACTGAAGTAGGTCTTAGATGGTCCCTTTCTCCACATGCTCCATATAGAGAGTTTCCTGCTCTGATATTTCACTCTTGTATTTTAAAATTTTCAGTAACTCTCCATTGACTTGAAAAACAGTAAATCCCTACTCCTTGTTTTTAAGGTCCTTTTCTAATCTGGTTGCGATTTGCCTTCCTAGCCTTATGTTTATGTGCCTTTGCATTCCCTGCTTCCAACCTAACCAGACTCTTCTTTGTCCTCTCTTCTGATTCTCCCCTTTCCTCTTCTACATGCCTTTACTTCACGCTGTTCCTCTGAGGCATCTCCATCTTTTGAGCCCTTTCCTTTTCTTCAAGGCACTTTCTCTATGAAGCTTTCCTGATTACCACCACTACCACCCCAAAGGGGAATAGTGACCTTTCCCTCTAAAGACTTTTCATAGGACTTTGCCCAAATCCCTCCTTAGCACTTACCTAACTCCACTCTATGTCATGAATTATTTGTGTAGGTGTTTTTCTTAGCATTCAATTATAAGAGAGGGAGTCTATGTTAATTGCATTTTGAATGTCGCATAGTGACTTACATGCAGTAGATGCTTTAAACTTGATGAATGATTGTTAGATGAATGAAGCCATGATCTTACCCTTCCTCCTATGCTTCCCCTCTCCCCCTTCTATGATGTCTCATATTCATCAGAGCTTGACCTATTTTCCTTTGGAAATCAACTAAAATACTATGTCACTGCTTTTGTGAACATCTGGATTTTTGTTTCGTAACATCTCATTTTTGGCAGGGAAGCTTAGCTCATTCTTTAGTTTGCCTTTTTGTCTCTCTGGAAAAAGAAAAAAAAGAACAGTTGTTTGTGAGTATAGCCTCATTTTGAAGGAACAGAACTCAGTATTTATGGCCACAACATGACCCCTTGAAAAGAGATGGGATGTAATGAAAACATCAGTCGACCTTTGATCATGCCATTCCAGGGCACTATTATAACACCGTGACAAATACCATTCTATTTTTACAATGCTCTTTCCCCCATTACTCTCCCCTCCCCAAGTACCATTGAGCTCTCTTGTCTGATGGCCTATGAATTTTTTTTTAAGGCCCAACCCTCATGAGGTTACATACCATAGTTGCTTATTTGGCATATGTTTTGTTGCCCTTCTTTCCAAAATCTGTGTTTACATGAACTTTGAAGACATTAAGACCTTTCCCATGCCCTACAGCAATACTGTACACACACACGCACACACAGACACACACACAGTGATGTTTCCCCCTGGCTTTGGTCTGTGTCAGTAATGATCATTCCTTCAGATAATTTTGTTTCATCAAGTCTCCCTATGCCACACCCAGGGCAGTAGTGAGAACACTGGACTGGTTAGGTACCTGCATCCATTGACACATCTGTTAAAGGTGAGAAGTTCAGACAGCCTGCGCTCAATTCAAAGCACATGTGGCAAATGAATTACTACCCCTGGTTGTCACTTTTCTTGCTTCCTTGGGCAGGAATGTTGGAAATGCCATTGAAAAACTGATGTTTGTGCCAGTGTGAGCAGGATACTAACTGACAAGCCTGACTTCTGATGAGAGAAGAGAGGGAGTTATTCTTATAACACTTGATTACTAGAAAAGAAAGTTTGTCATTTTTCCCTACGTTGAAAAGAAGTACAACTCCAAACTGGTATGTCTATTGTTTTGTCTTTTGCAGCTGTGAAGCTCCACCATCTGCCAAAATTAGATGAAAGTGATCTCTTGGTGAATCACAGAAGCAATTATTATAATATTCCCTAACAAAATATTATCAAGGTCAGAGTGAGAATCACTAATTACATCTTCCCTTTCCATTTGTCTTTTGTCTTTATTTCTCTTTTCATTCTAGTAGTTCCTTCAGAACTTAAAATTTCAGTTTTTGAAACTAGATTTCTTTTCACTTTTAAGTAGCTATGTTAGTCATGTTAATGGATTCTTGAACAAAAAGTCAGAAACGAGGACATTATAATAAATCTTTAGTTTGGTAAAAGATTTTTCTTCCCAAAAAACTAATTACTTTGTTGACATAACCATTTAAACATATTCATTTTCTTTGCCTCATGGTTGGGTTGGAAAGGTTCTGTTTGGTATCACAGGTCTTTTCTCCTTGTCTCTCAATATAAGTAAGCAGTAGATCCTATGAGTAATCCTATAGGGAAGAAGGCAGTCAGTAAGCATTAAGCAGTCTTGACTCTGACACTTTCTAGCTATATGTACAGACAAGTTGCTTAACCTTTCTCATCCATATTTTCCTCATCTATAAAATACAAATGATACTGCTTATATAATCTACCCCAAAGGTGTGATGGGAGAGAAGTAAATCTTAAATGATGCTATGTGTATGAGTTGTTTATTACCCAAAGTCAGTCACATCTCAGCTCTACTTTTATCCTGTTTGTAGTCAGAATGAATTGTGTATTGGTAAGTGGAAAAATACCTTTGGGACTCTGCATGGTATTCATTTGATTCATAATCTTCTAGAGAACATTTGTATAAAAAGGTGGACAAGAATCATACAGGAAAAGTGATTTGGAGTTGTGATGGGTGTGAAAGAGAGGTGATAATTGACATCAATTGATGGAAATGCCACACTTATGAAATAAATCACTGTTCCCCATCAGCATATGAGTCACTCATCTCTACTCCAAGTTCATGTATTTGCACTGATATAGACCTGTTCTTGATGTGAGGAGTATTTTCTAGAGCAAATAGGGAGCCCCAAAAAGTTGTGAGCGGGAGGATGATAATGGTCAGATTTCTTTACTGGAAAGATTGTTTTTGTTTTTTTTTTTAACAGCTGTGTGAAGGGTGGATTGGAGAAGGGAGGTGCTAGAAGCAGGTTGATCAATTAGGAAGCTTTTACCGTCGTCCAGGTGAGAGGTGATGCTTGCCAAAACTAAGGTGGTGATGGTGAATGGAAAGAAGGGGATAGATGTAGGAGATGCTGAAGTGGGAGAATTGACAACACTTGGTGACAGATCAGATATGAGTGAGCAATGGGAAGGGGAAAGAATAAGAGAAGTGGATGGGTTGAGGTGCTAGTATCAATTCTGAGGTGCTAATATCTGCAACGGAACTAGGAAAGTAAGAGAACAGTCAGGTTTAGAGGGAAAGGTGATCAGTTATATTTTAGACACATTGAGTTTGAACTAAGAATGGGGCATCTCTAAAGATGCCCAACAGGCAGTTGGTATGGTGAGACTAGAACTTAGGAGAGAGATGTAAGGGATAGATATGTACATCCGAAAAATTGAAGGGTTGAAAGAGAAAAGAAGATCGATTCTTTTGTCACATGAGTCTCAGCTTTTAAAAGGCAACCACAGTTCTACTGAATGTGTCAAAAGGCATACTGAAGTATAACAAAGACTCCTGTGCTTCTTTTTGTACATAAAGCAGGAAAAAAAACCTGGTAGGGTTTCTTTTTTCATTTACCATCATTAAGATGATGCACTCAGCATTTTGCAGAGCTCAGAATAGTTCTTTTTACTTTAAGATGAAGCCAAATTTATTTTATCCTTGGTCATGGGACATGAATCCTCCACAAAAACCCAGTGACACACCTCATGATTCCGAAAGCCAGCTGTTGAATGCTACCAAGCTTTAATGTCCTCAGATAAAGAGTTGGTAATAGGCTATCCACTGTCCAAGGTCTAGCCTGAATAAATCATGATCACTCAGTTAGCATTTATTAAGCGCTTATTATATGCACTGTTTACCTTTTGCACAACAGACTAAAGTAAGATGATCCCTACATTAAGGAGCTTATATTCTGTCTTATTAGATATAACAAGACATAAGCCCTTTAAGCCTGGCAAAGTACTTTACCTTTATTATAATCATTTGATGACAACTGTCTCAGACACCTGCCAAGTTTGGAGACCCTCATCATGACCAACAATTTGTCCACCAGCTAATAAAATCTTTGACCATAACCAAACAAATAATCTGCAAAATGAGCTCTAATTCCATTTGACTTCCATCTGGTGGCAAATGATAAGGGAGACAGAGAGTGCTAATAATTACACAGTTCTTAGGCCACTCACAGGTGTACTGGCTTCAAGGTAGAAGATCTAAATGATGAGATCTAAATGATGCGATATAAGAGGAACTAAACCTTTTCCATTCTTACCAAAACTGAAATCTTAAGATGTAAAGAAACTCCAATTCAGTAATTCAATGAGTGTTTATTAAATGTCTCCTTCCAAGAAACAAAACCAAACAAAAACCTGAAGTATCTGCCCTCATGATGCTTACATTCTCCTAAAGGATGCAACAGCGTGCAATCAAGTTTAATGCAAGAAAAAATGAGGAAAAGAATACTAAAGAATACTAATCAGAGAAAACATCACAAAGAAGGTCTGAACTGGTCATTGACAGAAGACTCATTCCATTCAGTTAAATCAAGATAGCTCCTAGCTTATTCTGGAATAGTAAAATAAAAGAATTAACAGAATTGATTCCATCACATGCCCAAGGACAACAAGAAAGATCTTTTTGTAGAAGGCTTGGTCCTATCATTTGCTGTGCTTCTGATGAGGCAAGGGGGACTATGAAGAAGATATTTTCAAAAAGTAGACCAGTGTCTGTGGCAAAGATTTAGCACTAAAGAAATTTTGTGATAAGCTTGACAAAATTTTCCAAGCCAAGTCAAAATATACTTCAATCCTGGATGACCTCTGTGCAAAAGTGGGCACATGAAGACATGGCAAAAATAGTTGGAAAATATAATTCAGGATTAAGAAATGAAAATAAGAAATGCAGAACCTCACACCTGGGATCATAGCTACTTTATTTAAGAAAATTGATGGAAAGCCTTATGCCTGAATGACATCACCAAAAAAATTGAAATTGACTTTCTTTTCAGGAAATGGCTCATTACCAACATAAGTATCATTTCAGAATTAGCTGTGTTCAATCAAATCATTAATTGCTAAAACAAAGATCAAAATTGATACCAAGTGAGAAGAAAGGATAAAGATAATTGTTAGACATAATTGCAGCAGCTCTAACACAACCTATTCAAATTATCTGTGGCCTATAAAATATGAGAAATTGTTAAAAAAAAAATAAAGGCATTGATTTTCATTATCCCTATTTCTCAGGGAAGTTCAATCACTATAAAGCAGTCATTACAATGAGGAGGCCCAAAGAACCCAGAAAAATGTCTTGACTAATAAAAACATAACAGTTGCTAGGCAGAGAGAAATGACAGTGAAGAAAAACATGAATTTAGGACATATGATCAGTTACAAAATATTACAGAATAAGATGAAAGATCACAAGCAGAGTAATTACACAGAACAGCAAAAGCCAACTGGAAGGGGAAATGAACCTGAAAAAATTTAGCCAGAATATTCCAAGGAATTTTATGCATAAAACTGGAAAGGGGACAAGAGATAGATATGAAATAAGGGAAATTTGTTAGCATTTCTATAGACATGGAATCATAACCTTTGGACAT
This sequence comes from Bettongia penicillata ogilbyi, assembly GCA_023548195.1. NCBI lineage: Eukaryota > Metazoa > Chordata > Mammalia > Diprotodontia > Potoroidae > Bettongia > Bettongia penicillata. The sequence goes on from JAJHZJ010000061.1 coordinate 5,229,342, forward strand.
CTCAGTTGACAATGTACTAATGATTTAGAAATGGATTTCAATAGGATGAAGTCAGGAAGAATTTCTATACCAGATTGAATAAATACAGAAGATATCTGTGCTGGAGCCTATTCAGTTTTAAAAGCAATCAAAAGTGAATTTTCAAGATATGATAGAGAAAATTCCAGAAGAAAGAGTACATGAATGGTATTACTACAAAATAAGATATCCAAAAAGATATTAGTAACTACGGTTCTCGTGCCTAATTCACAAGAATTTTAGATATAGATTTTCCTATGTCTGTCTACATCTGTATATTCATACACACACACACACACATACATACATACACATACATATATTGAGGGCATTTTTCAAGAAATAGGTAGGTTTTTCCTTTGTGATTCTCTACAAAAGACTACATCTTAGTCACAAAATGGACTGAATGGTGTGAAAAACACTAAGATACAATCTGCTTTAGAAAATCACCTGCAAAAAGTCTACTTATCCCTTTGTGGAACATATGCATTATGGGTTGTTTTTTGGGGGTTTCTTTGGGGGTTTTTTTTGAGGCATTTGGCTTAGAACATATCTCAGACTTGAAGACTCCTCAGGCAAGGTGTCCCTTATCCAAAGTACTTTACCTTTATTGTATCATTTGATGACAGCTCTTTCAGGTACCTGCCAAGTTTGGAAAGCGTCATCATCACCAGCAATTTGTCCACCAAGTAATAAAATCTTTGACTGTGACCAAATTGGTAATCTGCAAAATGGACTCCAGTTCCATTTGATTTCCTTCTGGTGGCAAATGATAATGAGGGGGATTAGTAGTATACAAGATTTCTTGATAGATATAACCAGAAAGAACTTTATTCAGCAGCCATCTGATTATTACTATTATGAGGTGTAAGTACATACTTAGTAGTTATATTTATTTTTAAAAGGTTTATTGATTTTTTTTCCATGTTTACAACAT